>RXPK01000094.1:1544425-2239096 GCA_004143645.1 Protaetia brevitarsis | reverse complement strand
TGATTATATATGTGAAAAATAATTTATGTGAGTCAAAGTTAATTTTGGATTGTAATGATTAGAATTTCCATACGATTGTAACTGTACAATATTAATGCGTATTTGATTATGAATGTATTTTTTTTAGGTTAATTTTTTCATATTCACATATTTACAGATTTCATTTTATTTAATAATTACATATCTCAATCTCAATTATTGTAGAGAGACATTAAGTTTGTTCGCGTCGCATGAACTATTTGCACTATTATACATTTTTGCACACAAAAGTTCTAAGAAGTGCATAAAGTGCAAATAGTTCATGCGACGCGAACAAACTTTTTTTTGAAATTGAAGGTGGGACAATCTACAGGATGTAATAAAAACATTTTCAAAGCATTGATGAAGGATGACATATTAACATCATATAGTCATAGCATATAGTTGGAAAGGAGCTCAGTAGGAAAAAAAAACATTTCGAAATTTTAAAATCCTTAATTTAATTATATTAGGTAAGTTGTAAAATGTTCATAGTATTCTATGTACAGTATTATAAATACTTTTCTATACTTGTAGCTGTTGTTCGATTGCACGATATAAATTCAACCGAAGAAATGATTACAAAACTCATGATTAATTGGATTGCTCAAGTTCCTACACGTTTTCACAGAATTGCGTGAGTAAATTATATTTATTTTTCTAAATATTAATATTATAAAAGTCAAATTATGACGAGCTTTTTCAAATGTAATTTTTCTAAAACAGTCCTTCATTAGGATTAATTGTATTGTTTTTTATCCAAATAATATGTAAACAAATTGTTAAAAGATTTGAAAGATTCTTGTGATAATATATTAATTAGAAACGTCTTCCTTTTTTACCTTTTATATTTCTATAATTAATAATATTACATATATTAAACATCCGATTTCTTGATTGTTTCAGAGACAAAGAGAAAAACCAAACTAACCATACTGTTCAACATCAAGAGTGATGAAGTGATATTAAAATACTACTATAAAATATAACTATAATATGTGTATCGTTAAAAATGTTATATCGAATATTGTTTTATAAAAAATATACATGTTATATATATTTTTATAAAATCTATTAAATATATTAAAATATATATGTTAATAAGAAAATAATAAGTTTATATCTTGTTTAGTTTTGGATAGGTTTTGGGTAGGTTACGATAGAAGCCGGCGGCCTGTCGGCATTTGATGGAAAAAGAAAAATGAATATTTCTGTTTCGGGCGTTATTATTAGTCCAAATTCAAAAGTTAAACAAGTTTTGTCATTAAGACATTGGTCTTCACATGCGCCGTTGAGCCGATTTTAGAAATTGTTTTTAATAACAAACTTATAACATTTAAAAATTTAAATACATAGAAAATAAAAAAATTAAAAGGTTGGCGCAATTTCAAACATTATTTTAAGACAAATACAGTTTAAATTTAAAATCGGCCGTACCGTTTTCTCAAAAAGCGCGGAATACTTTTCCGATATATTTGTCTCTGTCGCACACTTGGACGTCCAGATTCGCCTTAAGGCTGGGCTATTTGTGGTGGGGGAAGGTGATTTCGTTTGGGAATAGCTTTTGTCGTTCAGAAAAGTTAATTAATAAAGAATAAAAGATCAAATAACGATTAGAAATTAATAGGTACACCATTTGCTGGTATTCATATTAAATAATTTTGTTGTGTAAGCGAGAAAACTGTAAAAAATTAAACCCAACCCAGCACATGGACAGCCTAAATTCGTACAACATAGCAATTTCAAGCAAATTGTAAACAATTTATTAGTTTTCCGAAAAGCTATATTTAACCACATTCAACCGGTGTGAAGTTGCAACATGGTTTGGAGAAAGGTAGAAAGCCTGGAAAGGCTCTCGAAACCTTGGCACTTACTCAAGAGAGGCAATGCGGGTGATTTTGTTTTTAATTTAATAGGAAGAATTGTATTATTTTGTGAATTATATAATGAAAAATTTATTTAAGTATCAAGGGCGTAAAGTAATAATTATTATTGAGGAATATCAAGTATCATTGTCATGTACGTAGTTTCCGTAGTTTTCATATGCACCCAACTAGAAACGCAACCAAGTAAACACCAAGCAAGAACGAAGAACGACTGCTTTGCACGGTGTTTTTGTTACCGTAAAAATTTGACATATATACATACATACAATATATTAATTATTTACATATTTCGGCATTATTGAAGGAGGTATACTAATATTAGACGTTTTCGATTGTACGATCGACTCTCAAAAGATGACATAGGAAAATAAGCCATTAGGAAACATAAGGAAAGATACAACTGCTTTAATCTACCAGCGATTGCGCGTGCGCAGATTCTAAGAATTTTAATATTGAATTCTTCCGCGGAAACTATAAAGTAAAATTCTACGAATATAAATCACTAGCAGAAAAATTTGCGGTACTTTTGTCGCATAACATCTAGGGGATTAACTTTCGGAATGATTATCGGCGTATATACTTCTCCTTTGTTGCTTATATTAGCCATCGATTATTGACGGGTGTTTTGATGGTATAATTTACAAATACAAATACAAAGTACTAAAATGTGTTCTTGTATAATTATTGAAATAAATTTGCTGAAGCCATTACTTCGATTACAAAAACTGTGTAACATTTAGTTTTATAAGAATTTTTTCAATGTGAACGTATAAAATCATTTATCACACATAAATCCCACTGGCAATTATTTATATTAACAAAGTCTAAAAAATCATACCCTTGGAAAAAATTGCTACCTTTAAAAAAAATATTCTTTCTATATTGCTTTTTTCATGGCACAAATCATTATCACATGTTAATTATTCTTTTATATTTGATAATAATACTCTTGTAACTCACTAATACTGCTTTATTTGAACATATGATTCGTAGTTCGCCTCTATTTCGCCATTTACCCTCTTGTTTATACTAAAGTATTTACGTAACTATAATATTTACGTCTGGAATAGATGCGAGGATAGACCAAATGACATCATTGCATACCCCCTTGGCAAAATTTCAATTTCCCACAATTATTTTTGGAACTTCAACAGAAAAACATCAAAATAACTAGTAATTAATACAATGGTAATTTCGTGTTTCAATGTTGAAGTTACTAAGAATAATTGTGGGAAATTTAAATTTTGCCAAGGGGGTACATACATACAGGTGGGTTATGGGTTTAAGACAACTCGTGTGAACGCAGATATACTATACCGGTATGGAATGGTATCACTGAATGCGATTTCCTATAATATTACTGCTAGCACGTTGCCAAAGCGTACCGCGATAGTTTGTACTCCCAATCCCTTCGCGTGCGTTGGTTCACAAGCTCGGCAACTACAGTGGGTTTTATGCATACGTTATTCCCCGATTATAAATGTTCACTGGCCGAATGTGATGCTATTATCATATTATTAAATACTGTTTTTACTTATTTACTGCTACTTACTAATAGTAATATTGAAAATATTAACAAAAAAAAAGATCATGATACATGAATTGTTTCGGTAAATCTATTATTACAAACAGTTTTTTTTTTAATTATAATTTTGTTTGTGTGTTTCTTCTCTCATAATATTTTTAGATAGAACAAGAAACGTCCGAATAAAACATGTATCTTAACATTTTTTGATAAGATCATATTAAACGTAATATTTAAGAAAGAATGCCAAGTGGACAACTATGTATATATATTATGATAAGTTAAACTAAAAACTAAGGTTAATTATTGGGTACCTACGCTACTTTTTCCGACAACCCTCGTATTCGCTTTTTGGATATAGTGTACAGTAGTTTACGACCTCATTGTATAAGCTATTCTGCAAATATGTCTCGTGTATAGGCAACTTATTAATCATTACCTGCAACTGGTTATTATGCCATCTATCGTAATAGTGACGTTACTTTTTCGCACGTATTTTACTATTAAACTCTAGGGACAAGCACTTTCTGGTGTCACGTTTAACACCTCTCCCCACCACAAATAGCCCAGCCTAAACGTCAAATTTAATAATGCAGAACGATAATTTGTATTTCCCGTTCTATTATTCCCGGCTCTAATAACGCCGCGAAGATTGGAAACTCTACTTAGATAAAATTGGAATCTACCCTATATGAGCGATTCACTAGGTCTGTTCGATTTATACAAATGGTTTTACGATGTAGTGATGGGCTAATCGAATGATTTCTAATACGGTGAAATCATAAGGCATTTTTTTCACCAACCGTTTAAAGGGTATAACATTTTATCGTAATGGCTTCGCTTACGTGTTTCCTGCCGTAGGGGGGTAATAGAGAAATATCTTGCTGTTTATTATATATTATATTAAATATTAAAATCCATTTTGACCGTGAGGGTTTTGTTACGGGGAAGGTAAGTTTAGAAAATCTGGACCGGGTTACGGAACATATTTTAAAAGCGTTAAGATTTTTTCACGAATTTTCAATTTTCTAGAAAAACCACGAAAATACTTTGTAAACACATACGAAATTCGCTAAAATTGTAGAAATACACACGAGCACTACTAGATGGCGACAAGATAGATAAAGTAAACTCCAACTTAAACAGACTTCTAAAGCAAAGCTGCATTTGAATTACATTTACTGGTAGTTGTGAATAGTTTAGATTTTAACATTTTGCTATTTACCATACATGTATTTATTGTTTTCGATATGCTCCTTAATGAAGTCATTTGGCCGACCTTGACGAATTTGAAATTCAGAACGAGCATACCGTGGTAACTTCTATAATTCATATCTCAACGTTTCAACGTTGATTCTTAACATTTCTACCGTTTTGTACTACATTAATGGTTATTTTAACGCCTTTACGTTGAGTTTACTAAAAAAGGGTTGCAGGAATTTTAAATTTCGATATTAGGGATAGTTAGCCGCGAAAACAATGGTTTGACATTAGTGTGTCATTTTTTCTGTTCTTTTTGTCCTGTAATAAATTTTGTGTGTAATTGTATGTGCCTATTACGTATTTCTAATTTTACTGTGTAATTGTGACGGGAAGTTGAAATTATTCGGAGATATAGGTATTTTATTATTGATATACAAGCAGTTACACATGCAATCGATATTAAAATTCAACATTTAAACCATGTAAGGATATGTGTTTGGAAATCACAATAAAATAGCTAAATAAAAAAATAAGACGAACTTAATTTGATTTTATTCATTTTAAACTCACATGTTCTGGATATACATAAATGATATTAGAATAATGCACATGAAATTCTATTTTATTTCTTGCGACCACCACGCTCCTTCACTTGTAATTGTACGGTAGCTCCTGGCGGAATATTTAATATGCTAAAGTGTTTGAATCTTTGAAGAACATACCCTAAAAATAAGCGCAGTTAGATAAACACATAATCTGCCTAAATAAAAACTTACATCATAGAATAACTTCTGCTTAGCTGGTGCATAGTCAAATCATCTTGGACTTTGCTTTTCACATTAGCAATTGTTTCGCTCAGTGGAAATGTTAACGTAAGTGTTGACCGTTAAGTTCCATTCTGGTTTCTCAGAGCCATCGGAATGGTGATTTTAATCGTAACAGGGCTCTAAAAACGAAATAATAAGCAAATGTGCTTTATAATTCAACTTTAAGTTTAGAACAAACCGCATTTCTCGCCAAAATACAGCCTCTGGAATGAGAGAATCTTCGTTCCTAAGCTCTTATTTGACGGTTCGTCCTCAGCTGGACCTTCGCTTCCGTGCTTGACGGCCATATTCATATTGTTCGTCATTTGCGGTGCCATTGGGGTAACAAACCGGCCATGGGCGAGGAGCAGCCACTGAAATTTAAAAACGCAATTATGTGATTATTTTAGGCAAATTGAAAAGTAAATACTAAACTCATCAACGGTGAGGTCTCATCTGCGGTATGGGAAGGTGCCGGCATCATCATTATTGGTGCTGTGGAGCTAGCATTGGTGGTTGCGGAGGTACTTGAAGAATAGTTGTTGTGGTGGCGCCGGTGGTTGCAGGTGGTTTAACAGGCTAGAAAAGTTTAATTGATACAATTGGAAATGCACTGTCATTATCAAAAACGTAAACTTACAACTGGATTTGGATTTGCCTGTGGTTTAGCAGAATAATCGCTCCTGATTTAGTTCCTTTAGAGGCAGCCACGTTCTTGGGACCATTTTTTCCTTTTCCTCGTCAGGAGTAAGCCTTTACCTGCAAATTTTACGAGATTAAGATAAAAATTTAATTTTTACAATCGATATTTTCTTACTTTATGAATCTGATGTATTTGCTCTTCCAGAGTTATATTAGCTCTAGCAGCTCTTGTAGCTGCTTCAACGCTGGAAGTATGCCCATCCAAGTAACTTTCTCATCTTTCCTAACATCTTCTTCTCCAATCTTCTTACCAATCGCCGTTTCTTCGTCTCCACACCGAAAATATCGGTACGACGTTCGGCTAACTGTTTCAAGCTAGCATCAATTGCAAACCTAAAATGAAGATAGAAAACAAGTTCAACAAAACATTTAAATGCTGTATGACTGAAATTGACAACAGTATTCAATCAAATCCTAACAAATTATGGGAATTTCCTTAATCAAAAATCAAAATCCACACGTATGATTCAAAATGAAGCAAACTTTATCTTCCCCTTTTGAAATAACAAATGCTTTCGCTTGACCATTTTGCTTCAGTGTTGACAATTGAGGAACAATATAATATGCATAATGATTTTTGAGGATGCTTTTTTTATCTTCTTTTCATTTAAAAGAAGTTTCAGAATATGATATTCTTGAAGGCTAAAATGTTTAAAAGTACCATGAGTTCCGATGGAATTCCTGATTTTATTGTTGAGTATTGTCGTTATGCTTTATTAAAACTATTTCACTGTAATACCCTCCAAAAAGAGTTTCCTTCTGTTTTGAAAATTTTCATATATAACCACCATTTGTAAAGCTGGCAATAAGAATGAGAGTTGTAACTACCGTCATATTTCTATAATATCAATTTTTCTAAAGTACTAGAAACTGTTTTTATTTAAACCACTATTGGCCTAGCCTATATTGTAAATAAATTATCAACTGTTCAACATGGATTTATAAAAGTAGGTCATTGCAAAATTCTTCTACACATTATGTTTCTGAAGACTTGGGAAAAACAATACCAGGTTTGATGCAAGATTTCCAAAAGCGTTTGTGTCGATACAGTGTCATTTAATTTTCAAGAAATTGCATGATTATGAAGTTTGCGATGGCATTATTGCCTTGTTCCAATCCTATTCAAGTGATCGCATAATTATGTTGAAGTCTTGGTTACAATCTCAATCTTATAAGTCACACAACTGGAGTTCTCTAAGGATCTGTTTTTGGGGCCTTGGTTATTTCTTACATTTGTTGATGATATTTCAGAGTGATTAAACTAGTCAATTGTTATGATGTTATATAGATGATTGAAAAGGGTTTTTAGAAGGTCAATTATTCTTTAACTAATTATTACAGTCTGTAGGAAGCAGGAAGATTTAGCCGTCATTTATAGACGGAGAGAGCGTAACTGCCCATCAAATATAAGAGTAAATGTAAAGCAATTATATTTGATAGAAAGCAAACTACTATTATTTTCCTTATAACTTAAAAGGAATAAATATTGACATTGGTAAATTGTTTGAGGACTTAGGCATTCTTTCTGACTCTAAACTTTCATATAACGAAGGTGTGTTAGAAATATGCAATCAAGCATTTAAAATACTAGGTTATATAGGCACAAATACCAAACTACTGAACACTTGTGCATAACTTATAATACTTCCGTCCGTTGAAAATTAAAAATACTGTTCAATTGTAGGAATCCAGGATACTTGTATTTATAAATGTCTTGGACGGAATACACAGGAAGATGTTAAAATTTTATGTTATCGTTAAAACACTCATTATGTCTTTCGAATAATTACAGCTATGATGGTTTTTTAAAAAGATTTGATTATATATCTCTTCGAATTTTGTTTTTAAATTAATTAACGCAAGAATATAAGCTCCATATTGATTTAGGTTGCTAAATTTTTATATTTCCAATCTAATAGCCGTAATAACGTTATATTTGCGTTCACTCATTGTCAAACGCGTCAGTAGTCACTAGTATTGTCAATGTGCAAGAGTGGTAACAATTGCTGCAAAAATTTATTTTTATTTTTTTTCAATAAGTATTACTTTAATTACCTTAGCAAAAATATTGTTTTATTACCAGTTTTAATTTACTTTTAATGTTACTTGAAATGATTTCAACGCTTGTGTTCTGTTCATTTATACGTTTTATTTGATTAATATAAGGAGGGAAAGAAACATGTTATCAAAACTACTTACCAGCTGCGTAAACAGTATCTTGATTCATCTTCTCAGTTATATGCTTATCTCGTTGTTCAACCCATCTAGGATCTAACAAACCAATTCGCATATGCTCTTGCACTTTGCTTGCTGGTATCTTTTCGCCAGTAATAGTGAAATTAAGTAATCATCTCCCACTGTTGTCTATGACTTTTACAGCTAAAAATAAGAACAAAATTAGCAACAGAGAAGCAATTTTGTCAATATAACCACACACCTGTTTTGGATCATATTTTTAACGACTACCTTGTCTGGAGCTGGTGGCAGCGGAGGTTGAATCAGGGTTGGGATGGTGTGTCTCCGCCTTCATCCCCTGAACTCTCCTCATCCATATCTTGCAGTCTATTATCGTCTTTACCGTCGACTTTCGTTGTGTATGATCTTTCCATTGTACTCAAGTTTTCGTCTGAGAAAATAACGAAATCAATTTAAGCGGTATTTATTTCGAAATTAGTTACCGGTTGAGCAGGAGTATCCTCTTCGTCACTTTCGAGCTGCATTTCAATGTCTTCGCCCTCTTCAATTCGCTCTTGTATGAGATTCTAGCGCCACTTCTTCGGAGTAGTGGTGGTGGAAATTTCCTATTTCAAATGTTGGTAATCGACGGTTTCGACCACAACAAAGTCGTGCCAATCAATTTGAGGCGTAAGCGATAGAAATTTAGAGGAAACAGTTTAGATACAATAGATACTATTCAAATAATGCGGAAAGTGAGAGTGTATACCTCTTTCTCTTTCGAATTTCTTCTTCGCGAGCTTTTTGGGCTTCTTGATATTTTAACCACTCTCTCTGTACTTAACTTGTTCTAGAACTGCGGCTGCACTTCTGCTTCATCTCTAAGTCGTTGTTGCATGCTTTTCGAGGAATTTAAAACCTAAACAAATTAAAAACATAATATTCATCTATTGTAGAGATTTAATTATTTAATCTGCATGTTATTAAGAAGGATTAGAGAAGTAAGAGAAATTGTAATTTCGGACGAAATTATCATAGATTTATGATCTTGAAATAATAATGCAAAATAAACATGTTCAAATAAAGTATCCTACAATAGACTACTACACTTTACTATACAGCTCATTTAACCAAACATATTCTTTCTTTAACATGTGCTATTAGGAAACTTTTAAATAATAATAACGTTTTACACACTATATTTATCTTAAACTTACATGTTTCACTACACATTCACCCTAATTTGATTACAAAAAGATCGAAAGTCCACAAGATATCGAGAAAACGATTTTTCTTACACGAGAAAGCATGTTGGGAGTTTTTCAAAATATTATTCATGTAACATATCATAAAAAAGTTATAAAATATTTAATTATCGTAGACACCTGTTTCTACTTATTATTAGTACACAATTTTTACGTTATCCAAATAACTGAATAATATTTTTATGTTTATATGATAAATTTACATCGATAATTAAGTAATTCGTTGTTGTAATAATAGACGCAATGAGAATTGTACTTCTCAATTATAATTTAGCACTCTTTAGTGTTTAAAACTTTTAGTACACTGAATATACTCCTGCTTGACAATGGTTGCAACATCAGAAAGAGTACGCCCGCGGCACTGCACCAAAGTCGAAATGCTTAGCTATTTTTCAGTTCTATTTATTGATTATATTAGTTTTTTAAATATCCTGTAACTTATTATAGTATGTATACATTAAATAAATTAGTAAGTCCAATTCTAACTATTTATTATTACATACATAAAATATATTAATTTTGCCGGATTTTTAATTTGATAATATGCAAAAATTGAAATAGTAAAAAAACATGGTTATTTGGGACATGCATCCTGGAGATAAATCAAAGCACTGTTTTCAAAAAAAAATTAGATAAATTCATAGAATGTGCTCCATAAAACTGTTCTATTTATTACTTTAAAAAAGCGCAAAAACAAAATAAATAACAAATGTTATATAGATAGTACATCAAGAACAATATAAAGAAACATTACCTTTGTATATTGCTCTAGAAGCTTAGTAAAATACTGGAACAATGAATGTTGTGGCCTCAAGAAGTCAAATTGAAAGTTTCTTTGCCTCTCGATTCATTAGTTGTGTTAAAAACTGCCTTCCATTACGAGCTACGAACTGTGCAGTTAACTTTACAATATCCCTAAAATAAACATTTTACACTCATTACATTAACATAAGCAAAAAAGAACTTACAAGTCAAGAGCTGAAATTGATGGTGGATCAGCAATAAATTCCAACTCTGTTGGAGGGTCTTTTGGATAAATGGTTGTTCAACTGACTTTAAAATTTCCTGTTGCTTCTGTTGAGCGGCCGCTGTTACAGATAATTTTGATAAAGCCGCGGTAATACTGATGAAGGCTCTTGACCTAGAATTTTTGTAAGTATAATAACCAGACAATTATATGCAAATAAAGATAATAGAACTGTGATAAATCAGTAGATACGCTCTCGATTAGGAAAATGTCACAATACTCAAGGCTGATGAAAAGCCGAATATTCAATATGGCTAATTTCATCATGAAATAATGTTATATATTATCAATATATCTATATTACATACCTTTTCCTTCTGAAAATCTTTAACTTTATGCTGATAATATGCATGATACGGATCTCCAGTATTTAAGAAATTAAATTTTGGATTTCCTAATTCATTTTGTCTAATGCGGCTTCAAACTCTGGACCATTTCTAGCTACGAAGCTAGCAGTTTTGTCGACGATATCTTTTTCAGCATTGTCAGGAAAATACATCTCAAAGCTAGGCTAGAAGATAAATACTTACGAATGATTTACATGTACACACAGTGTTTCTTACAATATTTGGAAAGGATACTTCTCACTTCTGGCGGGGATATATAATCCCGACAACGGGATTAGTAGGTGCTTGTTCCTCTGTGTTTTCAGCATTAGGTGGATTATTGGTCACCACATCTAATGCCGGCATTTTTAATGATTCAAAAAATGATTTGCTTCAATGTATTTCTTAATATAAACTTTACAATAACATGCCTGTAACACCATTTACCTTTGTCTTCAAACAGAAACACAAATGTCGAAGTCGAAAGCGTCGAAAACACCGATTGACTGTTTGACCCAATAGTCAAAATGTCATTTGTCGCTAAAGTCCCTAAAGTCTACCATCGATAAAACAGTTAAACTATCTGAAACATAAAATTAGGTCTGTTTGATTTGCCACATAGTTATCCAATAGAACGAATGCATAAAGGCATGTGTCCTTGTTTTTCTGTCATATATTTTTATGTTAAATATACGAGAGCAGTATGTTTTCGTTTAATTCTGTCTTTTTATTTATGTACTAGGTACTATCATATTTAAAAAAATCGAGTAGACCTACAATAATTAATTTGGAGTATTACTGGTTGCATGGCCAAAGCTTAATAAAATAAATTTGATAACTACCACAGAGCACAGAAACCTAAGCTCTCTACATTTACAGGAACACACGATAAATCACGATTTTATTACAACAACGACGTTTTTGAACCAAACATGTACGACTATTGCGATTGCACCGAGCCACAGAATAAATCGAGTTTAGGAATATGGCGCGAGATTTAAATATTACATATATTTCGATTTTCTTAATCTCTTCATCTTCACCCTAATAATGTCGTAATTTCGCTTTTAATTATTTAATATGTGTAAGGATTGTTTTGAAAAAGAAAGTGGCAAAGCAATTAATAACAAGAAAATGAGGAAAAAAGTTTGTCAATGTTGTATTTTTAGTGGCTAATTTCGGCTTGATTGGTCATCATCAGCTAGAATCTATGCAAAATGAGCATACATATATATATAAAAAATAATACATTATTAAATATTAATAGTGCCTACAGTCAAAATTTAAAGCTTCATTGAAGTCGTACCTATATATAGGAGAATTGTTATGAATGTGATATTAATTTAACGAAAAATTAATTTAATTTTGAGAATAAATTGGCAAAAATTGTCTTAATGTATTAGATTTTTTCTTACGTTTGAGAACTTTCATGTTAAAAATATTAACTTCGATATTTATATGTTTCTAAATTTTGATTTTTGTCACTTTCAATTCAGCCTTTCAGAAAAATATTTTTTCATATTTTAAACCTTAGTTCCGTTTTTATTTTTCATCTTTTTTCCGCAATTGTAATACTTTGAAGCCAAAGTGTTATATATTTTCCTTTAAAACAACTTTAAAAGTATTTTGTATTTTGGATATGTTATCGAAACCGTAAGCGTTTTTATCTCTACATTCGGGTTGCAAATGACTTTATGTATAGTTTTATATAAATATATTTTGTATGTACGTATACATGTATAAGAAATTGACCGAGATAAGCCTAAAATAATTGCATTGGAAGAGTTTACAATTATTTTAAAGTAATGTAAAATAAAAACGCCAATATGTAGATGTTCTTCTTTTTCCTGCTTTTTTAAATATATATTCAAAAAAATAGTACATAAGAGTTTAATCATGTATACAATTATGGCCTTTAGTCACTTAATAAGAATACTGACTGATTATATCCTACCTAACGCATGTTATGAGAGAATTAATGTTATATCTGCGGAAGAAACATTTGTATAAAATAACTATTTAAATAACAAACCACGTGTCTTAGTTGCAGTGTCCAATCCATAGGTCGTAGTTGTGCATTGTTTAAAGTACTTGGAACCAAGCCATTATTTTCGAATGTAAATTCCTCCCACATAACCTTTAAGTTTATGATTTTTCGAAACGTGCGGTTATAAAATCTGTTCACTAATTTCTTACTTTTCATTTATGCAGTAGATTACCTATTGCTTTATTTCTTCCAATTCCCCCAACCTATTTCATATTTACCATACTCTCTATATTTGCTAATTGAAAAATGCGTATTAATAAGTATTACGTATTATTTACTACTTATTGTAATTATACTTACCAGTGGCGTAGATAAAGTGACCGCAGGGCGCTTATATTCAAACCAGTTTATATATACGTACCTTTGTTTATGTACATACATAAACAGACTGGATCTTTTGATTACATTTTTTTTTTAGAGAAAAATATGTTCTGCAAATTTTATACCTAAAAATTCAATGTTGCACACCTAAAATATTTTTTAATTATACAGAGTATCCCATTTAATAACGACTTGATTAATCATATTTCACTATGTACTTGTTTATACGCTGATAATACGAATATTATTGTTACTCATGCTCCTAATTTGCTAGCGAGGCGAGCTAGAGATTACTGGTAAAGCTTACAATATCCTTAAAAATATATCAAACTGGTTAGACATTAATTGGCTACAATAGTAGAGTCAAAAAAATACCCCAACGATGGAACTCAGCAAATAAGAGAGAAAATATCCTTGTAATGGAAGGGACCGTGATATCTTCTCTCTCGTTTACTTAGACTCGTATCGTTTCGCATATTTTTTCTTATACCTTGTAAATTGCCAAAAAACAAAAAGTAGGAATTCATTTTTGCAACAATCCTAAATTATAAGTACCAAGTATAATTTTGGATAATAATTTTATAGAGTTTCCAATCCCTAGGAAAAATTTAGGTATCATTTTCGATGAAAACATAAAATAACCAATTTATATATTTGTACCTTAGAAGTAAAAAATGCAAAGATATATCCTTATTTAATAGTTTTTAAAACGAATAAATTTTGTTTGTTTAGCAATTACATGAAATAAAAACACTCATGTATTTTTTTCATTTATTTGATTAAGTTAATTGTTATAATTTGTATTGCAATGTCAATACAATGTTGTAGCTGACGAGAATTTTTTATCGTTTTGACAATGTAGAGTCCGTTGGAATAGAGAATGGTACATGACGTCACATGCGCAATGAACGAATATTGGTAGCCAATGCCTCGTTGCTAGGTAACAGACAGTAGTAGCAGGCAGCGGGGCGTAATTGATGTCAGGCTTCGCGCAGCTTTTGGTGACGACATGTACTATTCTCTATCGCAACGGACTCTACAATACGTTTGTTTTTTCTTTGTATTTAGGAAAGCAGTAATAATAAACATGTGTCACTGTAAACTTTAAAAGGCTGGTGTTTAGAGATGTTGTAAGTTATAATTTAAAAATAGGGTTGGCAAACCTGCTGACAAGTTCCAGAAAAAAAAGAGGAGGGAAAATTATTAAAACTAACAATCGAACCATTGTAGTGATTGTATTGCTATTGTTTAATATAATAAATTCGTTTGAATACAACCAAAACCGATTGTACTTTTACAAAACAAAACATTTCTGGTCCTTCGATCCACATCAGCGACATTATGAAGATACGCCAAGGTCAATAATGTACAACAGTTGAGCGAGTCCTTCACGAGGTTATGTTGTGTGCCTTTACAAGAAGCTATCCATGTATTCCAGTCCTCTTTCTATTACATGTGAGTACAAATCTATTTTTCATTTGTGCGAGAACATATTTGTTGCAATTATAAAGTTTGAAACTGTTATAAACTGTTTCTACTCGTTTCGTAACCTCAAATTTTAATTCACATTCACGATTTACTATGGATGAGTTAAAAACAAATGTGCGAAAGCGTGGTGTATTAAAGCATCGTTTAACTAACTTTTCAAAATTTATTGATACACTACAGCAACAAATTAATAGTAATTCAGATCCTAGTGACAAAGATTTCAAAGAATTAGATTTACGGTTAGCAAATTGCAGTGACATGCAAAAGGAATGTGAACAAATTCAAACGGCAATTGAAAGCAATTGCACTGACGACAATTTGAGTGAACATTTAGCATACAGAGACGAATTTACAAACATATTACTGTCAATTCAGGCACATGCATATACGATATTAGATCGTTTAAATCAACCGATTGCAATTACCACACAAAAAGATTCTACATCAGAAACAAGCGTTGAAGTGGGTGGTAATCCCTTGCAAAATAATTTGCCACACAATTTTAATCAAATTAAGTTACCCACAATTGAGTTGCCAAAATTCAAGGGCAATTATAATAATTGGTTGGAATTCAGAGACACTTTTCAATCATTAATACACAATAATACTCGTATTAACAACATTCAAAAATTTCACTATTTAAGAGCTTCTTTAGAACAAAACGCCTTGAAAATCATACAATCATTAGAATTTACAGATGAAAATTATGAAAAAGCCTGGGAATTACTATGTAAACGCTATAATAAAACCCAATTACTAGTGCACAGCCATATAAAGGCCATTTTTGAATTAGAGGTAATAACTCGCGAAAGCGCGGCAAGTTTAAGAACGATTATTGACTCAGTGTCAGAACATTTATACGCATTAAACACATTAAAACAACCCACTGAACACTGGGACCAAATTCTGATTTACACAATTACAAATAAATTGGACAGGACAACCCTTCGCGAATGGGATCATGTTAAAAGCACGGAAGACTTTCCTAATTTTAAGGATTTTTTGGACTTTTTAGCAAATCGTGCTGATGCTTTAGAAACCTTTGAAACCAATCACAGCAAAAATTCGCAAACTAAAGACACACGTTTCAACAATAATGTAAAACGAACAGCCATGGCAACTTCCACGTCGATAAAATGCAACTACTGCAAGAAAGCACACTCTATTTATCATTGTCAAGAATTTTTAAATTTATCTGTTAACGATCGAATTGAAAAAGTCACATCACTAAATTTGTGCAAAAATTGTTTGTGCACGGGGCATTTTGCTACGAATTGCCGTTCCGGGATTTGTAGAAAATGCAAATTAAAGCATAACACACTGTTACATGCAGACAAGCAACAAACACCTGTAACTTGCGAATCCAGCAATCCTGCACCTCAAGTATCGCTCTCGGCATACAGCCTAGACAAATGTGTTTTATCTACTGCATTAATTCAGGTTGCAAATTCATCAAGCAAGGAGACATGTGTTTCAAGGGCGCTACTTGATAGCGGTTCACAAATCAATTTCATATCGTTAAAGCTTTGCAAACAATTAAATTTAAAACAAATACCCGTAGATATAGCAGTAGTAGGTGTCAATAAATGAGTTCAAATCTTAAAACAAAATGTAACATTACCATTTCAAGTTTATATAATAATTCAAAATACTCTATTACTTGTTACATATTGCCAAAGATAACTGACGATTTACCCAGTGATTCAATCAATATCAATTCGTGGAATATACCGAATCATACACCATTAGCAGATCCTAAATTTAATATATCGGGGGGAGATAGAATTACTTTTAGGAGCAGAACTATTTTGGCAAACAATTTACAAGCAAACTTTTAAAATAGGTAGAGGCCTTCCGACGTTGCGCCATACTGCCTTTGGGTGGATCGTATGCGGTTCATTAAATCAACCAAGTCAAACAGCAATTTGCAATCTCACGAGGTCAGATCCTGCGGGTCTCGACTTAAAGAATTTTTGGGAATTAGAAGAGGTAAATGTGACAAAGTCAAACACTCCCGACGATGAATTTTGTGAGCAACATTTTACTACCAATGTAACACGTGCTGACGATGGTAGGTTTATGGTCCGATTACCATTAAAACACTCACCCAAATTTTTTAGGTAACTCACAGGAACAAGCACTTAAACGATTGATTAAGGTAGAGAACAAATTAGCTAATTCTCCGAAACTAAGATCAGAATACACAGAATTCATGCAGGAATATATTGATCTAGGTCATATGTCCTTAGTTACGAAGGATGATGACATATCACCTTCATATTTCCTACCACATCATTCGGTAGTGAAACATGATAGCCTCACGACAAAACTGCGTGTTGTATTTGATGGTTCGGCGCCATCTGATACTGGATGGTCACTGAATGACATTCAACACATAGGCCCTACTATTATCAATGATATTTTCGAAATTTTACTGCGCGTTAGACAACATCGATTTCTAGTGATGGCTGACATAGCTAAAATGTATCGACAAATTTGGGTACATCCAGATGACCGACAACTTCAGAGAATATTTTGGAGAAGCGATGAGCATGAACAACCACAGATATACAATCTCAATACGGTGACTTATGGGACGAGTTCAGCACCTTATTTGGCTATTAGGTGTGTTACGTCAAGCAGCCTATGAAAACCAACAAGAGTTTCCCAAGGCAGCAGATGTTATTCTACGTGAATTTTATGTCGATGACATGATTACAGGGTTTAGCTCGGAAGAAGAAGCTGTGGAAATATGTCAACAAGTCTCAGACATTCTAAGCAAATATAATTTTTTACTGAGGAAATGGCATTCGAACAGTGCATATATCACAAATCATTTGACTCACGAGGGTGAACTCTTTAGCTTTTTGCCTTTAGGGACAGATGAAGTGAAGACACTAGGCGTTCACTGGAATAGCAAACGAGACACATTGACGTACAAGGCGTTAACAGTATGTCACAACCAAGTAATTACGAAAAGAATTATTTTATCTACAATATCAAAGATATTTGACCCATTGGGATTAATAAGTCCATATGTTATACTAGCAAAAATATTGATTCAAAAACTATGGTCGTCAAATTTAACCTGGGATGGGCCAATTTCATCTGACCTGTGTAACGAGTGGTCAACAATATGTTCAGACCTTCAATTGCTAAGTGAAATACAAGTACCTCGTTTTGCACTTTCACCACAAGCTACTTCAATAGAATTAATTGGATTTTGTGATGCATCAAAGAATGCATATGCGTGTTGTATCTATATCCGTAGCGTTGATGAAGGTAATACTATAAGCTCTCATCTATTATGTTCAAAAACAAAAGTTGCACCTTTAAAATTACTTACCATTCCGCGATTGGAATTGTGCAGCGCACTACTATTAGCTGAGCTTATGCAAAGGGTATCGCACCTTCTTGAAATAAAACACGACATTTCATATTGGTCAGATTCGAAAATTGTATTGGCATGGTTGAGGAAAGACGCTAGGCAATTACAGACATTTGTAGGAAACCGCATTGCAAAAATTCAAAATCTTACAGATGTAGACAAATGGTATCATGTATCATCAACCAACAATCCAGCTGATATCGCTTCAAGGGGCATGTCACCTAAAGGTTTAATCTCATCACAGTTGTGGTGGCACGGTGCACCTTTTTTATCATTGCACAAGGAGGAGTGGCCAATTACAGAGTTAGAAGAAATACCGCAAGTAATTCCAGAAATAAAGAAGAAGTTTAAGGCATTTGTGAACGTCAGTTCAAACCCCTTTCCGTTTCAGAATTATTCAAGCTATAACCGTTTAAAACGAATAATTGCATATTGTTTAAGATTTATAAAAAATGTAAGATTACCATCAATTAGTAGAAAATTAGGTTTTCTAGAGACTGAAGAGTTACAAAGCGCCAGCATTGTACTCATCAAATGGGCTCAAGAAGAGAGTTTTGCACGTGAATTGACAGCTTTTAAAACAGGTTCAAATTTAAATTTAAAGGGTAATTTATTATCACTTTCACCATTTATAGATAAAGATGGTCTTTTAAGGGTAGGTGGTAGACTGAGAAATTCAGGGAATTCTTATGACACTAATCATCCGATTCTATTAAGTGGCAAACATCATCTTGTCAAACTAATAATGGAAGAGGAACATAAACGACTATTACACATTGGTCCTCAACAATTACTCAGTCACATTCGTCAGCAATTTTGGCCCACATCTGGGCTACAAGTGGCAAAACGCGTAGTTAGAAAATGCGTAACATGTTTTAAATTCAAACCCCGAACTCAGTTTCCAATAATGGGCGATTTACCAGGCGAACGTGTAACTTCCAGTTATCCTTTTTACAATACAGGGGTTGACTTTGCAGGTCCTTTTCTCTTACGCGATCGCAAAGGGCGTGGCTCAAAATTATCTAAAGTTTGGATATGTTTGTTTATCTGTCTTGCTACAAAGGCGATTCATATTGAATTAGTGACAGGGTTATCAACAGATGCTTTCATGACATGCTTTCGCAGATTTGTAGCTCGAAGGGGTAAACCCTCAAAATTATTTTCTGACAATGGAACAAACTTCATTGGCGCTTGCAATCAGTTAAGGGAATTTTATAAACGTTTTCAATCAGATATTGCTCCTGCATGCGCTAACGAAGGTGTGCAATGGAATTTTATTCCACCGCAAGCACCGCATTTCGGTGGTCTTTGGGAAGCGGGTATAAAGAGTATTAAGCGTCACTTACTTAAGGTTATTGGTAATGTACATTTAACTTATGAAGAATTCTTAACTGTTCTCACGCAAATTGAAGCTACCTTAAATTCCAGACCCTTGTCTCCTCTATCGACTGATCCAAACGACCTATCTCCACTCACCCCCGCACATTTCCTTATTGGAAGAGCTCTTGTCGGTTTGCCTGAACCTCAAGTGACGACCACACCTATGAATAGGTTAACAAGATTTCAACTCCTACAACAACTTTATCAGTGTTTTTGGTCAAGATGGTCAAAAGAGTATCTCCATCACTTGCAACAACGCACAAAATGGAGGCTGTCCTCACCAACGAAGCCAATTGGCACATTAGTGTTAATAAAGATGACCATTTGCCTCCGTGTCACTGGCGCCTAGGAAGAATAGTGGAGCTTCATCCGGGTAACGATGGAATAACAAGAGTGGTGACAGTTAAAACAGCAGGTGGTACCTTGAAACGTCCAGTTACCAAGATCTGTCCCCTCCCAATAGAAGACGACCCGACAGAGGAACAGTATTGAAAGACATTTGTGTTATTCAGATTTCGTACGCACTTGAATATTAGTTACGTGTATAATTGTTTGGCGCTTGTTAGGCCAATATTATGTTTATTTTTGTGTTGTATTGTATCTTGATTTGAGTTGAACATCACATTTTAAATGCTTGTTCAACGGGGGGAGTATGTTTAGAGATGTTGTAAGTTATAATTTAAAAATAGGGTTGGCAAACCTGCTGACAAGTTCCAGAAAAAAAAAAGGAGGGAAAATTATTAGAACTAACAATCGAACCATTGTAGTGATTGTATTGCTATTGTTTAATTTAATAAATTCGTTTAAATACAACCAAAACCGATTGTACTTTTACAAAACAAAACATAAGCATTGCTTTTTAATTAGAGATTGTTTTAAAATTCCAACTCAATCTTAAAAAATTATTATTTCTTTCTATCTATTTAAACAGTAAGGTAAACGCGATTCACCACAACATGCAATTGTAAGTAACTATTCAAATAGGTTTGTCATTTTTTTGTACTGAAATCTTAAAACTTTGAGCTTAGAAAAAACTACAAGAACTAATTAAAATTTTTGGTGCGTGCTGAGAAAGAACAATGCATATTAGTTCATGAATTATTTGTTGCACTACCTGGTGCCATAATTTAGGTGGTCTTAGTGAAAAGATAAAAGTGTTGAGGAAAGCGAAGAAGGCTGAACTCTCTAGTAAAAATATTTTTAAAAATGTATTAATCTATTCTTTGTCATTATTACTATAAGCCCCGTTCTCTGTGAGTTCTTGTACAAACCACTGTACACAATTAACAGCTTAATACAAAAGTTCGTCATCATCATAAACCCATTTGAAATAGTATCCTACACTGTACTGCGTGCACGTGTTGTGTCCTAATCTGCAAGCATTGTTCAGACATAACAAACACCATAGATCTGCATATAACAGAATGGACCTCTAAATTATTTTTATGATTTTTTAAGCTTAATAACGTTTTTCACAAGAAGAAAGGGAAGAACTATCATATATAACAATATGATGACGTTTCAAAAATACGAATGTCATTCGAACGTTGGAACGGGTCTGTAACCGCTATGCGTAAATTGTTAAGTTAACATGACTCTTTGTTTGAGAAAATAAAACATTTTTAAATACATTAAAACCTTTATTTTTTTCCTTGCAAGTATCATTTAAATATTAGACAAAGACATCAGATCTTTATATAATTTTTAGTTAAGTTTGTTTAGTTTATTTTTCACATATTTTTTTTCGACCTATCATTTGATTAATCCCATGTTGATATTCCTGTATATGCGTTTAAATATTACACTATGGCCAATACTTAAAGCAATACTTTTATTAGAGATTTCAATTATAAACTGTTTTACAATTAAAGTATATATGTATATAATTAAAATAATTTTTTATACACTATATAAATTCATATAAAATTTTAACGTGATCTTAACTTCGTAATTGCTATAATCTTCTCTGAGGTTGCAATCAAGTAGTAAGGGGAACACGGTTCTGCACGAAATACAACTCTGAGTAACTGTCCAACAGGCTAAAACTGAAATCTAAAAAGAAAAAGAGTAAGAACTCAAGGAAACTATAAAAATATCTATCTGCATATACCTCTAATTTTTTGGTCCTTTCTATTCCATAAATGTAATAATGGCGCATTTATTTCCGGCCACTTCCCTCACCTCCGTAACGCATAGAAATAGGTTTTGTTTTCGTATTTCCTCGAAGTCCTGCTCCTCTAACTTCGAGTAGCGTTTAGGAAGAAAAGATTCATACTTTCCATCCAATTCAACGATTACAGCCGGTCCGTATCCTGTTAGTGTTTTTCGAATATTCGTAACTTTATACTTTTTGTTCTTCACTAGATTAAATATTTTTATGTTTAATTTAAATTCGCCTACTTCTTTTAGTTTATCCATGTCTATTTATTGCGTACTCATAAGTAATAGAATAACTGAATTCTTTTTTTCGGATTCGCTTCTTTTCTATCAAGTTCCCCCGCACCTCTCCTCCCGTTGAATATATGTAAAACTGTCCATGAAGAGCTCTCACGTAATAACTGTATACTAACGTTTTAAAAAGTTTGCCATTCGGACACCTGTACCGATAATTTGCCGACCTATCAATTTGCGATATCGATAAACAAGAAACAACAAACCTATGCGATCGCTTAGGCAGCGATTGTTGCATATACGGCAATAGACCGAATTTTTACAATCTTATTGCATCTAGGTCCATTGTTAACATAATCAAATATGCTCGTTTAAGTTCTAATTGAAAGAGTCGTAATTAGTAAAGTAATTTATACCATTTCAAATTTTAATTGATATAACAAGAAAAAAGTATGCAGAATTTCATTATAGTTTACTAAGTTCCTTTAATTCATAATCGAATATGCTATGTAATGTTAAATAAGTAAAATAATTTATACTATTTTATTGTATTCTTATTGCATGGAGGTTTATTTTCAACATAATTGAATTGAAAAATATTAATTAGTAAAATAATTTATGCTATTTTTTATTTTAATTGGTATAACAAGAAAAAAAGTATGTAGTTATATTACTTAACGTTAAATCCAACGATTATTTAAAATGGCTCTGTAGTTCGTAAGAACGCTTACGCAGCGATTGTCGCATATACGGGTGTCTATGGAATGTGTCAAAGCATAGCACTGACGTCTACATCTGCGTCAAATTATTAAAGCAGTATTTAATAAAATTTTAATCGATATAACAAGAAAAGTATTAAATGTTAATGTTAATGTTAGAATTTCATTATAGTTTATTAAGTTCGTTTAATTCTTAATCGAATATATGTAATATTAAATAAGTGAAATAATTTATACTATTTTATTGTATTCTTATTGCATCCAGGTTTATTTTTAGCATAATCAAATATGCTCGTTTAGGTTCTAATTGAAAAATATTAATTAGTAAAATAATTTATGCTATTTTAGATTTTAAGGTGTATAACAAGAAAAAATGAATTATATTATTTAATGTTAGCTTTCACCTTAATTTAATAAATATCAGGACTTCGTAATCACATTCATTTATTGTCTAATTTTTTTCTTGCATAAAAAATACTATTCAGACGATTATTTAAAACGGTGCTGTAATTTAAAATTGTCTAGATATTATCCGTATGGATAAACAAGAAACGACAAGTCCATAGAATCGCTTACACAGCAATTGTCTCTTACGCGGAAGTCGATGGAATGTTTCAATGCATAGCGCTGACGTCTACATTCTTAATACATGTGTTCGTTCAAGTTTTAATTGAAAAGTAATAATTAGTAAAATAATGTATGCTATTTTAAATTTTAATGTGTATAATAAAAAGACATATGTATTTAATGTTAGAATTCCATTATAGTTATTAAGTTTCTTGAATTCATAATCGAATATGATATATAATATTAAATAAATAAAATAATTTATACTACTTTAATTTTTACCCCGTATAACAAAGAAAGCATATTTAATTATATTATTTAATATTAGAAATTCATTATAGTTCTATATAAGTTTCTAGAATTCCTAATCGAATCTGATACCTATATAATATTAAGTAAGTAAGATATGCCTTATGACGTCATCGGCTAAGGCCCCTCGCCTAGCGTTTCAAAAACCTTTCCCAGGCTGCCCGGATGTCGTCCGCGTGGACGCCATCGCCTTGAGCTGCCCTTCCCACCTACAGCTCCGCTCTGGGGCACCTGGAGGAGAACGGCCTTGAAAGTGGTCTAGAACCGGCCTACTTTACCTACTTAGGTTGTTGCTTTACACCCACTACTAAAAATACAGTACAGTGAATGTGTGAATTGTAGTTTTAAACTTCGATTTATTGTTCACGAATATAATTTGGATAAAATCAAAGATAAGATTTCTGAATAGCAAAAATAGCATAAAAAATTGGTTCGTTCTGTGTACAATATTTTATGCATTCCACAAAAATATAGAAACATTCTCTATAAAATCATAATAAAATTATCTGAATTCAATTTCTTAGTTCCACTTTCAATTTTATTAATTAAAATCAAATCATCTTGTTGCTCGTATGTGAGGTTTAGTATTAGATTAATTATAACTTTACGCTCGCATTGTATAATATATGCAATAGTTCGTCTATATAAAGTAATATTGTATTTTTAGATAAAAAAATCTTAAAAGAAGAGAACTCACTTTATATTAACGTTCACATTCGGAAAAATCTGATTCTATTGTTCCGGAAAAGGAGTATAAAATCTCATGTATCAGCTTTTCTCTTATTTACGCGGAAGCATATTGAAAATTTAGTTAATATCTGCGAGAAATCGAAAATAAGCACAGACGCACTTCATATTTCCCGATATCTTTTAGATGTTTTCCCAAAAGCGGAAAGGTAAAGTACTTGCGTCTCTCCGGTGATCAAATTTCCCACCATTTACTTATATGTGCGCTCTGTGATGGTAGAGAAATGAAGACAAATTGGGTTTTACGAAGAGATGTTCGTTTAATACCTATCTATGTATTCATGTTTCTGCGTATTTGCTTGGGTATAATCTAATTTTAAAATAGATACGTATCTATATACCTACCTACACATGCTTCTTTAGTTATTGATTGGTGCACTGATTTTAAAATTTGTGTCAATAAATGACTTATTTCTATCGTTTTTGCATACATATTAGGATTCCTCCAGTTATGCTATAAAAAACATTTATAATAGCAGGGGTTGTCAGAAAATTGTCTCCCCACAGGTAGTAGAAGAAAGGGTCGGACTTATTTGTTTCATAATTAGAGTTGGGCAAATTTTCCGGCTTGGCAGGTACGTATTCAGAACGTGCGCTCCAACTCATGTACTCTAATAAAGCAGAATGAACCGTAGAGTTGCAAGTCAGGTAACAACAGTGCCTGCTTTCTTATAAAGTGTAATTTTTTTTTTTTTATCTAAATATGTAGTGATATAAAATGTGAATGCATCGCAAGGTGGCCCGTTTGTTCGCCCACTTTGTCCAATTTTGTCCCCAAGGAAAATTTGCACAACTCTATGAATATGACATGTTTATAAATACATACTAAATTACAATAATACGATTGATCTGCTTTATTTATATTACATTATTTGAGGCCCGCGTCGCAATACGTATCTGCTCCGTCGGACAATTGCCCAACTCTACTCATAAATAGATAAACTGGCCTCCCAAAACTTTGTAATCGTAAGCTCCAACCATTATTGTTTAATTATTTAGCAAGCGGGACCCAATTTACACATGTATATCAGGTAGCTAAAAATTGTGGGAGGCAGTTAACGATTAGAGCAACTATTCTCTTTATTTCGGGAGGTAATTTACCTGTACCCTAATAGTAGAAAACAAAAAGCCAGTTTTTTTTGTGTAGTTTTAACATAACCATTACTTGAAATTTTGTTTTCCTGATAAACTATAAAAATTTAAATTGATTGATTAATACCTAGTTTTCGAAGATAATTTCTTACGCCGGATTTTCACAATCGTTCGTAGCTGAATGGAGCGGAGTACTGAAAACTTGTTAAAGTAGGTATAATCAGCGACATGGGTGTCTACAAGTGCTGCCAAATCGGTTTTATGGGAAATAGGTTTTGGATGTGGTGATCAATCGCCCTCAAAATCGGTTTTTAAAATCGATTTTTAAATCTGTTTTGAAACGGTAACAAATGTTTGCATTGTGATATATAGCGATAATCAATGTTTATATACCTGTTATACAATTTTAAGAGGTTTAACTGCAAAGTCCTAAATTATTTAAAGTAATATTATACCGTTTCAGAGATAATCGTAAATGAAGTCAGTATTTTTGAGGAAGGCTTGCATATGAAAAAGAAATGTACACACTAAAAAAAAATTGGTAAAATTCCTGTACGATTTTGGGGAATATTGTACCCCTAAAACCGTAAAGGTATTTTTCTTTTACAAGTAATACTTCTAATTATAAGTAATTTTTTCAAGGCTTTTCATGTAACCTAGAATATTCATTGTAAAATTTCGAAATGTGGGTACATTTTTGAGGAAGGCTTGTATTTGAAAAAGAAATGTACACACTAAAAAAAAATTGATAAAATTCCTGTACGATTTTGGGGAATATTGTACCCCTAAGACCGTAAAGGTATTTTTCTTTTACAAGTAATACTTCTAACTATAAGTAATTTTTCTAAGGCTTTTTCATGTAACCTAGAATATTCATAGTAAAATTTCGAAATGTGGGTAACTTGTCCAAGACTTTTTCATGTAGTCTGGAATACTCATAAGTAAAATTTCTAAAGTAGTGATAATTTCCATAGAAGTTTTAGTTGCTTAAAAGTATAATTACAAAGAAAAGTTCAGTATTTCGGACTTTTTCCTAACAAAAAAGATAATATTGTCGAAATGAAAATGTCCTGGTAGAATGTATTTAATTAGAAGTTAATGTATAAAAGACAAATATATGAAAATTTCTAATGCTTACAAAAAACCACTGCACGTAAGTTACCCGTTGCCTCTCCACATTGGCGGTTAATTCGGAAAAATCCAAAAGGGCCACCGTACACACAATCGAGCAACTGTTGTGATAACAGTTCCTAAGAAATATTTGTCTGGTAAGTAATAGATAAATATTTGATAACTATGTTTGGCATGTAGAAAACTTATATCGATTATGGAAAGGCAATGTAGTGAAATAGGAGAACCGCCATCTTCAGGGCAATTTCTGTACTTGTAGAATCCGTTTAACGTATTTGCTACAAGAAAACTTTGTTATTATATGTTTAGAACATCATGACGTGGTGATTTGCACATTTACAGCTTTGTAATGCAATCTTGGCGTAAGTCTAGGTACTTTACCTGTAACTAAACCGACTTTCTATAAAATAAATAGTTTCTTTAAGAAAATCGTAAGTACTTGATATCATATGTCCAAACATATTTTTTATTATATTATAATTTTTTCGCTGTTAAGGTAATTTATTTGAATACAAAATATTATTTTTAACTGTAATTTTCCAAATTGTAAGAAATGTTAAGTTTTTCCTGAGAGATATTAATATTTTTCTTAGTAATATTACAATGTTAAAGATTTATTTCTAAGAAACAGAAATGTTTCCATTAGTATTCATGTAAAACTTTTTGTGCATTTACCCTATTGATACGGAAAATTATCCAAAAAAAGTGATTTTTAACAAAAAAAACATTTTTTAGTGTGTGAGTGAGTGTTTAACAGATAATGGTGAATTAATTCCAACCTGCACGCAGTTATTGTTTCAGATATTCCATGTTCAAATTATAGCAGAGTACGTAACAGACTTTAAAGCATTAAAAGAACTACAAACATATTTTCTAATATGAGTTAATGTCACCTACTAATAATCAGTATAATAGCTCTAAAATAAGAAACAAAACCACATGTGGCCGAACACCATGTCATTTCTACCTACATCTGACTTGAACCAGAACATTATAAGTTAACGCATGCGCGCCTTGCTTATTTACTTATCATTTGAAAATTACAATATTTATGACTGATTTTTCAAATTATAAGAAATTTTCTTAAGAGATATTGATATTTTTTTTTTGTAATATTACAGTGTTAGAGCGTTTTTTTTTTCTAAGAAACAGAACTTTTTCTATAGTGTACACGTAAAATACTTATATTATGGGAAAATTTCTAACATTTCGATATTTTCCTTAAATTTCTGTACACTGAATGGAGGATCAGTGTGGAAATTTATCAAAAAAGGAAGAAAAATTATATTGTATATTGTTAGTGCGCAATAAATACGCAATCTGTCTTGATACACATCAAATGCTGTTAATATTATTTTTTTAATAACTCTTCTCATCTAAATAAATAATAAATTACCAACAGGCGAAATAAACGATTGTTTGTTGTCATTGGTAAAATTATGCTTCCTTGAAGAAATAGCATATGGTATTTAATTAAACATATACTATTTATTTTATATTGTTTTAGCTTAACTGGAGTTGAAAGTAAGAGGTTACAGGTCTTTATTTGCTGACAACATTATATTAGTGTAGTTTAACATTAAATTTATTTGATACTTTCTACTATCGAGTAAAAAAATGCGAGTTGACCTAACAATGGTTTACTATTTACAGTATAGTGGAGTGAACTTTAAAGGGTCAAAAATTAAAATATAATAAATAATAACCATTTATCTTAATTCTATAAGAATTTTTGAGATAAAAATAAATAATAAAAGAAAATTGTGATATACAACTTGTATTAAAATATTTTTCTTCACTTGTTAATATACAGGGTGTCACACGACGAACGATCGCATCGATCGATATATGAAAGAGTAAACATTGGAAAATTCTGAAAATTTCGCACTATACTAAAGCCGACTATTGAACTAAAATATTTTTAATAATCTAACGCATCCTAGTTATACCGGGAGTGGCTGTCAACTTTGTTATTTTAAATGGAACACCCTGTATATTATTACATTTTTTAAATTCCTCGTTCAAATCTAAAGTAAGTTTGTTAAAACAACTATGTTGTTATTTTCAACCATATTTGAAATATTTGCATTTTTTTAAAATTTTTGACAGATGGACGAGTGCATCAGAACATCTATAACTGCAAAGGTATTTAACTTGGAAAATTGAATATTTGTAGCATTATTGACCGTATAGGGTGGCATTTGAAAGCGAATGAATTTTTCGAAAACATTATACAGTGTGTCCGAAAATTACAGTTACGCTTTGGAATTGAAAAAGTGTCAAAACTTTCTTTTTTAAATAAAACTACCTACTTTTCTCTTTCTCATCTAACTGCCCTTATAAAAATACAAAAAAAAGTTATATTTATTACCCATCTAAAATGGATACTTTTTTAAGATGATTAGTAAAATATGTATGTATGGTGTAAGCAGGTACCTTATGTAGTTTTTTAAATTGTTATCCTGCTTTGATATATCTAAGTAAGTCATGACCATTCGGCAAACAATCCAGCATTGATGATATGTCACTTAGTTTTCAATTATAAACAACGCTGGTTAACTTATACGAACGAAGATTACTTAAATTTGTTTATTATTTATGGAAAATGCAATGATGTTAGACAAATATTTTACCAACATCACGGTGCATCTCCTCATAACGGTCACTTAGCTAGAAATTTTTTGCAAGAGGTATCTGCTAATCAATGGATAGCTAACGATGGACCTTTTTTATGGCCACCTCGCTCTCCGGATAATAATACAATAATATAAAAGTTAAAAGAAATAATATTAACAACTTTTGGTGTGTCAAGATAATACAGGCATTTATTGCGCATTAAATATATATTGTATTTAAAATGCTTATCTATTTAAAAAATACAGACGTTAATAATTATTATCTCTGAAAGCGGCGAGATGTTCATTAAGTAATTTACAAGTTTACAGTTATAGGTACCTCTTAAAATTGCATAATATGAATATTAAATATTGCTATATGTCACAATGAAAAAATTGCAACTGTTTCAAA
The DNA here is from genome assembly GCA_004143645.1 of Protaetia brevitarsis. Taxonomy (NCBI): domain Eukaryota; kingdom Metazoa; phylum Arthropoda; class Insecta; order Coleoptera; family Scarabaeidae; genus Protaetia; species Protaetia brevitarsis. The sequence continues at coordinate 2,209,556 of RXPK01000094.1, read as the reverse complement.
ACAGATTTTAAAAACCGACTTTTAAACCCGGTTTCAAAAATCGATTTTCACAGATACCCGATTAGCCAGATTTACTGAATGGCAATGTTTATGGCATAGATATTCTCTTCATTATATTAGCGGTATAAATCAAAATTAAACGTTTATTAAACACTTATGATGTTACTTGGGACGATTGAAGGATGCAATAAAACTATAAATATTGCTTTAGCGTTTAGCCACTGTTTACCCAAAAATTGGTTTGTCGCGATTAGTGCTACCAGTATAACGGTAACATGTGCTTTCAATGTTAAACTTTCCCAATAAGTGACGAAAATGCTACAAAAGATAATTAAAAACAAACAAATTCCAGTAAAGTCTCTTGTATGCACTACTCGGGACTATCAAATTACGGAAAATATAAGACTTTAATTTCGACTGCGTTAAAATTTTTATAGCTACCATTCTCAAAGTTTTATTAAATTGCAACCGCACCGCAATATCGTCTTTCGATGTGAAGTTTTTAAACTGTGGGTATCCAAACTGCTACGCTAATACTAATTTATTACAACGTCTGCTGCATTTGAATAGCAGGAGTATATTGTTAGATAAATAGGTAAGATAGACAAACTTATTCTTGCAACTGCTTTTTTTTTTGGATCGCGTTAGTAATTGAATAACTCTTTCGTATAAGATTACAAAAGCCGAGTTTATAGTATATTTTATAGCTTTATAAAATAATTCCTTTGTTTTTGCTACAGAAAAATGTGAGTATCACCCAATATGAGTTTTTAAGGTCTTTAGTTTTGTGTATTTTTAAGTGACCAATTTTCTTATTATATTATGAAAACAATTGACGAAAAAATAAAATAAAAAATGCCTCTTCTACCGAGAAAATCCTATCTCCTATGAAAAGCCACTTCGGCAATGTAGGAGCCGTCTGACATGGAGTCTCCGGAAACACTACAGACTCTTGGCTTTTTGTATTTAGTAGTAGGGCCTTTACATTTATGGCTAAGCAAATTAATAAGTAAACTGCCAAAATATTCTTTTGAGGTTTTGTGTAATGAAGTTATGGGAACAACTTCAGTCGCAATATTGATCAGCTGGTTAATCAATAAAAATCCGCAATTACTATTAATTCGCAAAAACCAGTTACGAGATTTTGGAAGGTTAAGGATTATAAATTTGGAAAAAAATACTTCCAAACAGCAATTAGCAAAATATTTTACGATGCTGAGCGGTAAATATGCGAAAGAAAAAAACGGCAAAGAATACGAAGACTACGTATATTTTTGCAGAACAGTACAATGCCCGGTGTCAGAAATTTTTAGTTTTCTTTATCACTCATTAAAATTTGAACATCATTAATATTGATAATGGCTTTTTTAGAATTCGGTGCCTGACAGGACCTAACTTAAGTGAATTTCGACAACATGGTACATATCTACGTTAAAATCAATGTATATCGCCTATTTTTACAATTTTTTACTTTCTTTTCCATTATTTTGATATTTTATCGACTTGCACTTGATAAACACCATTTAAATTAACTGATGAAAATAAACTTGAAGTCAGCTACGTGTACAACGAGCATGCAAACAGCGAATCACAAGTTCTCACCCGATTTAATGGCGGATCAAGCTGCGCGTTGAGAATGCGCGAACCCTTCCCGCCAGGCCAAGATGATATTCTGGTTGTTAGATATTCTGTGGTAAGGGTAGCGCCAGATACCGATTGGCGATACGACCCGACGCCGACGGTAAAACCTATATATTTATGTATGCAAAGTCGAACTATTGGCATTAATAATCGCTAATACTTTTTAAATGTTTCGGTGTAAGACTATGTGGCTTTGGCGTTAATAAATATTTAAATAGCGGAAATGACCTTTCAACATCTACACTACTTAAAGGTGGATGATTAAACAATGGAATTAATTGTTCGTATTTACATCCTCTATCTAAAGTATTATTAATAATATGCTTTAATATATTAAGACCAGGATTTTTGTGAAATAGGTATATTTTCAATTTTCTGTTTTAATTGACAACCAAACTCATCGCAAATACCTTGTAAACTAGAGAGAGTAGATTGCAGCTTACCAATACCTTCTTCTAGTGATAAATTTTGGTTCCAAATAAGGAATTGTGTCTGGTAAATGACTAAAATTACGTTAAATATAAGAATTGCTCTTTTAAAGTAGATTTTTGAAGAACACTCACACAGTCGCTAATACTGCGAGCGTCATCTTTTAAATTGAAAATAACGTTTTTTATACTTTTAATATTTTTACTATAAAATAAATAACTTTATCAGAAAATTAATAAGAACTAAAAATTAACTCTCAAAACAAATTGCAATAGATTTAAACAATTAAGTATTAAGTAGAATAGATATTATGTTGCTGTGCGTATACGATTAGCCTATATTTATGCTGATTTTCCAAATAAAACCCATATAAGTACTGCTGTGAACTGATTGTACAAGCATATAATTAAAAGAAATGAAAAATGACAAAATTAATTTAGCTAGCTCAGCGTATAAAAATTCAAAAGGGCGCAAGAGATTCTTTGATCTCAGAGTAACTGTCATGAAAAGTAATAGTGGGCGTTTGTAAAATTTGACTTTCTTTAAAATCCCCAAAAATTGAAATGGTTGATTCAAAAATAAAAGAACTGTAATTTAAGATGATATTTATAGTCACAAATTTCCTTATAAAAAAGAAAAAAAAACATTTAATTACAATCAACAGGGGAAAAAACCTTAAGACTGAATGTCTTGGATTAAAATAACCCCTTCGTGAATTTACAATTAAAAAGGACAATGCAAATCCTTTAGCAAACAAAATGGTGGATTCGTTCTAGAAGGAATTTCTTATACCACAAAAAAATCTACGTGGTCTCAAAAATTCAAAGCAAACTAAAATTTAATTCAATTTATGTGGAGAAACAAACAAAATCAAAATGAAATTTAAAATACAAGCACTAAGCTACTCTTCACCTACCGCGAGGTGATTAAAATACAATTAATTTGAAAACTACAAAAAAAAAACGGAAAATTTAAACTCTAAACGCGATCACTTCTAAAACGAAAATTATTAACGAGCCTTACACAAATTGTGCACAACGATATAACACCTATCAATAACTAGTGAGTTGCTAGATGGACGATTTTAAAATTTCAAAACAAACGAACTACATCTTAAAATAAAATGAATTACCAAAAACGGTAACCAATAAAATTAAACAAAACAGTACCCACGCTCGTCAATCTGGTAACTGACTAGGCCTCAAGGTAACACAGTCATATATATGAGATTAACATCTGCGTGCGATGAAGCCGCAACGCATCGCAAAGAAAATACTAGCATATAAACTATATACAATACTGGTACACGTAAAATGTACACTTGAATGAATTTAACTTTACACAACTGAACAAATAAAATAATACTAACAATTAAATCAATTAATAAAATCTTTTCAAAATAAACAAATATTAGAATAGCGGAAACTTTATCCTTGCTCTGACAAAACCAATCCGGACTGAACAAAAATACAAATTTAAATTTCCGAAACCCGGGGTGCCATTCCACAGCAGTACGTATATACACCTGCAACACCGAGATAACATTGTCAGACGTGCCGCTCCCCCTCGCCGCTTGCCCTACCAGCCGCAACGGTATATGGTGGGTGTCAAAAACCTAAAACTGCCGCGCCTTGCTATTTAGTTTAGATTAACTAACCTAATACTAACCTACCGGTGTAGCAATAAGATGTATCAAAGAAAGGTGCAATGGGTTGAAAGCTCATGGACATACTAATTAAAGACTTTTTAATTCATATTGTTATTATTTTTATTACAGCTTTTTGCCCTAAAACACACAGTGTTTAAGATTTTTAACTCATATCACCCCTGAAAACAATTCATAATGCAAAAAGAAAGCAATAAAAACAGCATACGCTCTTTTACATATTAAGTGAGTAAGCACAAACCAAACAATTATCACAGATTGTCTTTTTTAAAGCCGGCCACTTGGAAAGATACTTCAATTTCAATTCAATTATATCACTCAAATATAAGATCAGTATCATAAATAGATTTGGTGGGCTGCTGTTATTCCTTATCTGAAAAGGTTAATTCCCAAAAGAATTTTAAGGAAATTCATACAACGATAAAAAATAATTGCCCGATAAAATAAATAGGTAAAAAACAGATTATGTGAAATCAAAAACGCAACCGATAACAAGAAAACGGTACAAAAAAAGTATTGCCCGAAACACAGTTTTACGTCACACATCACTTAGTTACGTCCCCGAGCTATCAGAAGAAGAAGAAAATATTTTAAAATCAAATAATTTAGTAGTCGTTCACAAACCACAAAAAATAATATCATTTACCCCAACTTTACAAAATATAAACCATGTTCAATATAAAAAAAAGGAAAACAGAAATAGTATTAATCATAGGGAAGACAATCTATTAGAATAAAAGATTGCCTGCTTCTTACTTTTAATTTATATTTTAGATTAGTTCTTCATTCATCTCGTGAAAGCAATCTTGAGCCATTGTTTCATTCGTTATGTGGCTTCGCACGTGCAATATTTACTCATAGCTATGCAGGTGAATAAAACACACGTTCATCGCAACATATTGCATACTGGAACGTTAAAAAAAACATTTTATATTTCGCGTAAAAATTAAAATAAACATCAAATCCTGACCATGACCTATATTCCCAATTACCATCCATAGCAGTTAGCAATACCATCTGAATCTGCGAAGTGTATTTGCCAAGATAGGTATACAATTTCCGCAGTCCTACTGGCTCTTATTCCATTGGAATGATTTTGAGCAGATAGGCCATATTCAATAATAAATCGCATTTAGCAGGAAACTCTTATTTATGTTTATGTCAATGAATAAATAATCCATGAAATATTTACAGAAAGAGTCTTTTTTAATTTCTGCCTAACAAGAAAAGATACCTAAATGCTCTAAATGAGTTTTCCAAAGCATGTCGACGCGAATTTCATGCCTTGCCTCTATAAAATGTGACAACATAAGTAAATTTCCTGGCGAACACGTTCGGTGTCTACCTTTTTTGTTGAGTGGACAGTGCTTTCCTGATTGCAGTCTACGTAATGGTTCTTCCCGCTGCGCGTCGTACGATGTCTGTCCACTTTGGTTTGCTTCCCACGTAATTCACTATTAGGTTAAATACGAGAGTTTTCGTTCTACATATGTACTTTGATGGTAGGTAAATTAAAGCAATTTAGTGTTTTTTTTTGTATTTAGTTAGGAAGCAATATTCTCCGAGTTAGAATAGAATAAATATTCCCTAAAGTTGCCCTGTGATTGACGATTACCATTTGACAATGTCCCAAAATGTTCACTATCCTGTAAGAACATTATCGTGTGTTTTTTTAAGAACAAAGTAAATATATTAGCACTGAATACTGACATTTTGTTTCAATATAGTTATACTATTTATATTCTTCAATTAAATAAAAACAATTTTAGTAAGGTTTGCTAGTGACCCAAAATCCGGCAGCAAAGTACAGTTTCTCCCTAAATAGTCTGGATCATGCATTCGACAGTGAACATAAATTCATCATTCAAAGTATCTAATTGTGAAAAATTGTTCTATAGAAGTATTTTTTGAAAGTAAATTTGTTAAAAAATAAATAAAAGTAATATTTGCTCTGCAAACCAGGCCTCCACAGCTTCTATCACTTCTTATTTATGACCTTTCTTCCACGTGAGGAAAGACATGATAGTTGGATGGAGCCAGATCTGGTGAATAAGGGAGGTGTTCGAGTAATTCGAACTCTAAATCACGAATTCGAAACATGCGATTTGTGTGCAGAAACAAACCACCTTTGGACAACTTTCCGCGTGTTCTCTTCTTAACTTCTTGTCGGAGCATGGTCAGTCACGTCGAACCATAATTCCCAGTTATTGTTCTACTCTTATCCAGAAAATCAACCATGATTACTCCATGGCAATCCCAAAAAACTGAAGCAAGATTTTTTCCAGACGATTTTTGAACACGAAACTTCGTGGATCTTGGAGAATCAGAGTGTCTCCATTTCATCAATTGTCGTTTTATTTCTGGGTCGTAGAAATGTACCCAAGTTTCATCCATAGTAACAATACGGCTTAAGAAGTCTACATCATTTTCAAACCGAGCACAGATCGAACGCGATGCTTCCACCCTAGCTTCTGGTCAACATTTAGACATTTGGAGATCCATTTTGCAGAATTTTTTCTCATGTTCAAATCGACGTGAACTATATGATGGACGCGTTCATGTGAAATACTCAGTGCTTCAGATATTTTGGTCCAATTTGACGGTCTGACACTGAAACTAGCCTTCCCGATCGGTGTGCATCTTCAATGGAATATTTACCCCTTTTGAAGCTCGCAATCCAATTTTTCACGGTCGCATACGAAGAGCATTGATCGTCAAGGGTATTAAGCATATTTTCGTAAATCTATTTATCTATTAACTCCTTCAAATACAGGTACTTGATGATGGCTCGATACTCCAATTTTTCGATTTTCACAATTTCGGTCGACAATCTTTTTTTTGCAAATTTTATTTGCTTTGATTTGTTGACGTGGAACTTACAGTGACACTTCTAATGTTATTTTTTGTTGCTATGGATTGCAATTATTTTCTTTATTCACGGAAGCGATCTAACTGGATACTAATACATCCTCGTGTATGTAGGTTACAATTAAAAAATCCGAATGGTTGTAATTTATAAAAGCTATACGTTAAGAGAGAAAAGTAATAATAGAAAATAAATCAATAAGATTGAAAATACTATTTGAAGTTGAACGTATGCAGATAGAAAATGAAAAACAATATGAAAAAGCAAGAATTTGAGTTTATCGGTTAAGCATTATAAAATTATAAGATGGTGAGCAAGTTAATCATTAAAATATAACAAAAAAAGTAATCAAGTTTTTTGCATATCTTACAAATAATAGCGAAGTTATCTTAGGGTAGTCACGTTATATAAAGTATGTAATAGTAACTAATACAGGCACACTTTAAGAAAAAGAGTATCCGAACGATGGGAGCCTAACCGAGCGAGAGAAAACATATCAGGTTCCTTCTATTACTAGGAACCGATATTTTTTCTCTTGCTCTCTAAGCCTTCAATCGTTTCGATATTTTTTCTTCAAGTCTACGAGAAATAAAAATAAATTGATACATTAAAATATATAATATATTTTTTTATTGTGTGCAATAAAATTGCATGCAATGCAAATAGCGCAGACGCTTTCAATGGATTTCGATCAGCTTTGTGCAATTTTACTGGTATTCCACGGAATAGAACTTGTCCTAATATTTCACTGCACGCAGTTTTATTGCACACAATAAAAAAAAATTATGTTCGTATGGAAATTCTGTTTTATTTTAATTTGTGTGGTGGTCGACAAAAATAAAATCCCATAAGTGTTTTACAATTTAAACAAAATTAAATGATATTTTGCTATGCTTAGATAGGAAGTCGTTCATGAATACCTAGCTATTGCGGGATACTGGGCTCTATGGGGAAATTCCGTCAAACCAGGTCCGGATTCAAGGAAATCAGGGTCCCAAACATCCAAATGGAAGGTAAATGAGGCTCTATAAGGAACTGGAATTAATATAGCAATTTATACAGGATTTTTTTAAGATATTCTATTTCCTAACTACTGCCTAACTACTGGCTTATAAGTTGAATTGAGAGAGAGAGAATTCAATTTATAAACAGTAGTTCAATACTAAGCAGATGCCGGTTTAGATAGCTCTTAAATGAGTTAATATTAGAATAATCTCTAATTTGGGAGAGTAAAATGTTATAAAGTTTGCGTCTCATAAAGTAGGGCCTTTTTTGAAAAATGGATTTTTTGTGGGGAGGGGGTAAAAGGTAATCATTAATTCGAGTAGAATATTCGTGAGTATAATTATTCATAGAAAATATTTCTTTATATTTGTAAACAGAGCATGGTGTTTCAAATACATATGTACAAATCGCAAAAGGTAAATAAAGCTTGTTCCTTAAAAACATTCCTACAGGAGTCAATGCAATGTATCTTGTAAATACTTCTTATAGCTTGTTGTTTGAATTAAGAAAATTCTGTGTGCATCCGGTGACATGCCTCATGAATGATCCCGTAACACATGTAGGCAACAAAGTTAGCCTGATAAAATATTTTTGCGGTTACAGTATTGCATGATTTTTTTAATTGTTTTAAGGTATAATAAGTTTTAGAAAGTATCCGACATAGATATTCAATGTGATCAGATCAGTTTAAAGTTTCATTTAAAATCAAACCCAAAATTTTAATCGATGAACTATAAGTTTATTATTGTATTATTTATGTTTACGTGCGTGATGTTTTTTATTAGATTATGAAAGCAAAGAAATTTTTTTTTTTTTTTATTGATTAATACTTAATTGATTGTGTGAAAACCATTTATAGGTTTCATTATAAATGATTTCGGTTTCATCAAGTAAATTGGGCACACTATTCAAGCTTAAATTATACTAGCATCATCAGTATACATCAAATTTTGCTGCACTAAGGTTTAATTAGCAGGTAAATATATATTAAGAACAATGTTGGCCAGAGGACTGTACCTTGAGGGGACTCCAATGTTAGTGGTTTTAAAGGCAGATTAGCTATTGTTGACAGAAACACTTTGTTTTCTGTTAGATAAATATGTAAGTCCTAAATAAATGTCTAGCAGTACCATTAATTCCGTAATGCGAAAGTTTGTGTAGAAGTATATCATGATCAAAGGCTTTCCAGAAATCAACGAAAATTCCCAAATAGTATAGAATAGTATCTAAATTACTACATATAGTATTCAGGCAATTAAATATACCGGTGTTCGTAGATTTATTAGAGCAGAAACCATGCTGATGTACTGATATGTAATTAAAAGTTTTCAAATAATTCCTTAGTTTATTATTTATAAAAGATTCATAAACTTTTGCAAATACAGATACTAACCTATTTTGAGGTTGATCCTGAAGATGGCCATATTTAGTCCGAAACTAGTCATCAATAGTAAATACATATGTAATTGTAAACGATAAGAACGAGTTTTTCACTCTATTATTACCTATCACAATTTTATAAACCTTTTTTATCCTTATTTGTTACTGCTTACGAATTGTAGAGGAATTCACTCCCAGTGCAACACCGCGTAGATTTTTCCGATTATCGAGAACTTAGCAATACGAGTGCTGAATATATTTCTATGTTTATCTGTCATAAGTTATGTCATAATGTTATGTAAATAATTGAAGAATGATATGTATGCTTTTGAATAATCGGTCCTTCTAAATGCTGTACACAGCCATAGGAGAAGAGTATTGTATAGATTTTTCAGGAGTGATAACATCGTAACAAACCTGCGGTAAATTCGCTAATTTAAGTATGAACGCGTATGTTCTCAATTTACATTAGTAATTCATAAATTATGTTCAATTCGTTCTTCTACGTTATACTTTATATACGTAGTACGTATATATGTACTTCTTTAATAAGCGTTTATTACTTACCATAACTCTCTAATCTAGTAATATCCATTACGGCGATATTGCGTTGCAGAAACTCATTAATCCGAATCTCAATGCAATTTTGTAATAGCTTACAGGCATGAGGCAACAATAGATGTTGTTACTTCCGGAACATTTAGATAGAGATAGGAAAAGAGCCGACCGCAAACAAGTACATGGATGGTAATTGTTGAGAGAGGACACTTCAATTTTCAGAAGATTATAGTAGTCGTGAAATTTTATTTCTCAATTTCAGCAAACAGTTTTTGATTATATCTGGCGCATGGATCAGCATACGTAACTCGATTGTAGTTGCCTGAATTAATAGAGGGGCATTACCCATACTTCCGGGTTATTACTATCATTATTATTACTACCACTATTATTACTTATTGATGAATGGTATTGTGCAATTTCAAAAATGTTAAAGGCCATTTTATTATTATTAGAACGATAAATCCCTGCAGCATCATTTTACTGCATATAGGTATATACATGCATATATGCACACATTTCTTTATATGCATATTAGAATATACGGAAGGTAATTAGATACATACATCATTTTCATGTTATAAAAATAAATATAGTGTTTCGTTTGTATACCTTAATTTTTTTGTTATTTTTAATTTCGTAGTTAGATATTTTAATAGTAAATCCGAATGTGAAGGGGAGAAAATTTGAACTATGGACATAGAGATGGAGGGGTGCTTTTCAAAGAGGGTTGATAGAAATTAATCTTCTTTTATTGCTTCTAATTCTACATATACATTACCGGCCACTGAAGTTAGGACAACTAGTAAATTACTGCTAACTAAACAAAAACAACAGGAATTCGAAAGAATATAAAAATGTATTCGTAGAAACAAAAATATAAAAAAATGACAAGAAGATATAAAAAACAAAATAAAATATTCTCATTAAAATTTTATACTTTCTTCTCGTCGAAAAAAAGCTTTCAATACGGCCCGGTCCACTCGTGGCTTGCGCTCTGTTAATTTTGTCAGAGTTTCCTATGAAATATTGTTCCATTCAGCTTGGAGAAGTCGCCAGAGGTCCTCTTTCAAAGTTTGACAGACTTTCCTTACTCACCTGTCAAGCTCATCCACAGTAATTCGATGGGGTTCAAATCCGGACCCTGCGCAGGCCAGGGCATGATTTCCAAAACATTATCTACTCTCTCTACTTGAGAGGCGTGATAATTTTTGCAGATCCATGCCGTTGGTTTGGGGTCGTTATCATGCGCAAACACGAAGTTCTTCATAATCATTTTCTTTGCGCATAATGCCGTCAATTTTTACGAGATTTTCTCAACCTCAAACCATAATCGAATCACCACCGTGTTTTACTGTAGAAACGACACAATCGCGCAACATTAGCTCGTCCTTCGTTCGTCTTACAAAAACCCTGCGCTTTTACCCAAACATTACGAACTTGGATTCGTCAGTCCAAAGTATGTGTCTGAAATTTGTGTTCGATTTACTAATAGAATAATTCACAAGTCGATACCCAAATATTCCTTGCTATAGTGGCAGACCTTTAGGAGACATCCACGTGAAATTTTACAACCCTGTCGATCCACCTCTCTATTGTAAACATGCTTGTCGGGATTCCATTAAATATCGTTTGTAATTGTTTTAATACCTGCTCTTAGGTTAAATTATTTTTTCTCTGTAATAGACTTAGTCTAATGATGATTTCAGTCGTAAGCACTTAGTTGTTATGCTTACTCTTTTGTAGAAATTTTCACAATAATGTTAAAAGTATTAAATATTGAATAGAATGGATTTTTTAAAATTATAGTAGTTGTCCTAACTTCAATGGCCGGTAGTATATATAGGCGTGTTCGTTTTAGAGATAAGAACGGAGTAGGTAGCACCGAACTGAACTGAACTTAGCTACTCTGAAACAACTCCGCTGGTAATTAAAACGAACGTAAATGTGTTTCGGTGGTTGTAAGATGAAGACAGGGGATAGAAACTTGACATTGCGCGCCCTCTCTTGCGGCCGCATTAGAAATAATCAGTATGTGTCATAGTAGAAATCTATATCTTATCTTGGTGTGGATCTGGGATCATTGGACATGACGAGTGGTGACGTATAGTTGTTGCGATTGTTGCCAAGTTACTTATTCTGTTTTCCTGTGAATTCCCGAACTTTGTTTATGATGTATTTAGCCTATTTAACGTTTAACGTGTGTTTGGTGTTTTATGTAAGCGTTCTCTGAACAATTCCATTCCGTTTTTCATTTTATATAAGTTTTGTATACATAGGTTACAGACCGTAGTGGACACTTTTGTGCTATTTTGTTTAGTTAAATATCGTTATATGTTTTGTTATATTATGTATATTGTGTTAGCTTTTAGTTTATTTCTGTGGTATTTTAAATGTGTGCAATTAAAACAGCAATTAAAAAATGAAGTTACTTATTTAAAACAGAATTTCAAAATGAGTAACACCAGGTAACACTACCTATAATCGAATTTCCCGCCATGAGTGATTAGGTAATGGTAGTTTTATGCGTCGGCAGTAGATGGCGCAATCCAGATCGTATGGTTTGTCAAGTTTCCTATCTTTCTTATAGCTAGTTAATCGTTGGATGAAGATGTTAGGTTAAGAATCGTTCTTATTGTTAACAGTATTATTAAGCATTACTTTAAGAACTTTTTAAAAATATGAGTAGTACTAATAAATCGACCGTTGATATAAACGTTCAAAATTCTATATTAATGAGTATGATTGATGATAGTGAGAGTTCATCCACAATATCTTCGTCGTCTTCTGAAGTATCTGAAGAAGCTTGTCTCTATCCCCAAATTAGTCAAAGAACCACCCATCAAATTTTTATTTACTTTTTTATATTATTTTATTTATTTATTATACTTTCTGTAGTATGTAATAGTACTGACGACTAACCATTTTCTGCTCTACTTGCGTCTTCGCTTCAAACTACTAATTCATACGTTTCATCTGACTCTGTATCATGTACCTGATAAAATTTCCTGTGCCATTTCTTCCATGTTGATTTTCTTATCCTATATGTGGGAAAATATATTCAAAAACAGCTAAAACTAACCAAGTTAACATAAACATAACCTTAATAACTTAATCACTCGGTGTAGGATAGATAGCACCGATAATTTCTTGGTGCTTTGGGGGGAGAGGGGCGTAGGTTTCTGGGTAGTTCGCGGGTAGGTTGCTCTCGCTAAAACGAACACGATCACAGCGCTGGATCACATTCGGTGCTACTCGGTGCAGCACCCGAGAGTAAAACGAACACGCCTTATATACGGCATCGGTTCGTGAATATTTATAAATAGGTAATAAACCTATACATCAAAATTTGTCTTAGTTGTCGAACGCATTGCAGTCTATTTTTTTTTTTTTTGATTCTTTATTATAAATTTTTTGCCGCTGCAATTTCATATCTACTAAGTGAAGAAATGAGAAAAAAATTATCCATTTGTGCTCACGAGTGCTTGTTTAAAAAAAAAAATTGCAAAAATATATTTTGCTTTGATTTAGTGTTGATCTAAATGTGGGTCAAACAACGCAGCGAAAGGCCAAAATGTTTTGCAATGGGTGTCGGACAATCAAAGGAAATTGTTTGTTTGGACATCGATTAGTTGTGTTGCGCCAGTTGTTTTGATTTACACATTTCATTCGTAAAATCAGGTTGAAGAATAGTTTTCTGGCGAATTATTGATAGCAGTTAGATTCCTTTCGTTGTGCATTTATATCGGTATACATTTCCATAAGAGAATACTAGTGGTGCCATTTATGATTCGCCGAAGTAACTTTGTTTGACCATATGATACGTCTACTAATAAAAATATTGGGGAGACTGATCAGCATGATTTCCCAAGCGGAATCTCGAAAATATTATACAATTAATTGAGTTGTATGAGCAAAAATTTATTATAGAATCCGATTGACAATAGATTACCATATGAGGGTTCTTAAACATGATGCCTAGCAAGCAGTAGTTGAGACGAATTTTGGCGGACTAGAATTAGGAGTTTTGGAATATTAGGATACACAGCGCAACTATGGACATCAACGAACACTAACAAATATAAAAATGTTGCATCAGTTTGGATGTTCTCCGGTGAGCTCTGAGTTCTCCCTTAAGCTGAACGTTTGTTGCAAAATGTTTGCGAACTATTTCGCTGTTTGTTTGCGCTAAGTTTGAACCCACCCCAACATACATTTGTTTGATGTTTGGTGTTGATCTAACATAGAGAAATTGTAAACTGCGTTGTATGTAAATTGCGTCAAATGAGTACAGTGCATATGAATGAGGTGAATGACAAGATTCTGGCAGCAGCGCTTAAGAAGTAGTTGTCGTATCTAATCTAATTCTCCAACTAAAACCCATCACAACTGTAGTAATAACAGTCTTACAAGTGTGAATCCACGTGTTATCGTCAATTGTCATAACGTAATGAAAAACAATTCTCCTGCTTACACAGCAAAGGCCGTATAATTGTTTTTGCAAAAAGCTTTTGGTGATCAACATATAAGTATGAGAACATAATGTTCGCTGACATATATGGAAGTGTTTTCCAATTTTCTCTACAGACTGCATTTTGTAACTAAGTTATCTGGTACTGTAACCAATGCTCATGGACGGCTTTCTTAGGTCTCCCACTAATACATTCGAAGATAGTGTGCTCTTGTGCAGTATATCCTACTTGAGCAAGACATGCATTTGCTAATCTTTACCGAAATGTCTGGCGTACTACATGAAGGTACATGACCTTTTATCCTTGTGCTTTGCCGGTTTTACTCTCCTATCTGCATTGTCATGCCTCCCACGTAATTCCTTTGGCTGATTTGCAAGCTATTTGTCCACATTTTCATGGTACCATCTTTAACAAATAAAATGTGAATCTAAGCTCCACAAATCTTCGATTATTAAGGCAAGCGAAGCTACAGCACACCGAAATAGTAATTGAAATTATTTGCAAAAATTCTGAATTATGCATTGCTTCGGCATTTAGAATACATGTGTTGTGCGTTCAGCCTTAGGTTCAATTCACACATACGTTTTTACAAAGCACGTTTTTCTGGTTCGGTACCGTAGCAAGCACAACACATGTAGTTAAAGTGGCAATTCACACATGCGGTTGCGTTGACGATGAAACGTTAAGCCGTCGCATGCTGCGGTTTAAACCGTCAAACACAACGCTTAGAAATGATAACAATACATACAAATAATACAGCAATTCACACATTGGCCGTGACGATTTGCGGTCGGTAATATCTTCGAGAAGTAGGGCGACAGAGATGGGTGCTAAAGTGACGAAGACAGATCGATACTTTCCACATGTACTTTGATTGCGGTTTGCGACGTGACGCAAACGCAGTATGTAAGAATTCGGATTGTAAAACGTCAACACAACGCGAAATGTGCGTTGAAAAAGCTATGTGTGATTGAAAGCCTAAGTCTCAGATTTCATTCCGTGCTTTTGGATTTCAGTTTCAATTCAGTAGTAATATGTAATAACAGTACTAGGTTAAAAAGAAGTCTAGTTCCAGACAAAAATATTTAAATTCTATGGAACGTATTTTCATGCTATTTTTTGTAATTAGATTAGATAGATTAGATAGTATATTAGAAAAACAGTAAAATACTCGTGGTATAAAATAATGAATACAGTTTATATATGAACCAAAATTAAACCGTTTTATTGTATTTTGTGTCTTATGAAAAATTTTAAAACATTTGTGGTGTAGGTGTTGGGCTCAATAAGCTGTTATATACAAAGAATACCACTTTATTTTAAAAAATATATATATTAATAACAAAACTAAGAATTAAGTACATATACATACATATAATACACATATACATATATATTTATCTTTAAATAAGTATGATTTTCACAAGTAATCATATAAATGATCTTTGTACGGTAGTTTAACTTTATATGCAGACTTCCATATTTCGAATAAACAAATTGTAGAATGAAAGCGATAAAACACTGCCAAAGGCATCGATATGTGCGTTATTATGGTCCATGCCCACGGACCGTAGAAGTTTAAATGATTGGTTCTAAATTCCGCCCTATTTTTTTCTAGGCAATTGATCGACCATAAGGCCATTATTAGCGATAATTAAGAATGTTATTATTTCACGGCCAGGTTTGTGTTTTATCTGTTCGAGCTTATGGCAGCGCTTTTTCCATCCGTGGAGGACGAAGAACGTTTGCAGGCACGTTTGTATAAAGGAGAAGACTTCTGCTAAAAGCCCCACCGGATTACGATACGACGTTGTAAAGTAACTTCCAATTATCGAGAATACACAATAAATAAACATTCCAGTTTGTGCGACAACCAATAACGTATTGTCCAAGCCGATTCCGGAACTCTTATCTGCAACAAATACGTAGAAGTATAAAAAACAAAAATTTAATTGCTCGTTAAAATCACTTAAATTTAAGCAAAAAACAAGAATTACATAAATATCTCGTTTATTTCTTTCAACTAGGTGTTTATTCTAATCATTCGTATGCAAAGTTTACTGTAATTTCGTTCTAGTTTTCTATAACTGTCTAAATTGCAATTAAATTAGTGCATTTCAGAACATTTTCAATTGTTAACTAGGTTAAAATTTTATTTTGTAGTATATGAACATAAGTATCTACATTTTATACGGAGAAAACCGAAAACAGTTTTCGGTTTTTTTAGATATTTTAAATAATTTAATTTTAGAATTAAATTATTTAAAATATCTAAAAACAGGCTGAGACAAAACAGTTAATCTCAAAAATTATACCGAAATGACCATAAGATAAGACGCAAAATAGTGCAACCACGAAAAATTAGTGGTAGTATGAATTTTATTTACCTGAGGATTTCCTCTCATACTTCAAATCTTTAAATTTGTACATAACCATTAATACCGCAAGGATACTAATTATGTGCAGTGACATTTCCACTATATTTACTTCCATCTGGGCCTTCGATTTATAAAGTGCCTCTTCTTCAGGACTACCTTTCTCAGATCTCAGAACGAAAAACATTGTTAAAGATATGATCGTCAGAACGGTCACTAAAATTCCAGCAAAGAGTCCTTTGTGGGAGTTGGAGCAATCCACTGTGAAGTGATGGGCAGATTCGTGGGGACGGTTCAGAGTTTCTGCAATGTCGATACTGTTATACAGAGAAGAAAATTGATTAATCTAACTTACGGAAGTTATAGACGTTTGTTACTTTTTCCTGATTACTCACAAATACTACCCTTGTTTCTTTTACCTCCTTCTTTTCTTCAGATTCTTCCTTATGTATAGTTTTTACTTCTTTCCACATTTCTAGTAAAATTACGGCACAAATTAAACTATACTCAATTGTACAAGGAAATAGAAAAGGGCCTGCATTTGCTACTAAAGACGTCATTACGTGTCCATTTTTGCAACTCTTAGAAAGCGTGTTGTTATGATGGGCTATGTATTAAAGAGGATTGTTACTTTTTCGTATATTACATATAGTTAAAATATAGAGTCTTACCAGCTAAATGAATAATCTCATGTTCAGTTTCCTCGACTAGGACATACAGCCACTCGCAGAGATTCGTTGCAATCATATGCATAAGACCAAATTTAGCAATTACTTTATTGTTTGTATTATCGACGTCCTGATAAAAAAAAAACTTTTCGAGAATGAGTTAGGATATAATAACTTAACCTACATTGCTGTTAAGGAAAATAAATTGAAGTTGGATTATGGTTAGTATCATCCTGGTTGCCGGTGTTATTGCCTGGAGAATACTCGAGTAGCAACCTTCATCCTTTTTTAGTTCAAAGTATAGCCCAAATTCTAATCCGGAGTAGACCATACTACCGATTCCAAACGCTGAAATTAATGGATCAATATAGCTGCAACTGTCCGCCGATTATAGATGGGATAATGATAATGACAAATACCGTGGTTGTTAATTTCCACTCTCCAACTTAGGCTAATTTGCGGAAATCTACTTTGTAAGCTGATGGCAAATTGCTAGATTCTAGGTTTAAGCCCTGAATCGAAATGTGACAATAATGACGAGTGAATAATCCAGTATGTATGTATACAGCCTGTTCGCTGAAAGATTTCGAGCACATACTTTGTTAATTTTGTTATTATTAAAGCTATAAATTCGATGAAACCCGTAAAAAATCAGTGTTTTTAGTATAGTAATCGAAATGCATACAATAAACAAACAACCGAATCAATCGTTTTTGAGATAATTAGCAATATTTTTAAAAATTTTAATTTTTTTTTGCTGAAATTGAAAATTACGTATATTTTTTAATATTTTGAAAGATAATGTAATTTGTGATATAAAAGCCTTATTACACTATTTATGCTTGAAATAAGTAATAAAAAGTTACATTACCTTTTAGTTTCGTTTAGGTATTCAGATTTCGTGCATAAAAGTCGCAGCAAGCTTGCTTTACACACTACATAATAAAGTTACCGGACTTTATCCAGATTCCCTTGTAAGCAAAGTATGCACTAAGCATGTTACAATTCCATGTAGAGTATAATATATTGTAACAAAATTTAATAAATAGCTGAAGAAACATCTAATCAAATAAATAAAAAAATAACGCAATCCATAAAAAGCAAATTGAAATGAAACACAAGGAATATAAGTTCCACATTGAATTGAACAAGTTCAGTGGCGTAAAAGGCACCTCCGCAACCTCCGCATGGTGGAGAGGAGAGGGGAGCTTAGATATGATTGTTAGCAATATTTTACAGATATACAGCAGCAAGCAAGGGTCCCCGACAAAATTCTGCGGGAAGGCCCAAAGACTTTACAGTACGCCACTGAATAAGTTAATTAATCATTTATACTACCAGCGGCGGATCCTCTTAAAGAGCCACAGGACCATGACCCCACCATAGCAAATCACAAATTAATCATCAAAAAGCTTTTATTTTCTGTAAAAATACCGATAAATACATGTACACACACACATTTAAGTATAGAACGAACGTTGCGATTCCCATAATTTGATGCGATCAAACGCGTTGTAGTTATTTATGCAGACAAGATACGAACTGGGGCCACGTCTAGATTAGAAATTACATTGAAGTGGGGCCAGCCGTACCTTGGCTCGCTGCCCGCTGGTTGATCGAGTCACGCGTCATCAGTATACATCAGTACTCGGCATTGTGGGGGAAGGGTCTCCCACTATCACGACAGGCAAGTGTGTAGGCAGACGGCCGTCAAAAATCGATAGTGTTTTAAGTGAAAAAAACAAGTCATTTGCTTAGGTGAACAAACAAAGAAAATTGTGTTTCGCATTCTTTGTAAGAAATACGTCCGCTTATGCTTAGAATATCCATTATATTTTATTCGACGATCTCCGCTTAAATAACTCATGTTGCTCTGTGTTGTGTTATATTTTCGGCGATATAAAATCACAAAAACTCTTGAATAATTTTGCAGTGCAGTTTAAAAACTAAATGTATGCAACCGTAAATCAATAATCTTCGCTGGCCCGTGATTGATCTCACCACTCAATATTGTCACGAGCCGCCACAACTAACAAACTGCTTTAACAACGGATAAATCTACTGGATTTTTTCTGCAGATGAACTATATCCTCGCCTTCAACCAGGCGCGAATAAAGCTTGGGTTTATGAAGGGGGTACAAAGCAATGTTGCCGGATGAAATTGTGACTAAAAAAAAAATGATTTTAATGATTTAGCGGAGGTAATTGTAATATAAATTTAGATGTAAAGATTTATGTTACAATAAATTATATTCCAGTGAATCGTGGGGGGAGGTAGTTATCCCCGTTCCCTTCCCCTCCTTGTGTATGCGCCTGTATTAAACTAAAATGAGCTGTAACTACTTTATTGACAGTTTTGCTGTGATTTTTTAGCCAAATGATGAATATTGTTAATTGATTCTGTTTTTTCTTGTATATATGGCTAGGAATAACTTGTATAGGGAACAACCACAATGTATGTTTAACAACATATATGAATTATATTGCTTTGTTTATACATGTTTTTAAAACGTTAATTAAAATAGTTCGACTAGCAATTAAGTTGTAAATACAAAGTAGGTAATAAAAAAAAAAAAACTATGGTATGTGAATTATAAACATCAAGGTAAAGTGGGAAAAATAACTTGTTAAGATAAACATTAGCTAGTCATTAGATTACTACAAATTATAACAAAAAAAATATATGTTACAGGGGAAAAATAGTTTGAAAAAAGTTTTATTAATAAACCGAAATGTAAGGTATTGAGTTTTATTCCCATATAACACATAAGAATAATCAACTGACAAAAAATTGTTTTGCACTTATAGTGTAAAGATTTTTATATCACAAATTACAAATAAATACAAATGTATTCAAGCTGTATTATTAAAGAAAAATATTAAATTTCAAAATAGCCAAGTGTTTACTGCTTTGCTGTATTTTAGTCAGCACTAAAACACTGAATCTTTGCTAATATAATAAAATTTATATCCTTAATAATAACAAAATTGGTAACAAGAAACCTTTAGAAGTGGTAGTGATACATAAAGGAGTTAATCTATTTAATTAAACGTTAATATTTCTTAATGTATAGTATGCAATATTTACAATGAATGCACATTTTTTCATTAAAGAAAAATTGTATGTATAATGAAATGAAAGCATCAGTTACTTTCGTGAACGAAAGTTTGCATATAACCACAATATAAGAGTATGGACATAAATCCAAATTTTTTGGTATCGATTTTTGTGCGCAGAACCGAAAGTGGTATCTTCTCAGCATGGTTATTGTTTATGTTTTATAAATAAGCGATTTTTTTATTTACGTTATTTTATATGTTTTCACTTGGTAGACTGTTTATTAGATAATAATTGGTTCGTGTGTATTTCTATATAGTGTGAAATTATTACATTATTAAGGACATTAGAGAATTGTTTCATTACATCACACAGTGTTTCTTTTATTTGGTTGTAAAATATATATAACTATAAAATAAGTTTTACATTGATTGAAAAGATACCAAAGACTGTAATACGCTTACTGTAACATGCTGGAGTAATTCTAAAATAAGAAAGATGTAATTTTTCTTTCCGACAGATAACAAGTAGTAAGTTGTCTAATTATGTATCAAATTTTCCATTTTGTATTATAGTGTTTCTACAATGGATAGAGAAATGTAAATCATCAGATATTTATTCAGAGGAATTTATTTATAAGTATTCGTGTGTATGAAACACATTCCAAAGATTTACGTTTTAAACACTTTAAATATGAGGAGATTACTATATTTAAACAATGAATGTTTTTCCTTCATTAATTAGGATGTTTGAAACTTAAAAATGTTTGAACGGAGAATTTTGTTAAAGATGTTAAAAATGCTTAGAACTATATTACAACGTATGTATTTAAGTTATTAAAGCACTGAATAAAACGTCTCCTCTTGTTTTATTATCAAATACAGTTTGTCGTTAATTTGTAAAAACTATAAAGCAATTTACTCATTTGACTTCCCACTATTACCGATAATTGTTTTCAATATTTCGATAGTAAAGCAATATGACATTAATATCTATTCGAGTGAATTAATAATAATTAAAATACTTTCTGTTTAAATTTTATTAAAATTCTTGTTGTTTATATTCGCGATTTATTTATTTCCCTTCTTTCAGAAGATGCCTCTAAGTTTACTTTGCATTTGGAGGTAATAAAGGTGTATCCTGAAATATATTAAAACAGCTATTATGCTTTATTGTTAGCGACGATAAGCGTTTGTTCGTAATGTTCTCTGAAAAATTTAGTATATGAAGTCACCAACTTTTTCAGTTCATTGGCGATGTTTCAATTTAACCACCAAAATACGATAATGGATTCAGCCACCGATTATGAAAATGAGGAAGTGCACTTGTAAACATTATTAAAAAAAGGGAAAGGCAAAAATATAACATATTTAAGCGTTGTTTCGGTTATATTGTGATCAAGAATTAGCTCCACTAGATGATTATTACTTGACATTTTTTTAATAATTGTTTTTCCTTGATAAATTTTTACTTCATTTTGAGAATGATTGTCATCATAATTATCATCGTTAATAATAATTTCTTCAGAAGTGAACAATTGGTCGCTTCCATATTAAAACGCGTGTATGTTTAATCAAAAAACGATTTTGAATTTGACGGAAACATACAAACTGTTGGATATTATTTGTACAACACCCATGTCGACAGCAAAATGTGAACGATATTTTTCCACCTCAAACGCATTAAAACTTTTCTGAGAAGCACAATGTCAGAAGATCGACTGAACGCATTTTACAACAAAGTTATAGACGTCTTCTTCAGCATGAGAAATAGGAGAATGGATTTTATGTACAAAAATAGGCAAGTTCTTAGTTTTGTGCCCACCCTCTTTCATAACTCACGACCGCCACATGCTTATATATTCGCCCTTGATATCACTTCGAATCAATCAGCAATATCAGGAGTAACTTATGATGTCACTCGTAATTGACATTTGCGCTTCAGTTACTGTCTCTCAGTAAACTACAAAACATGAAAGGTGGCTACAGTTATATCTTACTGTTATACTGTGATATAACTTTAACGTCTGTCAGTTGCTCATTAAGAGGATATAATTAATACAGTCGCTATAAAGACTGATACTTAAAGTTGCCGCAACTACCTTCTACAACCTAAATTACAATACAACTTGCTCCAAAAAATACTTATTGTTTCGAATAACTATAAATAAATTGACCATTTCTAAACAAAATTACTATGCTATAATTGTGGAAAATGTATTTGCGCTCATACACGTCGTGATCAGGATTGTACATTATACTATTGGCTATTGCTGCCGTAAGCATCATTGTTTTCCAAATAACTTTGTGCAGGGCGAATATATTTGTTCTATATTATTGTGTTAATTAAATTTTAATGCAAGCGTTTTATGTGGATCGTTTACGATTTTACGAGCACTTTTTTCTTGTTAGGTGTTTAATTTTTTAATAGAGGAATAAATCTTTAAACGCTGTGTTATATTTACAAATAATTTAGAGATTTTTGCGTTAATGTTCAATTGATAGTTGATAGCATGCAGTTTACGAGAAATACGTAAACGAGTACATTGTTTGCAGTGTCAGTTAATTTGAATTATATGGAGTAACTACAGAATAATGGGAGCTATCGTTAATAATTAATGTACGAACATTTCCAGAGTAATTTTTACACGCAGAAGATATTTGAGAATATTTGAATGGTACATAAATTTACATTTCAGTTTATGTTTTAGTGATAAAGTGTAGGCGATAATTCGCGTGGTCAATAATTTTTGGTATTCGAGAATATAAAGCGAGGAAGTTACTTTTACC
This sequence comes from Protaetia brevitarsis, assembly GCA_004143645.1. Lineage (NCBI taxonomy): Eukaryota > Metazoa > Arthropoda > Insecta > Coleoptera > Scarabaeidae > Protaetia > Protaetia brevitarsis. Next base: position 2,186,649 of record RXPK01000094.1, on the reverse strand, counting down.
TATTAGAGCTTTTCTGACAAGATGTTGAATATTTGGTCTTTGTGGCAAATTAACTTTATAGTGACCATAAAGAATTATTAGTTTACAATGCACATAAATAAAAATGTATGAATATACGATAAAGCATGTCAAATAAGCTTTAATATAATACAAGCTTGTGTCCCCAGTAGTTTTCCTTTTTTGTATTCATTCTGTCCCTTTTGTAGTAAAAATTATGTTGTACTTTTGTTGCTATTAAGCCGCGTCCACATATGGATGCGAGTATTTCGTTCCCATTGAGAAACTATTAGTAGTAAAAATAAATATAATTTAATAATTATATACTCCTCTATGTATCAATTGCACTTATAATAAATAATTTCCTTAATATATAGAAGTATAGTTTGTAAATAAAACCTTTTATGTCAGTTACAGTGTTACACTAAAATAGACAAGATTCACAAAGAGCTGTCAGACTTTCCCAAATTAGTCTGTTATATTTAAAAAAAGCCATACTTTACTAAATGCTTCGAATTTTTTTGTTATGACGAATAATATCATTCTAGAAGCAGATGGATATCTTAGGATTCTTTTCAGTCAGTAGACAAATGTCTGTTTCTTCAACACTTCACCTGTCATTGGCGCTTTGCCCTCTGCGTCATTATTAAGCCGCGTTTCCACTGAAGCAGCTTAAGAAATTTTTTGTTTCTGTTGCTTGTTTCCGGAATGTTGCTAAATGGTTTCTCATTGTTCCCATGTCAAATTGTTTCTTATTGTAAACGTGTTTCTGCCAACTAAGTTTCTGAATGCTCCTAAGTATTTCTTAATTTTTGGCAACAGATTGAAACGAAATTTTCTGATGGTTGTTTCAAGTGAAACCGCGGCCTAAGCGACAGTTCGGTTCCAGTGAAAGGTATAAGATGATGTTAAATACCCGCGCGATTATTGGATTTGATTGATCATTCATTCACGTCTAATTGCTGAAACCGCTTATCGGGAAATTATCAGGGCCCATAACTCTTCTATGCCTCTTTTCGCCGTCTGACATAGCACTTCCGTGTGATTACTGGTATAGAAGATTTTCTTATTATCGATTGATAATTGCCGATCAGCAGTTTCTGCCACTGGTCCCGTCATGAGAGCCATTCCTGCTGGCAGGCTTCCAAAAAACAACGTTATTTCTACGTTTTCCTTTATAGCGAAGTATAATTTATTTTTTTTACCACATTTACCAGATTTTCTAGGTTTTACCATTTATAATCTTGGAAATGCTAACGAATGACTGTTCACATATCTGGACGCAGCTTTGTAAAACGCAATATTTTAAAAATTGTCTTTCATTTTTGCTTCTTTATGGTTTATCATACTTGGATTTTGAAAATAGCCTAGTGGAAGTTCGCGTATTTTTAAGCATACAATTTTGTATGTATTAACCACGATATTTGCTGTTCAAAATACAAATGATTTTTACTTTTTTAGTAGGCGTACATATACATAGGTATCGTGAGTTTTTATCTCTGAAAAAACAATATTACATTTTCTATATTTCAACTTCAAAAGGCACGAAACTGAATATAAAATATAATATTAAATACACCCTTTCATTTTCGTGACTAGTGCGTACCGAAAAGAGAGGGGAGAGGATGTGAGAGTTTAAACGTTCAAATTATTGCATTAAACAGCATTTTAAATAATAAACTTGAAAAATTAAGATATTATTTTTATCACAACACCGGGAAAAGAGAGATGGTTTCAATTATGTTTTATCCCCTGTACTTTACCGGATATGAGCAAATTAATTTAATGATTCAAAAAAAATCTCTTTCATCTCACAAAAATAAATTTAATCATATAAAAATGCCCTAGTCTTTTATGGTGTGAAAATAAAATAATCTAATCGTATAAAACATTCCTCCCTTGAAACAATTATATGCTTTCTACTAGAAGCGAATTTTATAAGTTAAAATGTATTTACGCAAAGTAATATGAATAAATTACCAACCACTTCGTCAAGAGGAGCCTATTTAATCTCAAACACAATTACATATTACATTTGATATTTTCGCAACTCTTCCAGAATACTTTCGTTAAATTTTAACTATACTTTAAAAGTTTTATGTCGCGCACTCATTATTGACCAAAACATCACAATCATTGCAGTTTCTTGTAAATTTATATATTAGTTTAAGTCAGTTACGTTAGCAGGCAACGTATTTTCATAAAATTATCATTCATATTAATTTTGTTTCCAGTAATAATTATTCATTTCCTTGCTTATTCTGATTGTGGTCGGTACATATTCACACTACTTACTGCAGATTGATGTGGATTACCTATGGCGCCCAAACGTAAATAAAAGCTTCCGTATCTTACAATAGGCCTTTTATTTGAATGACTTTGCAGGTAGCCTTTCTCATCACCAATTGGCCTCGATTTCTCCCCATCTAAAAAAAAGAATAAATAAACAATTTATGTTGGTATAACAATGGTCATAATAAAAACAACAATAAAACATGAATAATAGTATACAGGAGTAATCTATAGTAACGAAACACTAAGGGAACATGTATATCATAACGCTAACTTCCAGAAAAATAATATTATGTTTCATGAAATGATGTAGCACTCAAATAATCAATCAATGCTCATTTGGAACTGTTTCCAAGGAAGCAATAGCAGTGGCGAATAAGGTTGTGCAAAATGATTATTTTGCTACCTGAGATTTTCTTTTGCTGCGGTAGCCGTCTGACATAGAATCTCCGAAAAACTGCAATCTCTTTTGCATTTTGTCTCCCATTTTTTACCTATTGAAGTATATCAATCATCCTGTACTAATCTGAACAGGTCTCTGGCTGGTTGATCGAAGTAATCCTCTGGATTCATTTTTAGCTTGCCAAAAATTGCCTTCTGCATCTGTCTTCTTCGCTTCCAGAGCGTCGCACTCAGACAGGATATTGTAACCGCTTTCAATGATACTATTACACAGACGACAGTTGGTATCTCCAGTGTCGATTCCAATCTTTTGTAAATGTTGTTAGGAGGCTTGTTACGGTGCGAAGATGCTTTCCACTCAGCTGCAGTAGTTCTTCAGTCTTCTTTCTTGATGATCCCTTAACAAAGGTCGTTCTTCGTAGTTATCTGGTGACATTATTCCGTGACCTTTGTGTTTCACTTTGACGCAACTCCTTATCTGCTCTCGTGCTGTATTTTAGACACTCGTAGAACTGGTTTTGGGGCTAAGCCGATGATCTCTTTCCTACTAACTTGTTGGCTTTTTCATTTCCTTCTATTGCCAAATATCTGGGTATCCACAGTAAAGTGGCTTTTTCGGTCTGTCAGTTTATTCAGTTCTTGAATACATTTCCAAACTAGTCTTGTTTGTGTCATAGAATTCGTTAGTGTCAGCAGCACGATAATTAATATTTCATTGTCTGCTGTCTATTGCAATATAGATCCGCTTATTTTCATGAGCCTCGACTGATTTCAGTTGCACAAAGAAATATTGCGTATGTCTCTATTTGAAAGTCTGTGGCATATTTTCCTAGTGGAAGGGTGATCATTGTATTTCTCACCCCTCTGTAGATTCTAGCTCTAGTTCCGTTTCCGCTCTTTGACCCGTCTGTAAACCAGATCAATTCTTTGATTTGATTGATGCCAGCTTGTCCGACACGTGATTTCCATTTTGAAATTTATGTTAAAAACATGTGTCGCAATCATATGGTTTGATCTTATTACCAAGAGGTTGCCTTCCATATGATAGACTATATTATTGTGTCCCAATCTTGCAGAACCGTTACATGTAATTACTTCTGTATACATACTTAACTTGAACATTGATCCGTACCATCTAAATATTCACGCAAAAGATGTATTGTTATTTAGCATAAATGATTTTAATTGATGTTTGACATTACAATATTAATAATATTTATATAATTACAAAAAAGTGTAAATTCAAATTAAAACTGGAAAATGATCAGGTTCACTAAGAAACCGCTCGAAATTTATAGCTAATGAATTCATCAAATGAAGAAACTTGTTCTAATAATACAGTTTTGAATTTACAACGACATGTATTTAGCTTGAAAGATTATACTACAGAATGAGGTGATTTATTGTAAAAGGAGGAACTGATGTAAGAGCGATATATCAGTCCTTGGATGATTAGCTGTATGAATGAATACCCAACTGTGTGCCTAGTTCTGTGTTTATATCCGATAATTAATATTTCATTGTTGTTGATAATTAAGGAATGTAGAGATAAAAAATTTTGAGAAATAAGTAAGGATCTGATAGTGAGTTTTTTTGTTTCTCTCATTGTCACCACGCGCCAATCCGCTTTTGAACGTAATCACCAAGATTTTGGTCATGATAACAACCAAGTGTGCTAGATCCACGCCAAATCGGCATGCATAATAATTTCTGAAAGTTTCACTTCAGTAGAAGGCAATAGCAAACAGCAAAGAAAATAAAAGGTATATAAGACTCTAATAAGATTAGCCATGGAGACTGTAGCCTCAAAAAAAAAGCTAAAAGAAAACACTTGATGAAAAAATAATTAGGGCGGTATATAATGGGTATATATGTAATACAATATAACAAAAGAAGAAGAGGAAAGAAGCAGAACTTGATTTGAGAAGCGAGAACATAATTAGATACATAACAACGCAAAGACTAAACTGAACAGGACGAATGGAGAAGAAGTCGAGCAGAAATTGTTAGAAGAATAACTCAATTGGGCTTCCTTATTGCCAAGAAGATGAGGCAGATCAAGGAAGACTTGGCAATAGAAATCAGATGACACTATATGATGGAGACCATTGTCGGTCTCCCCCCGCTGGAGTGGAGGCGATGAATGCGATCCTTAGAATGAAAGCCAACAACCTATGGCATCCCAACTTTAGGGTGGGAGAGCACACTTATGCTACAGGTATGATGCTGGACGGGCTATTGCTGCAAATGTCCACGGACAGCATGACACCCGAAATTATCTTCACTGAAAAGGTGAAAATCTTCATACCGAACAGAGACCAGGCACGTAGTGAGATCAGTGCTATTGATAACTGGTTCACGGACGGTCCAACTCCAGCCAGGGCACATGAGCCGGTATTTGTGGGCCCAGCCCTAATCAAAGAATATCCCTAAGCCTGGGGACTGCAGACTGTGTAGAAATGATTGCAAAAGGGGGCTACATGAGGAGGAAAATTAATATAATGACTGACAGCCAGGCTGTTATCAAGGCAGTCTCGAACCCCATAACTAGGTCAAAACTAGTTAGAGACTGCAAACAATCCCTCAATACACTGGCACAAGACTACATCTGATAACCTACTCAGGCGCAGCAAGAAAGAAGCTAAAACCATTACTGAGTTGGTAATTAGACACTGTCCCCTGAAAAAGCATCTATACAACACAGGCCGAGTGAGCGAACCGTGGCGCAGAAGATGCGAACTACACAAGGAAATGAGTTTACATGTAATCTACACATGTGAGAAATTGAATGGACTTGAAGGAGGCAGAAATATTTCGGGACAGATCTATTGGAGCCCTCGAAAGAGGTTCTCAAGTTTACATTGAGCAAGATACTGGAGTTTATAGAAAACACCAAGCTGCTCGAGTGGAAATAAGAGACGTAATAGGGATGGTACAATGAGCACCTAGCTCAAGTGCCCGGATTTTAGGTGCCCACCCCTAACTTAATGAAATGAATGAATGAATGAGGCTTTATGAGTAATCAGCATCGGAGAATTTGAAGACAAAATACCGAAACAGAAAAGAATTGAGAAAGAAATATAGCGAACAGAACCAGTACATACACTGAATTTTAAAAGAAATAATCCATCTCAAAAAATGAGGCATCCATAATCATGGTTATACCATTTGACAAACAGAACTTATGAGAAATCTTATAGAGTGCGATTAACAAGAAAATTCACTAACCGTAGCAGAAATAGTATTTTCTTTATATAAAATGAAAACTTTTATTTATAACACTGATTGTTGTTATTTCTAAAATGTTGAATAAAAGATGTGGCTTATTTGTTGGGATTGTTGCAAAGCATTCTGCAAGTTGATATCAGTTCTAATTTTTTTTTGGCGTACTAAGTAAACTCGTTTCTCGACAATAAAGTTCCAAATTGTTTTTTTTTCTATTGCTAGCATCAGAAAATTTTGTTGTATAGTATATTTGTTTAAAATTTAAAAATAAATTATGCTGCAAATTTTTATAAGTAATATAAATCAATGGGATTTTTACTTAATTTGGAACTTTTTGGACAAAACAGCTTATAAACAAATCATAAAAAAACTAAATATAACAGTATAATATAATATATTTATAACACCTAATAATCATTGTATACCTACTGAATCTCAAACAACATTAATTAGAGCGTTAAAGGGAGAGAGAGAGGAAATATAATATTTCGATTTTATAACCAAATATTTTTATATTTCTTTATCTTTTATGTTTCAAGATTCTTTGAATCAAAGCAATATTTCTTTGCCACTATTTAAAAGAATCATTTTTTTTCAGTTAATTAATCTGTTTCGTTTAACTGAAAATGGTATTGCTTCAATGAAAGAAATTAGTGTTGACTAAAAGAAATGTCTATTAACTGAAAGAAATGGTTCTTTTAAACAGCGACAAAGAAATATTTCTTTGCTTTGAAAAATCATTTTTATCTATGTAAGATCTGGTTAGATAGGAATATGTCGCCATAATAAAACTTACCATATGAACCAAAGATCGAATATATCGCCTTATTCCTGATCAGACTAGTGTACATGTAAGCAACGAAAGCTATGCTTCCCACGTATAAATAAAAATAGAATCCTTGGTAAAAGAAGGGCCGTACATCCTTTGAGATAATCTCGGTAACGGGAAAGGCTATTCCCAGGACGACCAGTATCTTTGCGTATATCGCTGACACAATCGTGGACAAGGTATCGCTGTCAACAAACACAGATACCTTACATACATATGTTATGATAACGTTTAATATTTGATTCACTGTGGCCGAAATATCTACTTACATCGTAATATCCTTATCGTTCTTCTTTTCTTTTCTCCTTTTTCTCATTGTCTTGAGCTGTTGCTCCACTCTTATCCGAATTGTTTTGAAAAACGCTAAAGAAGCATAAAATATATATGTGTACAATATGAATAATTTAACCATTTACAATCATTTATCGATTACTCTAATAAAACTAGCTCTTACTACTATAGCGCAAATACATTGATACCCCATAAAAAAATAGTCGTAGTTACAATAGATCAGTTCCCTTTGTGATTTACATGTGTGTTTATTTATAAACTCAACAGAAAAAACGAATTTATTTTGATGGACTTCAAATTATTACTGACAATATGGGCTATAACTAATTTCATGAGAATATATACATACACCTGAACAGTGATCACGTCCATAGATTTTGTTTGTATAATATATATGGTTATAACCAACACAACTCAAAATATAATACGTACTGACTTGTGCGGCTTTCCTACCAAGTTAGCAATATGTATATAAATCCCAAACTCATGGATGTACGCGTGCTAATTGGGTTAAAATTTTGACAAAAATTAATTTATTTAATAAACTATTTTGTAATAAGTTTATATTGATATACAAATACCTATTTATATAGAATGATGCTTTCAATAGTATAATAAATAAACACTTATAATATTAAAGAAAATATAAAAGCCAATGTGTAAAGCCAATAATAATAGTAGCTTTAAAAGATGCAGGTGATGTAATTATTATTTTTATCAATAACAACTAAAAATAGTTCTACGTACTGATTAAGGCAAATAAAAAGTAACGCCTGGAAAGTTTATAACGGGAGGCATATAAATGATTATATGCGTAGAAAAGTAAAATAAACTACCGCCAATTGTAATTGAGGTTACGTGGTCGAACAAGGATTTTAGCCAGCAGCATGAAATTCAAAACAATATTTTTCAACACCAGCTAAGTTACATTTCCGAGAAAATATAGGTTGTAATGTTTACGAGAAAACGAGTTTTAGAAAATTTACAACCACTAGAGAGAGAGGAGGAAAAAGGATTTCATTTGTCAAAGAGGTGAAATACCTTGGGTTTGGGTTACAGTGCGATCAAAGAGTTGCATGGAATCCACATACCCAAAAAAACAACCAGTAAGACCACCACCGCCTTAGGCAGGAGGTGGACTAGGAAATTTATCGGTAAAGTCACACGTTCTACGAAAATTAGGATTAATTTAACGTATCAGGCGGTAGAGTTAATAACGGGTCACGGTAATTTTAAATCATATTTATGTAGATTTGGGAGGGTTACTTATTCGCATTGTGAATGTGGTGGGGTAGATACAGCGGGGCATGTTATTTGAATGTCCACTCACTGATGAGTAGCGATCGCGTACGGAAGTTTTAGCTAAGGGGTTAAATTGGCCGCGTCGCGAAACAGATATTAGAGATAAAATAGGTTTGTTCGTTTTGGCAATCCGCAACGTAACGTGAAAATCTAGCCACCTGACGCCGCGAAAAGTTTTTCAACGCAAGCCGTTGCAGTGAAACCCTGGATTGACTCCAGCTTTAGATTTTCTAATTGCTGTTCGTTTTGCCATCAAATGGAACAGAAATGCTTACGACTGCGTTTCGCTGCGTGACGCTAGTGCCAAAACGAATAAACCTAATCAGTCGGTCGTATGGTGGGAATTTTTTAGTAATGTTCCTAAAGGATTAGATGGGTTACGGCATAATATTTAAATAGCTAGTAGGCTATTTATAAATGAATATTTTATACTCTTTAGTAGTCTGAATTAGTGCGAAATTATAGCTTTTAGCATAGTTGGGGTATATAAATAAATATTTAAAATATAGATCTTTAATTTAATTACTATTGGTTAGAATAATTAGGATTAAGTTATTGTTAAGTATTAGAATAGGTACTGCTGTTGTTTTGTTTGTTTTTAGATCACTACTGAAAAACGGAGCAGCTACCTGAAGACGGAATGGTTGTCGGAGTTGAGGGAACATGGAGGCTACCTCTTCTAAACTCAGAAGGATAATAATATTTGTCGGCTATCAGTAACAAGGTCTGGGACTTTTTTCCAGATCCTGCTCCCAGAGTAAGGTTTTCCATGGTTTTTCCTTACTCCTTGGAGAATACTGGGAGATAACTAAAGTCATTCCATGCGCGCAAGATAATAACTGACCAATTTACAGTAGACGCGCGATTATGTGAACTAACCACACTTTTGGTTGTTCACACGGTTCATCGTTTCACATAAAGCAGTATTCACATAATTGCGAGCCTTCGGTATTATATTTTTATTAACAATCATAGGGAAATTAGTTAATTAGAGTAGGAACGTTTGTTATGGAATCCTTATAATATTTAGAATATAATAAGATAAAGTTTCTTTGCTGTTTTAATTAATAGGTACTATATAAATTAAATAACATTCTTGGGAAGTGGCATATTATATTAATTATTTCATTCATTATACAAAAAACGTTTTGATGTGAAAACATCTTTTTCAATTTGTAATTAAATATTTCTATAACGTAATCTGAATATTGTTTTATGTTTTACACGTATGTATACCGGCAACGCATTGGAACTTACCGACCTGAAGCTAAAATTCGGCGTATGTTTTTATTTGAGTTAGTATAGACGAACAACTGTGATGAAGAGGGAACACCTCGCATACTAAACACAAACATTGAAGAAAATATGTGTTTGCAATAGCATGTTTTTTACCACTATTTACGTACTTCTTATTAAATCAGCAAACGAATCTTTTTGAAATAAATTATAACCACAAGAAAGAATTGTTTATAGATAACAATGCCGCATTCCTTTTATTTTGCATATGTAGGGGAGGGTGGGGCAAGATGGGGCCACGAGGCATGATGGGGACATCGTCTTATCTACAAAACGGCAGTAAGCATCTGTCAAATAATAGCAGTCCTAATATTGACAAGTGCTGTTTTATGTTTGTTGTAATGTAGGAAACTTTACTAGTCGTAATAACAAAGTTATTGCTGTTTGTGTGTGAACTTTGCAATTTTTAGAATTTCGTTATTATTTTGATGGTGAGTTCAACGGCCAGTATCGAAAGCATAAGTAAATTATTTACAACTACATTTTTCTGTGCTTATTAATTGACACATGTATATTGCATGTATTTTCTATAGTGCGTTATTTGTTTATTTCAAATATTTAATATGTTATTATAACATAACCAGAAAATGTCCCAAAGGGGCAGATGGGGCTATGGTATGGGCAACATGGGGACATCACTATCTCACTCTTCAGTCTGGTCCGTTATGCCTGGATATGCCATTATGCTTTCTCGAAGACATAATGCCTATTTCTCATGTTAGGAATAAAGTACACGTTCAATCAAAGCGTAACAAGGGAGAGACAGCAATCCTTACAAGCACTACGTATAAAAATCTGCTACAAGAAAATAGAAGTCTGGAGAATCCCTAAGGCAACTAGAAGTGCTGAGGGAGAGTTAAAGGAAAAAAAATGACAAAGAAGAAAACAGAAGAGATCAAGAAACCGAATTTTGTAAGGAAAGCAAAGAGATAGATTTTTAGAAAACGTCAAGGAAATAATCAAGTTCTTCTGTTGAGGAAGATGACGCTCAATGTTAGTATTGTAAGTGGAAGTGTTGATACAATGCCATGGATAGCGAGGTTGGGTACATGGAGGCTGTGCGAATAACGTGGATGAGTTTGTCTTCTATTGTCTCAATTGTGAAGATTAAGTTTAATATTCTTATCGTTATTGTATTTTTTTTTTTATTTTAAGTAGTTCCGCTTTAAAGAGTTTAAGCTTTGTTCTTGCATGTTTTTAAGAATATTTTAAGAATCTATTTTTTTTTTACCTATTACCTAAATTTATGGTACGACCCATTCTTAACTTACCTGGAACCCTATCTTTACCCCCATATTTACACATTTCTTTTCAAATTTTTTTACAACATTAAGAGTACCCATCGAAAAATTGTAAATTCATCCATCAGCAGATAAATGTTTAAATATTATAACAAGCGTACTTAGAACCTTGTATATCAATTTGCGACCCTGATGCAGTGTTCTAAAGCTTAATGTTCCCATCTTGCTCCACCTTCCCCTACTGTTTTTTTTCCTTTTTTTTTGGTAGATATTCAATTGTGAAGTAAAATCTTAATTGGGTTAAATATTTAATTTATTTTATCACTGTCAGCTCAATTAAAGATTTCACTTTAGTTAAACATATAAGAAAGAAATAAAAAAATTAGATTTTTTTTTTAATTTGTCCCAAATTTAATTCCAGATAACTTAAATATCGTCTCACTAAAAATTTTCAATGAGATTTAGGTCAGGGCTCATTGCGGGCCACTGGAAAATTTCAATATTTTTTTTCGGTAATCCATTGCCAAACTATGTGACCTGTATGCACAGGAGCATTATCATGTTGGAAGATAAATCCATCCGCATGATTTATCCGCACAACAGGCAGCATTACATCATCTGAAATATCTTTATACTGAGCGCCTGTGAAGTGACCATGCAATCTCCCAACAAACGCCTGGTCCTTCAATATGACATCCATGCCCATACCGATGCCAACAACGTCCCAGTGATTTTTCCGATGCACATATTATTGACATACAATCCTGTTTTTTGGCATGTTACAAGCTTTACATTTGTATTTTCTACTGATTGAAACGTTGCTTGTCTGAAAATACGACGGTTTTCAAAATTCGGCGTCCATTCCAGTATCGGCGCCAAAGTTCAGTTCTCCTGCTCTTGGCGTTAAGCGCTGTTTTTATAGCGCGCATATACCGCAATTGTCGTCCCTTAAACGTGCCCGGGCAGTTGATTATTCTACCGGAAATTACGGTAGCTTCAAAGGCAGTTTTTGCATTTGTGAGTCGGTTTTGAGTACAATATTGTACCAATGCATTGTCGTGTTGACCAGTGGATACTTTAAAACGGTGTTCTCGTAGAAAGTTAGTCACAGACTCATATTCTTCCCATTTTCTTCTAAAATTTAAAATGGCGCGGTGACATACTCCTAATCCGCGAGCTACGCCCTAACACTCCAACCATTCTTCAGCATAGTGATTCTAATTTCTTGCGTTAACATTTTTTTTGGTGTATCACGCAAGCTTTTTAGACTTCGATCAAATAAAAAGAATGCCGAATTGTTTTCTATAAATATATGTTACATGTGGTTATAATTTCCTTCAAAGAGATTTCGTTTTATTGATTTAATAAAAAAAAACCTTAAGTAATGCTGGAAAAAAAATCCTACGGCAAATACTTATTTCTTTGATGTTTTTCTTCAGTCAGCCAGACATTCCGACTTCCTCGCAGCTGTTTATCTATACTAACCGTTTATAAAACATGCGCGGAATTTTAGCTTCATTTGTACCTACTTACATGATACATATATGTATAATCAATTTTGTTCAAATTGTATCATTTAATTTAAATCTGATGTCTAGGTAGGTACTACATGTGAATGTGTTTTGTTTAAATTTTCTTGTATTAATGCGTTTATATGTGATGTTAGGTGTTTCGGAACACCTTAGGGGGAGCGCGAAGTTTAGGATGATTTGTAAATAGGTATTTAGATTTTCATAAATAAAGTGTAATATGAGTGGATTGGCATTGGTATACATGCTACGTTCAAATTTCCGCTCGCTTCAGCAGAGAGTTTTCTTGACCACGTGATTTCAGAAACAAAGGAGTTATACAGAAATAAGAGATCTATAGTGGCGCTACTAATCTACTTTGTATATTGTGCTTATGGTATATAAATATGAAAATTATAATAAAATTAATGTTTTCACGGATTTTAAAAGAAATCATCAAAAGACAACTTACAAAAATAAAGAAAGGTAGCAAATTAAGGTTAGGTTACCTTCCTCCACCATTCAAAATCTGCAAGCGCCCGAGCAGAAAAATCTACACTAAAGCAACTCAGAGCTAATATAAGAACACCACAAGAGTTTGCTCTATTAACCTTGATGGAAATCAAAGAACGCTTAAGAGCTAAAAAAGCAAATCGATTGGAAATTCGAACGTAGCAATAAACGGCTCTGAAACTAATGATAGAGTAGAAGCTGAAATATATGGGGAGAAACCCAAAAAGTGTTTTTAGGCTTTAGCAGTTGACGGTATTCCAGGCTGGTTTAGGACTATCTAGGCACTCTAAATGGGTTGGCACCCAAAGGAAATTAATATTGGCCTGGGGGTGTGAACGGAAATGAGTCAGCCGGCGGATTATCTGCCCAGACATGCTTCGTCAAGTTCATTTGTTGGGGCTGGCCCTTCCTTCGACATTACATTACCAAATCGATTGATCGACCACAAATGGATACGTAAGAGGCCCAAAGAGTCGTGACAAAAATTACCAGGACAAAGACAGACAAAACAGATCTTAGAGAAGCAAAGGCTTGAATTTACCGAAGACCTAGTGAGTAAAAAAAAAATACTGACAAAATGCATGTATGCATATGTATAACATAGGCCCAACAGGGGACACTATTTGTAGATTTTGCTAAGATACGAAAGAAACCTCAGTTCATGTTATGTGCTATTGCGATGGATAGCTTGGCAAAAATATGGTTTCTAGCTTTCTTTTCTGATCTCAGAGAACCCCAGAGCACATAGTTACATAAAGGAGCCGCTCTCATAGATCATAGGTCTAATTAAGGAGGCAAAGTTAGATAGCGTCTTCTAGGATAAAGAAGATCGCAATAGCTCTAAAAGCCTTTATGGCCGCTTCAATCCCAATTTAATCTAATGTGAATAAGATTACAAAACAAAAACAAAAATGATCAACTTACTTCATGATTTGTTTCTTTTGCTTCATAATCGCATGGGCAGCTGATAACGCTAAAGTTTGTGACGGCCTGCGAAGGGCAGCTAATATTAAGGACGGTCTTCTAGAGGATACGGACATGCTTCTTGATGTTTTTGGTGGTGGATCATCTTCTTCACCTAAATGATCAGGAAAGACGAATTGTTGCTCGTTTGTCGTAGAAGCGCTGGGCGTGGATAATGCGGAACTAAAACAAAATTTTAGGCATTATTTATAATTATTTTTTCAATTGTGCGCAAAAAGCATGGTAGAATGTACACTGTAGAGTGAATTTATTTTTTATAAGGTATTGGTTTTGCTGTTTTATCTTTGTTTCTGAAAAACTGTATTTTTAATTGTTATTGATGGTCATTTTTATATCCAATATAATCAGGAACAGTTAATTGAACAACTATAGCCGTTATCTTTTTTATCTGCATTTTATTTATTTAGAAATTGTCTCTCTGAATAATATATTTAATTATTGTAATTGATGTTTTTGTTCGTCATTTTTTTCCAGTTACAGTTACAATAGCTGGACAGTTAACTTCCATACATGCTTGAAATGCGTATACATGTAAATGATCGAAACATTGAGGAGGCTGTTATCTGCCTGGAAGACTGGAGGATCTCATTGAATAACATTTTGAGCGGCCTTAAGAGCCCGACTTTTTTTTTATAAATTCTAGGCTGACTTTCGTTTTGTAATTAGCCGTGCACATTTACTAGGAAATACGTGTATGCAAATTTGCATCAAAGTAATGCAAGCCGAAGTGAAGATCCTCCATATCTAAGATACTGTTAAATGGTTTCTAATCGTCTAATATTAACTAAGGATCCATTTAATCGTATCGTTGATGTTTTAATGATCTTAGAACACTACATAACATTCATTTATACATTGAAAAGGAAATATTTAGAATGCGCCACAATTACTCATACACTGAGAAAAATGGGCTAAGTAAAGTGTTTTACTTGATAAAAAAATTTATTTACAATAGATAAAGTTTTACTTGGAACTATTCTCGTTAATTAATACCTGCAACTAAACCCAGTTTCCTGAATGCAAGTTGTTACTGCAAATAGTGCTTTTATTAACGGCTATTACACAGCGTACCTGACGAATTTGTGCTAAGTAACGTAATTATGATACAGCACATGGTTAGTACAAGTAACAACAATACTGATCCGCTATTAAACTCATTTTCTTAAATAAGTAACAACTTGCCACAACTATATTTATTTGAGTTTTGCTGTCACCACGTGATTATTTTGCTATTCCTGATTGTTTAATGCGGCGGAGTAATAAAATAGTCCCCGAGATTGCTACGCGCGCAAGCGCGGGCTAGCGTCAAGTAAGAGTTCAGACCGTGTGAAAAGGTCGTCAAAAAAGAGTGGCCAAGGTTACGGCCATTGTAGGCAGTTGGAAACGCAAATATATTATATACCGTGTGGGTTAACTCAAGACCCCATCCGTATAAAGAATCCCAGTGAAAGAAGAATGGTCGAGCCTGTAAGCAATCGGATATTTCAAGATTGCAGTTTTAAACCACGTGCCGGGAAATTTGAATTCCCCATCATTGTGATGATATCTGCGCCCGCTGGTGAAGTTAAAGTGTGGATGCTGTCGCTAGTGATCCAACAGTACAAGTGCCATCTGCAGCTAGGGATACCGCGACGAAGAAGCCGTTTTCGAGGCGATCACCGGACATAACCGCAACGTACGCCAACAGAGGATCAACTCCCCGAGACAACGCCCAGTGCAAAAAATCAACAGAAACCGCAAGTTTACCGCCTAGGTATATTATTTCTTTGTTTGTTATTAGTTGTAACTTCAAAGCCATATTTCTCTTTGTCCTTTGTTTAGATTTTAATAATTTCAATAACTTCAATAACGTTTCAAGGGAGCTCCACTTACCTTATCTTTTATTATTGCTTTGTTTATTTTTTTCATTATTAAGGAATATATTTTATGAGTCATTACTTTGTAAATTGTTTAAAAAAACTGTTGTTAAAGTGGACCCAATATCTTTCATTTATATTAGGTAGTCATTGTGTTTGTCCTATACAAAATAAAACTATTACTAATAACACTGCTTTTTATTTAAATTTATATTAAATATTCACTAAACTTCCTACGTATAAGTTGAACGACAAATAAGTATATTGTATATTTATAGCAAACTATTACCTTCTATATATCAGGTATTTGGTGAACGTGCATTAAATGATACTCTTTCCTTATCACAAGTAATCTAAATAGCTTGTATTAATTATGAAGGTGTGACAGCCATTATAGAATAGTTCACTCATAGCAATACATTTACTCCACATGAGCACATCTTTTACAACTGCATATATTCTTTGGCTTAACTATTTCAGTTTAATTATCATAAGTAACTTCATAAGTTAGCGGTATGAAGCAGACCGTAAGTAACTTGGATTGCTTATTGTTAGTATCAGTGTTTAGGATCTCTTTTTTACTAATGCTAAGTAACCTGTGCTTTTGTCCTCTATCCAGCTGAACATTTTACTTACGATAATTGTATTTTTATTTATGCTTATTAATTTTTTTTTCTCAGTGCATAATGCATAATGCAGAGATCTGGGCAGCCACAAAATGTGACTAGTGTGCCTCTCCATTTTTCTTGAAAATGTTCACTTATTGTTAGCCATTTACAAATCATCAAAGTCTAGTGGGGAAGACAACCGTCATGTATAAAATGTGTAAAATATGAAGAAAATCATGTGACAGTTCGTCCACAAACCAATTCAAAACATTTAAAGATGTGTGCTGATCTTGTCTCAATAAAATATGGTCCAATAAACATTGCACAACAATTGTTATCTTGTTTCTAAATATAATATCGACAATCCTGTGAGGAAGGCGCACCATTTATAATAAAAGTCGATTCATCTGAGAAAATAATATTTTCATGGAAAGCATACACTTTTCATAATTGCAAAATTTATTAATCTGAAAAACTTTTCTTAATAAAATTTTGTCCTATCTCCTATAGAACGCATTTTATTAACGAGAAACATTACCTTCTTGTAAAATTTCAAGGCATGTTTGATTTTTCAAAACTGTGGAATTACTTCCTATCCAAAGCAGGATTAAACTCCAGACGATGTAATTTTAACTCAGATATTTTTACCTATTCGTGCGTTGCTTTCAACCCATGAATTCGAAAAGGTTTTTAAGATTACCGAGAAACTTCAGTCACTTTTGAGCCTTATTAAAAATGTCCAGACAATGCTTGAAATAAAATTATATCAAGTAAAGCAAAATTTCAAAAGATGGATTTTTACAAACCCAAAAGTGAACACTTCTATATAGGCAAAGCAAAATCTGTATTTGTTTAAGGAAAAGCAATTCCAAGAAAAAATAGTTTTAATATGTTTTATCTATGCAAGGATAATCAACTACGATACCTCATATATGACAAACATTTATTCTTCACTCTTTTAATTATTTAAATATTTTGAGAATCGCAGTAGAAAATTGTCCAAATAATTTACCACTGCAAGGGAATCAATGAGGTTGCGGCAGAATTAATAACTTCTTTCAAAATAGATGGTTTAAGCGAATTTACCCTTGAAGTAGAACACCGATTTCATGCTTCTTGATTTTTATTTGTGGTACACTACATAGGAAAGAGTTTATCGAACACCGAGTAAATACCAGGGAAAAATTACAAAATCTCACTTATTCAAGTATTTGCAAATTTGGATCTAGTTGAAATTAGTGCTAGTGCAACTGCAGTTCTGTCCAAAATTTTGATATGTTTGAAAATGAATGGCCAACAATTTATTGTTCACTACTGTTTGCGTATATTCTATTAAATTCTTTACTCCTACGCTATGGTAATAATAATAAATTCATGATGACTCCGTTTGCATATGTTAGCTTTCCTATTCCGCAAACAGTACTCGTAAATACAATAAATTAAGTAAAACTTTCTGAGTGTATGTCAAATGTTTTTTAGGTTACATTAAATAAGGAAAAATCAGAAAGAGAGTATTCTTCAATAAATGGTTATAATTCGCAATCGCAAAGAGTGTAGGAACATCATACATTTTTGAAAAGAACATTTATTATACTTTACAAAGAGTGTTTAATATACAAAATTTCATAAAAAATGGTTTAAAAATATTTTTCATGCATATCAGACAAGTGTAATATACGAAACGCTCTGTATATTTTAATTAAATTTGGATGTCATAGCAATTTGGTGCAAGGATTCTTCAAATGATGTTTAAAAGGCTCTGCTCCGATAAGCCACTGAAAAGTGCTTCTAAACCTATCGGGCTGAAATTAAAGCAAATGAGTACTACTGCCACACATACTGTAAATACCAAAAATTACCTCAATCGATGCCATCCCATTCGAGATTTTGCATAAAAGGTGGAAAAATTCGAATTTTTTCTCAGGAAATTACTTAAGCTAATCAGTTCAAACGACTATTATAGCATTCTATAAAAAATTAAGAATTAATTCCCCCACTCAGTTCAAAGTTAGCACTATTTTTCCCTTTTGAGGGGTGGTTTTTTTGAGTTTGGTTTAAGGTACCAACTTGGCTTTTTGTTATTATAGATTGTATACGTTTAAGTTTATTATATGTTTTTTCAGTTTTTTCTGTGTGGTAGAACATGTAAATAAAAAATAAAATCTCTTTGAATGATCTTAGTAAGAGCAAAGTTATAAACGTATCCAAATATAAAAAAGAAAATTATAATAACAAAATAATATATCCGTACACGCAGTTGAAAGTTATTGTTATTTTACCTTTTTGAAGGGAAGACCGCTTTTTTTTGAGTTGAGTTTAACGTGTCAATTTGATTTTTTGTTATATAGTATGTATTTGGGGTCATTATATATTTTTTAAAGTTCTTTCTGTATGTTAGAACATGCAAATAAAAAGGAAAATCATCGAATGGTTTCAGGATTATTTATATGTTGGATATATCAGCCCTATAGTAGTTATGCAAGCACCGAGCTGTAAAAAATAATTCTGTAAGAATAAATAAGTAATATATTATCTGTTGTTACATTTATTATTAACATGGGGGGAGGAGGGGGGGGGTTGAATTTAAGGTTCCAACTTGACTTTTTGCTGTATATGCCTGCATTTGGGTTTACTGTATACTTTTTTCCAAATAAATTCTTTACAAGTGATGTCATTCGAATTAAGCTCTTGATTTTCAACCTTCAATGATTCTTCTGGGAAGAATAAATAGCTCCAAATAAGTATTTCTATTATCTTCATCGTTTATTTATTTGTTTAAGTTCTTTTCTTCTAGATATTTTTATTAGCAAATCGCCGGCGCCAGTTATGTGAGAACATATTTTGAAAGGTACCTATATGGATAGGTTACTCAAAAATTAATAAGAAATCCAGTAATGAAAAAGATTGTTGAAAAAGTTATTACCTGGTTTAGGTAAAAGCAGCAACATCGAATTAGTAGAAATATTTTAGGAGCGTAATCTATTTTATACATATAACATCTGAATTAATTTTGATATCTGGTGCACATTTTGGGAATTATATCGGCTCGGCCTGCTCCGACTCGCTGGGTAGTTTGGACCGGCTGGGCCGTCACATTTCCCAGTTCTGCGCGCCCAAGCTCGCCCGTCACCTCGTTCGCGCGTCACACTTAGTGGTTGTCATTCAAAAGTTTTTGATTCTTTAGGAACCGTTTTAATTTAAAGAATTAAAGATTTTTCATTCAATTGTAGCAGCTAGTGCTGGCGAACATGTTCACTCAACAATAAAGTAGAATGCACAACTTATAAAATATTTGCGACTAAAGCTTTTTTTTACGAAGTTTCAATATATCTAATCTGAAACGATTTGACCATTAAAGTTTTAAATATCACGTATTAAATCAATCTGTATCAACGACAATAAAAATTGTGGATCTTAGTGAAGATTTGAATTTTAACAATTTAAAAACAGGTAAAATGCAAGTAAATTTCTCAGAAAATAAGTTTCAAGAATTTGTCAAAAGGAAATATACATTTGTTTCACTAAAATTATATAATTTAAATATTATTCGTGACAGTGAAGTTCAACCTCACATGTATCTCGCAAATGATACTCTTACGTCTCATACATTAATTGCAATAGTATTATGTTTTCATTGCTTATTTTAAACTTGTAAAAGATGATATGAAATGATATGAAGATATTGAAAAGTGTAGATCCAGAATCCTGCCAATGAAATACACTTATTTATATAACTGTTCTCTATTTCAATAAAATATATATAGTGCTGTATAATACAGTACCTAGGTTTATTAAAATAAAAAATGAATTGCCAAACAAATTTGAGCGCCGGAACAAGGGTGACGGGCCGAGCGAATTTGACGGGCCGGACGAGCGTTATTGGCCGAAAATGTTTGACAGGTCGAGCGGCACTCGCATCTCATTATAAAAAAAATGGCCCGTCCGAAGTCCAGTACAGTTCCGTGATATGTCCACTATAAATGTCATATATTTTGGTACAAGATTCAAATAATTATTATTCTTTTGTATAAAATATATTTAATTGTATTTTACGTAGTCATATCCTAAAATTCATATTAATAGTTTTTTGGTAAGTAATAATTTATGCTTCTAGGGCAGGTGAAAAATATAAAAGTATAATTTGTAGGGTAGCAAGTTTGGAATACCCATATTCTTCAAAACAATGAGCGATTTGGAAAGTGACGTGGAATCAGTATCATCTGATTCCTCCGATAATGAGGAGTACTTAACATTAGGAAACCCTCGAATCAGAAACACAAATTATTTAGGTAATGAAAATATTGATTTGCTAATTTGAATTTCTATTTTTTTGCTCCTACAGAAACCATAGACAGGTACGATGATTCGCAATTTCATGACCATTTTCGCGTTAATCGTGAGGTATTGGCGAATATTACGGAGGAATATAGAAACAGCAATTTTTATAATGATACATCCGGACACTATGGAAAACTTTCGGCTAAAGATCAGGTAGGAGACAGTTACTTTGAATTAATTTTACAATGTGTACTACAGGTATATTTACTTGTAGGTCTTGATTACTTTATGGGAAACGTATTAACCCCTTTCAGGGATCGGGGCCAATTAAACGAGAGGCAAATAAACTATAACTTAAGACTATCCCAAAGTAGATATGTTGTAGAACATTGCTTTGGGATATTAAAACAGAAATTCCGGCAATTATACCACATAAAATTAAGAGATATACCTTTTATTGTGCACATAATCAGAGCAGCTTGTGTTTTACATAATATGGCGTTGAACGATGAAGACCAAGATGATGTAAATGAAGTTGAGATGAACGATGTGCATATAAATGAAGATCAGTACGATAGAAATGCAGTAGAAATCAGAAATGTAGTGGTTCAAAATTTACCAATGTAAATATATTTAATTTTTGTATTAATGAGATATTACACCTTAGTAAAGAATTTGTTGGTTTATTTGAATAAAAATAATGATAAAAAGAACCTTGTTTTTCTTGAAAATATATATTTATTTATAAATATAGGTACTAGAAACATCACATTTTCAGACTAGAATACATAACTAAAAAAAAACCTTATAAATTTAAAGAAAAAAAACTCTGTAATAACAAATGAAACATATCACATTCTAAATTAATATTACATTAACATTTATTGATGAAAATAAAAACTACATTCAATGTTATTTTTAAAACAATATAAATAAAAACATGTAACTTGTACGTACTTCTCAATTTAAACCTTCTCTCGTAAAATTTGATTTCTTTCCCGAATTAAGTCATTTTTTATTTTCATTTGTTCCAATTTTTCTTTTTCAATTTTTATTTTTTCTGTGTAATAATTCTCTTTGGCCGTTGTTAATTTTTCCAATAGAGATGTTCTCTTTCTCTTAGCAGTTCGCCTTCCTTCTGCTACTTTCCTTTGCGAAGTGGGAATATCACAGTTTTCCTCCCTGCTTTCTGTTGTTTCCTTAGTTTCCTTCTCTTCAGGTACACTAATTGTTGAAGAGTCTAAGCAGATTTCGGGAAAAACATTCTTCTTCTTTTGAAAGATGTCATTCATTTCCTCTGCATATTCAAAATATTTCTTTCCACGTCCAGTTGAATTTTTATTGTCCACGTATTTTTTGTAGCCACGCTCTAACACGCGCCAACGATTTTCACACTGCCCCGGTGTAACATTTTCTTTTGAAGTGTTTTTCAGTGCCGATGCAATTTGTCGCCACATACACTTCACTGTTCTTATTTCCAAACTTCCCACTTTCTCTCGTTTTTCTTTGTATAAATCCAAAAATAACTTTGTAGTGTTTTATGTCCACTTTATTTGCGGTTCTGATTCTTCTGTCTCGCTGTTTCTTATTATAATAAATTCAGACATATCTACAATTAATATAAATATACAGATATCATTTAATCACGTATGCGAATATTTACCTACCCATTGTTATCGATAAAACAATTTATCAAAACTTCCAACGAGACGAACAGCGAATTTATTATATCCTATAGCAATAATAACAGCAAATAACAGTGTCCGATATACTGTACATATGTACTTGATGTTAAACGAGCGAGTACTTTCTTGTGAATGCAATGCTTTTTAAATACGCATGCGCTGACAAATCGTCCATAGCGATACCTAGCATCGTTCGCTGGGCGAATCTTACAGTCCGCCGACTCGTGTATGAACCCATTAATATTCTCGATGGAACAAATTACGGACAATCCGTAGCATCGTCCGGGTGTATGTTGGAACGCAATAAGTGTACTACGCATGCGGCTGACGTCCATCTGACAATCAGCGGACGTGAAGGAACAAAGCTATCATCATTCACAATAGATCTTTCGCTTCATACTACGATTTCAAGCAATCTACTTCATTCATTGCGTGAATGAAGGGCTTGTGCATGAGGTAAATCTTTCACGTTGCCTTCACGAGAATAAACGCGTAGCAATCTGTTTGTATGTAAACAATTTACTATTTATTTACTATCAATAAGTTATTATCAATAAGGTATTTGGCCAAAAACTAAAATGTAACCTATTATAAAAGCCATGCCGTGAGCGGAGCTGCGGAGCTAGCTCCTGCCTTTCACGAAATATATCCATTCAAATCGTGAATGCAACCTCCAGCCTTCGTTTCATTCGTTATGTGGCTTCCCACTGCAATATTTACTCACAGCTATACAGCCGAATGAAACCACGTTCATCGCAACACTAGTCCGAAGCCCGTATAAATATTATAGTAAAATTCACCTGATACGCTTCGCACCACTCATGTATAAAAACTACATGTGCCCGTAAATCACGTGGAATATTTCAAGGCACAGAGATGACCTACGGACAACACAGCTGTGTTTTCGAAATATTCTACGCATTGGCGGCGTTCTCCAATGTATCTGTTTATTTATATTGTGCAGCACACAAATATGTACTTCTACTCAGGGTTTCATTGAAAAGTCAGAATTGCTGAGATAATTTATAATATTTTGAATATGTTTTAAGCACTATAACAACATAAAATACATATATCATCGTACTACTTATTTAAATAGGTAAAAGTGACATTATTTTTATTCCTTGCTCTAAGTAGTTCTGGTAAGTACTTTTTATTATTTCGCTAATGTTCGGTGAGTAAAATAAGTCAATCTTTTTATTGAGTCAGTCAATTATTGAGATTTGAAAACATTTACTAATCACCAAAAAACAAGATGATTCAAGCTTGAGTAAACTGTAATTTTACATAATTCGAAATTGTATTCATTAGAAATTTAGCTTTAACTTGAAAAAAACTGCACATTTTAGTTTTGGGTTACCTGGGTATCCGGTCGTAGGATTGATTATTACGCGAAATTGAGTTTCACTAGAAGTTACTAGTGGACTTGCTATATCGGGGCGAAAAGAATCATTTTCTAAACTTAAATTCAATGCTATCCATTATTCGATTGCGCTTGAATGCTAGATTTCAGGTAATACCCGATGTCTCTTTTCGAGTAATGCTCGATTTATAGTGATGCTCGATTTCTGTTTTTTTTTGGATAATACCCCATCAATTCTGGCTGCAGAAGTCTGGGTACCCGAAACCGGTTAGAACCACGTAGGCAACTTCGGGTTTTACAGATACTCGAAATAGGTGCCCGGTTATGAGCAGCACCCTCATTTTAAATAGATAATTAAAACTGGCTGAATGGATATATTTCGATTAATTGCCATATTAATTAAGAGCCAAAAAGGGCATCCAACAGTTTCTTTTGAAATGGCTTGGAAACCTACAAAACATGAGTTTCCTCACTGCATTGTGTCTTGTCATTCAAATGAATTTTAGAGCATCGGGACAAATAGAGGTCTCAATATTACTATACAACGCCACATTATCTCCAAAACATAGGAAAGTTTACAAAACGGAATCAGAAATGTTAGGAAAAGAATCAGTGCTTACTGGGAAAAACTTGCATAGACGCACAGTTATGTCGAAATTAATGCTACCTAAGAAATCAGAAAATTGGAGAATTAAATACAAAACTGTAATGTTTCCGGAGGTTTCGTGTTAGACAGCTCCATCAAGAAAAAGAATACCACTTAATAAGAGTGAATGCAAAAAAAATCCTTCAGAATAAAACTGTTCCAGCCGCCAGAAAAATAGTTTTCTCATTTTAATTTAATTCGCTGTTTTCATTTGTGTTTGTTCTGCTTTTGCCAAAAAGGCAAAGCTTAAGCTTCCATACGTGTATTTTATTTAGTATTTTGGCGTACCTGTCACAAACACAATATATGTACTTTTATAATATCTGCCAACTTTATGGGCTGACAGCAAAGCTCATAAAAACCTCATCCTTTAAAAAGATGATGCTGTAGACTTAAGAAAGATCCGAAGAAAGAGAATATTTGCTTAGAGTGAATTATCTTGGAAATCTCTATAAAAATTTATTTCTTTAAACATTATTTATATATTAGAAAAAAGTTCTGTAAAATTTAATTTTTGACACTGCGGTGATAGTTATTAAACGAAGGTAGTACTTGATGGTTTTGAAATGAAGATTAAAAATTAAAACAAAAACATGAACTGAAAAAAGGTTTCTCTCACTCAAGAGATATAACTGCTTTTTTAGTACAAACAATATTGCTTTGAAACATGTTTACAAAATGTTTTTTTTTAGTAATTCTCTCTCTGAAAACACAGACAACAAGGCAAGAGGCAACAAACTTTAGAAGTAGTGGTGTTGTTCCAGTGACTTCTATAACTATTTTAATAAAGTGTAGTATACAGGGTTTTTTCACGGAACTGTCTAAGGTAGAAATTTTCCGGCATAGCAATCTTCAGCTTTAAACATTTGGGGTTTATAATACTTGGGTAGTTACCTATCTGAAACTGTTTCTAAGATATTACGATTTCTGTGAAGATTTTGACATTTACACTGTTGTACTTATTTTTTTTTAATAATTCGTATTTTATTTATTAACGCTTTCAGCTGTCTGAATAATTTCTACCTGGTAGGCTATGACTTTGATATTGCAATAAATTATACAGGCTAGTTTTAAAATGCACTTAAAGCAAATGAAAATTTGTCAATAAAGTACAGCAGTGCAAATGTTAAAATTTTCATAAAAATAGTCACATCTTAGAAACGTTTGAAGATAGATACAAGAAACCCAAGTTATAATCGTTGTAGAATTTTCTATTTAATTTACAAATGCAATAATACGATATATAGGCTATTCCAATTGAAAGAACAAAGTTCACAATGTCTGCTGTTTTGCGTACGATGCTAATTATTGTGTTTGTAATACGTGGCAATATCTGTTTTCCTAAACGTACAAAAACTTTTAATTTATTTTAAATAAATTGAAAACTTGATAAATCTACTGATATGAGAATAAGTGAAAATCTATGTTTTTAATTTTGCCTGGATAATTTGTTTTATTTTAACAACATTATTCTTTCTGTGGAATTATAAATATACGTTAGATACATACCATTTTAGTTTCAAATTCTTCACATTTTTTCCCATTATAAATTACCTATATGCAGGAAGGAATTATATTTGGATAAAAAGACTTATTTTTGCGAAGCAAGACTCACGGAGAGTACTACTCACTTTAAAACAAAGTTAATAACTAGCGGTAAGTAGAAAGGAATTTTCCTATCGTGTTAAGTAGAAACATTATTGTAGTAATGTGTTTTTATTTTACAAAAAGTTATTTGCAACATTGGCGATGTGCAAATAATCTTGAAAGATGTTTTCCAATTTCAATTGTGATAATTGCTATATTCTGCATGTAAATTTGATTTAAACTCATTGTTTAAGTAGTTGCTTAAAAATGTATAGCTAGATATTCTCAACCTTACAATTTACGTCTCCTTAATTTCATTAATTTAATTAGTTTCTTCGTTATGTATGCTTGCTTAAAACTAATTTCAACTATCGATTTCGCAGTTTAGAATGACAATACTAATGTAAAGGGTCATATTCCATTAAGTTAATTAACTTTGAACTCAATTGAATTAAATCTTTCCTTCTTTTAGTATGTAAAAAAACTTTATTTTCTTTAATCACTGATAGTTATAATAAGTTTTAGAAAAAAATGGAGAGCATAAAATTTAACGGCCGACAGACAGAAAAAGTAGAAAAATGAAACGTTTGTAAACAAACTTTACTCTTACCTCGATTCTTCCCGCACTGTATCCATTTAACTCTTAATTATATTCTTTTTCCCAAGTGTACCGTCCTGGTGCTTCTTTATTAAAACTTTTCCGTAAACCGAGGCGGCAGTATTCAAAAATTATTGCGCAAATAATTCAGAGGATACATGAAATAGTTTTGCATAAACCGTACAAGTTTGCTGCAACTGATTCGTAGCCACACTACACTGCAGTTATCTACGTATATGTATATCAGAAGTTGTTTGTACAACAAAATTAAAAATTCACATGTACATTGAAGACCCAAATAATAAAGGTAAGTTACATAAATTCCTTAGTAAGAAAATCAACAAACATATTATTGAATTATTACCGAGTGAATGACCATTTTAACATTGCTACCTATTTTATATGTGAGGGACTTTAGTGTTTGTTAAACAAATTTACATACGTCATTTGGTTCGCTTCTCTTGCATGTTCAAGATTTGCTAAAACGTAGAGAGGCTTGTTTAAATTTTTCATTATCAGTGTTAAGCTAGTGTTTGATTATTATCGACGCACTAAAAATATAACATTAGAATCAAAAACTCAATCTCGCAGGATACTGCTATCAACTAGAGCTTACGCTTAATGAAATATGTATTTACTTATGCTTGTCTTAAGTATTACTAATTGTTTATTGATATAAAATGATCTATGTTTATTGTATGTATTATAATAGTGTTAAAAATAGATTTTGTTGATTGTACTACGTATTCTGTGTAATAGCTTTTAAGAAGATATAGGCATACAATTTGAACCAGTCTTACAAATGTTATGATCAAAGGACATAACATATACATGAATATTAGCCAATATCCGATCACTCCATGTTACATGAGATCTTATTAATTACCAGAGACCAATTACCTAAATAGGTGCCGCTATCTCTCTCTAAAAAGGAAACATATTTACAAGTGCTTTTTCTACACCTACTAGATCATTCGAAATACCAAGAACTAGCGACAAATGTATTATTACCCCCGAAAATCCATCAAAATTGAGTGTTGGAGAGGGGGCGGGGGTACCACTTCCCGGTTCGACAAGTTATTTGATTTTTTTTTCAAATATATGGTTTCACGTGCGTCTAACTCTTTCAGCGACTGTACATTTTTCGCTAATTCAAGGTTTTCTATAGAGATTTTATGTTTGATATTGTGTATATGTTGCGTAACGCCGGATGATCTAGTCTCCTTGCTTGCTATGTGTTCCTTAAACGCACTTCCGATCGCACGTTTTCTTTGTCCACTATAAACTTTATCACACCGCTAAAACCGGTTGTGTAAATGTCCAATCTTTTATTGAGATGAGATTTATTTTTTTGCGTTACTTAAAATATTTCTCAGTGTGTAACGTGAGGTGAAGCAAATATTGTCCTTCAAAAATGCCGACTCAATCTTTTTGAAATACAATGGGAAGGTAATTTAACAAACTTTTTGTGCCCTTTTTCTGTATTTGTATTGGTTTCTTGCTTGCGTCAATCGATGCCCTCTACCACTCTCTGAAATATTTCAATTCTTTCTAAAATCCTCTCTATTTTTGCGTAAATCTCGGTAGAATAAAGGAAAAAAATATAAGAATGTCAGTGTTTAATTTAAAAAATATATTCAAAACTAGATATATGCAAGCATATTTATATTTAGGTCACATTAAAAACGTGTGTAAGGCTTGGCTAATATTAGCATACATATGTGTCACCTTACCAAGGATCATCAGTGCTACTGGTCAACCTAATGTATTATACGAAGAAAGTCTTATATATACTTAATAAATGGAAGAATAATTGAATGAGAATTTAAGATGGAAATCTCATTATTAACGTGAAGATATTTGCTAAACTGTCGATCTGAAACTACAATACTATATATCTATAAAGGATAACAATAATTGTAAGTATTTAATAATTAGGTCACACTGTTGTCTTTTATCGATACATATTGTAGTTTTAGATCGACAATTTAGCAAATATCTTCACGTTAATAATGAGATTTCCATCTTAAATTCTCATTCAATTATTCTTACACTTACTAAGTATATATACGACTTTCTTCGTATAATGCATTAGGTTGACCAGTAGCACTGATGATTCTTGGTAAGGTGAAACATATGTATGCTAATATCAACCGAGTGTTACATACGTGTTCAATGTAACCTAATTATTAATTAGCGTTACTTAATTAACGCCTATTTTTTACTAACACAACTTTACAATAGGTTTCACACTGTATATTTCAACTGGTGCTTATATACAGGTTATTCCACCGAACTGGGTCATTAGAATTTTTCGAACTTCCAGTAGGAATTTGATTTTGAAATTTGCAGAGTGATCATGGTCGACTATGATCTATTTAGCTATAAACAACTGACACAGTTCGGTGGGACACCCTGTATATCGTTAAAGATGCTATTTATATTTGAACAACTGAATTAGGTAAATACAGTATAAGGAACGCAACAAGTTTTCATGTCACACATTGCCAGATTCAAATTTTGCCTGTCGTTAAATTATAGGCTTCGTCAGTTGCTCAAGTGTGACATTTTCCAACTGTGTTGGCAAAACAATAATACCATCATTGTTATCCTAAACCTGCTATCAAGTTACGACGTAATTAAACACTAATTTCCACAATATTTAGGTATTAAATTGCAAAATGGGATCTTCTTAAAATGTTTTAAGCGCATAGTAAGGTACTTACATTCCGAAAGAAACAAAGTTCTAAAAATTACATTAATTAATTGCGAAAACGCATATCAACCAAGGAAAAGATGAAAACAAGAAACGTCAATTATTGTCGCCACCGTTGATGTTTTGTCTCCAAAAAATGACCTATAGCAGTACCTCATTCTTTTAGCATCAGATACTTAGCTGCATTCTTTCATTCACACCATTCATAAAGAAAGTGTGTCAGACAGGAAAGTGCAATCTTGAGTTGTGCACATATTGTGTGGAATTTGAATGAAAAACGAAAAAAATAATTTTATTACTAAATAAGGATACCAGAAGAAGCAAGCAAAATGATAATAAGCTGAAGTAAAAACGCGGTAGAATTACTATCTTCAATTATTCTCAATTACTCCCGTCAAAATCAATTTCAGAATAATGACTGCAGTGGCGCCTTCTCTCTAAATTCATAGCCTGGCAGAACGCCAAAGTCATGCACGCGGACCCGTTAAAGATGACAAGTGTTGCTTCTGGTCTTATTTCTTCGCTGGAAGATAAAAAGATGTAATTTCATTGGTTTTTTGCTAAATATAGACGGATATGAAGTTCCGCGAGCGCTACACAATATTTAACCCTAGTCCTACCAACGTTTTATCGTAACGTGTCCTACCAAGGTGTGCCTCACAGGCACACATCTATTTGTACACATTGTTGATGTAAATAATAGCAAAATATGCATTATTTATTTCATGTAGTAGGTATACAGTAAGATTAAAACATATAGAAAGAATATTGTGTCAGAAGATATAATTTAAAAATAGTACAAGATAGTAAAATATTTGAAAGTTATTTATGTAGTTTGCAATTTGTGCACGTGAGTATTTTCTCTGAATGTTCACCACAAACCGTTTGCTTACAGTTATCACATAACTGTGTTGACATTCTGCTTTTCTTTGATAGGCAAATATAGCACCGTTTTCTTTTTCTTACTTACGGGAGCCGAAGACTCCCCTGTGGTTGGTACTTGATTCAACGTAGTTTGTATCAATGAAGTATGAGTTTTATGCAAGCCACTCAAACTACGACGTCTAATTTGCCCCAGTACTAATTCTGTTGCAATTTCTCGTAAGAAAATTTTGCGAAGTCTTCGTTTTTTGGAAATATGCCAGTCAGGATGGATATTACTCCAAATGACAAATGAAGCTACTCCACACACATCAATTATATTGAAAAAAAATAGACCAAAGGCCACCTATTAGTTTTGCATTTCACTGAATATGTATGTACCATCTGATCAAGTGTATCTACCCCTCCTTTCGTGGAACTTATTGATTTCAGATTTATTTTTATTTTCCTCATCAATGGTGGAGTCGTTGTGCATTGTAGATAACAATATGACACAGCGATTTTTCTTAGGTACATAAGATACCAAAGTCATTGTCTTCTGAAAACCAAACAAGTTGCTTTCAATATTCCGTCGCCTGTGAGGTAAAAAAATTGGTGGTATTCAGCGCTTATTTTATCTGAGCGTTCCTACACAAGTTAGGCCTTTGGTAAGCAAACTGGATGCAAGCTCGTAGCTGGTGAAGAAGTTGTCGAACGTAATATTCCTTTTAGTTCTCAGAAAAGGTTCACAAAGGTCTTCAACCACCTTTTGCGCTAAGTTTTCTGCTCTGTTGAGACCTTCTTTTCCTAAGTACGGTATACCACGTAACGGATAAACTAGTTCCACTATCGCATATCCACCAAATTTTCATCCGTACTTATCTGGCTTGCTTGGCAGTTACTGTCGGAAAGATACACGACCTCTAAAAGGCACCAGTTGTTCATCGATGTTAGATTACTGCCAGGAAGATAATATTTCAGCAAGTTTGTATTAACACGGTCCCACAGGTCTCTAATTGGTGCCAACTTGTCCTTTTGCCTTCGGAGGGTTCTGGTCGCTTTATCGTCAAAACGAATAAATCTTAGTAATTGAGTAAATCTATTTCGTGACATACACGTTCGATAAACAGGATTTCCATATAGAGGATTCCATAGCTCATTATAGTCCACCATTCCTTGTTTATTTCTTCCAGCAGTAATCAAAAGGCCCAAGAAAGCACGGATTTCAACGTCGTCAACTGGTTTCCACAAATCGCCAAGAATATGAACAGCCTCCTTATTAGTGAAAGTAACCACAATACCAATAACCGTATCATCAAAAAACAAATTGAATGCGTCACAAGGAGTATCAACATGCACTCCAGGTGGAAGTTTCACTTTGTTCAAATCTGTTGTAATTATGTTGTGTGCACGTGTTTTTCCTTGGCAATCGGCGTGGTATTCCACTCGGTACATCTTTTTCCAATAAAAGTTTGCGAATGGCCGGGCGGTTCATCATTAGCATCACTATCGTCACTTCCTTCTTGTTCATCGCCAGTTTCTTGATAATCCGCTTCACTAGAAGAGGTTTCGTCATTTGGCTCTTCTTCATCTTCACCATCATTTACATTCCTTCCCAAATCCTCATCACTTTCGTACAATGCATCGAGCAACTCCTTTTCAGTAGTGGCCGGCGTCGGTCAGTCAACCAATCGGTCATACTTTCTGCATAAATTTCAAACCAAATAAGCATAAAAACAACAAATCTATTTTTACTGGGGTCAATCAAACTTTATTTTGCTTACCTGGTCTATACTATACTCTCCACTAGGTAAAAGAAATAAAATTAACCAATAGACACCTAAAACGGCCATGCGTTTCGTTAGGAAAGTCACAAATACACTGATAGCAATGCAGTTTGTAAGCTGACTGTTTTAGCAAAACGCATTTAGGGAATTCCCCTTCATATGCAACTGAAGTTCTTACATACAAGGGAAAGTCCCGAAATATAAAGCATATCTTATTACGGGGGATTTACCCACATACCTAGTTTTAAATAACGTAGCAATGCATTTTATAGTATAATAACAGTATGTGCCTCAAAGATACACCTTGGTAGGACGTGTCGGTAAATTATGTTTAATTTTTTTAGTAAAATAGGAAAAATATTTTTAAAAAATTTTTATGTCATTCTGTGTTAAATAGTTTATTTTGAGAATACAAAAATCCTCCAGTCTGTGGGCAGTTAACTTACAAAGTTCCAGCAATTTCAAAATCAATTGTGCCTCAAAAGCACACCTTGGTAGGTTTAGGGTTAAAATATCTTAAAAAAGTGATACGGAGTATCGATACTTTTCTTTCTTTGTCTCTAAGTTGGGCTTTATATGCTTTTAATTTCACGCGCGTACCACCCGTACGCATATGTACCGCGGTACAAAGCTAAACCAGGACGACTGGCAAGCGAGTAGATCGTATCGGCGGACTCGTTGCAAGCGAAAATGAATCTTATGCGCATTTATATTTTTTCGTTGATATAAACAAGCGAGCCGACAGGAAGTATAAAAAAGCACATGTTCATTTATGAGCGATGTTTATAAGAGAAACCTTCCTTTTAGAAATTTTGTGTTCGATTTTCGCCTAAAATATAAATCATTTCGAAATAAGATTTTGAAATATTCATTATTTCTCAACATTAGTGCTACTTCATCGATACTTTTATCAAATTTACTAAAATTTCCGAATGTCAAAAGCGCACGATAATTACCGCTAATGTATGATACTCAAACAAATGCAGCAAAGCTTTTTGGAACAGCCTATTTAATCTACAGTTACAACCTCCTTGGCAAAATTTAAATTTTCCTTGATTATTCTCAGTAACTTTAACATTGAAACACGAAATTACCAATGGTTTTTGCATTAGAGTACTAGTTATTTTGATTTCTGTTGAAATTACAAAAAATAATTTAAATTTTGCCAAGAGGGAAACGTTCAGTTGTATGTATGTTGAGATGATTTGTCGAAATTGAAAGGATTATGCTAAGAAAATTGAAAATTGAGAAAATATGCAATGTCAACTCGAACTTGGACGATCCATAGTTATATTTATTGGCTTAATGGAGATTATTACGAAAGATGGTCCTATCTTGAGTGATATTTTCAGTTGTCGGTTATAATTTGCTCAGCAAAGATATTGAACCTCAATTTTCCTGTTCGGGAATATATATTTTTTTGGTATTAAAAACATTTGTGTTGTAGTATAAATGTACAATACCTATAAAGTAAGACATTACAATTAGTGCTGTGCATTTTAACCGGATAACCGGTTAACCGGTTAACCGGTCGCGGCGATTGAGTCAAAAATATAGTGGACGTGTTTTATAACTAGCAATTGATAACATTAGTTGCCGATAGTGCTCCAAATCACAATGTTTGTACAAATATGAATTCAATTGAAACTTGAATTAAATACATCGTACATTCTAGACATCTAGAGACTTGCCTGAGTAAGTACGGCATCGTGCAAGTTATAAATACGTAACATATATACGTATACGTTTTCGACGGGTTTTTATATGACGATGAGTATTACCCGTACGTATAATTGCGAACAGGTGTTGTAGGTAGTTCCGTAGTTACCGCAGTATCGCATGATTAGTAGCTGGCATCGTCAGGAACAGTTAGAAAAAAATTTTATACTAAACTTCTTTTTTGCTTTACGTTTCTTTTTATTTACGCGTAGATAACAACACTTACTGCCTTATATTTGACGTGTCGAAATATATGATTTGTCTATAATACAGATCGTTTAAAAGGAGAGAATGGATGCATTTCACTTTCGCGTTGTATACACAAAAAAAAAACATTAATAAAGTCCTTAGATTGTTTCAAAAATACCTGCGCATTTTTTTACTTAAATGAAGAAACAGCGTAAGTATACCTTATTTTCTTCTAGTTATTTTTTTGCCAATTTTATGACTGTGTTGAGGAATATTTTTTTAAATTTATGGACTATATCTACTATAAATATTATATGGCATTCCGTTAATAACTGTTTAACTGACAAGCCATGGAAGTGCAAAGTAAATAATTTAGGCATAAATGAATTTGAATAGATTTTTTAGACAATGGGAATAAATACGCATAGCATAGGGATATAAATTATCTTATAGGAAAATCACTAAGTGATAATCAGCAAGTAGCATCGCAAACAATTATTGTACCCTACATGAATGATTACTTACGAGTAAGTATTTTACTTACTCATTACTATTACTATAATATTACTATTACTATACACATCAAATACATTTTTATTTACTTGTGAGGTGTCGAGTACATTTATCACGTATGGATTTTGTTTCTATCAATAAGTTGTGCCTCAAACTACTTATCGCTAACAAGTAGTTATTTAAATATTGGAAGGGAAATGTGATTGTGATACACTGTCTTAGAGTTAGTTATAACAATTCGTATTAAAAAAAGCAAATGGGGATTCAGAAAATCGGTAAGAAAATCGAAAATACTGCTAAACTAAACTAAGAAAAATGGCTTTTTTTATACGTAAATGCAAGTATACCTATAAGGCCTTACATAAACTGATACGAGAAGCGCAATTTATTGTAAATTTGGAAAGTCTAAAACTATTGACACGCTGAAATTAAAAAAAAAATACTGTTGTGCATAAAGAGCTCTTAAAATATGTTCAAGGATGAAGTAAGTTGTAGTAAACTTTAAAAATAAAACATTAAGCTGACGTCTATTGCTATAACAATATTATTTTTGAAAATTATAGCAAACGTGTACTGTGTACTGAAAGTACAAAAGAAAATGCAAAAAGAATAAAATAAATTGAAAAAATGCAAAATGAATTAATAAAAAAATTAAAAATTAAATTAGCTAGCTCAACGGATAAAAATCTTAAAGGGCGCAAAAGAACAATTAAACTCAGAGTTACCCTCGCAAATTAAAACTAATCACGAAAAGTAAATTGTGGGCGAAAGAAATCTGACTTTCTTGAAATCCCCAAAAATTGAAAAGGTTTAAATCAAAAATAAAAGAACAGAATTTAGAATGACGTTAAATCACAATTAAAAATTTATTATAATAAAAAAAGAAAAAAAAATGGTTAATTACAATTATGCAGAAAAAAAACGTGGGCAAAGGGTCCTGGTCGATTCTAAATTACAAAAGAACAATGCTAAATCCTTTATCAAAGCAAAAAGGTAAAATAGTTAAGGAAGATAATTTTTTTCACGAAAATCCATGTGGTTTCAAAATTAAAACAAACTAAATTAAACGTGGGCAAATCAAGTAAATTTACAAAAGAAAAATTTAAATACAAGTACAATGCTACTATTCACCCAACCCAGGTGAATAATAAATAATTACAAATCAACAAAATTTAAAAAAAAACGAAAAATTAACTCTTGAAACTAAATATATCTTCCCGAACAAAAATAATAAATGATCTTATATCTAAATTGTGTACACAACAATATAATAACAATTATTATCTAGCGAGTTCCTTGCTGGACGAAATAAAATCAAAATAAACGAAACAAATCTCTAAATCAAATGAAATCACAAAATGGCAGCTAAACAATATAAAATTTTACGTTTACTCACGCTTGTGTCAATCTCGGAACTGAGTGACAAGCACGACCGCTGCGTACAGCGAAGTCGCACGGAGAACAGTCCGCCAACGGACGAATCTCAAAACATAACAACATAAACAAAACCAGTGAACACAAAACATATTAAAGAGTGAAATAAATTTAAAACAACTGAACACTTAAATAAATAAGTCAAACAATCAATTCAATGACTAAATTTTATATAAAAATAAATATATTTTTCCTTTAAGAAGCCGCATTTGTGCATACGGGCGAAATATCTTTTGTAAACAACGCCACTTTCGAGGAAATTTATTGGAAATCGTTCAGGTTTAGCTTTGCACCACTGTACATGATGTATCATCGAAGACAAACGTCTTGACTCAAAATTAAATAGAGAAATATTGAAATACTTAGAAACCCCAATGATTCTATGTCTGTTTATGTCAAACTTGAGTCAAGACTTTTGTCTTTGATAGTACATATTGGCTCGATACATGAGGTAATTGCATTTCATGAAATGGATTTGGCTTTCCGGGCGTCGAATGCTGACTAGAAGAATGAAAGAATAGAAAGTTGTCGTTATATAATTGACATTGTTGCGTCAAATATTAATTACCAACAGAAAAAAAAAATATATTAGCACTACAAATGCAGAGTGTCACTAGGTAAATACAGAACTTATACAAAGCACCTGCTTCCTGTAGAACTGAACGTACAGATCTGCGGCACTTGAAGACGGCTTAATAGCAACCTACAAAGTAAATTCTCAAAAATTATAAAAATGAAAGATTGTGGGTAATTTACCACGCATCCTAATAACTCTTTACTAATTTGTTAATTTGTTCTTTCTATTTGTATATTTAATAGATATTATTTATAGGATCCAATCTTATTGTTTTAAGGCTTTCCATCAATTAATTAACACAATTATTATCTACCGCTAATTTGGGCTAAGTAGTATATATAGGTACGCTCATAATGATAGGATAAAACCGCATTATAAAGCATTTTAAATGTATGGATTATAA
Organism: Protaetia brevitarsis; assembly: GCA_004143645.1. NCBI lineage: Eukaryota > Metazoa > Arthropoda > Insecta > Coleoptera > Scarabaeidae > Protaetia > Protaetia brevitarsis. The sequence continues at coordinate 2,149,949 of RXPK01000094.1, read as the reverse complement.
ATGTATGTTATGGATTAATACTACCGTTAAAGGATAAAATTAATGCAACACGCAGGGTTAAAAGAACCAGTTACTTTTTTTAAAGTTTTGATATTATTGTATGGGTGGTGTATGTTGTTATGATTTATAGCTTAAAAGCATGCAAAGTAAGAATCCCAACTATAAATACATTATGTAATTATTGGTGTGAACTAAATAATAATATTTTTGATGAAAATTTTGTTCTTAGCCGATAGTGTAATTTTTCTTTTTCTTTCTTGAGACAGCGGCCTTAAGCTTAGAAGGTTAGATTCCAAACAATCTTGTTTGGAATCCAACCTTCGACACATTTTGTCCCACACATTGTATTGTTAAAATCAAGTGTTTGACAAAATGACATTTGTAATGTTTTTAAAAATGTAATTTTTAATATGTTTAAATAACTTTGTAAACAAAAATGAAAATTCTGAGGAACACAATAAAAAAATTTGTCGAAACGTTAGCTATCTGAAGAAATAAGAAGCTAAATAATGATAGTGGTTTTGGTTCAACAGTATAAATCAACAAATAAAAAACAAAAATGGATAAGAAATAAATAGAATTGGTAATGGTACTTGTATATGTCACTGTAAAAGTCCGAAAATAAGTCAAACTTAAGATTTACCAGTTTGAGGTGATGAAAACTAGGAAAAAAAAACGTATCATCCATATAATTTCGGACTTTTACCACGTTATAATACTTAAGATTTTATAGCTGCTGTTGATAAATATTATATTTATTTATTTGCCCATATACTCAACTAAATTAATATTATTAATTGTTTAATTAACTTTTCTGTAGTGAGTGGGGTGTATTAATACAATTTAACAATGGGAAAAAAAACGTATATATGTATGATAAATTGTATCGTAGGTATAATACTTTTGGTTTCTCAACGCAGCTTACAGCTTTACTTTTATATTATCTCACACGCAGACAACATTATGTAGCATATACGGGTCACGAATCTACGCAATTTTCTTCTACTTCCGATGTTCCACAAGGAGAAATACTGGGTTCACTGCTTTCTTCTGTTTATATTAATGACGTGTGTAATCACCTGTACTGTTCCAAATGACTATTTGCCGATGATTTAAAACTTTTTGCTGCTGTAAATATGATCGATGACTGTATATATCTCCAATGTCAGCTTAACTCATTGCAGATTTGGTGTATAAATAACAAGCTAGACTTAAATGCAACGAAGTGCAACGTTGTATATACACGTATAACCCAAATCCTATAGTATGCATATCACCTCGATAACCACATCCATAACCAGATGTCATTTTGTTAAAGACCTAGGAATCACATTTGATGCTAAATTGACATTCAACGATCACATCTCCGACATCTCAGCACCTCTTTAAAAACATTAGGCTTTATTGTACGCGGCACAAAATTCATCGCGTCTACTGAGACTATTAAACTTCTTTCCTACACTTTTGGGCGCTCTATGCTAGAATATGCCTCGTCAATCAGGTGTCCATTTTATAAACACCATATATATCACCAAGTACAACGGCGTTCTCTTAAATATTTATACGATAAAAGTTATGGAGTATACCGGGCCCAAGGTTTTAGCCAGAAAGATCTTCTTTTTTACATTTGATGTCGAACAATTGGAAAATAATATGGTTAATGCATCACGACTCCTGGAAAAACTTTATTTTCTAGCACCTCGTCCAGCCAGCCACTTGCATCATGCATTCTACTGCACTAAACCTAGAACTAATGTTGTGCTTATATCTTTAATGCAGACAGTTTGTAATACTCTCAATTCTTTAGCTGGTAATGTTCTAATTTACACTTCACCTCCCTTTCAACACTGATGAATAGAAGCGTACCTAATATTTTGTATTTGTGATAGCTATTAATTTTTCATTACGATTCTTTTGTCATTTATTTACACATGTACTGTTACTTAAGTTCTAGTACAGTCTTACCATTTCTTATCTATTATTATTATTCTACCAGTTTCTACAGTGGTGGACATAAAAATAGGTACAAAGTAAATTGTTTTAGTGTTTGACACATAGTACTATTCAAAGATTGGAAGCTTTTTACAGTATGAAAATAACAAATTAATGTATTTCTGCTTTTAACTGTAATAATTAGGAGGAATTTTTCCCAAGTAAAAATGTTTCTCCCTACGCAGGATTCGAACCTACATCCCCTCGTTTACCGGATGAGAGCTTCACCAATTAAGCTAGTAGAGACGATGATTCGAGCGTTTTAACCGAACATAGTCGATTATTATTATCGAGATCTTATTGACAACACTAAACCACAAATGACGTCGCGTCACAATAAACTATCCATGAGAAAAATTACTCTTGATATTGCACAAGGATGCTTTTGCCGACGGTAGAACTAGGCTCGCAGAAAAGTTGCGGTCTCGTATCGATTCTGATACAATCAATATGGTAATCGGTCGCAGAATGATCCTCGCGTGAAAAAAAATATCCCCTTTTATAACATCGGTTCATCGATGGCCGCCCTTAATCGTGACGTACGAGCGAGTGCCAATCAAATGCAAGGGTAGAAGAGAGCAATGGATCTAATTGGATTTGAAGCATTATATTACGGAGAAATTCGAGGGTTAGAAAAAGTAGGAGTATTATTTTTAGTATGGAATTTTCCCAAACAAACAATTAAAATAAGAAATATTAAGATATTTATATACATCACGACGTGCTTGATGACTGCTTTATACGGCCTGTCAGTTGCACGTGTTCACCGCTGGTGCCACGTACTGGACTTTTTTGGGAAAATTGCTTATCCTTCGCTTGCAGGATTGTGACAGCAAAATGTCAATCTAATTTAAATGAATGTCATATTGACAAGTACCAGAGTTAATATTTCTCAAAATTATTCTAAATAACCTGTTTGCTTCCTTAAAAACTGAGCTATTAAGGTTTTTCCGGTTATATTTCATATCTTATGAGTTATTTCAGTTGTATAATTATTTCGTTAATAGTTTTCTCTTTGTTTTGATAAAAACCAGGTTGTCATCAGCTGTATCCCCCATTACTATCATTTTGACGTGTGAAGAAAGTAATTCTCATGTTCTCAAGCGTCCTGCAGATGTCGCTACTTACCGGAATCTAGTGTAAACTTAGATCATATATGGATCTATAGGGATCCATATATGATGGATAAGTCATTTTGATGAGTTTTCAGGAAAAATGGAAGTATCTGACAACAAGTATGATAAACATGCGTATAATATAAAATAAATGATTTTTTTTATACCACCTTAGAATTATTATTTAAACAGGCCAATTTTTGTAATATAGCATATCTTATTTGTGATAAAATAATGACTTATCTGCTTCTGTCCAGGTATTATCCAATTATATTACATGGATACCGCTATACCATAAGAACTAATAAGCATAGATAGGTAATATATTATACTGAAATAGATGTCCTATATTACCGACGTCGACGTCGGTATTAGCAAATGTGCAAACCTATGGACTACAGCGCTGGCGGCGGCCGTCCGCCTGTACTATTTTTTTTGCGGGAAATTTAAATGGAAATTATTTTAGAAATCCGCTTGCTCGATTTTGAAGCCAATATAATTTGTAATTTCCTTCCACAATTATATTAGTTTATATTATTCTATGTTTAAATTGTGTAATTTAACTTAGGTTGGAGTTGTTTAAGAGCTACATCATAACGATATTCACCTTTCTATATTTAAACAATACTCCCCAATAGTACTTTGGGCATTGTGAATAGTTGCGATATAGCATTTAAGAAAAGCCAATTGAACTTTAAGGCACAATGTATATACAAAATAGTTGCTAGCGACTTAACTGTAGAAAGAAACTATAACTTTTTATTAACAAACAAATAAGTTATGTGTCAAGAAATTGTAGATTAAGTGAAAATAGTTCCAAAATGTATTTAATAGTAATATACTTTATCCAATATTTATTTTGGCCTTTTTATGTGTTACATAATATTTATATGCTAATTTTTTAATTGGATCTGTGATTTCTGTTTCAGTATTGCAAGATCCATTTAAAATATTATTAACATTTTGACTCCAGAAGTTACAAATAAAAAAAAAAGTTATAGTTACAATATTATCCAAAATTTACCTGTTTTGCATGAAAAAATGGGGGGTAAACCGTAGGTTTACAATTTGTTTAAAGATATTATACATTTATAGGTTTCGTTTGTGACAATGACGAAGTAATTATGTGTGATATAAAGAGAAATGACAAATATGTTGCAGTGCATGGTCGTCTAATTTCCAGTTTGAATTGCGGCAATGATGTTCCCATAGCGTATACTACATATACACGGTGTACTCCAAACTCTGAAGTATTTTTTAAACACATTTCATTTAAGCCGTACCGACATACCGAATCGAACAAATCGGGTTGCGGTTAAATTAACCTGACTATCTATTGGCCCTAGTAGTAAAATTGAAGCTAAAGGAGAAAATCAAAATAAAAAGCTTGGGCGGATGTCCACACTCTAAGCAACGCTACGAAACAATATTCGTTTACCCCATGACGAGACGGACCATACCTCATTCTGGAAAAGATCTCCCCCGTTTCGTTCATAATTTCTGCCCCGGAGAACCCTGAGCTGCTCCTAGGAAACTACCACGTGTCGGCATTGAGGAAGTACCTCGCCCCCGAGACACAGGAGAACCCAGGCCAGCGCACTAAGGTTTTGCGGCCGCCCAAACACCAGCAACACACAGACGGCAGAAGCTAATCATGAAGTTTCCTGGCAAAGCGTTTTTAACCAGCCGACGCCGACGTCCGCGTCGAAAAAAGAAACCGCGTTCGGCAGCCTGCTGCCAATAATCATATATTTATTATGCATTTGGTATCCCACCTTAGGGCAGTGTGTGGTATCCAAAGGAGGAGACTGTAACATAACGCCGTATCATCACTTGAACTGCCCAGGCTGGTTGTGAAAAGTTGAAAACGTTAAATAAAGAATAATTATTTATCAAGTTTCATACGGGTATTTTGTTGTAATATTTTATTTGTTCTTTTCTAAAGTACGGTAAATAAATACAGTTTCGATTGCATCGTGTTTTACTTCTACAACAAATAATTTTGAATAATTATTTTACAATATCTAATTTGTATATATAATTCTTGAGTTGCATTGGTCCACTTCTAGTCGTATTGCTTTCTTTTTTCATGTCCTTCATATCCTTTGCTGCACACTGGCTTGCCATCGGTAACAATAGTTTTTCTTTTTTTGCAAGGGTTTCTGAGATTGGGACGACAACTTCCTGTGGATTTTCATCAATGATATTTAATTTCCACCTCTAAGTTATCTAATACTCCCATTCTTCCTATTATATGAGGATTCCTTTCCTAAAATATCCAGTAACTAAATGATCTATTTCGGTTTTTTGGACAGGAGGAGGGACCATTTGGTTCATTCATTATTTTCAATTATGTAATATTAAATAAATGATTTTGTTATAATAACAAGGGAGCTTTTTCCTAATATTGTTCCAGGTAGTGTTCCAAAAACGTAATCCTTACTAGATGCCACAAGTTCCGTAGATATTGCATACTTCCAAATTTCTTCCCATTTGTCTTGTTTTTCTTTTCTCGTAAGGCGATCGCAAAATTTTCCGAACAAAATTTCTTTATTTTCTAAAATATTTTTAGGGAAATTTACTTGTTTTATATCTTTAGTTCCTTTTGACATTTTGCAATGCTTTCTTAGTTTTTAAGTTAAATTGAGATTACTGTAGTAAAAGCAACTCATTATTTACTATAGTGACTAATAACTCTAGTAAGAGCTACAAGTATATAAAACAGGCCGCTGACGCAAGTTTCAATAGCAAAATCCATTAGCATCAACACTAACACCACAATATAATAGTAAGGACATAATTGTCGGTACGTTCGATGTTTTGTAGACACGCGTTCGTGACCTCCAAATACAGAGTGAACTTGGGGACATCTTCTAGCGACAGCGAAATAGATAATCGCGAATATAGTTCAAAACAAAAATTTCATATAAATACGATTTTATGAAAAATACCCTAGTATTCGATTACATTTGATTTAATATGTTATATTATATATAACGGATATTAATTTATTAATGTGATGTTTGTTTTGACATCGAAATGTTTAAAAGAATCATGACTAGTAGTGGAAGTTATAAGCAAATAGCTTTATTTATAAGTTTTTACATAAACATAGAACTTAACCGCAAAATATATTATAAATAAAACAAGAAAAAAGTTTTATTCACTGCTTTAATAATTCAATTTGTTTAATTATACCATTTTGCTACTTCTAACAAAATGCTCCGTTCAAGTATTTTTAGGTTTCAAATATCCTAATTGATAATGTAATACTTGTTGGTACAAAAAATCATGGAAAAACATTTGTAGTTTAAATATATTAGCCCTCTCACATCTATTTTTTTAATAATTTGTTAAAGTATTTAAAATGCAATTCTTCAGAATGTATTTTCGGAGTGTATTCGAACACTTTTCCATAAATTCGTCTAGATAAATATCTTACTAATTTATATTTCTCTGTCCCCTGTAAGAGCACTATAATACAAAGTGGGAAATTAATATATTTGATATAGAACACCTAAGCAGACAATTTACCATAAGTATTTTATTTGCCGGAAAGAAAACAAGACTATATCTCTCTTTTTTTTAGAATTATTGGAGCATATTTCTACAGCACGTTGTAGTGCAGTTTTTGATTACTTTTCATTCATTGTAAGAACTTATTTTTGTACACTTTAGAGCAAAATAAAAGAAGAACTGTATGGTTACGATGAAACAATCTTCTAATGTTTTTATTAATACAATAATTATACACACCACACGGAAATACACACTAACTAATGATCTAATAAACGGTATACTAAACTAAAAGGATATAAAATAATGTGAATAAAAGAAATTTTGTTTATTTATAAAACATAAACAATAACATTGCGTCATCTTGAAAACATGCTAGCACAAAATATTCGATACTACAAAATTTCGCTTTATGTCCATACTGTTATACTGTGCTAACACTGAATTAAATAACTATTCTAAACCTATTTCTTGCCTTATTTATGCTTTAAAATAAATAAGAAATAAAAATCTTAACCCGTTACTTCATGGGACGCCTTTTATTCTAGAGATGTTTTTCTGTATAATTTTTGCGTACTAAAATTCTTTAGCGCGTGAGTTCTAAAGGAGAGAACGTTTACCTTTCAGGGGTGCTTTATGTATCAACTTAGGAACTAACATTTTTAACTTTTAAATTTTATAATTTTATTTTACCAAACTTCTCTATTTAGAGACGTAGAATTAATTTAATTATTCTCATGTTGCAGAAACTTCAACTAAGTAGGAGTTTTGTTGCATAGCAGGTAATATTATTTCGATACTGCTCATGTGGACATAGGACAGTAATTTTGCAATTGCATTACCCTATTTATTTAACTTTTTTGCAATAACTATATTATCCTGTGTGCCTAACTGAAAAATTAAGAAAGATTATATTAATAAATTGCGTATAATGCTTTAATCCTGGTCATTTGAACTTTTATACAAATGGTTTCCATGCGGAGTTTCCGATAAATAATCAATGATAATAATCGTTAATAAAAACTTGATATCACAGCGTAATATAATGCATGTTCTTTTATTTAGTTTAATTTACAACTTGATATCTTAGAGCATCACGCTTACGTAAAATAAAATTCAAATAGTTATCATATTTGAATTAGCTAGCTGCTAATAGAAAGTTTGCTTTGATAGAAATTGTGAACGCTTACCATTAATGTTTTCTAAATGATACGAAACAAAGTGTACAAAGATCATGCATGCTTAGATCTATATTTGCGATAGAAATTATAATAACAAATAAATCTTGTAGCTATTTTCTAAAGGTACTTTATATAAATAAAATCTAACACAAAAAGGAAGGAATTTTACTCACTTAAAGGTGTAAATATACATCCAAACTTACTTTCCACCTTATTTGGGGAGAAACTGGTAAATACCCTTTAACTGGAGTAATTTTTGAAGGTAATGGGTTTTTGGGTAGAACATCAAAATATGGTGTAAAACTAATTAAATACAGGGAATTTTCAGTTTCTGGGAAAAAATATTCTAATGTATGGTAACTTTTACTGCGTATACGACTTTTCCCAGCAGCATGTGTAAAATCTCCTATATAGTCGATTTACTTAATATAAATATTACAAATTGTAAAAAATGATGAAATTGAATTGAGCAACTGAATACTTAATAATGCGTCATAATGAATATATTTTACAAAGATTTATTACCTATTTGATATAAGAATTGACAAAACCTATAAATCCGTTTTGCCGGTGTATATGATTACGCGAACCATAGCTACATTGCATTGAGTCATACACATGCGCTGTGTTAGACGCCTAGGGATTGCTGACGTTTTTGCATTTACGAGTTACAGTTTTGACCTGATTTTTGGAAGGTAATGTGGTGAAATGTAACACTAGTGCAACAAAATTAGATAGTGCATTAGATAGTGTATTGAAAAATAAGCGAAAATCATGTATTTAACGCATACATGTACGTAAAATAATACGATCGTTATTATATAGGCGTATGATCTTATTTAACTTATATAACACACTATTTACATAAGTCCACATATGCCTTTTTAGTTTACAGTGACCAGTCAGTAGACCTACTATCATTTTGACAGCCTTCCTATCTTTACTCAGTAGATCCATTGTAAATTCAGGCCTCTGTTCCTTTAGATATTTTTTTGCTTGTCTCTGTTCCGGTGATTTTTGCCATCACTCTCTGGACTGATTATGCATCTATTCATTGATGGTTTAATTTACGATTTGGTAGTGCCAAAAGAAGGGCCAGCTTCAACGAATGACCTTGACGAATTTCGCTTCTCCAGCTTGTCCGCTGCTGCATTTCCCCTCACGTCCGAGTGACTAGGAGCGCAAGCCAATGTTAATTTCCTTTGGGTGCCCACACCATTTAGGGCGAGTCCTAAATGATCCCAGAGTCCACACTTACAGAACTAATCGCTTTAAGTGTGGACTGACTGTCAGAAAAGATTCCGACGCTTTTTCTGTCTTTTTCTATTTGCCTGATATAATGGTGAATTGCAGCAACCTCAGCTTGGAACACCTTTCTGTTTTTGCTGAAGCTTAGCGACACAACCTGTTCCTTTGCGTATATACCAGCTCCGACGCCATGTCCGTTTTACAGCTGTCTGTATACCAGTTTGAGTCCGCTCTTACTGGAGTGCCTATCTCCCAGTATAGTTATAGGCTATTAGTCTAATTACCGATTATCGGAAAACATTAGATAGCTTAATTATATAAATAGAATAGAATTTTTTGCGCGATCACAAAATGTATGACTGGTAGGATAATATGGATTAGTAAGGGTAAATCTACTGTAGATGCGATAGATAGGGTTGTAAATTTTGTTAAAACCGACAGGGTAGGAAAAGTATACATGTAGTACGATTATATTAGATATTAAAGGTGCATTTGATAATGCCTGGTGGCCAAAAATTATAGTACAATTAAAGCGTGCCCAGGCAATTTAGTTAAAATCGCTAGTGGATATTTCTCTGATGTAGTGGCGATAGTTGAGGAACCAGGTATTGGTACTACAATGAAAAATACTAAGGGTTGTCCGCAGAGTTCGCGATCGGGACCGGAGTATTGGGATATTTTATACGATAGTGTCTTTGAAATTATATTAGCGTAGGGTTGTGAGATAGTCGCGTACGCGGCGATATGTTATTAGTTAAAGCAGGGCAATATAATACTTTAAAAAATAGGACTAATCAGGCTTTAACAAATATTTTAAATTCGAGTTTAGATAATAAATTAAATTTTTAAAAAACCGAGGCAAAAAAGCCCACATTTAAATTAGGGGAGCGTATAATTTATTGTAAAGAATTTGTCAAATATTTCAGGGTTATTTCAGATAATATATTAAATTTTATAGCGCATATTCAGTATGTTACCGCGAAAGGTAGGGAAATGAATAATAAAATTAGAGTATCGGCTAGGGCAATGTAGGGTTTAAACGGTAACGCGACGGGTACTATTTACAGGGGCGCTATAGAACCGGCAATCTTGTACGCGGGGGCGATATGGACAGGTGAGTGTAAAATTAAAGAAATAAAAAAATAATCGGGGCGCAAAGATTGTTAACGGTTAGGGCGGCGAACGCGTATTCATCTATTTCGCGAGACGCGGCGTGCGTTATTTCGAGTATATTACCAGTAGCTTTACGTTTGGGGAAACTTAAATTTAGTAGAGACGCGAATAAAATAGGCTTTGAGGGTTTAATTACCGTAACGGCAATTACATTAGAATCGGGCGATTTAGAAATGCGAGTAGATGAATTCATGCCGCGGAATTAAAAACTATTACTTTTACCTTTTTTAATTTTTTAATTAATTATAGGCACTTTTGGAGAGGGTTCAGAAATTTTTACGCATAGGTCGAAGGGTGAGGGTGGTATAGGGGCGGCTTTTGTTGTTTATAATGGGGATATTGAAATACATAATCAAAAGTTTAAATCAAGGGATCGTTGCAATGTTTTTCAGGCAGAATTAGTTGCCATAAATCGGCAGTATATTATATTAGGCGCTAGTGGGAATTTATACGGGATGCGCGTATTATAACAGATAGCTTATCCGTATTAGAGGCGTGAGGGAATTTAAAAATCCGACTGATTTGTTATTAGGTACTTGGGATTTGTTGCGTGGGGGGGGTATAAATCTTTTTTGGACTAGGGCTCATGTAGGTACAGTCAGTAATGAGACGGCGGATCAATTAGCGAAAGAGGCGTATCTAGGGGAGATAGTTTGATTATTAGGATATGGGTAATTTCGGCTAGCGTAGTTAAAAAAATGTTTAAGGATAAACTTGATAATGATTGGCAGGGTAGGTGCGATATTTCTTTAAATGGCAGGTGGACTAGGAAATTTATAGGTAGTGTTAGACGTTTTAGGGAAATGAGGGTTACTTTGTCGGATCAGGCGGTTGAATTAATAACGTGCCACGGTAATTTTAAATCATATTTATATAGAATTGGGAGGGTTAATGATTCGCATGTGGTGGGGTAGATACAGCGGTGCATGTTTTATTTGAACGTCCACTCACTGACGAGTGGCGGTCGCGTACGGAGTTACGCCATTAGCTAAGGGGTTAAATTGGCCAGGACGCGAAATAGATATTAGAGATAATGAGTCGGTCGAATGGCGGGCATTTTTTTAGTAATAGCGCTAAGGAACTAGATAGGTTACGGCATCCTATTTAGATAGTTAGTAGGGTAAGAAGTATTTATGAATAAAAATTGTATAGTCTTTGGTGGTCTGAATTAATGTTTTTATGATTTTGACATGGTTGGGGTATATAAATAAGTATTTAAGATATAAATCTTTAATTTAATTACTATTGATTAGAATAATGAGGATTAAGTTATTGTTAAGTGTTAGAATTGGTACTGGTATTGTTTTGTTTGTTTTTAGATCGTTACTTCTATCTTGCATTAACTTGCATGATGTGTAGAAGAGAGCATCTACCTGAAGATGAATGCACGGCTGTCAGAATTGAGAGAACATGAAGGCTGCGTCTTCAAAACACGGAAGGATAACAATAATTTGCCGTCTATCAGTAACAAGGTCTGGGACTTCTTCCCAGATCCTCCCAGAGTAAGGTTTTTGCCATTGTTTTCCCTTACTCCATGACCATTGATTTTATATAAGGTAGTATATATAATCAATGTCCTTAGCGAATGCTGGGAGATAACGAAAGTCGTTCTATAGGCGCATTTAATAACAACTGATAGCTGCCCGGTTTATAGTAGACTCGCGATTATGTGAACTGATCACATTTCTCATGTTTCGGTATTTTACATAAAGTAGTATTCATGTAGTTGCGAGGCTACTGTATTATATTTCAGTTATTAACAATCATAGGGAAATTATTTAGTTAGAGTAGAAAAATTTCAATTGTTATGGAATCGATATAGGTGGAGCACGGGGTTGGGATGATTTGTAATTATTTAGTTTTTCATAAATAAGGTGTCTCCCAGTCTGTCTGGTATTATAACCTGACATTTCCTATTTAGGTTGAATTTTTGAACCATGACATCACATAGCATCCTCAAAAGTGGTGCCTCTTTAAGTTCGTCTAATAGTTTTAGATAGTCACCCCCATTCGATTTACTCATCGTAATAATATAAATAAATAATAATAACTATGTTTTTCCTTTCTTGGTATGGCGGCCTTTTTGACACGATTTAATGAAAAATTTTAACAAATTAAATCATTTTTTACGTTTGGACAAATTTTTTATTGTCTTCTTCAGAAATCATTAATGTATATATTTAATATACCTTTAAACAAGGACCACCACAGACACTTTAAAATTTTACAGTAAAATTAAACATTTACATTTTATAAAAAAGAAATGTATTTGTCAGGACTTTGAATAACATGGTGTGGTATCATACTAGAATACAAATGTAATAACCAATACAGATGTTTTGCACAAAAATATTACCAATGTAAAATATTTTTACATATATTATTATTTTTATTGTTATCTTTTATATATTTTTGAAAATTCTAGGTACTAACATAAATGCTCCTTGGCCATTTAGCACTAATATAGTAGAATGTACAGCCTAACCCACAAACAACCATACAAGTCAAGGAATGTTTTCCACGTCGATCAACAAACTGTGGTTAATTTTTATGCTCACTCTGCGTGGAATTGGGAAGAGTTCCAGTCAATGGTATCAGCAGACATCATTTTTTAGCATTTGTGTAATTCTATAAACATTTGCACATTCTAACTATAATTATCTCCGGCAAGTGTATACAACAGGGAACGAATCTCTCATTTACTGTTTTTATTACAGTATGAACAATTCGACAAACAGTGGATTTATCTACTCCACACATGTCAGAAATACTATGATACTGGCCTCTATTTCCAAGGGAATGAAGAGTTATGCACAACACTGTTAGCAGATCACATTTAACAACTCCTCAAGTTTTATTATGGACATTCGAAAGCGTTCATTGACCTCAAAATTACTTGAAAATGTGTTGTTAATTCTTGCCCCGAATGTTCTTGGTCTGCGTCGAAAAATATAGTTTTCTCTTGTAGTCATAAATTATAATCTTCATCAGAAGAACTACTCCCCATATTCTCTAATTGAATTAAATGTAATTTTTTTTACAAAATGTAAAAAAATTACACGCCTAACGAGGTACGTTCAATATGTATTACAATTTACTATTATATGTAAAACTGTAATTTATTACATGTCAAATCTCTTCGGAAACGCTTGTAAAATAATAAGAATTCTCTGATAAAATTGTAAATTTCATAGACTTATAAATTTCTACTTTTTATTTATGTAACGCCTGTAACCTAAATTTTTACAAATTGTAAAATATCACCTGTAACTTGTAATTGTACTTTTATGCAATTTTTTAAGCCCCCTTGTGGATCTATAATCTCAGCCTTCGCAGAAGAGAAATTCGAACTTTGCTCAATCGAGCTAAATATCGGGCAGCTGGAATCAGTATCGTCAACTCTAATGAAATATAATGAAGAGATCTGAATAGCCAAGAGAGACTTATTGAGGAAGTACTGTCAGAAACTGTTCAAACACAAAAGGATCTATAAAATACTTTCAAGAGATTTGGTGCAAACATTATTTTGTTACATCTAATTTGTTATAATTTATGACACCGTATAAAAAAAAGAAAATGAANTACTTCTGTCGATCAGGCGTTGAATTAATAATTGCCGATAATTAAAATCATATTTATTAGAATTGGGAGGGTAAATTGTAAATTTCACAGACTTATAAATTTCTACTTTTTATTTATGCAACGCCTGTAACCTAAATTTTTACAAATTGTAAAATATCACCTGTAACTTGTAATTGTACTTTTATGCAATAGCCCCCTTGTGGATCTATAATCTCAGCCTTCGCAGAAAAGAAATTCGAACTTTGCTCAATCGAGCTAAATATCGGGCAGCTGGAATCAGTATCGTCAAGCTCTAATGAAATATAATGAAGAGATCAGAATAGCCAAGAGAGACTTATTGAGGAAGTACTGTCAGAAACTGTTCAAACACAAAAGGATCCATAAAATACTTTCCAGAGATTTGGTGCAAACATTATTTTGTTACATCTAATTTGTTATAATTTATGACACCGTATAAAAAAAGAAATGAAATTCCTTCGTAGAGGTACAAACACTAAAAATTCAGTACCAGTTATGATCCAAACAACCTTTACAGAATTTAGCACAACTTTATGACATCAAGTAGTAGTTGCACTTCAACTGATTTAAACTTATTGTTAGTTTGTGGGTTTGTAAACACATATAGTAGTAAGTTCAACTGAAATTTTGCCTCAGCTACGCGGAATTATGTACTCCTACTAATTATACGGATAAGTGATGTTAAATAGGTACTCACGATTTTGCAAATTGTATCTAGACAAAAACAATTCCTATAGATATACTTTCTCTTTATCTCTCTTCTTTAAAAATATTGAATGTAGAATGAAACAACCATTTAAGCATAATACTAAAGTTAACAAAGAAGTTACAATTTTGCTTAAATATTATTATATCATATTCATTTTTATGACTAATATACTTTGTTTATCATAAAATAGACATTTGCTGGAAAAGGAAACGATTAATATTTATTATTTTACTGTAATTGCCTCATTAATTTAGAAGGATAGTTGCCAACAACTATAAATTCGTTAATCGAATATCACGGACCAAATTACCCTCCGCACGACTCTAAATGTTCATTATATTAATTTACAGTTCACATTAATAAGCAAAGGTTTACTTTATATCATGTGTTGGTAAAAGATGTCATATAGAAACACGGAGGGAGGAACTGATACCTAAATTACGATTTATTTTGAACGGATAATTTAGACATAATTAAATTTTGTGTTTTTTGAGTAGTAAGTCTAAAGAAACTGAAAAAATATTATAAGAAATAAAAGTCGTTTTTGATGTTAATCCAATAATGAGAGATATCGAAGAAATAGAAATTAAATATTATTTTCGTTGGTTTTTACTTGGGATCGTTTAGAATAACATGTGATGTTGTAATTTATATAAAGATTGTGAGAGTGCGTGATTACAATAGCTACTTCTTTAATAGCATGCGGGTCTCCGGGAGAGCAGAAAAATGTGGCGCAGGCATTTTATTTATTTTATTACATCTGTTTATCGTTTGTTTAATTTTGTAAACCTAATAAGTTCACTTAAACAATAAGTATCCTTCAATTGACAACGTGAGAATTATTAGGTAGGAAATTTATATTTAGACTAAGCAAAATTGTAATTAATTTAATGTAATTATAAAGTTAAAATTACCGTTCAGCAAATCTAGTCCTCTTCATTTTTCATAACTGGTGTCTCAAATATTATTATAGTTAAGTTTTCTACCTATGTAGTGGCAACTACGTTAAATGTATTGTGTTCATGTTGTTGGTAGCCTTGTGATTAGTAATAAAAACATTTTTAGTTGAAGTATATAGACGGCTTTAATTCAAAATTCTAGTTAAATTATTGATATTTTCTGTTTTTTCGACAATCCTACGTTGTCTACATCAGTCCTGTTGTAATGCTTTTTAATTAATTCGAATATTTATGTAATTTTTTCTAACAATAAATACGTATTTAATTCTTTTATAAATTTTTGTCATACGACAATAGGACTGATAAAGGCAACTTAGGATGTTGCAACAGGCATTCACCGAATAACTTTTAAACGTAAACATAAGATTATATAATCTTGGGCTACACATAAGTTTTAGAATTTTTGCAGCTTTTTACAGTATTAAATAATTAACGAATTAATGTATTTTTGCTAATAACTGTAATAATATATTATTGCAGTTACTATTACAGTAATAATATAGTACTACAGTTATTATTACAGTAATAATATAGTGTTACAGTTAATAGCAGAAATGCATTAATTCGTTTAGAATTTTTGTAAAAACGCCAATTCCATTGTCTTAAATATTGGGATCTTGATAAATTTTCTTGGCCAAATCTGGGATTATAAATTTAGCAAATAAAACTCGTGAGATTAGTGGCTCAAAGTTTCTTTCATTCTTCAAATTTTCCTAGTTAAGTTAATTTTAAAATATAAATAAAAAAATATGATTCAATTAAACATATGTTTTAATTGTATAACGTTGATGTCTTAGACGATTATGAAATAAAAAGTAAAGAGAAAAATATATAATAATAATAATAATAATAATAATAATAATAATTACCTTTGAAAAAGATGGTAAGCCGTCAAAAACGTTAGGAAAATTTGAAGAATGAAATAAGAAAATTTGAACCACTAATCTCGCAAGTTTTATTTGCTAAATTTAAATATTGGGGCTTTAACAAAAGTAACTGCTTATTTTAATCATGCGTGCTGCATTTATTTCACCATTTAATTTAATTTTCATTTCCCTCATCGTCAGTGCGGCGCGGCGCCCGTCATTTGCTGCGTGCAATGACTTTGACTGTATTTAAACTCGTAATGTTGGTTTGTTTTTAACGACTAAGTTGTGGACAACAGTTAGTTCTACATATACTTAATTAAATAACTTTTTTTTTACAAATGAACAAACTATTAAACGAAAGATATGCTTTATTGATTACAAATATTTATCTGAGTATTAGTTGGAGAGTTATTTAACCAAATATGCTTTACTATTTTCACAAAGAAATTTTATTTTGCGAATAATATCGATTGTTTTCAAGTCAAAGCTCTATTTTCTCTTAAGGAAGATTTATGCTTGTTAGAAAAAGTATTTACTTCAAATATTTTTAATAAATATTTCGTTGTCGTTGTTTAAAATAATCTATCCTTTAGATTAATGCATATGTATTAACGATACAGAAAATTTTTCTCGGTATATTGTATTAAATAGGCACTTGATTCATGAAAGAGATTTTTCGACAGTTCTAGTTTGAATCAAAAAATTATCGATTTTGTTGCGAAGAAATCCTTTTCAGACAAAACTTTATTATATAAAATTTATTTGTTTCTAAAATCTGATTTGTAAATTTCAAAAATTAAAATATCCTATTGATTATGATTCTAATTTTTGTTAATAAAAAATAATAATTACAATACAAAAACTGGATATAGTTATAAATATCTTATAATTGCTATACTGCGGTTCGATGAATGAAACAGAAACATATATCTCTTTTTCGTTGGTATTATATATTTTGCTACTACGAATGACAGCTTGAAGTGTGGGTACTTTGTTTAATTTTAAATCGAATTTTCTCTTAAGTAAGATATATCAAAAACCTTGCATGCATGATTGACATCAAAAATGTTCAGAGACACACTTTACATGCTCGTATTATAAAATGATTTAGGCAGTCTTATTACAAATAAAAAATAAAATAAATTAAATTAATTAAATTTTTATTGGTTCAAACGACTGTTTTATTCGTAATAAGGATAAACAATTTATATTATATATTATATGTTATCTTTTCTTTGTAGTAAAAGAGTGATACTTGGATCTGTTTTTCATAATGTAGATATTCCTAATTATTGTAAATAAAATGATATTTTAAATCGGTGAAAATATAATTATTTAGACAATTTATCCAGCATCCTGTCAATAATTTCATTTATTTGATAAGATGTAAGTGGTGTAGTATAACGTTATGTAATTAAAATCGCCAGACCACTGAAAGATATTTTCCAAAGCATTAGTGCGTCATCTTCGTCCAGCTTAAATCGTTTAAGGTTCGGAAGTGCCTATAACCCGTTAAAAACTGGGTGAGATAATAGTCAACCGTTCTGTGGTTAGACTTTATCCATGGATATATGTTTGGTTAGTATCTTTGTCCACCCCGCCGATACGTCCCCTTCCTCCCATCTGTTCTGCCATCTCTTGATTGTCATCTCCCTTTCTCGTGTCTTTAACGCAGCTGCGTCTTTGTCTTTACTTAAAAATATTTTTAGTTGTTCCTCCTCCAACAAAGAGATGGGGGTATACCTGCCACTACTTGAGCTGAATTGGTAGATACTATGCGATAACCGCTGATGACTCTTAGGAGAGCTCTTCTTTGCAACTTTCCCAGTGTCTCCCGGTTCTTCTTCTGTTCCATGGCCGACGACAAAGCCGGTATTGCGTACAGCATCTGGGACCGGACCAGGCCATATAGCGCTTCTCGTTTTCTGTTATTTGGTCCCCTGGTATTCGGCATGATTTTTGAGAGCGACCATAGGCTGTCATCGGCTTTGTTAGTTACACATCTCACGTGCGCGGTGAATGACAATTTGTCTTCTAAAATGACACCTATGTACTTAATTTCCTTTTTTGGTATAACACATGCATCCTCTATGTTGAAATATATGTTGTCTCTATTTCTTGGCCCTTTGCATATGATGGCTTCGGATTAATCTGGTGCTATACGCAGGTTGTTATTGAGCATCCACTCTGTGATTGTTTCAGGCGACTCATTCGTTTTAAAAATGAGGTCCCTCGAGTCTTCTCCCTCCACCACCAATGCGAGATCGTCTGCATACGCTATTGCTGTGACACCCTCCATGTACCCCGACGTCAGGACCTCGTCATACGGGATGTTCCACAAGGTCGGCCCCAACACCGAATCCTGTGGGACTCCTGCGCACACGCTCATCTTGTGTCTTGAGCTTATCTGTATTTTCCTGTTGTTGAGATAATCTTCAACAATGTTCGTTATATACTGTGAGATGTGTCGTTTCCTGAGTTTGTAGATTATCTTGTCCCACGATGCGGAGTTAAACGCATTTCTCACATCCACAGTCATCACTGTCACCCATTTCTTGTTGGATGTCTTAGCTCTTTGCGCTACGGCATTAATAGCATGTACTGTCGATCTTCCCCGCACAAAACCGAACTGTCTGTCTGATAATTCCCCAGTTCTGTCCAGTTCTTCTTCCAGTTTCTCCTTTATCATGCGCTCGTATAATTTACCGAGAGTGCTAAGCAGACAGATGGGTCTGAATGACGATGCCAGGTCCATTTGCTATCCCTTCCAGAGTAGGACGACGGTCGCCTCCATCCATTCTGTTGGGAATCTCTGCACCATCAAGAATTGGTTAAAAGTTTTCAGTAACTCATCAGGAATTACTTACTCGCTGCTTTTAGGAGTTCTTCTTTCCTGAAGAGGGGAACATTTTGCATTGCCTCGCTGAAATTAGTGGATATTAAGTTGCATATGCACCATCATTCAATAAGAATTTCGTGGAAAGTGGAGTAGAATCAGGACAATCTTATTCGATCTCACGGTATAATGAAAATGCAGGTTCGGATATAACGACGTTTGCAACTCAGAGCTGCATGTTGTTTCTTCCTACGCTAGCAGGGTGAATTGTAATAGGAACTGTCGGATCGTTTGGAAATTTTTGTCTCTACGACTTTTCTCTGCTACTCCGACCCGACTGATTCGAGTCGATCCAGTGCGTGCGCTTCTTTAGTGCGCATTCATAATATATAAAAACAAGTGCAAACACTAACTGCACCACTTTAAGCGAAAATCCATATCGGGAACATTTTTTAAAGAAATAATTTAACAGCTTTATTTCAAATCTAACGGCTTCAAAATTCCTGATCCAGACAATATCATAAGAATTAAAAATTTGATTTGGTTCAAGTACGGATTAAACGATTGAATTTCATGGAAAATCGCCTTTTAACTAATGAATCTAGTTTTTTAGAACCTTCGTATTTACTTTAAGATATATATAGGTCACGCAATATTGAAGTATATAAAATGCTTTTAGAATCTTTTTAAGTTAAAAATTAGAGTTGCAATCAATAATAACAACAGGAGCGCAAAATATTCACACCTTCTTAAAGGTGCATTTCCGTAAATCTAGCTTAAAATAAAGTTAGTATCTTGATTTTATCCGTTAATGATACTGCTAATGCTAATGAAAATGGCCGACATCAATTTCTAACTAAATTTATCGATGATTTATCACAATTACAAATTGTTTACTGATCTATTTCATACACCCATATAGTGCCGGAATACTTTTAACTACCCCTGTCCGTGTTGATTCGCATGGCAGGCAGGAATATATTCGCAAACTGCGGTATAATTTGAGGTAAAACCTTGATGTTACTCTGGCCCAGTCAGGTTTCCTATTTTGGGGTGGGTTCGGAAACGGGGGAACGACGGTTGTAGCGAAAAGGTGACCGTGCTTTCACTCCCCGTGATCGGAAGGCGAGCCCCATCCACGGCGCTCCACCGGATATGAGCTTCCGTTATGAACAATTTACTATAAAATTGAATGATCGAGCAGCAGTAGGAACCGTTTCGGGCTTTCTGGAATTGAATTTCGTCTTGATAAAATGAATTTTCTATTTAGTTCCGTTTATATTGGCGGATGTACGGATGTAGTACATATACATACAACTTAAATGTTAAGTTTGCAAATAGTATCAGTACTTCGAAATTTATAAATGTGCAGGAAAGTGAATTGATTGTCTAATTTGTTAAAAACCTACTTATATTTTCGAATAAATAATAATAAAGAATGTTACATTTTAATATTTAGAAGGAATAGATTTGTGCCTTAGAAGTCGTACATACTAAACATAAAATCTTGTTTGTTGTTGTAAAAAAAAAGGATAATATTGTCGGTTTTTTGTTAGCATTATTTAGTTATATATATTGTAACGTTTTCGGGGTTTAAAAGATAACATCGGCGATATAATTGAGGAAAAGCATTTATCTCAACACTGAAAGTTTATGAAAATAAAATTACACTACTAAAACACTAATAATAAATAACTAAATACTATTAAAACACTTATTAAATTAATTCCCTTATTACTAGTGTTTATGTTTATTGATTCATTTATATTCATCAATTTATGTTTTCCGTTCGCTTCGGCGTTTCGCGCTGTAACTCTCTCATACAAACTAACTGGTCTCCTTACGCGCATATATTTACATTTGGCGCATTGGACTGTGAACAAATCTGCGTGTTCCTTAAATGTTCCAGCGGATTCGCATTTAGAAATTTCCAGTGCGAATTGATGCGGCAAACAATAGTGCTCTCTATGAGCAGTTTCTTGATCTTCGCTCTAAATAGGTGGCGTCATCTACCGGCGCAGTAGGAAATCCAAAATTCAAAATTTAAAAATAGGCACACGCCCTACAATATGCATATAAACATTGTTACATTCTCCAAGTTATATTAATTACTCTGTTTCGTTTGATACTAATTGATTAATTGAATAACATAGGATGATTGACTGTACTCTAAAATTGGTCCATGCAAATGTTCGGTCATTGTTTAAAAAAAGTAGTTAAAGTTAAAATGCTTTCATATGCTGTCGCAATTTGCTACTATCAAAATGGCGCAATATTGTGACGAAATACCATATCTCCCTTATTCTACATAATTTGAACAAATACTTTTTATAAAATTGTTTGAGAATAGGAAATAAACATTTTAAAAATATTTTCGATTATACAGGCTATTTCATAAAAGTGGGACGCTAAAAAATACATTTTTTTAAAAGAGGTAGACTATTTGTTTTTACACGTTTGGATGCCCCCAGTAACTCTTTGTACGATGCCATGATTAGTTTTGCATTTTATTACAGTGTGGGCAATTTATTCAAAAAAATTAGAAAAAAACGTGTTATCCTATATGTATGCTAATTTTCGACCATCACTCTCACTATTTAGAGTATTTAGATATGGTCTCCAATATACATCAATGTTGTTGTTTTTGATGATTGTTCATTTCAGTATAGATCGATTAATCGTGAAGTATCAATGAATTCTATTTTGGTACCACTTCTTTTTTCTATATACACTTCTTCATTTTATAAATACCTGTATGTTAGCAGGTGTAAAATTCAGATTTATACTGATGGTATTCAATTATATCATACCTTTAAACTAGAAGATCACCATAGATAAGTACGAGAAGGATATTTGTGGTGTGGCTAGTGTTGCAACTCAGCACTCCTTGATTGTAAACCCTCCAAAATCATTCTTATGTTAATATTGGTAATAAAAATCATCACTTTCTTGCAGATAAAATTAATCTTAACCAAATACCTATAAAAATTGAGGCCAAAAATCTTAGGTTGATCCTTCCATTTTAAGAGTTTTGTTGAAAGATGTGTAAGAATTGCTTATGTCGATTTAAAGTTAATTTACCTTCATCGACGTTACTTGAGGGTGTTATATTTGAGTTCTTTCATTGTATAAGAAAATGCCGGAAACAAGTAAACTGTTATTATTGTTGAAATCTGCAGATGTTATAGGGGTTTATTTCATAAAGGCCAAACCCGTGTAACTAAGTGTTGTCGGCTCCAGGGGATTTTTGGCCGAAGGTTGGGGATTATATTTGACTTTCTAGAAGTTGCCCACAGCCACATTTTCAGCTCTAAATATTCAATCGTCTTTGAGTAAACAATAATTTTTTTTTTAAAATTATTATTTCACAATTGGGTTCTTCAATGGGAACGTAAAGAAGAATATGTCCAGTTTTTGGGAGGTTATCAGAAAATAATAATATTCGGTTTCCTTTTTATTTATTTATTCTTTTTTTGACGAAGTAGTCGTTTTGGTACAATCATCAAAGTTTTTTTTAAATTTTCTCTTACCATTTCTCTACTACCTTAATTTTCTTCGTAACGATCCAAATAGCGCCTTATAGTAAAAGAGAAAATTATTTTTTATTTGATTTTTTGCAGAATACCTTTCCTGTAAAAAAAGCCAAAGAGGTTACTCTATTGCAAATTAGTAATTAATAACTGGTGTTAAATATTTATAAATAAACATTATTGTTCGTTTCATCTATGGTTATTGCTTACATTTATTTTACCATGCATCATACAATATTTGTAATATGCTCATTGCCTACTTATTTCGGTAGGGCTTAGAGATAATATTGTTACTGTTCAACTAACCTTAAGCAGGATAAATTAGTACATGAAAAAAGTAGCTCTACGTAAACCATTTACCGTATTCACGACTGCTGACATCCTAGTGCATATGTCGCGTATGTAAATGATGCACCTATCATGAAGGAAATGGTTCGTGATACCGTGGCCCAAAAGCCTTATGTCGATTTGGACGATACTAAGTGATACTTTTGTAATCAAAAGTTTAAATTAGGGGATAATTGCATTATTTTTCAGGCAGAATTAATTGTAATAAATCAGGCAGTACATTATATTAGGCGACAGTTGGATTATGCAGGACGTGCGAATTATAACAGATAGCTTATCCGTATTAGAGGCATTAGAGAATTTAAAAAAATCCAACTGATTCATTATTAGATACTTAAGGATATATTAAAAACTTTTTGGACTAGGACATACGTAAAATCGGTAATGAGAGGCCGGATCAATTAAGGTAAGAGGCGGTGTCTAAGGGGGATAGTATGATATAATTAGATATGGGTTAATTTCATATTTAAAAAAGCGTTTGGGGATAAACTTGATAAAGTATATAAAATGCTTGTAGGCAATGATTGGCAGGGTAGGTGGAATATTACATTAAATGCGAGGTGGACTAGGAAATTTATCGGTAGTGTTACATATTTTAGGGAAATGTGGGTTAATTTATCGTATCATTCGGTAGAATTAATAACGGGTCACGGTAATTTTAAATCACTTTTATGTAGAATTTGGCGGGTTAATGATTCGCATTGTGAATTTGGTGGGGTAGATACAGCGGGCATGTTTTATTTGAATGTTCACACACAGATGAGTGGCGGTCGCGTACGGGGGTTAGGGCATTAGCTGAGGGGTTAAATTGGCCGCGGCGCAAAACAGATATTAGAGATAATGAGTCAGTCGAATGGTGAATTTTTTTTAGTATGCTGCTAAAGAATAAGGTAGGTTACGGCATGAGTTAGTAGGGTAGTATGTACTGGTCAATGAATACTTTATGCTCTTTAGTGATTTGAATTAGTGGTAGTTTTTAGTGTGGTTGGGGTGTATAAATAAACATCTAAAATATAAATTTTGAATTTAATTACTATTGGTTAGAATAATTAGAAATAAGTTATTGTTAAGTCTGAGAATAGGTACTGCTGTTGTTTTGTTTGTTTTTAGATCCTTACTTTATCCTGTTTCAACTTCAAACTCATGATGTTTGAGGGAGGGAACACTACCGCTTCAAAACTCAGAAGGATAATAATTATAATTTTACGGCGTTTGGTATCAAGGTCTGGGACTTCTTTATTTCAGATCTTGCTCTCAGAGTAAGGTTTTTGCCATGGTTTTCCCTTACTCCTTGGTGAATGCTGGGAGATACTAAAGTCGTCGCATGGGCGCAAATAATAACTGATAGCTGACCGATTTACAGTAGACTCGCGATTCTGTGAACTAGTCACATTTTTGGTTGTTCACATATATTTCAGCTTGTCACATAAATCAGTATTCACATAATTGCGCGCCTACCGTGCTATATTGTTGTTATTAACAATCGCACGGAAATTATTTAGTTGGAGTTTTTAATTGTTATGGAATTCATGTAGTACTTAGAATAGGTAGCCTTGTGCAGTACTTTTAGCTGGAGCACGGGGTTAGGATAATTTGTAATTATTTAGCTTTTTATAAATAAGGTGTAGTGGACCGAAGTTTCCCTAAATGTGATTTAGCAGATAAGTGGTCTCAAGTGGTAGTGCAAGCTTTGACAGGTAAACGAAAACAGCAATTGTTGAATCAAAAGATGTTGGTTTGTAATAAAGATCTATTGACGTGTTGAATCAGTACGTGGTGTGTTGAATCAAAAGTTTCAGCTTCGTTTTAAAAATTAGACGACGAAATAATAGATAGAATGAAGTTTAAGATAACTTTGAGGATACATTAGCCACACAATTTGGAGCCAATGGTTGTCAATAGAAGGAAGGTTGAGAATTTTATTTACTGGTTTATATCAGTACAACTGGGCGTTGTCATATTTAGTTGAAATTCTAAATGAGTCAAGTACAATAATATGCAGGTTATAGGGATAAAACGCACATATTGCAGTTCCACGTTCAATTTTTTTCACATTAATGAAAAGACGTACAATATAGATGTTACACAGTTGGATAGTACGGGTTACATGCAATAGCAATTATTTAATTTACTATTTGTCATGTTCAAAACACCTTCCAAAAATTTCAATGCCTGCTCAAATATTTAGTGAATTATTTAGGAAGGATAACATTTTGTAATTGTTGATGATAGTGACGAACATTAATTAATATGTACCTATTTATTTTTTTTCTATTTTTTGAGTAGATAGTTCATTATATCCGTAAAATAAATTTCTATGATCTTTATCAATTGCTTAAAATTATTTTAAAATCTAAAAAAAAATTGTGGATTTAACAAAAAAAAGGAATCGTAAGGATCCCTTCCTTAAAAGTTATTGCAACACATGTCTTTTTTTTAATTATGGCCTATACCACTGAGATCGTCTAGAAACAAATTGAAGTAATAGTAGAAGGGTAAGAGAAGATTTACAAAAAAATGTACTATTTCAAAATAATTAGTTTGTTAATAATATATTAATATAATAAGATATTTAGTTGGCAATACACTAGCAGGGAACAGAGCCTATTGATATGACAGCGCCATTAAATACCACATCATCAGCTGTTCTCTAATAATTACGACTCCCTTTAGTAGTTGGTAGTAGTAGTTTACCAGTTGGTAAACATGTCAGATTAATACTTTAATAATTTTACACTATTTTTTAAATTTTAGTAATTGTGTTTGCCGTGCTATTTGTGCTAAATACGCAAGGCTACTGGAGTAGGGATGGTACGACCTGCACCAACTCCGACTCCACCTCTGAACCTGGTGCTAAAAATCAGGTTCACAGGTGTACAGGTCCACTTCTGAACTCTACCCTTTTTTATTACACTAGTATTACAAATGCAGAAGTAGGGAAGTGGGAAGACTGACATATTTGAATATTGCTAATCTAGTTGGGTGTTCTCGTAGAACGTATTCCTTGAAGAGTGTTTTGTAAGTCGGTGCTTTTATCCGATAACATTCCACTTTTAGAATGTGTAATAGGTACGCTTTAGGTTCAAATTTTCTTTTGTTTTCCCCCTCTGCTGTTTTTTCATTTTTTAACCAGTTTTCCAGTTTGTTCACCTTCTTTGCTTTTATTGTAAATATATTTTTTTCAATTTTTTATTTATTTTCCTAACTTTAGCATTTTTTAACATTTTTCCATTACTTTCAAAAATATTTCACTTTTTTTTTTTAAAAAAGGGAGGTATACAATGTACAAAATCCTACATCTTCTCACATTTAACATAAATAACGACAATGTCGCATAAATTTAAAGAAAAAAAATTACGTTACAAATCTAATTAATTTAAAAAGAAATATTTTTCTTTTTACAATTATTGAATTTTGAATAATTATGTAATAATTTATTTTTGGATATATAGAATTGTGTTTTAGTTAGAAAAATGCTATACATATATGCATATGATGAAAATGTTGTCGTATCCTCCACAAAGTATGTCAGAAAAGCGTCGTCGGCATTGGATAATTTTTTTTTTTTAATTTCATTAGCCAATTTATAATGTACAATAGTAACTCTAATTAAGAAATCGCTACTTAGCTTGATAAAGATTAAATAAAATTAATCGAAACGTCGCTAATTGTAGATAGCTGTTTCAAATAACGTTTTATCCAATGCCGACGACTCCTTTTTGACATATATACAATATATAGCCGAGACGTCTAATTAATCAAACGGACAAGAAGTTTAGCAAGTTACAATACACATACCATACCTAAACCTGTCAAATTCTCAAAACCAAACCAGTCAAAACAAACAAACTCTGGAACAGGTCACAGAAAATTGAATCTGAATAGCTATTTTCTATTCTGTCAACTGGTTAAGGTTTAGAACCAATGCGGATGCGGGTGCACTGGTGCAATTGCTCCGGCTCCAGCACCCGAGTCGATCGAGTCCGAGGCTGCATTCAGTTCTCCGCACCCACACACGCCGGAATAGCAAACCCGCTCTTTCATGAAAAGCGAACTGGTGCACCTCATATATATAATACTACTATATTGCGTGTCTCGTATAAAACCAATGATAAAAATTTTCGCCGATGAAGGGATGGAAAATGAGTTTCTTTGTCTGACATGGTTCTACGATTGTTTTACGCATGTGCGAACGAAGCAATTTGGTAGTGATGGGCATAATCGAATGATTTCAATAATCAAATGATTGTAATAATGGAATGATCATTCGTTGGAAGAAGAGTACAAATTTTTTCTCATTTGTTAAGAGAATGACCTTTTTTTTTATAGTGATATATGCAACGAAATTTAAACCTTTATGCCTCTATAAATAACGATAAGAGATGTACTAATTCTGTAAATATACAAAAGTGGATAGGTGAATTCGTAATAAATACTGGTAAATAATACATTGATGTTCATATGAGAATATTTATTTCAAACTATACCATAACAAACTCAATCAATTTACATTGTTTACAAAACACAATAGGTATTACACTGATAAAAAATGATTCTTTTTAAAAGCTAGCAAAGTAGTTGGGAAAGGTGAATTAAAACCACTTTTAGATTTATTGATTTTGGAAAAGAATCAATTTGTTATATTTCTGATGTATGTTCTCATCCTTTGATGATATTTTTCCCTCATGATACAATCGAATAGATATGTAGCATTCAATAATTAATTTACATAACTGCATGCAATGATTATTAAAAATCCCTTGACTCAAAATATGTAAATTCAGTTTAGGGGTATTACAATTGAGATAACTCTATTCCATATAAATGCTTTTGTAGAACATCTTCCCAAGGTGTGAATATCCGTGTAACCATTGCTATCTTTTGCTATCACGGGATGATGAGAGAAAGGCGGCGGCATATTCATGCAGGTTCATATGAAGTAGTGTACGACTTGTGGTAGTCGGTTGTATGTTTCAAGTTTCAAGAAATCCAGTATTACCTGCATAATTCATATCCATTGTTTCTACAGTAGGAAACTGGGTACTTCTATCATCTATTACTAAAATCTCATCATGATTGACAGCCACTACAAAGAAAAATATACATTCAATGTATCGAAATAGAATGGATATATTAAAAAGGATATTTTACCTGTTTCTTTAACTATATGTATATCAGTTCTCGATGTAGATGTACTTTTATCTGTTACTGTAGGAATTGATGGTATGGCTGTAGATTTTAGATAGAGACTTTTTCGCCCAAGTATTTTTGCATTTGGTTCTATAAAATCCTCCGGAAGAAAATGAGCCGAACAAATCAATAAAGTTGTTACATCATCTTCATTTGACAATCCACAAACATTTTTCCAGGCAGATCGTCTGTTGTCGTCTTTAGGAAACCTGAAGAAAATGTAAGTTTATTGTTACTACAATATATTCATTTTATAACTATTTGCTTTACCTATGCGTAGAAGCCTTCACGTTTTCCTTTGTTTGTTGATGGCCACACAAATAGCAATATCTTACCATCTTTATATTCCGAAAAACTAAATATTTATACAGACTTCAATTCTAATTCATGACAGTTAAAATAATATAAAATAATCAACAGCAATGGATATAACCACAATATCACCAATAAACAATGATCAAGCGTTAACATACGCACAGTTGTCAACGAGAAACACATGTGAAATGTAAACTGTAAACAACTGACCAACATGTGCGAGAAAGATGCATGGTTATTTAAGGTTCGCGCATGCGCATAATGCAGCCAGAACGTTGTGGCATATCCGATATAGCTGTCTCCCTTTGATTTCGGAATTTTTGAGCACATACCCGGCAATATAGTAGTATTATATATATGGTGCACCTACTCCGATAAGGGAATCAGCTCCGAAAGAACAGGTCCAATCCGGAGCAATCATCGCTATACTGGAGTAAAATAGAAGAAACGTCATCTTTACGATAATTTATATAATGCGTATAAGTATTTAACGGATTTGCTACTATATGGGCAGAAAAATCAATTTCAAACTCATAATTGTATTAAATTACCTGCAATTTTAGATAGCCTAATCTTTATTTTTTAATTACGACTTAAAATATGTCGCTCCCTCATTGTAACACTACAGACAATCCCATCTGCCGCATACATAGATGAAATTTGCTGAAAACGTTTAATTTAATTTGTTAACCACTCAACGAGAATTTAAATATATTTAACGTTAAACGCTATACTAGTGTTCGAGTTAATAACTAATTTTAAAATAATATACGGATATTATTTGTATGAAGCAATATCAAAGGTTGTTCGAAAAGAAAAATAAGTACTTCTTACAGATCGACCATATATATACATATATTCAGTTAAATTTATTTTATAGCGTTTAAAGCAAATTTAATTAGAATTAACAAATGCATTTGCTTTCAATGCGGTCAACGTTTTCAAACAAAATTAAAATGAGCTAAATTAAACTGTTAGAATTGGGTGAATTAAATGCAAGAAAGTGAAAGCTATAATCTCTGTTCTGCTAAAATCTTAATTTTTCTTTATGTATATATCACTGATTTGGATCTATGATTGGACATAGTTTTAAATATGCACGAAATCGCCAATTATAATTTGACCTTCTTTATAAAAAAATAATAAGTAAGTATTATTGAATTAGTTGCTTATTTTCTGTTGTTTCTTTGTATTACTACTTAAACAGGTAAAACATAAATTTGATAAGTTAATATTTTTTTAAAGAAGCTCAAATATTGATTGGTGACTTCATTGTTTTGTTAAAAAAAAATACAATATGCTCATGTGATAATGCAAAACATGCGGTCAAATGGGTCAACACAATTACTAATTTATGTCTATCGGGAGAAATTTCGATGTATGTATATTGATCTTTTATTGCCGGTGAAGTAAGAAGCATATACATAATGGTATATTTTTTTATTGGCCGATAAATTCCAGGGAAGAATCTCATTGTCAAAATGATGTAGCTTGCTGGCAAATCCACGCCTTAAATTGCGCTTTTTAAGTATAAAGGTCCAGAAACATTAAGGAATAACAGCCAAAAAGGTATACATTGCCGCATAGCATAATATCAAAAACGGTGTTCTTTCTGCAATCTTAATTATTAAACTAACTATATTAAATAAATAAGAATGACATAAGAAATAAGTTGAAACAGTTGCAATATAACTAAAATTACTCAAAAATTCTGCGTAATATATAATTCACAAGACAATAAATTAACAGAACCCGATGTAACTCTAAACATTTTCGCCTAACAGAAATTGTCTATATTTTATTTTTAAGCTATGTACTGAGATATAAGTGTCATAATTTTGCATAATGCGGTTGACATACTCTGCGACATTATAAGGGAATCCCTCCTTAAAGACTGATGGTTATGAAAAGGAATTGTTAACAATCCCCTTGATCGTACATTTACTTTATAGATGTCCATTCTAACGGCATCCTTCTATATGAATACGGTGGCATTTTGTTGAGAAAAATTATATAATAAAATATCGCACTGTTTAATTCGCGACGAGCATTCGTAGTAGTCCTAAAAGGGTTTGCACTGCATGAGCTTAAAAAACAAAATTCTTTGATATGGGCTAGTGATGTAACGAATGCGAATATGTGCACTAGATATTCGTGAATGCGAATGCGAATACGAATATTAACTTTTTCACTTTACTAGCGCCATGTATTAGCTCTCAATTTACAACTATACGAACACTTGCATTAAGCGTTTGCGTGCACACGCGGAGAATTTCTCCACCACCGCAGCGATACTAGCCAAGTACATCCAATCGTTTCGTCTTTTTACGTCTTAAGGAGATCCCCATACTCGCGAAAAGCGAAATGCGAATATTAAGATGGAAATATTTTATCGTGCAAAAAAAATATCAGTTCCTATGACGCGAATTTCGCCGAAAATTTTTCTATTCAAAATAGTAATTTAATAAAGTTTGTCCTTACCATAAACCTAACCTTAGTACATTAACCACAATCCAGAACTCACAACTGTAATCATAATGAAATTACCTGAATAAATAAAAGACTATCCAAATGTGCAACAATGACAGCATGACAATATTCCCTTAAAGTTAAATTATATTTAATATTTCTGGGACATCGCCAAATCTTAAAATGTTCCCAAAATTTTCGCGCCAATTCGTTTTTAAATATTTTTTACCAATAGTAAATGTTTCGCCGAAAAAAAATTCGCTAATTCGCGTGCATGGGGATCCACCTTTTTTCTTGTCAATTTAAGTTTAGTTTTGAGATTATTGATAGTAAACTGTAAATTTGTGCTCAAAAGCTTGTTTTAGGGTCTTAGTTTTTTTTTCTAAATTTTAACATATAACTTTTTTATTCGCTATATTCGCATATGTATTGCGAATGCGAATATTCCTTACATCACTAGTATGATGGGCAAATTCCAAACTTCAATCGCATGCACGAATTTTGCATTCCTTGAATAATATTACACTGGATATATTGCAGTGGATTGTCAATGTCTGTGTGATATGCAAAGTGTAAAGCAGTGAGTCGCATTGAGAAGAATTGGCAATACGAACTGGTGCAAAGTGTTTCTACCGTAAAAAAAAACGAAGAGGAAGTAATTGAAATAGCTGTAACTCTAATGGAAGAAATAGGGATATATGGTGAAAACTATGACTACACAATATGAAAAGATTTTGTGTGGGCAAGTTTTATACTCTGTTCCCCGATCTAATAAAAGACGTTTTTTTTTAATTACTTCAGACTGACCCACGATAAATTTGAAACTATTATCAATATTCTAATTCAATATGATTTGGTAAAGTATAACAGGATGTTTAGAGAAACGGCAGATCCTAGAAATGACTTGCAATTACTTTAAGAAAATATCAATTTATAATAGGATACTATTTATACTTATATTATATATTATAATAAATTATATATAAAGAAAAACCACTTCATGATTTCCTACATTTTCTGTAAAGCCCATCTGAAACAACTTTTGCCTTCTTTTTGCTGTTGCTTTCTTCGTGGAAATTATGTAACTGACTGTTAATTAAAAAAATGGTAAGGTTATTGTCTTTGGTATTTGATGCATTGGTTATTGGGGCCTCCAAATATTTTCTTTTTAAAACAGCGCCGGCGGAAGGTTGCTGCGTCCTTTGCCTTTTCAAACTATCCTTCTGTAGCCCAAGGATGCCTTACTCCTGATATGGATAGAGTTGCTACGGGTTCAGTCTCTTCCACTGATATACTACCTATTTCTTTCTTAAATCCTCCACGCACTGAGCATTTGCAACATCTGTAGTTGGGAAGCTTCGCTGGATATCCGTAATTCTATAAATTTGTACTACCTTAATGAAAAATTTGTAAAGATACTCACAATTTTTCCAAACCTTATTTTTTTTGTTTCTATTAGCTCAACTGCAGTGATATTTCTAAATCTGGTTGATACTCAAATAATTTTGTCAACTTTTGTATACTTAACACAGTAAAACCGAAAAGTACGTTTTCGGTATGACAGTTGTTGTTGCAAGGGACTGTATAGTTAGAAGTAATAAATAAAATTTTACAAACATTTTTGTTTTAAACCATTTAATAAACATTGCTTTTATTGAAAATTATAACACTTTTTTGTTTTCTGCATTAAAGTGGAAACCGTTAGTCTAAAACTAATAACTCATACCACCACATGCGCGCACCGAAGGTATTAAAGTAGGTTTTGAAATTAGAAAACAAGGAAGAGTAGGTAAAATGAAAATAGTTTAATGTCTATGAAACTCAATAAAAGTAAATGATTAATAATATACTTTTAGCTAATAATATGAATACTTATTAAGCAAAAACATTTAAACAATAACTAATAGTAATGAACAACTTGTTAGACACATATATCGTTCTGTTTCTTATATAAATAAGGTAGGTTTGAAATTAAAAACAACAAAATAATGTAGTGAACTATTTTAATTTTCTGGTAAATGAGTAATTACTATTATTTTTATTTTACGTACTGTTTATTATTCGTTGTTCTCTAATTTCAATATCTAGTTTAATACCTTCGGTGGGGGCATGTAGTGTTACCGGTTTTGTTAACAAAAAGTTTTGATTGAATACAATAAAATCGTTCTTTTTTCGTCTAAGTTATGCAACAAATATCGATCATTACCAATGTGAAAAACATTTTATTATGAAACAAATATGCCCGATTTTCTAGTACTTCTAAAAATTGATGTAATGCTACTGTAGTACTGATATTTCTGAGGTTTCACAATCGAAAACGTCGTTTGGTTTAATGTTTCAGATTTGTCTATCTTAGCGCATTGTTGAATGAAAAAAAAAAACGTGTTAACTTTGTAGTAATATACAGGGGATTCCCTTCATTATTAATAGGTCAAGTTTAAACTTTGATTTAACTAAACAAGTCGAAATCAGATTCTTTCTTTAAAGAACGCGAGAAATTGTTTTATTGTTTTGGTATAATTCAAATTTTCAAAAAAAAATCAATAAAGAGCATTTTGTTAATTAACACCATAACTTATCTGACTGCCTTTTTTTCTATTAAATGAGCATAAAATTTATCTATAGTTCAATAAAATTAATCACTTTTAATTATCAAAAATGTATAAAACTTATTCTAATCAGTATCTATTATACTACTCTAATGATCTGCAGAGGATTGGACGGTATAGACACAAAAAAAAAATATTAATTTTCACAACTAGTGTTTTTGATATACCTACTTATAGAAGTATCTGTGTGTTTATAACTGTAAAAACATTTTTTGGCTTAAGTTTGCCACATTATCTAAATAATCAGGAATCCGACAATTCTATATATGATTTGTAAACGTTACGTAATTATCTATATTGTCAAATTTGCTTCCTTTTTTGAAGAAGAGAATAAAAGGCCATAAAACTAAGTACTCACATTCACTAAAAACTATTTTTAAAGTTAATTTCTTGTCTTGTTAACTAGCTTTTTTAATACTAGTTGTTTTTTGATTAGCCTATATAGATTAGCTACTCTAGGTGAAAATATTATGTTTACGATATTGTGTCAATGTAGATCATTTCGCGTAATCCTGACAGTTAGTTGCGATATTTTGCTGCAATATAGTTCTGTTACAAAAACAACACACATACTTAAAGGAATTTTATATGTAATAATGTGTGGTGTAATTTACTACCCTAGCCTGAAATTGATACGTA
The DNA here is from genome assembly GCA_004143645.1 of Protaetia brevitarsis. Taxonomy (NCBI): domain Eukaryota; kingdom Metazoa; phylum Arthropoda; class Insecta; order Coleoptera; family Scarabaeidae; genus Protaetia; species Protaetia brevitarsis. The sequence continues at coordinate 2,115,651 of RXPK01000094.1, read as the reverse complement.
TAATTAAAATGGAGAAGTTGTATGTTTATCTTCAAAATGTGTTCCGTAGTAGATGTATTGCCTCTTACTTAGACGCGTGGACATTACTGGCCCTAGCAATTTCCATAACGTCAAACACACTAACCGCATTAGATGGAGAATATTAATTGTTGGATATTACGCAACGTCTATATACAAACAATTTTATTCTTATTATCAATATTAAAAGCAGCGTATATATAATAATAGACGCAAATAATTTTGCCTTTATCTTCGAAATTGTGGCTATATTTGTGGGCATTTAGTCTAAATTTAATTATATTTTTCTATAGTGCAACATTTTTAAGCAATCGGTGTAAAATACAGAACTCTCAAAATTAACATATGGACTTTGGGTAAGCTTACTATTTTGTTTTTTTTTTTTTATAAATCCATATCTATGGTCAAATATGTTAGGCATTATAAATTAAAAAAAACTTATGGCTTAAATACATCTGTTACGTATTTGATGCGTTTGGTATTTACCGTATCACAAATAGTTTTACGCGAATATTCGTTAATACAAACAGCGGGATGCCAACCGCAGCAATTAATTACATTACTAAGAATTTAGATCATGCATTAGTTAGTAAGTCTTGTCTTCTAATCTAATGTTGCTGATCATCTGATGATGATATCTATTTTTCAGGAATAGGTTTTATTTGGAAGGTGAGAACTATTAAAAATACGCAATTTTGTCGAATGTAGACTATCTCAAATCCCTATTAACATCAATTAATTGGTCATCAGTTTCAGTAGGTGCTGATGTATATGAGATGTATAACCTTGCTGCTAGAAGTTTGTGGTGTTTAAATATGGCATGTCCGGTGATTGCATATAATCGTGGACATGAGCGCTGAGAAAAATTTTTCAAATAAACTGAGTTGCTAGCAGTAATTTATTTGTGGCAAATATATTCTTTATTTTTTGTTACTAAATCTGTAAAATTTATGCCAGTTCATATAAGTTAAAACAAAATATTTTTATAGATATACATTTTTTAGATGTCCGGGTACATTCTGAGAGTCCGTGTACGATGGGAGTCTCGGTGCCCGGTTCTCTGGTGGTTTTGGACGTCACTCCGTCGGAAGTTCAGTGCGTGATTGGGGCAATGAAGTGCGATGCTTCATCTGGGTTGGACGGGCTTCGACGGGCACGACGTTTGCTTAGGGAGTGTGGTGAGTCGTTGATTGGAGTGGTGGCGTACCGCATGAACATGTCATTGCGAAGTGCAGTGTTGCCAGATGTGTTGAAGTCGGGTGTTGTCGTTCCGGTCTTGAAGAAGGGCAGCAGCACAGACGTAACTAATTATCGACCAATAACTATTTTGGGTGCCTTGAGTCACATATTTGAGAAGATTGTGTACCATAGGCTAGTGAATTTTCTTGAAAAATACAATGTAGTATCCCGCCGGCAGCATGGTTTTCAACGCGGTCGATCAACGGAGGCCGCTATCGCGGAAATGATGAGCTATATTTGCCGTAAGTTGGATGGGGGAGACTATGTTGCTGGTTTGTACTTTGCCTTGTCGCGGAGCTTTGACACTGTTAATTTCGATTTCCTCTTAACTAAGCTTGAGAGATATGGTGTCAGGGGTCCTATCAATGATTGGTGCGTTCTTTTTTATCGGGACGCAGCAATGTTGTTAGAGTGGATGGTTCGCTTTCGGAGCCATATGTGCTTGATTTTGGGGTTCCGCAGGGGTCGGTACTGGGACCACTTTTATTTACGTTGTGTGTTAACGACTTGTCCTCTAGTATCACTACCGGTTATGTATCGATGTTCGCGGATGATATTGCGGTTGTGGTCTCAGCGCCGACACCTGATGAGCTATTGGATGGAATTAATGATGTGATGTATCAGGTACGGAGCTGGTGTCTGGCTAATAGATTAATTTTAAATCTTGATAAGACTGAGTGTATGCAATTTTACAATCGCAAGAGCCTGAGCACCTCTTGAGAAAACGTGATATACAGTTCAGCCAGCAATGTACATTTCCGGGTTCGGTGCTGGACGAACGATTAAGAGGGTCGGATAATGTAGATATGTTGTGTGAAAAAGTCAATAGTAGTTTTTATGCTATAAGGAAACTTAAACCTACCTTGAGTAGGATTGATTTGGTAAGTATTCACTGGTGTACTGTCATTTGCAATATTGCAGCTTGTTGCTTGGGGAGCATCTGTAGATGTGGGTAGGCTCTTCATAGCGCAGAAGCGAATATTAAGGATGATATTCGATGTGCCTCCCAGAGAATTATGTAGGGATATTTTTAAAACTCACAAAATATTGACTTTACCTGCTCTATTTATTTACAAGTCTGTCTGTTACGTTTTCAAAAATAGGGGCCGGTTCTGTTCGACGGGGGAAATTCACTGTTATTCGACCAGACATGGGGGACATGTACGACCGGTGCCTCATGCCTCGTCTTTATTTGAGAGATCGCCTGATTATCTTTGTGGTAATTATTATTATTATTAAAGAAATAGGCTACCTAAGTAAAATAATAATATACGGATATTTTTTGCTATAAACTTATATTTGCTATCTTTTCTAAAAACTAAAGTTTTTTACAAAGTTTCAATCACACATGAGACCATCTAATCATTAAAGTTTTAAATATTGTCGCGCCCCTTTGGGTTGGGGGTTGAGACACTCGCTTTATTAAACTTAATTATATATATAAGTGAATACCAAAAAGGTACTTACCGGGGGTCTGCGGTTGAGGGTGGTTAATTATAAACTAGTCCTTTATACTCTACACTAAATTTATTAATCCAACAGACTCTTCGGAGATCACAACCTTAATGCCACACTTCGTCGTCAATCCTCTCGCGAGTGCGATGCTCGCAAAACGCTGACGAAGTTCCGGTAATCCGATTATCATCTCTGAACACATCTTTATCTGTTTCTTAAACCTAACTTATTTCTATGTAGTGGATCTTTCCGTGGCATTATACTCGGCGCCTCCACCAAATGTCGCGGTCCTTTGCCTTAATGGTTGAGGGTTTGAGCCACTTGTTTTATTAAACTTAATTATATATATAAGTGAATACTAAAAAGGTACTTAGCGGGGGTCTGCGGTTGAGGGTAGTTAATTATAAACTAGTCCTTTATACTCTACACTAAATTTATTAATCCAACAGACTCTTCGGACCTTAATGCCACACTTCGTCGTCAATCCTCTCGCAAGCGCGATGTTCGCAAAACACTGATTAGGTTCCTGTAATGCGATTGTCATCTCTGAACACATCTTTTGTATTGGAACTTTCCGTGGCAATATTAAATATTAAATCGATCTGTTTCCTCGATTATAAAAATTGTGCGCTTTAGTGAAGATTTGATGAAAGAAAATTTGTTTTTGAATTGCATGCAACTTTAAGCTTGATTTATTACATTGTTTATTTTGTCTATGTTTTGAGTTGTATATATTTATTTATTAATACAGTTTTGCTTGTAATATTTTTTATTGATACAAGTTTTTTTTTTGATAACAATGAACATGTTGTATCTAGTTTACTAGGTGAAACAATTTGAAAATAAACTAAACTATCCAGAAGGCCCGTATTAAAAATACGTATAGGATAGTTTGTGTAAAATCATTTACTTTTTTTATATGCAATTCAAAAATGGAATTGGGTACGTCTAGCTCTGTCATTCGAAATAATGCAATAAGTATGAATTCGTATACTTTTGGGAGATATTGTTGCCGTTGGATTGTGATCACTTCATTTTTAGATTTTCTTTAAAGATTTTTATTTCATTTAATTTAAGAATTAGACCCTGCAACGCCATCTAGCAGTGAGGCTTCGAACTCCTTGGTCGTCACAACGCATCTTACCGCGATAGCAAAAGTTAATGTCTCATTTTCGTTATTCTTTCCAAATTAATTCGTAATTCATTGTCAGTTAAATTTGCTTTTCATTCTTCAATTATTAGTTCAAGTTTCATTCATTAAAACCGCTTCTTTTGTGTAAATTACTTCGCATTATTAAGTTTGTCAGCGACTTATTTGATTCATGTGGTATTTTCCGATTTCCGCCCTTTCGCTGAGTAAGAGAGACGCAGAGGCGACACACCATCTTAGACGCGCTGTTCAAGTTGCTCCGTGCAATTAAATTTATATTACCACGTTGTGGGATTTTGTCGCGCGAGAAATTTCTAATATCTAGTGCATTTTTGTTCGTTTTACCTGGGACTGCCAGGAGATTTGTGCCCTTTGCATCGATATTCCTGAAAAGGGTTTTGAAACAGCAGCGTCTAGCCGGCATTTCACATGTTGTTAATGGCGTCATCTTAGGTCACTGGTAGGCGGACTTTTGTTGCTAATTTTATCAGTTTAGTATTCCGATCCTATCGTAGGACCTATTTATATAATCTATCATATACTACTATTATCTACTACCACTTTATTTTGGCGTTGAGTGAAACCAAGAGGGTGAACGAAGTACTTAGTTTAGGAGACCAAATCCGGATCGTTGAATTCGAAAGGGGACCACACCTTGACATCAGCGTCCCGCGCTCAAACCACCCTCACCGCCACTTCTAGAAATTTACCAGCTAAGTCGTAGATTATAATTTTATTATTTTTTTCTTTTCTTTGCACCAAGTTAATATTTCATTATTTTAGTCATTCATTTTTTTTTTCTAAAATCCTATCACACAATACAAACCTCCCGGCCAATATTAGTAAGCTAGATATTTAAACTTAACCTCTATATTTCGAAAGTAGATCATAATTAATAGTTTAATTTAGTATTTAAGTACGCAAGTTATCGTATCATCGTAACCCATGTTAAGAGTTGTTTATTGTAATTCATTGTATTTATTTATTTTTTTTATCTTTTTATTTGTGTTATCAAATATATAGTGTCATCCAAAATTTGTGTGTCGAACCAAATTATTTCGATCCAAGACCTTTACGCTTGAGAGCGAGCGAACCCCGTAACAATATAACCAAAAATCTTTATATACGATATTTTTTCCTTGTATTAAATATTTTGTAGACAGTATTCTCTTTTGAAATGAAAAATAATGCAAATCCAGTTTTTGCAGGGACACCTGTACATAAACTAATTAACGCTCTCATAAATATATTTGTCTAATTAAGATGAACGAATGGGATAATATGGCCGTATTAGGAGCCAGTCGAAATCGTGAATCCTCTTAATATTAGAAGAGATCTGTTCGTGATATCTGAACTTAGAGCAAACAGAATACCTACCTTTACCTACAAACGCGTTTGACCAGGGCTTAATTAACTTGCAGGGGATATATGAGCGGTCGGATTTGCAAGCAAACATCGTTTGTTTAATAGTGAGTGATAAAATTCAATAGAGGGCTAATTGCTTCCATTTTACAAATGCACTTTATCGACTGCATGCAAATTTACTTTTTTTTCCAATTTTTTGCCTACTTTCCACGAATGAAGGTCTATGAAATGGGATCCGACGCGAATTTAAATTTATTAAAAGGCTTTTACGCCCAAACAACTTCACTGACCCAACGACACTACGTAACGCGTGTGTGTGTTCGCTTGTGTGTACAATATGCTGTGGCAAAAGCTATTAATTTTGTTTATTTATCGCAGAGATCATCTCAAATTATCCAGATTACCAACTTTATTATAAAATGTGCGTCCATGCAATAGAACCCGTGCAATGCTGGTAGGCACAAGCAATGATAATGAATTTATTTTACCTCTTGTTTATTTTAACCAGTATTTGCAATCGGTTTATAATGGTACATTTTACATGTACAAGTGTTGTATTTATATAATTAGCAACATGCTTTATTTTAAACCAAATAGTAATAGAAGACTCGTTGGGATTTATGTTAATTAACAGATGATTCATTATGTAGGAGAATTTTGAAAAATACAAGTCAATAGCCGAATTATTTGAAACAGTGGAACTAATTATATAACTGCATTGATTGTGAGAGAATAGCTTCAGCCAAATTATAAACTCAGCAACTGTTTAGATTCAATACAAACTATTCAAATTACGCTGCAAAATAACACGAAGAGAAGAAATCTGGATAGTTTAAAATCATCAATTCTTCATAACAAAACGGTACAATTTTGTCAAATGCTACATTCTTCGGTGGTTCTTGATTCCAAGCCCATGTACAGTGAGAAAAATACTGGTCGTAATATCAATAATCTACATTTATTAAGCGAATTGTCATCGGCAGAACGAAATGTGTCATTGTTATGATAAAATATTATTTACAATCTTTGATTAGGTAATAACAGAACTCATTAGTGAAATAAATTCGCTTTCATTATTACAACAAATCATTTTACGCTAGACCAGGGATAATATTTGTTATGGTTACTATATTTTCATATATTCAATAAATAATTAAAATAATGCAAAGTTGTTTCCCCCTCCCACTCGGGCAAGTTCGGCACCATTCAGTGAGCCCCCTACATTATAACAAATCTTATTAAGATCTTTTTTTGATTTGATGCAGTGTTTTAGAGATATTCCGTTGTCTCAAGATAAAAAAAAACTCACCCAGTATATGTTACAACTGTTAAAACTTTAAGTCGAAACGCGTTTTAACTAGTGGAAACTAGTTAAAACCGCTATGGTTAGAACGGGTTTTGACTAGAGAATAACCGAATTAAATTCAAGCAGATTCAGTTTATACTAGATAAAATTCGTAAATGCGCAGTGCTGTCGTTTGGATTAGTGAAAACCGGAATGACGTTCTTGCTAGCAGGCGTTTCAAGTAATGTACCTATACGCAAGTAAGCTTGCGCAACAGTTCTTAAACGGTCTACAGCTAGTGCATGCGCAATTGCTTGATTGTTTCATTAATGGTTTGTATTTCGTAAACAACGACAAAGCGTATAACCTGACTTCTCTGTATAATTGTTCATTATGGCCTGTACTATGCTTGCAGTAGTAAGTAATTTACAGTGGAAAGAAATGTTAGTGTACTAGTTTGTAGACCGATGCACCGAGTGAGAGTAATCTATTTAAAGTAAGTTTAAAAACTATTGCAAGAAAATACCATTTCCATTTGAAGGAATGGAAGGTGGAAGTAAATAGTTGTAATTTTTCTTAGGATCACAAAGAGATGAGCTGGAAATTGCAAAACAGCTGCCAATTATAAAACAATTCCTGTATGCAACTGCTCTGTCAGCGTCAGTATGTTCAGCTCTTTTGGTTTTGTTCACTCGGATGTTAGGGTGGGTATAAGGAAGAGAAGGAAAACTAGTATTTTTGGTCAAACTATATAATGAAAACGAAAATAAATAAACTAAAACAAAGTTTACATTATGCACTTCTTTTTTATTTTTTAAAAGTGTTGCGTTCTCCTTTTAATTCTAGAAGATAATTATGTTGTATTGCCCTGAATAAAAAAATAGTTTCAATTAATTTATTATTTCAATTTTAAAAATTGATCATCATGGTTTAAATTTTGATCCTGTTTATATGTACAGAAGTTCTGCAGAAATCTTCGGCTCATTATTTTAGAGACATAATCTTTATAGCTTTTGTATCTTGTCATATACCACAAACTATAAACAATTACTTGTTCCTCCTCTGTATTATTAACGATTCATCTTTTATAATCAATTTTTATATATTATAAACTCAATACATATCCTTTCAATGTTTACGAGGCACTATTTTTATCATAGCGCCGCGCCGCACAGTGGTCCAGAAACGCGCTTTTGCGGAAATAAATCTGTAACTTTTGATAGAATTGGAATTTTTTAATAATTTTTTCAGGATAATGAGATTAAATATAGGCGATTTGAATTGCATAAAAGAAAAAAAGATTAAGCATAAAATTACGACGTAATTATTGGCGGAAATACATAAATTATTCAAATAATGTTAGGTATTGAAATTTCTATTCAGTAATGTTTTTTTTTCCAACTATTTTAGTTAAACATCCATATGTATAATAATATTAACAATAATAATAGCAATGATAATAATACAAAACGGGAAAATATTCAGAAAATGAGAAAATATTCAAAAGAATTATTATAACCGCTTGCCATGCTTAAAAATGTTTTAACATTATTATAAACAAACAGAAATGGTTAGATATTTTTTAATAATAAACAACTGAACTAATTACTAATAGTAGAGAAATTTCCCGTCAAGTTCTAACGGCAATGAAATTAGTGAAAATAATTGAATATATATTTACAAAGCTTTAGCCGCTATATAACATAATAACTAAAACACAGATTCTACAGTAAAAAAAAAACAATATAAGAAACCAGAATTCCACATACAACACTTACTAACATTGTACCTAATTGATATAGAGAGTAATATGAGAATATGATTTGTAATTAACTTTTGAGTTTGAAGTTTATTTCGCGGTGTTTACTCTTTGCAAAAATATTATTATTACTATATAACTTTTCAATGGTTCATGATGATTGTGTGTGAGATAAGTGATACTGAATAAGAGAATATGGTTTAAGTCAGAAAGTATGTAGTCCAAAATACTACTGGTCCCAAGAATACTACATTGGCTCATCATTGTTAAACAAATAGCCGTTAAGATCATTATAAATGGAAACAAAGCATATGTGCATACATGTATGTGTATAACGTATATGTGTATATTATTCGTGTGCGTATGTAAGTATATGTGTATATAGCATATTTAGAATGTATCATTTTAAATTTTTTAGGTAACTCAGAACACATAAATGTTATTGTAATTAAGCAAAGATTTTAAAAAATTAAAACAAATCTGATAGGATTCACATACCTACATTAGTGCAGTAATTAAATTAATGATTGTCTATATAAAAAAACAAGAAAAATGGCAAAAGAACTTTAAGCAGTTTAAAAAACACTGAAAAGCATACACATTCAAACATTTTAAAAATAATAGCACAATACTAGACCAACTGGATATTCATAAGTATATCCATAGAGAGTAATTTGAGGGTATAATCTATAAATCATTTCGAAGTAAATCTTTAGCGTCATCGTGAAATGAAAAATTTTTTTTAGGAGGCAAACGTCTCACATTTCAAATAAACGGATCGGATGTTAGCAGCAGCATATGCGTAATGTCCTCATTTGTTGCTTTACGAGAAAATTTTCGCGAATGGTGGGTTCTATACTTTTTATAATTTTTATTTTGGGCTGCTTGTGCTTCCGCTGACAATAATCCTGCAGGTAAAGCAGCTCTGTCTATTATATCTTTACCATGAATTAAAACTTGCACGGTTACAGGCATATAGTACCAATTACACCTAGCTACATATAATTCTGCAGTGTCACGCGCGTACTTTTCAAATTTATCGGAATCAATTACTGCACTACTTGTTATTACTTGCAAAATTACGTTAAATCTTTCAATTAGTTCTACATCAACCCCCTGTTATATCTGCAGTCATTTGAGGATTTTGAAAAAACCTTCTAGCGGTATTGCTATCATTGCTGGTTCCTGAACCTTGCTGCACAAAACATACTTTAATCCCCATTTTCTTCTTAAACTTGTCTTGGATCTTTTTATAAAAACTTTAAAAAATAAAAATCAATAGACCAAGACACCTATATACAAGTACACACATTCAAATTGACATAAACACCCATAAATATAAATGTGGCTATAGATATATCGAGATACATTGTCGGCTGCATAATACAATGGCGAATGCTAACTTTATTAGACATGCTCGCAATTAAATGTGATTTTCTCGAAGAGGAGCAAAAAGGAAGAGCTGATTCTTTTTGGACGTTATACTAGAGGCATTATAGATCATGTATATGTAAAAATCTGCTTGTCGATAATTGCCGATGACCACTAAAAGTCTACCTGAACTTTTTCTTCATGTATAAATCTAGTACTTAGAAAACTGTTGATAAAATCAACCATTTTACAAATTAAATTATTTTTTTTTAGCAGTTACATAAACTATAAGGACCATAGAACATACTCCAGAAGTTATATTCAATTTAGATAACAACTTATTGAAATACAGCATTAATAATTCTAACAAAAATATGCGATTATTTCAGGATTTTTACTTTTGCCAACTTTGAGCGGGGATATTGCATAGCTTATTAGAAATAAATATTGCAAAATAGCATTTTTCATTAAGTTTGAACATTGAACTAAGTATTTACGGCAAATATATCATTAGATTTCATACTTGTCGAAAGTGATTTTTTGCCGGCCCTGGACCACTGTGCGCCGCCTCATTTCCTTTCACGCTCGAGTGGCTAGGAACCCAGGTCAAGGTTTTAATTTCCTTTGGGTGCCCATCTCATTTAGGGCGCTTACGCAGTCCCAAATTAACTTAGAGTCCACACTTAGGGAACTAATCGCTTTAAGTGTGGACTGTCAGAGAAGATAGAGACGCCTTTACCTAGCCTGGTCCATCTTTCTATTTCTCTGAGTGAATTGCAGCAACTTCAGCCTGGAACATCGTTGTGTCTTTGCTCCAGCTCACTGAAAGAGCTTTTTTCTATTTTGCGTTCATAAAAACGCAATTGTAACACGCTTTTGCGTATAGAAAAGTGCTTCATTGTGATACGCCTTTTTTCATTTCTATAGGTTGGCTGTATTGAATACATTATGACAGAAAGCAAAATTGACGTTTAATGCATGTAAATTGTAAATACTTTAATCAAAAATTCTATACAAAAATTTAGTTTACATTGTTATTGTTATGAAACGTGGAATTACTGTATACATTTACACTGACGGAACAAGTATCTTGAGCATGTATTGTTATGCCAGGCAAATTCTTCGTAACAAAGTTTTGCTGAGTTATGTTATTGGCTTTAATGGTAGACTCTTGTGATTGAGAATCATTCGATGATATAACTCTATAATGACCAGATGTACTTGGCCCTGATAGGTTGTGCGCTACAGCCACTTTACTTTTCATAGATGTTTCGATGTAACCCTCAGCTACCGCAGATGACTTCCATCCACCATGACGTTTTATAGTCAGCAAATCACTGCCTGCGTCTGCTAAGCGTGTAGCACTAGAACGTCTGAAGCAATGTCCAGTATAAAGCTCTGAATTGGGCAATTTTAGAAAATCAGCTATTAATTTAGGCATTTTGCCAATCGTATTAATTCCAATCGGGCACGATATACAATAACCATTGCGATATGTAAGGAAGAATCTTGAATGATTAATATTTTTTGGTCGCAGGGCGACATATTTTTTAATTAAAGTAATCCATCTTTCATCCGTAATTGCAAAAACTCTTACGATATTATTTTTGTTTTAGGTACTGTCACCAAAATAATATCACTCTTAAATTCTAAATCATGTATGGACATATTTGTTAATTCATCTCGTCTACAGGCACCTGTGTAACCCATTATTAAAACGATCTAAAATTAAATCCATTACATAAAAAATTACATTTTGCAAATAATATCGTACCTTTATTGCTAAATACAATGCGTCAGAACCTTCTTCTATAAATTTTATTAATATCTTCAATGCATAAAATTTTAGATTTCTTAGCCTCGTATCCCTCAGAGAATCGTTTTAAATAGGCTTGTAATTTAATATATTTTGATATGTCTGTATTTTTATAAATGGAAAAGCAAGAACGAAGCATGGAATACATAGACCATAAGGTAGAAGATTTCTTATTTTTACCTTGTAATTCAAAATATGCCAATAAAATGTTTTCAGATATTGTGTTGACATTATTCTGTACAGCCCATAGTTCAAATTGATGGTAGCATTTTTCATATACTGCTTTTGATTTTTTCGGTAATAAATTTATGACGGCGACAAATGTCAATCGTATGTCAATGTGACCAACTTCATATAAAAATAAAACTCAACATTTTTAATGAGATTTTTATTAAGTATTTATTATCAATTTATAATGCAAAATAGAAAAAATAGTATAAAGGACTCGTTTCATAAGGCTTTTTGTCGCACTCGTTCATTAGAAAACTCGCCTGCGGCTCGTTTTCTAAACTTGAACTCGTGCGACAAAATCATGCCTTATGAAACTCGTACTTTAATATACTATTATAGGCTTCTTTGCGTATATTTCAGCTCCGTACATATTTGTAATAATGATTACTTTTTGAAAAACAGTAGAATAGAATTAGAGAAACAATGCAATTCTTATAAATGCTTGAATACACTACATACTGTAATGCAATTTTATTGATATATTGATGGGTGAACGCCTTTTTTTAAGTTTTTTTGGTTGAACTTTTATATTTACAAAAAGTCAGTTTGCAAAATAATCACAAACTTTCAGATGGACCAATTCACTTATGCCAGGAATTATAACCAGATCACGATTACTTTATTGCTTGAATGCACCGATTAGTTGTAAATTGTTAGTGTTTTAATCTGCGAGGAAACCTGATATGGTCAACTTATTGGTTATTTATTATATATTAAAAATACTTACTTTGAGTAAATATATATTTGGCCGTTTAATTGTTTAAAACTACATGATAAACATATATATATTTTTTAGTATCGCATTTAGGTATACTAGAGGTGCTAGTCAATAAATTACAAGTGAAGTTTGATTTTTTAGTGATAATGTTCAGTAACATACTGTAAATGAAATATAGTACATGGACATTTGTTCTAGGGCTAAAGCGTTTAACCGCCATATTTAATCGTTAATTTTATACCACATAAATATAAATTATTGCGTAACGGAAACAGTGCAATACCACAGTCGGCAAGCAATTTATGACGCAGTATTAACGGAATAGCTGCAGAATTTATACCATAATTCAATGATGTCTATAGATTACATCAAATCTACTTAAATCCGATTATAAAATATAAATGATCCTGGTTGTAAGAGAACATGCCGAAATGTGCTGTAAATATATAAACAATAACAAAAAATCAATATAACTGCCTATCAGACGTCTACCTATTTTGGAGAATGACCTAGATTCAATTTCAGTGTTTGCAGTAGAAGGATATCAATCCGCACTCCCAGAATTTGATGGAATTTGGATAGTTTATAAACTTTACAGAAGTACGTAATATGCCGATTTTCTTATTGCGTCTCGCTTCCACCAACAAACGGTCTTCGACAGATGAAATTGCTTTTTGAAAATTGGAGGTTTCTGCGCATTTTGGTAACTGTTTCCTCTTAGATGTTAAAATGTAAAAATTATCGATAATTGGGTGGCCTAGAGTTATATTATGTACTACTTAAGCAGCAGTAACTATTCAAATGAGGAACAATAGCTAAAAATGGAAAAATCGCCTTGATTTTAGAAGAGGAAGAAATGAGGCCTCGGTGTCAAAGAAGGGAATAAGTACACGGTATATTTTATCGAAGGAAGAAGAAAAGGACTTCGGAAAATTATACCTGCAACTAGTGGACGATAAAACCAAGCTCTATCAGTACTTCTGTGGGACGCTCGCCCTATCCACTATAGCCAAAACTCACTATAATAAACTCGAAGTTCTCCAGAATATTATATTAAGGCAAATACTGAGTGTACCATGGATGGTGCAATCAGCAGATCTGGGACGACCTTAAAATACCTTCTAGTTAGGACATCATGTTAGATCTCGCGTCTCGGATTTGGTTAAGGGCGAGCGTCTCAACGAATCCATTGGTGGTCCGCCCGGTGGAGCCCCAGGACCGTTCTTCGCCTCGCACTTCGGTCAGGCGAATACTCGACTTTGTGGATACGACCGGTGGGGGTGTCAGGAGGCATGTGGGGTTACGCGGGTCCCAGAAGTGACTAATATTTATGTATAAAAAAGGTTCCTATTGACCACCAGGTCTATTCCTGTCAAATACATTTATACCGGTTCCCAGCGTTAACAGCAAATAAAACTGATAAGAATGCCCCACGGACATAAGTCCGGCATTGGCAATGACGTGGAGACCATTGGAGTACCTCCGTATGTCCCAATGCGATTTTGTGAATTTGTTGAAGTTCATGTTATAGTAGAACCTCCTAAGTACTCAGATATTCCTAAAAATACTGGCGTTAACTTGGCTGCAGATAAGATAGGCCATGGGACAAGGATATGTCGGGAGATCTAGTTATCGAATTGGCATATTTAATTTGATGAGTATTACCTCCTACGAACTAAGGACTGACTAGGGAGCTTATATTTATAGCAGAACTAGATTTTAGTCTAAAGGGTACAAAAATGTGGGGGAATTAATTTAAAAAGGCGAAGAAGCTGCAGTGTTTCCAAAGATTCTTTGTCAGACGACTCCCACCAAGCAAAAAAAGTGGTAATTTTTAAAAATACCAATTCGTTTCCTAATTCAACGAATAGATGGACAAAATGCATACGCGATTTTTTTACGTACACTAAGATAAAAATAAACTTGGAGCATTATTATTTTTTATATATCTATAAAAAACGATGCCCGGTACTTTAAAGGTTACGTAAAGCAACTCGTCCGAAAATGAATCATATCACGGATACAACTAAACAGTATGGTTTGTTACTGCGTAACGTTTTTAGTGCCGGGACTGTACATATTATGTATATATTAGTGTATACATAGATTTGAAAATTTTAAAGAATCGAGGCAAATTTCACTATGCTATGCAACACACTATACATCGATTGCAATAATTTTTGAAAACAATAGTTTATTTTTCTCTGTCAATGAAATTTCGTAGAGTAATCCATGCTTACAACAGCATCGTTATACTTTGCCTTGTTGTTGTGTCTTGCTAGGAGAATCTCATTATAAAATTGATTCCTTCAGTCTCTAGGTTATGAAAACATATTGTTTTATTTTTTACCCAGATTTCCTCAAAACTAACTTTCAGAACAAAAAGTAACTGTACTTTTGCTAGTCTCGTTATTTAAGACAAGAAGGTTGGAGTGTTAAAATTTTTTTTAAATTTATTCGCTTAATGTAGCATTATATAATGTTTTGCTTGTAGACATTAGTTTAACTATTTATTTGTCTAGCTGCATTAACAAAATACATGTTTGCAGAAATATACCTGTCCAACTATGATTATTTACTGTAAAGCTACAAGATAGCACAGTCTGGATAAGAAAAATATTTTTTAAATATAATGCTTTAAATAAATTATTAAAATCCAATTTTGAACATCCTAGTATCATATTTATTCATTAATAATTAGTCATAAGTGTACCCTCTCTAATACCAGATGGCATGCGGGGAAAGAATTTCTGATTACAATAGCTAGAGGACGGTCGGACGTTAAAAAATCACGAATCCTTAATCTTTAATACGACCCAGGACGCTGTGATCAATGTCCTCTACTCCAATATTCAAGCTAACAGTTACGTTTTTAATTAGTAATTCCAAGTTTTGCAAGATAAAATTATCCTAGACAATATAAATATTTAAATTTAAATTTGAAATTTTCCGCGTCTTCCTAAACTTTTGTACCTATGTGACACCGTTGTGCCTAAATGGTGGGTATATCAGCATCCGCAATATTAGATAGTAGAAATTACTGGGCATTCGGTTTCATGCCGTGAATGCATCTTAACTAGTAAAATTGAAATTCCCACCTTAAATTTTTTCCACCCGAAAACTGGTTGGCGGGTGTATACAAAATTCCCTAACCTAAAATTTTGTCAAACATATTAAAATAAATGTTATACAAAATATGTTAGGATTTAGGTAAGAATCAAAATAATACATAAATTGTTGGGTGTATACGGACGCAGAATACCTTTGGAGGGAGTAAATCGGCATCAGTTTTGGAATGGGACGTTGAATGTGGCTCTAGTACTTCGAATTACGGAGAAAGGCTCATACACAGGAACATATCTCGAGAATATCGTCGTACGAGAAAATTACCCAACAATCAGAAAACCGTTAAAATTTAAAAAAATTACTCGAGACAATTTTTTAGCAGACATCGATTGTCTCGCAAGAGTGTAACCTATTCGAAAAAGTCCGTTAATTTCACTGATGTGAGGGAAATATTGGATACATATGACCAAATGGAACTATGTAATGTTTAAACTAAATTGAAATAAACAATTTACAATTACATCATAAAAAAATACTTTCGATAAATTTCTAGATCTAATTAACAATTTAAAAATATTAACTGTACGTGAAGTATGCAACCTCGTATACACGTCAAATTTTTGGCCAAACCGAATCCCAGCGATTTCCCCTGTTTTTCTTTTTGTTGACATATCAATGAACAACTTGGATTACAAATACATCCGAAAGTCTTATTAAACTAAATTTATTCAAAATAGATACACTGTGAAAAAAATTGAAAATGTCATTCCGAACTAAAAACGTTCTGTTAATATCTGTTGTAAATATTATAATTTAAATTCTAATATTCGATTTCGATCGTGTAAGTGTCTCTCTACCGATCGTCTTTACTTGAAGGGAACATTCTAAAGGAAAATGCTTTTGAATGACGGATCAAATGCAGAGGTCTTGTACATCACTTGAATAGTTTGGCTGTTTACTGAGGCATTTTATATCCTTTTTTGTTATATCCTTTTTATTATTTTAAAACAGATGAAAGTAAAGCTAGTAACGTTACATTTAAATAATATAAATTGATTAAACCATGACACTACATTACCGACTGGAAATATATACATATATTAGATTAGATGGCGCTGTTTTTTTTTCCATACATATTAAACATCATTTGCTTGTTCAATTGCCTTCTATTGTCAAGGTGCTCTCAATAAAGCATAGATGGCGCTAATTCTTACCAATTTGAAGCCTTATATAAATTTCACATATTACTTCATCCATATCATTATATAACACAGATGTTCAAATGAAATTTGAATTACTGTACAACGGGAAAATCATGGTTAAGGAGCACAATTTACGTTTGTATTATTGCAATGTATAATTTAATTTGACGATTGCAATAAATATTAACCAATAGTTAAGGCAACACTGATAATGTTAAATTAATATAATTATTTTTGATAGGAGAAACATAGTTTTGGTTAATTCAACAAATTTCTTGTGTACGATCCAAACCTGTTCAATAATTATACCAAATTCATGAAAGGAGTCTCACAAATCTGAATATTATTCAAACAATAAACCGTAACATATTCTCCGAACTATTTCACACGGTTGACAAGAACATTCACGTAGCTATAGTGATTAAATAATCTCATATTTAATATATTTTTTAATGTTGAAGAAATGTTTTTAAACTATTACTTACCGGCAATCACAAGAAAAAAAATGTTAAGTCAACTCGTAATTTGTTGACTGAATATTTTTTCAATATAACCTTCTTTATCATCTTTAATCATTTCCCGTTTGTTTAAATCATTAAAAGCTTGGGTAAAGTCCACTAACAAAGTTTGTAGTTGTTCTGATGCTTAGGGAGTCCAATTTGAAACGGGATCCCTGGTGCGCGGATGGATCCAAGATAGAACAAGGAGTGAGGGTGGGAGTTATTGCTCCGAATTGCCAACTCTCAATATCGTTGGGGCCCTGACCATTTCCCAATGGAAATATTTGTCATAGATAGACGTGAGTTGCAAAACAAGTGCCTAAAAAAACTATTGAAGATAGGTATAGGGATAGGTTAGGGCAAATCAGAAGAATTTAATTCTACATACAACAATATAAAAGTGTATATGTTCTACACTGAACCAAAAATGGGTTCTAAAACAATGAAAGAAATCATTGTTCACATGAAATAATGCATTAAAACTCGTCCAAAGAACGGGTTTATCAAATCAATGAAAATGATTTTATTAAATGATGACGGAGTTTATTGAGTAATAAATTATTTATTGTACTAATGAAATCAAAATCATTGATGATACGTTATTATTGCAATGAATACCAGTTTTGTTTTCAAAACTTTATTTGGTTTACTGAATGACCGCGAGTTATTAATTTTTATATGTAAACTATATATGTATATACTAAGTATGTTATTCATAATTCTAATAAATTGTAGTTATTGTTATGGAGTAAATTTTTAATTCAAAAAAATATAAACTTCACTTAATTCACTGATGAGCAAACCGCAAAAAATGACACCATGGTATTTTTTTTCACATGGTGCCTTGTGGAGAAACCACATACATGCAAAAAAGGAAATAGAAATGTGAGTTTTCGCCTACCAAGCGTCTTTAGCATTCCTCCGAGAGCAAATACAAATTCTTTAGTCCCGTGTCTCTTTGTTATTCTCGATTTCCTCCTAAGAGATCACGAATTTAGATGCACGCCCTCTAAGGGCCACACGCCAAACTCTCACTGAGTCAGCGACCGCGGCGTAAGTCGGTAATTCAATCACTGCCGCACACCTTTTATTGAACATGTGAAAATAGAGTTACCATAACAAATATTATACATGAACTAATGTACAATGATTTATTTCAGCAATGAATCTTGGTATTAAATTAAAAATTGTAAATAATATTTCATCATAACAATGACATATTACGTCCCGTCAATGAAAATTCATTCAATGAATATTGTTTGTTTGTATTATAGTATTTTTCTCAGTGCAGAGGCACGTGATTCAACATGTGTATTCAAAATGTTATTGCGCAAGACAAATACTTCCTTTTTTCATATTTTATTGATATAATGAACGTTTTCATTGAACTTATGAATATATGTAAATGTAAATAACTGCATTTTAATGATTTTTTATTCGTTGTGTTCCTCTATACATATATTTAATAAATGCGTTAGCTAACATAACCTACACTTTTCGTCAAGGTATGTTATCTGTTCGTTCTTGCAATAAATTGCAAACCATAAATAACGGAGAGGATATCATTTAATATTTCATTGCCTTAGTATGGTGAATAATTTTACGAAAATTGTACTTAAAAATAAAAATGTATATGCTTTCATATTCGTATAATTTACAAAAATATTTATTGAACCTATGAAAATGTGGTTACCATAACAAATATTATCCATGGACTAATGAAAATGATTTGTTATAATAATGAAAACGAATTTATTTCACCAATGAATCTTGTTATTGCTTAATCAACGATTGTAAATAATCTTTTATCATAATAATGACACATTTCCTTCTGTTAACGAAAATTCACTTAATAAATGTAGATTATTGACATAACGACCAGTCTTTTTGTCAGTGTATTAAAAAAAACTTTTAATGATTTCAAAATTATTTATCATTAATATTTGGACACCCTGTATATTCCTAGGAAAGGAACTTCTTGCTACGTTTTGGTGAAGCGATATTAGTAATTCGTACTTGTAAACTGCGAGGCTTTAAAAAAAGTGAAAATCAGTCACTTACACACAGCATTTTACATGTTAAAATTTTCACAAAAATCGTAATATCATGAAGAGGTGAAGATAGGTATAGGAAACTCTTATTATAATCGTCAAAGAAGTTTATGCTAAATTCAAAAATGTAATAATATATATAGATGTTCCATTAAAAATAACAAAGCTCATACCGACTTTTAATTAACCAAATTTTTTTTTTGAAGTATTAAAGAAAAGGTAAGCCGGAAAACTTCTAATTAGCCAGTTCCGTGGAAAATCCTACATATACATAAATAATATTAAATTTTACAATTTAAGGTATTTTTCACTGTGCCTATTATTTGATTAATTGTAATCTATGTGACAAATGTAAATATTTATCTTTATAGTATACTGATCGTTTCCTCATCTCAAACCTATCTAGGTGGTCTGGATGTATGATTTAATTGTTTTTTTCAAGGAAATTTATGCTGTTTTTAATATCAATTAAAATAACTATAATTATGCATTATTCATTCAGAAATAACTTACTCAAACAAGAACATGTAAACAAAACATGATAATAGTTAACCCTTCTCTTCTTGTCTTTGATCATTGGTCATACATATATTGATTGCTACCACAAATAGCGTTCATATATATATATATTCTTCCCCCTATATTTCCGGTGTGTATTATTTAAAAAACGTTGTTTCCTCAAAAAATAAATGCAAACCATTATATTTTAAGACAAAAAATTTGCTAGAAATGCAAATTTCATAACATAAAACAGTGTTTGGGGCATCTATTAATAAAAATAACAGTTTAATAATTTTGGTATTAAATAGAATGATACGCATCCTGTTTTGACTTTTATGTAACCATATACCATTGTTTGCTGGAAGCAAAGCCTAGCATATTTCAGAGACTATATCGTTTATTATAGATATTTTTTTTCTTCTTTGCTATTGACAGTTTTTCAATTGTTTGCGTTAAAATTCCATTTCTTTCATTTTTTAGTCTCTAAGCGGCAGAGATATTCTGATTTACATGTAAAAAAACAAAATTGTAAAAAAGGGTTAATTAATAGACAACAACACATACGGCTCTGTAAACGTAGCCCTATTTATTTATTCAACACACGCAGCTACTCTGCAAAGGTGGACGCCTGTTTATTGTTTTTATTCCCATTCTCTCACTATTTTTAGCGGTTTCCAATTTAAAAAAAAGGGGATTTTGGACCTATTTTAGACCGTTCGATAATGACGATAATTAATAGAAATTGTTTCTTTGGTTCAAAAAATCAGGAGCATGTAAATGGGTAAAGAACGAAAGAAATTTTGGAATGTAGTGTTGACAATAATTGCACAAACGAAGTATACCGTGAAGATGTAGGAAATGCAAACGCATTTTCAGTTCTTGATATTAGACAACTTCATTCACATATTTTGTAGAAATCATATTTGTCTAAGTGCAAAATACCGAATGGCCTTATAACATTTAAGCTTTTATATTATATTCTAAGTATCCAATGAACGATGAATATTGTAAGGGTGAAAAGAGTAATTAACTCGTTCTTTTGTTCATAAACCAAAGAACGAGTTATTTACTCTTTTCACCCTTACAATTACATAATACACAAAAATCGTAACTTAACTCACAAAACGTAAATAGTGACGTAAACAGTAAAGAAAAGTATCTCATAACTTCATTGCCAATGCCCAAAAAATGGTGGTCTCGTCATCTGTAAACACAGCACTATCTGTACGCACTGTATATTTTATCATTTCTCAGTCCCTTCCATAATAAAATATCCATATTTTTCTTGAATATATCTAAACACATTTACCATTATTTGTTTGTTGTTTTAATTGTTATTGACAAAAGCTCATCACCAAAAAATTCACTGGCGGAGGCTTAAGTCGCGCTGCAGAAACGCAATGGTACAGCAAGAGAATAAAGTTTCCGCGTAGATTGGTAGTAAAGACCTAACATCCGACGGTATCTAGTGCCGCCAGTCAAAAAAAAAATACCTAAATTCTTTTCATTTATTTTATTCAATAAGGCCCGATATTTAGAATATATTCCGTTAAAATTGTGTTCGCGTCATATTTTTTTTACTACCAAATTACGCGGAAACTTTCTTCTCTTGCTGTACCAATTTACATCTAGCGATATATTACATTGACGTATTTTTTCATGTATAAAAAATTTCTAAATATTTTTCACCGCCAAAAAATCGTGGGTTTTAAAAAATAAAAAAAAAAATACACTGCAGCTTAAGTAATTGAAAAGGAACAGTGAATTCTGTATCGTAAATTGGTACAAAAATAAAAGAAGTTATAGCCTTTTACGTTCATTCAAAAAAAAAGTAGGGAAAATTTCCCCAAAAATGGGGGACAACTTTCTCATCTTCCATCAGCGGCGGCTGCTGCGTACGGCACAGGCGAGGCTAATATAATGATTGTAGTTCGTGTGTTATCGTCCGAAATACACCTTACGAACTTACACGAAGAAATTAGCTGTCTCCTATTATTCCACCGTAAGATGGAAGTGATCACTTTCAACCCAAGAGAACTTTTCATCCAGTAACGGCATATTTTCCAACCTCATGCAGGTTAAAAATAGCTACATATATTATCATTATGATTGCGTATAAACAATTTCAATTATTAGCAGATCGTTCGTCATTTGCATTTGGTATGGAATCGAGTGACATTTTTAACTGCAATTGCCAATTGTTTTGGCCCTTTGTAGACATATTTTCTGTAAGTACAAACAACCATACACTTTTGTACACACAACCGCATATTTTTAATATATTTTATTAAAGAAACGTCCTACTAATATAACATACGTCTGGATATTTTGCCGATATTGGAGTTAACTTCCCAAATACTATTTCAATTACAACAACAAATCATTTGTGTCACACTAGTGCTTGCTACTTCCAGTAGATTAGACAAATGCGCTAAACTTACTTATTAAGGTAAAGCGTAAACTTAACTTCCCTACCTTCCTTCCCTACATAATAAATTCCTGACGGACATACAAAATATGTTCTAACCTGTAATATTGTTACACTATACAGACCCATATCTGTGCTTTTCTTTGAAAACCATAAGTACCCTGCAATTCAGTTAAAGTAACGCAGTTTTCGGTGTAATCTATTCCGAATGTACACTAAGAAGTGCATTAGGACTGGTACAAATAGTGTGTTATATCAATTAGAAAAGATCATACACCGATATAATAATGATCCATTATTTTATATGCGTTAGATGCATCATTTTCTCCTTTTGTCAATTATGTGATATACAGTATTAAATTTTGTTGCACCTGTATTATATTTCGTCACATTGCGTCACAAAACTGCAAATGTAAAAGCATTAGAAATTTTATTCCTATGCGTCCAACAATGCGCATGCGTATGACTTAATGCAAAAATGCAATGTATTATCTTCATTTACTGTGGGTTTGTTCCAAGAAAGTGTTCCAAGTTCACCCATCACTGATGGTGCGGGACATGCGCAGTGAAAAATATGCATTCCAAGAAAGCCAAAGTTAAAATCCTCGACTAGTAATCATGTTCCAACATGGTTTGTAATGGTTTGCTGATAGACAGAACGATTTGCAGATTTTTCTCAAACCGATATGTACTGTTATCAACGCATGTGCATGTTAACTTTATAGCCATATAACCTATGCCGAACTTTCACTCAGCGTCACCTATCACTAGTTCTAACACAGTACAAGTTCAGGATTTTTTTCAAACGAAGCATGCGCGTTAAGGGAGTACATACCCTTGACGGCAACTAATCACCAACTTTTTCTTGGAACAAAGCTTATAACAGACGAGTTACGTCATTACTTGCAATTTTGGGCGATGCAATACCATATTATTAAAATAACCAACTAACATATAACTTCTTTATGTTCAATTAAAGATACTATGTCGGCAACTACTGTTTTTTAAATTGCATGTTTGTCACATCGTCATATTATTTCCACCAATTTCGTTATTGGGGTCAACTGTCAAAGAGTTATATCCTGCGTTTTTAGTAATGTGTGGGAATTTGCGTTTTTACTTGGTATGTATTTATTTAAAATAAGTAGTTATTACAACTAAACCATGCCGAAACTATTGTGTGAACAATAGGAGTTAATAATTTCGTTGTTCGTGTATTTCGATTCAAAACGCGAGAACAATGGGCCACAGGGCCCCTTTCAGACGAGGCGATTAGTTGATTCCACTAGTTAAACGGACGGTCGTCAAGGAGCATACTGATGTGATGACTAATGATTGGGAACTGTCTGAATGCTCCTTGACAACCGTCCGTTTAACTAGTGGAATCGTAACCAGAGCCCTCGCTTCCTATATCATCATTTGCTGACTCAGTTGTTATTGATTTTAACGATCATACCACAGGAAACGAGGTTTCGATTTTCGCCTATTATACTTATTATGTTTGCAATGCATAATGGAACTTTCCGTGGCACTACCCTCCCCTTTGAAAACATTGTGTCTACACAATTTAACTTTAACAACTGGATAACTGCCATCAAGACTCCATTATTTACAATTTTGAAAAAAAGGTCTCAAGAATGACAAAATTAAGAATCAAATTTTAAAAACAAAAAACAATCAAAAGAAAAAGAAAATTACAAATAAAAGTGATAGTGATAGTTCTACAATTTCATTTATTTTCAATTCTTCTCCATCTTCGCACATCGTTGCTGTCTGCACCTTCCTTATCCAGGTTGATAGTTATATCATCCTTGCTCCTTCTAATTCCCTTGTTCGCTGTTGGTTGATATTCCGTTCCCAGTAGAAAGGTTGTGAGTTGACATAGTGACTATACTCTGCTCAATTCGAACACGTTCTAGTCTCTAACTGTGCCTTCGACAGGAGCTGTCTCATTCCGTGGAGTGATCTAGATGCCATGGTTGTTAGTTGTCATAGTGACAGTATCCTACTCAAACCAGGTATGTTCTGTGGTCACCGGTTTTTTCAACATCCTGCTGATAACTGCATAAACAGAAGGCAAGGAAGGAACTGGTGATGTCTCTCGTTATCTGGACTTTGGCGGGAAGCTTGCTCTCCAAATGGTGTATGAAACAAACGAGAGAATAACGCAGAGTAACATTGATAATAAAAAGTGATCTTATACTACATATTCTAAAGTTGATTTATTTTCTTCTGGTGGCACAATTTGCTTCAAGAGATGCGTGTAGACCTCGGAATTCGTTATATCGCTTTGGAAATTGATCACGCGCGTATTGACACCGGCCTTCTCCAAATGGTAATTGACCCACCTCAGTAAAATGGCTTCTGGTGATAGTATTTGCTTGCTTGATGTCTTCAGGCTACGTGCCAAATATGGACAGCATTCCACAATAATATTCCATCTTACATTCCCCTTTTATAAATATACCCGGCGCCTCCACTACTTTTCGCGTTGTTAGTTTCAAGAAGTACTATGATCTGTACTTACCCGGTAAATTCTTTAGGCGACACTTTTTACTGGGGGGTAGGTATAAAAACACACTTTTTACAACCACAAACAACTATGTATATTCTTTCAAAAAATCCAGACTCTTTCTTTGCGGCTAACCCGAACTCTCGCTTCCTATCTCTTCATTTGCTGACTCAGTTATTATTGCTTTTAACGATCATAGCACAGAAAACGCGGCTTCGATTTTCGCCTATTATACTTATTATTTATGCAATGCATAATGGAACTTTCCGTGGCAATATTACGTGTTCTCAAAGAAAAGGAAGTTCGTTGTAAGACGATGGATGAAATATAGCAGATCGGAGGAGCATAGGATTCTCTAAAGCAGATTGAATTAAATTAGTCTGAAAATTTGACGTAGTACTTGGTATACAACATACTGGAAACAAAATTCAGATGTAGTGAAGCAGAGAGAAGAAATTTTTATGCTAATAGCTACTGTGAATACTTTAAGCGATAATGATTCTAATTAAATTTATTTTACTCACTTATGCCTTTTTGTTATTTTTTTCACTCCTATCATGATTAACATACTTTAAATCCTAATTTTCAAAAAGAATCATCACTAATATTAACGGTAAATGTTATTTTGAAGAGTTTGTTTATTCACCTGTCAAAAGCGTTTGACTGTTAAATAACCTAACGGTTTGTTTACGTGTTGACAAAGAGAGAATATTTGCAACACGGTCGTGACGTCATGGCGAAATGACTCACGTAGTGCCTCGTCTGTTGCCGTAAATGAACTATAGCTATGGTTCGCTAATCATATACACCCGGAAAACGCATTTATAGTTTCTGCTAATCACATCAAATAGGTAAGTAAAAATGTTATGGCGCTTCAAATTATTAATTAAATGCACCTATATAGAGATTGCTAAAGGAAAAATTGGTTTGCATTTCTAGGAAATCTCGTGTATTTTGGCCTATCCAAGAAATCTCACATCTGTTTGAAGATGTGCAAGCCTGTAGTTTGAGGTGGTGTATCATTGACTTGCAGATGCTCTCCCCTTCTGATTCGGCAAGATAACGCCTTATAATCCGAGCGGTGTGCTTCGAAACGTTATCTTGCTGAATGGTAAAATTTTCGCCAATAAGGTGACGTCCTGCCGGTACTGCATGTTCCTGCAAAATTTGCGAATATCAAATGGCCCCCAATTTTTATGAGTGGGCCCGTGCTGGGGTTACATAACCGCCACTGTGCTAGTGGCGGTTATGTAACCTCACACTTGAACGGAGCCCCTGTTTTACTGTGGAGTGTCTGCAAGCTGGATTAAACGGTTTGCCCACACGTCCTCTCACATACTGTCGCCTCTTATTACAGAACATTTCAAATTTCGATCCATCGTACGTGATCCCCATCTTCAACGGTCCACTGCGAATGATCACAGGCTTAAGCAGTGATTTTCTTCTAGCAATTCGCCGTTTTACTGTGGGCGGATGAATTATTACGATATGATTAGTTATTTATTATGTAAATTGTTATGTTTTGCGTATTTTTGCATACTGTAAACCTCATTAGCTCTATATTAAGTAGATCGATTACATAGGGGATTTTACACTCGTCTGCTGGGAAAAGTTCCATGCATCGTGAAAATTGCCTTACATTAAATCTTTCCCCAACAAATTTCATTAATTTTACACACTACTTTAAGATACTTCTACCCAAAAAAGCATTTACCTTACAAAATTACTCCAGTTATAGGTTTTTTTTTTCCAATTTGTACCCCAAGTTTTGCATGCATATTTACACTTTTAATGGGCGAATTTATCCGCTTTTTTAGTGTTTAATTGAAAATATAGCAAATCGCAAAAAATAACATCGTGAAGGGTTGCCTTAATATGAGTAATCCAGAGTGGGTCACAATCGATATGAACGCGCAGTAACCTAATTCATGAAAATATATATGCAATAGATAATTATAACTGTAATAAGCACATCGTGCTGCAAATACATTTAATATACATATATACTCTGTAACATGAAGTTATAATGAAATGTTGAAAACAGGTAATAGTAATTATTTCATATTTTTGAAATGCGCATTTGCACATTTTGTTACCTTTTTGTGAAACATGAACCGCATTTTCTATTAATCACTTCCAAGAAAGAGCAAGCTGAAAAGCATCTCATATAGTTGCTGCCGTTTGCTGTTACAGAATTGATATTGGCTGAAGTTTTTGGGCTGATGGTGATAATCCACACATTATGCAGGTTTCGTCGACAACGAACCAGCTAAAACACGGTTTCATTGTCGCGAAACCCGAAATATATGCGGCCCTCCCGAAGCCTGGATTGGATAAATTAGACGATATATAGTTGAAAATAGCCTTCGTGGATATAGAAGATGTAATTAAACATCTCTGTAATTGGAAATATCTTTTCCTCTTCATTAAGCAAATACTTCATTCACTTAAATTTCAGTAAACAACATAAATCTTAAAATGATCTACTCATACGTTGATGACGTCGTTTAGATCGTCGCCCATTTTAATTTTTATGGAAAGAGCTTGTGAGTAGAATCGTGAAATCTTATAAACAGCAAAGATATAGACAATGAAGAATATCCTTACAATAAGCATAGCATTGCAGTGAAACTTTGTGGTGTATCATCTGTGGCGATAGCGCATTTGAAAACATGAACTAGATAAAAGCAATCGGTCATTTTGCTTTTAGTACTGCTTGCTTGGTCTATTCGATATACTACTAGATGCATCTCTGATTGACATTCTGCTTTTAGTGCTGCAATTTTATGTAACTAAATGTTTAAATTTATCGTATATTAAAACGCAAACTAGTTGCCGTTGTAAAATTTTATGATCGTTTATACGTTCTAGAGAAAGTTTTAAACTGGCTTGAGTGAAAAAGTCGCCATTCGAAAGTTACGCCAACTCACAATTTACTAAATTAAGTTTAAAGTTCAACTTACACTTTAGTACGCTTATGGGGAATTTGTGGAAAAGATACAGTTGCAACAAGGTCTATCGATCTACCACTAGGGCCATATTTCCGTTACTTCAGGAGATTATTGTAGAGTTTAATAAGAAGGGTTTGTCTATAGCTTTTGATCCTGTTCACCATAATATAAAGCTGAAAAGACTCGGATTTAGAGGTGTAGATCTGAATTGGAGAAAATCATGCCTATGAGAACGAAAACATTGCATGTTGGCATATGAGGATACTGGCAAAAAGATTATGCCGGAGTAGAGTAGGATAATAACAATAATAATAATAATAATAATAATTCACGCCTTGGCATCCCCAACAGCTTTCACCAGTTACAAAAGCATCGGCTCAGCCATGAGTTATTATTACGCCTGCACTTGTGGAGCGACTTAAGAAGTCCGTCTCTCAACATTCGCCAAGGAGTGGGGAAAACCTTGAAAATCTCACTCTGAGAGCAGTCCGTCGGGCTCGAACTGAGAGACTGCTCATGGAGTCCCCCGCGACTTTATTTTGATATTATTCTTGTTCTTACCTTACCTAAATGACCTATCCACCTATAACTAAGGAATTTACCATCCTGTTTGCTGATGATTCTCTTCTGTAGCGCGGGTTGATGCAGAGTGTGAGCTGGTAGACGTCACCAGGACAACGTTTTGAATATATAAATTATGAGCACAAATGTGTATTGTGCAGACGGTATGTGGAAAATATAAAATATTCCAGACACCGTCTACACAATTCACATTTCTGCCCATAATTTATTTATGTAAAATGTCAAAACTTTTAACTATTTTAATATTAAAGACTTGTTTCACTTTTTATTTCGCCTGACACTTTCAATACCTGAAGATAGCATTCCGTCAAAACATGTAGTATTGCATATATTTATTAAATGAATGGAAATGATATATGATCTTTACTTTAATTTCATGTATATCTTTTTTTCATGTAAATTATTTGCTGGACCTATCTAGGTATTTGTGTTTAATATTCTTTAGTTGTTTAGAATACCATGACATACAACAACAAAGTGATATCTTCCATATTAAGTGTTAATGCTGTCAAACATCTTTATGCATTTTCTTCTAAGTAAAACAATGCAAATCGAAAAAAGAAGAACTTTGAAAATCATGTATACAAATAATATCTTAGATTTATTTATATATTTGTATGTATGTATGTATATATATATATATTGCAAGGGTGATATTACACTGCGACCTAAAAGATCAATTGTGTCCCCTGTTCTTGCTGTTTTACAGCTGGCCTTCTAATCCTATTCCTTTCAGAAAGTGTAGGATATCAAAAGGCTCCAAGTTAGGTAAGTCTCCCTCTTCAATTTCACGTGTTCCCAGGTGCAACGCCCTTGAGTTGCACAGTGCTACGCAATTTGAGAAAGGATGGATGTCATCCTGGTCCCCAATCTGCTCCCGTCGTTGTGCCTCTCCCTTTGTTCCTTCCTTGTGAGGTACTCTTACTTTGGAAGTGATCGTAAGCCTTCTTCTTATGGAAGTCTTGCTCCAATTCCTGTTTATTAGCGGTGTCGTCCCGTTAATAAACGCCCTTCCTCCAATGGTTGATCTGTGATTATGGCTAGGGAAGAAAAGATCCACCTCCACAGAGCCCCGCATGCAGAGATAAGGGTAAAAACAGTGGGGTGCGCCAGGTGCCCCAAGGTTGGACTAGTAGACTAGTCTTCTATCCAGCCATGCATCCCATCAGGCTAGTCCGCCACCTTAGGAATTAGGTTTTTGTTGAGGTTATCTCCTCTCCATCCGTGCAGTTTGGTCCAGGCATCGTTGTAGAACCCTGTGCAATCCCTTAGCCACTACACGACAGTTCGGGCGAGGAAGGAGTGGTTTAGGGCAACGATCTTCATTCACCCCGCTCCGGTTTTAAGCAAAAAGGACGAACTTATAACCGCCACTAACCACCTAGTCTTGAGCGAACCCTGACAAGATGGCCTTCCCCCTATCCACCACCCCGGAGACGCGCCTGGTAGGTACTCCCAACCCTCAGGATATTTATATATTTACCGGAGTAAATACTACTAAACTACTAGATACTTCTAAAGCGTAGTACCTTCTTCTATGTGACACGCATATGGTAGCATATGCTTCAGAGGCTAGTAAGTGCTTCGTTAGTGTACAAATTTCAGAAATGTGGTACATACTTGCAGCTTGCAGCATTAGCATCTATTACGTCTTATGCATTCCACCCATTGAGTGAATAGCGGTAACAATAAGACACTAAGTATAAGCTGTGTGCAAAGTTGTAGAAACAGTTTATCTGTTTAAAGTATACCGCTATTTAAGGAAAACTGCTACAAAAGTAGCAGCGTTTTTAAACTGCTGGCCAAAAGTAGCAGAAGGTTGTAGCAGTCTTATACATCGCTACTATTTTTAGTTTGTCATAAAAGAAACAAAGAAATTCACAAAAAGAAAACTTCCGTGGACACCATTCATTTAACTCTTTACAATATATATAAGTAATCAAAAACATATATTCGCCTCCGGCAGAAATAGAAAAACATGAAGTTCGACCTTATTTCAAAGTTTGACCGCAACAGATAATTTGGAGATTTTCGCTTATATATAATATACTTACCGCAAATAGAAAATTTAGTATATATATATACTAAATTATTATGGGAAAGAGGTGTTACCGACAAGGCGTCGTGTCGCGCAAGAAGTCCAACGTGAACTACTGTCTAAAACATAAATCACAAGTTAAAGTTTCAATAGTAGTGCACTACACGATAAAATCCAATATAATGTTTGAGAATAAATAGGTACAAATAAAAGGCAGTGGAATAATAACAACTTCTACTATGACAACATCCAGAGACACAAACGTTATCACCTTATCACCCGTACGTCATTTCAGCATAAAACGGTATCCATGTATTATATTCGGCTGTAGCGAAGTGAGACAATGGAAGCAAAATGGAAATATTTCGGTATTTAGATAGACCGTGCGAGCATGCAAGCGAACGTACGCTTGCTGAATGCAGAACCCAAACAGTAATAGACTTCCGGTCTTCCGGGTGTGGATTTCAAAGCTAATAGATAAAGTTGTTTAAATAAGTGAAAGAGACTGTTACAGGCGGGCAACCGACAGGCAGGAAGAAGGGAAACGTCTTCACAATACACTTCCACGGATAGACGCGTGTGAGGGTATGACAATGATAATATATATTATATAGCTTTCGGTGTGAGTGCTGTCAGCGATTTCGTTAGACTGTGCAAATATTGAGTTAAAAGATTTAGTTTGCACAAGGTAATACGTAGAAATAAGAAAAATAAATGTATTTTAATTAATTCTATATTCGTGCGGAGATTGGATTGGCATTTTTTTAAGAAGATTTAAGGAACTGTTTACTTTGTATGGGAAATTGGAAAAAAGTAATTAGTCGAATCCATATTAATTTTTACCTCAAGTTTTCTCTTATATTATTAGATCTTCAAAATAAGACATTTTTAATTTTATGAGAATCTGATATTCTCAAGGATTCATTTGGTTCATGCAAATTGACGATGAATAAAGACAAAACACCGATAAAATGAAAATGCGGGCAATACTATAATGTTCCTTGAGGCTGTGTTTCCAAGAGATCTGGAGAGGGTTAAAGAGGTTGCAAAGTAACCGTTTTATTCAAGTTTATCGTCTACGGTAAAGAAAAATAACGAACATTTTAAGGTAAATGTGTAGAGAAAAGTCATACGAAATTTGTTAGTATTGTATTGAAAGTTATGTTAGCAGGTTTCTACTACAAAACAATAAAAATACATCCGCTTCTTTTTTTATAAGTTCGTATTGTAGGCCGATTGATTATTTTTATTTATTTTTTTCGGAAAAAATAACAACTTGTTTTTCTTTTAAATATATATCAACAACTTTTTCTTCTATTTAATACTTTCTGGAAACAATGTCAAAATCTCTAATGAAGCACGGCGCTTACAGCTCGGCCTCTCCTGACAGAGCATTGTCTAAATGCTTCCGTCTTCAACCAGAAGGTCCGTGTTCTATCTCGTCCACTTCGTTAACGTCATCATCAGTTTGGACATGTTTCCTTCCAAATCTGTCTAATGAACCCACGGCTTGATCCTTTCAGGTGGTAAAAGATTTCTATATGGTTTCTGTTTCAACTGGAAGCCTGGAATGTCGGTAACCAAATAACGATCATTGTCCAACACCTTAGCAATTTGATATGGACCAACAAACTTCTTATCCATTTTCGGATTACAGTCACTAGGTCCGGTTTTACGTATGGATATAATAATCACCTTGAATATTTGTGATAAGGTCTTATTTTCTTGTCGTATCTAATCTTGGCAAACTTACCTTCTAATGAACTGCGCATTTGATGTCGATTAAGTCCAACTAAAACAATATCTTTCGGAACACATGGCAAATTCAACTTCTTGACACAGCTTTCTTTTATTAAGTTAGCATTTGAACCAGTATCGCTCAATGCGATGATCGCTTGAGTACCAACTCGCAAAATTTTGTGATATTTAGTTAAGTTCTTACTAGTTATCGTATTTAATGAATGACGTTGGTTTTCTTCGTGCCTTATGCGAGATTCAGGGCACTTACGCGATATGTGACCTGGTTTACGACAATTGTAACATAAAATGTCTAACTCCATTTGGTCGCGTCGTGTTTGTTTTCGAAAATTGTCTATCTCGCGCATCTTTTGAATTTCCCGCACTCGGTAACACATTACGGTTTGTCTGTTCAGTCTTTCGCGGCGCACGTATACCAACCTCAGACTGTAAGAGTTTCATTGTTGCGAAAAAGTCTTTTAATGTAGTATGTCTAGCCATTACAAGTTGCGTTCGTAATGTAAAATTGTCTATACCGCGAATAGCATGCCATATCGTTTCAGCTTCGGTCGTGGTTGCCTTTCTTGCTAACCGACATTTCTCATGAAAATAGTCTTCAAACCGTTCTGAACTTAACCATTTTCGCGCACGTACACGGTCCACTAAAGTTGCAATGTCCTCTTTGACTTCAAACATACCGAACAAAGAAAGTTTAAGTTCATCCCACAAGCAAGTTGTTAATTTACTAGAATCATAAAATTTCCTCGAGTTACCGTTTAGTTTGTTACTCGCCAATATTTTGATTACACGATCGGGTACGTTGTAAATTTGACTTAGACGATCTACACACTTTGCCCAGTCTTCAATGTCTATCTGATCTGATTCGCCGGTAAATATAGGAATTTGAGCTCCGATTTCTCTGAAAAGATTAGGTGTAGAAGTACTTACAATTTTGCCGGTCACACTTTCTTTTAATTTATTAATTTAATTAATAAATTAATTGTTTTTCCCCCAACCTGTTTTGTAAGGGCATCCAATTGGATTAATACTCTCTGGAAGTACTGTCAAAATCTCTAATGAAGCACGGCGCTCACAGTATGAAAAAAATAAAGCTTAAAGTTAGCTATGTATTATTACTTGTCTTACTTGACTTGTCCTCCGTAACTTTCAATATTCCCAATTATAATCTGATAAGGGTGGATAAACAAGGGGGCGGTGTAGCAAATTCCGCTAAATGGAATCTTATCACTTTCGTTATCGATCCGATGACTTCGAAAATATTTGGCTCAAAATATGTATTAATAAACGCGTTATAGGTTATCGGCCACTAAAAGGTGATTTCTCATCCTTTATTAATAACTGAGAAGACAATTTGTCAGATTAATCAGCCCATGCGGGGGATCTTATTTCTTTGAATGATTTTCAATATCATTCTCTTAAAATTATCTACAAGCAGAGGCCCAGATCCAGAAGGGTTTCTGGACTTGATAAATACAATTATAAATAAATTAATTTATTAACCTACCCGCCAAATCTTATCTTCATTACTTAATCCTGTAATGGTTTCATCAGATTCAGGGCTACTACAAAATAATTTTCTGCTACTAGTGCTAGGGAGGAGACAAACTGATTTCAAGATCAAGGTGGGAAGTGTCAAGGTCACAAGTCAGGATTAAGTCCAATATCTAGCGATCCACTTCGATCCGGATATGAGGATGGGTGCCCACGTCCGAAAGACGGCAGAAAAAGCCATCAAACCTCTGGGAAGTTTCGATAGTATCTTGCCGAGATTGGGCGGACCACGCGAAGGAAATCCTGATGTCGGTATTCCAGTCCCATCTCGTTTGAGGCCTCGATATGGGCAGGCGCCCTGGAAAAGCGGGTACATAGGTCTACCATCCTCACTGCGCGATGAAAAACGGCAATCAAGATCAATAGGGCCTAAAGGACCACCTCGATAAAGGTCCTCATGGTAATAGCTCGTACTTTTCCGATAGACCTAATGGCGATGGCCAGGGGTGATATGAACCAAGGAAGTCAAGGGATACCGCAAACGAGAAGTTGCTCAAACGAAGGCAGCACTTCTGGAAGCAAGATGATGGCACCGCAGATTGAAGACCCTAATCAAAGACATTAAATCATGGTACGAAAGAAAGCATGGGTAAATATCCTACTACTTGGCGCAGTTGATGACGGGCCACGGCTATTTTCCGTTTCAAATTAACTCATACAGAGGACTGCCCGTACTGTGGTTTGAGGGACACAGTGGAACGTACCTTTTTTGTATGCGTAAGGTGGTAAGAATATAAAATCGATGCACAGAATCGTGTGGGAACCTTGACTCCAGGAAATCTTATCAACACTATGCTGTTACCTAAGGAAGACTGAAATTGTATCGGCAAGATGGCTACAAAAATCCTGGCTTTAAAAGAGAAACATAGCCGATAAAAGGAAGTTAGCGAATTCTAGATCCTGAGAGTTCGAACATCTACGCATATCACTCCTTAAAGTACCTAATATCTCAGCAGTTCCATGGAGGTAGAAACATCGTACCGCCATACAAGAAGGGTTTTTTAGTCGGTAAGAATCCGAGACACCCCGGTGACACGGGCCACCAGAAGTCTTTGGAAGATCTTGCCCCTCTCGCGTAAATAAATGAAAATCAAAAACTTTGTTTATAAAAAGTGGTGCACCACAGGGTGCTATATTGAGACTCATCTTAATCAATTTATATACGTACAAATATTGTACGATTCTTTATAGACATATCTGTCTTTAAAATGTAATTCTAACCTACTTATAACAATTCAATTAAATCAATTTAATCCAAGCATTAAAAAATGAACATAACTAAAATAGTATACAAAGTAAAATAGAATAAGGTTCTTTAATAACCATCTGATAAACATGTACTGTAAGAAATAGGTGAGAAGAAATTTACTCTAATATCATGGAAAAAGTCAGCTGATGGTATAATTACCTCGCATTTGAAATGGTGCCTGAACTTTGGAAGCAAACTACTACGTGGACCCAAAATACACCTCAATTTTCCATGTTTACTTCAATAATAGCGTAAAATTAATTGAAGCAGATAAAGTTACTAGAAGTAGTATAAGTTTACCCTGCTACAGGTCCCAAAAAAATGCTCATGCGTATGAGAGCGCAAACCATATACCGAAAAAAAAATACAAGATTATGATTATGTGACCGTGCAAAAAACATACAGGGCGTTCCACTAAAAAAAATAATTTTGGACGAATATCTAGAGAACGCGACGCTCAATTGTTTTTCTGTTTTCTCAATTGTAACCGCCATAAAAAAATTGTACTACTTTGTCCATTTGACCGATTCTGTACCTCCAAAGATAACAATGTTATCAATAGTGCACACTTAAGAAGAATAGAAGAATGGCAACGGTGCTACACACATTAAGCAAACATATCCCTGTGATTTTCACCCATTTCCTTTTATTTAATATGTATAGAGTTAAAATATATGCTTTACTTTAAGATTTCTATAATTGAATGTATAAGAATGATTTAATTGTGTTGGCGAATGGATGAAATAAAGAAATAAAAAATATTTAAGTATGGACACCCGGTATAACACCCATTAATCTATTGCAATAATAATCTTGTATTTTTCTTAGTGTGATTTACCAATATTGACAATGTAAACGATTATACCGATGTTTCCCTCTTTTAAAAATCAATTTCTTGTGTTCCGTCCTATTTTTGTAATATTGTGTTAATCCGGTCCCGCACATAGATCCTTTTGTATTTTGACAGAATGAAACTACTGGACAAGGCATATATATCCAGAAAATAAAATATACACAAAAAAGAGCTCTACAAAATTCCCTAGCAAAAGTAGAAAAATTCACTTGGATAATAGAATGCCAATCATTTCGCCCCTAATGTCATAGCGCTAACCCCTGCCAAATATTCTCTGTACATACCCGTCAATAGGGATGCATATTACGCAACGTTAAGTATTTGTTTCATTTGCATACACTTAAGCCCGCTTTACAGTTCGCAATTATTTTTATTGGGTGCAATCCCTTTTTGTGTATTGAATTGACGCGTGTTACTTACATTCAAAGTGGAAACATAGTTCAAGAACGTAATAAATAAAGAGTATCTTATTTTGTCTATTGTATTGTTGCTGGCAGTATTGCCAGTAAAAATGCTTTGCTAAAGTCGAATAAAACAAGAACAGTAATCCTTTTTTTTATTTGTAGTTTTCAAAATGTTATGTTCAATTATGTTCTGTGCAAAAATCCTGATCGATATTTTGGTAATAATACATTATTACCAATATTATTATATTATTATTATATTAACACTGTATATATTCTCGCAGCTGAGCATTCATATTTTTCTCTAGTATTTTAGAGAGAACTTTATTTTGGAAGACAATAACAACATTCTTATTTAAATGGAATTGTATTATTTTTCTTGCTTTAAAAAAAATCAGAAGAAAAATAAGTAATTATTAATAAATGTTACAAAAAATGAGCACCGATTTATTTGTAATGTTGCAGTTACATACTAGTTACATGCATAGTTGCAATAACAACTAATGATTTATTTGTAACGCTTTGTTAAAAAAGTAGAGTTATCATAATTAATTTCTTAAACTGTGCCCATAAACTTACATGTCTTTTTACGTGTTAATGTATAATACGGTTTACAAAAAAAAAAAAAGAGATACAAACGACGCAGTTTTAGCTTAATAGCAGAGATCCTCTTCCTACTTATTTTCGAAAAGTACCAGGTAGGATTTATAAATGTTTTATAAACGCTTCCCAGACTCCATGCTTATACTACTTTATAATTACTTGCAAAGAAGTTTTACTCGCCTAAAACTCGTTTGAAATTACAATTGAAATAATATTATAATGAAGTGAAAAGTTGATGGAAACAAGAAAATAACATTTTGTGATTTTTGACTGCTATTTAAAATTCGCTTATTACCGTACTTTATTTGAAGTTGCAATTTGATTTAATTGTTTCGAAAATGTGGAAAAATTATGAATAAAAACGTAAGTACTTAACCATTCATATCAACGGTTAATAAAAAACGTATGAGAAATAATCCTTGTAATCACAATTTTCTCCTGTTTTGTAACTAAAATTCTTTTGTTGTAATCTTAGCTAATAACGCGGTTTTATTTGAGAAAGTCGACGATTATCTCCATCCGTTCGACCACGAAAATTATGATATTAAAATTAGAGAATCGGAGATAATTCCTAAAAAGAAAAGAAAGCCTAAGAGGAGCTTCCTCTTTTTCCCTATTCTGTCATCCCTTCCCGTAAGAAAGCTCGCTGCTTTTCTCGTCATTCTCCTTCATCGAGGTTGAAGTAATAAATCAGGAAAACCTTTAACAAGCACAGTCATTGAATTTTTATGAACGCTTCGCTGGATTATTTCCGCTTTGGCATAAAAGAAAAGAAATGATAAGAGTAGAATGGCTGTCCCTTATAAGTAGGCTATCTGGGAGTTAAATAAAAATTTATTATTCTAAGCCTATTAGTGTTATTAAACGTTGGTTAACAATTTAATTGAAAGATACAGAGAGAATTATTAAAATATACAGTTACGCAGTAGTGCTTACGTTTCTATGCAAATAGACCACTCATAAGTCATGCGCCTGTTCGTATGTGTTGTCAAGCAACCGTATTATTTATTGAAGGGTGAAAAGTACCTCTACAAATTTAATACGACAAGAAATACTATAGTATTGAGTAAGAGAAGAAAATATTCCGTTTACATCTCTTTTTCCAACTTTAATTTAATTTTTGGGAATTTACCTTATCGTTGCTGACAATAAAAGTTTATGTACAAACGTATCATGATTATTCTTAAATGATGCCATAGAACATAAGTACATCCTAATTAATAGTACAAATTTTATCGGTCTAGTGAATTTACCGAATCAGTTGCAACTAGTTCGCTCTGGGATTCCCTATCGAAAAACTCAACCGTTCACTCTGAAAAAAAAAATCAGGGAACTTCAGCCACTTAAAAGTGTTAATATGCATGCAGAATTTGTGCTACACTCCACGTTATGTGAGGGAAACTGGTAAATACCCTATCACTAGCGCACATTTGCAAGATTAATGCGATTTTGGGTAAAAATACATCAAAATATGTAGAACCGATGAAATATAGGGATTTTTACTTTTTGGGGCAAAATAGGCAAAATACATTGTGTAATGTAATTTTCACGTGCATGGGACTTTTCCCAGCAGCAAGTGTGAAATCTCCTGAATAGTCGATCTACTTAATAAAATTCTGAGATTTACAAAATGTAAATGATGAAATTGAATTGAACAACTGAATATAGATCGTAATGTAATTGATATAAAGATTAGCAAAAACTATAAATCCTGTATATGGTTAGGCAAACCATAGCTTCATTGTATTAGGTCATACGCATGCGCAAGTAAGCTAGTATATTTGCGTAATCCATTGGGAGTAGCGAAATGTTTATTATTACTGTTATTGAAGTGGTATTTGGTTACTTAACCTCAATATAGGTAAATATCTAGACGTGTTTTATATTCATAATAAAATATGTTAAAGATGTGCTGTAGTGTGTGCAAAAGTTAATGGTTATGAGCACTTACAGAAAACACGCCTACAAAGTGTCAAAATATATTGGCAATTGCAGTTAAAAAAAAATCTTGATTTTGATACCAAGTACAGATGGTGAAAAGTTGAATAATTCACCTTTTCAGTGAAAATAATTTCGGTTGCCATACTGTCCGTGGACATTTGCAGCAATGGCCCGTCCAGCACCGTACCCGTAGTATCAGTGTGCCCCCGACCCTGAAGTTGGGATGCCGCAGTTTGTTGGCTTTCAGTCTAAGGATCGCATTCATAGCCTCCGCTTTCACATAAAGCTCCAGTGAGGGGAGGCCCACAATGGTCTCCAAAGAAGCGGTCCCTGTGCTATTGATTGCACCAGTGATTCCCGGCAATGCCTGTCTCTGGACAGCAGTTAGCAGCTCCACTGTGGAGGACATTTCTGTCCTTCTCCACCAGATTACTGCCCCGTATGTTATCGCTTAGCACCCTTGGCTTTAGTCCCCAGGTTTTACCGACAACTCTCCTGCAGCGCCAGAATAGTTGCGCAGGGAAACATCCAGATACTTTACTACCCTGGTTAATTGTAACTCCTACCCAAACAGTCTAATGCCACCTAGATCATTGAGTTTTCTCATGTTGGTGAAAGCAACCAACTTTGTTTTTTTTTTGTGGATTAACTAAGAGCCCTCGTAAAAGGCACCCCATGATGTCTTCAATTGCCTCCTGCAGCAATCTTAGAAACACTCCATCTAGTCTCGGAGATTTATGCCATTGAAACGATTCAACTGCCCATCGAACAAGATAAGGTTTGAAAATGTCATTTGATTGTCTCCAATCGTTCTTAGACGCCTTCCTCAAAGCGACTAATTAGTCTGTTTTACCGAAGTTCACCCTTTCCGAGCCAGGGAAATGCACGCTGAGAAGGTACTCAAGAGTCTTATCGGCAATGGATGTGAAGCTCCAAAGAGTCTTTTTTCAGAATCCTGTGAATTCTGACTATGTCAGGGACACCTTCTATGTTTTCACAGAAGCTTCCTCAGGCCTTCTTCTTTGATTCTTTGATTCTTTTGTTATTGGTGTTTAGTTAAGCCTTATAAGCTTCCTAATTTCCCGTTTTTTTCGCCTTGTTAAATAACTGGCGCGTTTCTCTCCTAAGAGTGTTCAGCGCTTTGTTCCATGAAGCAGCCTGTCTTGGCGAGCGACGCTCCCTTAGTGGACAGTTGTTTTCATAATATGAGAGAATTGTCCCTTGCAACCATACAAGGGCTAACTCTACAAAAAAAAAAAAACTCCTTTAAAACTTTAATTGCTTGTTACTGTGTTTATTGGCA
Organism: Protaetia brevitarsis; assembly: GCA_004143645.1. Taxonomy (NCBI): domain Eukaryota; kingdom Metazoa; phylum Arthropoda; class Insecta; order Coleoptera; family Scarabaeidae; genus Protaetia; species Protaetia brevitarsis. The sequence goes on along the minus strand of RXPK01000094.1, from coordinate 2,075,751 downwards.
ATTTACTACATACTTCTATTAAATTCCTCAGAAATACATTTTACTTACAAGTGATTGTAAAATCTTAACTTTATTTACTGATAAGGTAATCATAGTTGATAGTAAGAGTGATAGATCGATTTAACCGGTTTATGGAGGGAAAAGCCTAAAACTACAAAAATTTACAGGGTACTCAATTTAAAAAGCAATGTGTTACGTGACCTGCAACTCAAAAAATTAAAGGTAACTAAATATATCATAATATGCGGTGTTTCCTACACTATCTATCCACCAAATTAAACTTTTGTGATACAATTTGTTGTCGATATATTTCGTATCTAAATCGTCATTAGACACCTATATATGTATAAACGCTCAAAAAGATTGGCACTCTTGCTTTTTCTCGCGTGATGAATTAAGACAATGAAATTTTAAGCCACACATATCTATAGCTTGTTTTATTTAGAATAAGATATGTGATAACAACTTTTACTAGAATAATTTCATCGAATCTATTTTTCAAAGTAATCACAGGTTATTGTCTAAACACACTAAAAAATTATTGGTAAAATTTCTGTATGATTTTGGGGCAATTTTGTGCATCTAAAACCGTACAGGCATTTTACTTTTAAAAGTAATATTTCTAACTATAAGTAATTTTTCGAAAGTTTTTTCATGTAATGTGGAATATTCATAGCAAAATTTCGAAATGTGGGTAACTTTTCTAAGATTTTTTTTCAGTTTTAGTCTGGAATACTCACAAGTAAAATTTCTAAAGTAGTGATAATTTCCATAGAAGTTTTACTTCTTTAAAAGTAAAATTACAGAAAAAAATCTGTATTTCTGCCTTTTTTCCCTAACAAAAAGGAAAATATCGTCGAAATGAAAATGCTCTGGTAGAGTGTATTTAACTAGAATTTAATGCATAAAAGACAAACAAAATATGAAAATTCCTAATACTTACCCAAAACCACTGCATGTCAGTTACCCGTTGCCTTTCCACATTGGCGGTTGTGATGACAGTTTCTAAGAAATATTTATCTGTCAAGTAATAGATAAATATTTGAGACATAGTTAGTCTGTCATATGGAAAACTTATAGAGAATGGAAATATGGAAAGTTAGTGTAGTGAAATAAGAGAACTGCCATCTCCGCGGCAATTTCTGTACTTGTAGAATATGTATAATGTATTTGCTACTATAGACCAGAAAACTTTGTTATTATATGTTTAGAACATGATGACGCGATTATTTATAGTTTTGTAATATAATTTTGACGTAAATCTACTACTACTTTATCTGTGACTGTACCGACTTTGTATAAAATAGTTTCTTTAAGAAAATCATAAGTACTTGATATCCTAAATCCATTTTTTTTTGCTATTAACGTAATTTGTTAAAAAAAATTGTTTTCAACTTTTACTTTCCAAATTGTAAGAAATGTTAAGTTTTTCCTAAATTGTTTAATGTGTATTCTATTATTCGAACTGCTATTAAATTTGTTACAAATTTGGACGGAAACACTAACATAAAGCAATATTTATTAGAAAGTATACAGATGAGTTGTTTAGTTGACCATATGTCTGTATTTTATGAGAATATTTTAATTGAAAGCGATTGCCAACTTTCATCAATTTTCGTGTTTATCAAAACTTCATTTGAAGTTTTAATAAACACGAGGTGCTTCATATTTCACATGCTTCGCTACTCTTTTTGCACGGAGACCTACAAATGTTTGCGATGCAATTCAGAGACCAACTGATGGGGTCAAAAGCAGAGCCACTGTATTGAATGATGTGACTTCAAACGATCCCCCGGTGAACTGCACACGCGCGCGTACATTCGCAGCTTCCACATATGATAGTGATCACAGAAAGAGACACGGTAACAAACTAATAACGTATCATTATAATAATAACAGTAAGTTCGTGTTAGTTGGATAACCCGGAACACGGTTTGGGATCGCGTGCACCTTTACCCGGTAACCATTAAGTCCTTTCTAGAGTCACTAATTAACGGTTGCGAAACTTAATTTAATAATAACCGAAACGCTGGAGTTAACCTTACGCCTGGACATTGTTCGTTAATTTTCATCAGGATAATATATTATAGCATATGATTATTTTCATGAATTTGAGCTGCGTAAACTGTCAACTAGCTATAATTATATCAAAGCTTATAACGTTTATTATAACGTTTCGATAATAATTATAATTTTATTTATAAAATTAGTAAATTTGAAAAATGAGAAACATATTAGTGTTTCTAAATCTTCAACTACTAAAATGCTGTATAGAGAAGTTAATAGTTTCAAAAATATATATATATATATATATATATATATTATCATCCTCTATCATTATGACGTCTTTTCACCGAACCGCGTTTATTGCGTCCACCTGATAGCGCAATATATATATTAAGTTTGACGATTGGATTGTAATAAGGGTTGTCCACATATAACGCTGTACACTTCTATATTTTTCTATCGCGCTCATAGTTTATTCCCCATTATGAATTAATGTGACGTCCTTTCAGTATGTCGCTCATGTGACGTCCATGGGTATGCACGCTATGTTTTACCGCTTTATAGCAACCACGAAAATATACTTACTTTCATAATACCGTTAGAATGAACTCCGCCCTGTTGCCATATCTATCTATTTTTACAGCCCCATTTGATTTATGATTTACTAAACGTTTGGTTATTTCTTAACATCTATATGTATGCATACAAATACAAGAGCCTACACTACAAGGCGCATCTCCGGCAAAAGTATTGATTAATACATTATTTATTTAATTCTTATTTTAATCTAAGTTTTCTTCAAATAAAAGTTCTTTTGTTTTTGTTTTTGAATAATTAGTATACGTTTTTTACTATTTTCAGAATCACAAATGTTTTCTACGTACAAATAGTTACATTTTTATGAGGGGTCACACAATAATATTTCCAAGATACTAATGTAATAGTCACACACGAAATTGTTGTTACTTGTGCCTCTGCCTTGCCGATATTTTTTGATTGGTTATCAGTTGTTATTTTTTGACAATCAGCTCGCTGTTGATAATTTCTTGTGAGTTTAGTTTTAAAATTTGAGTGTGTTAAAAATGGTTCACTTAACAGAAAAGGGTAAATCTAATATTTTCGTCATGATAAGGTATGGTGATCGAAAATTTGCGCAAGCAAGAAGTATGCATATTATTCAATTACGTCTATTCTAACCGTACTGCTATTACGCAGACTTTCCAAATATATTGAAAAATACGCAGACATCCCGACCGTAAAGGAAAAGTCTAAGACGGGAAGACCAAAAACTGCTACTGGTGGTGATGCTGCATTAAATATTTTGCTGGCGGTGAACGAACGACCCCGGACATCGTGCAATGATCTACAACGTGACTTATAATATTTCAGAACGATTGTTCGTAAAGTGCTTAAAAGAGAAATTACATCCATAAAAAGTGCATTAGTCTAAGAACTAAGGGCAAATGATTTCGATAGAAGACTGCGATTTTGTGAAATCATGAGGGATGCGTTCCAAACAAATTCGGATTTCTGAAACAACATTTTGTTTTCTGACGAAGCCACGAAATTATGTTAAATGAATATGTTAACTAACAGAAATAATTGTCGATATTAGGCTCAGGAAAACCCTAAATGGCTAATAGAAGCTCACTCTCAACGTCCTTAGAAAGTTGATGTTTAGGCAGGGATTATCAATGCTAATATTATTGAATCATCTATGGCACGTTACCAATGGAGAAACTTTTATTGACCCAAAACGTAGTTCCGACATTACAAGCTATTTATCTCAATTACAATAACCTCTGGTTTCAACAACGGGGCTCTTCCACACTCTGGTTTAGAGATCAGAAATTATAGGAATAATTTTTTCCCCAGCCTATGGAGTGGACGAAGTGGGCAGTAAAGTGGCGGCCAGAATCCAGACTTAAACCCTTCTGACTTTTTTGGGGTTACATAAAATATAAAGTTTATGGGGAGCGGCTAATATCTCCGAATTAGAAATATCTATATATATATATATATATAAAACTACAATATCCAAAAATTATGAACTTATTACTACTATTACTCTTTACTGAAATGGAATAAAATTGATCACATTAGATTTTGTATAGGCAAATAAAATGAAATACGTGCCAAAAAAAAATGCAACAGATCGAAGGAGGACACTCACAAAGCTGGAATCTTAACAAAACAACTGGCTGCTTGTAAAAAATCGCTGATAATCATATTGCCCATACTGTCAGAACTTCATAAACCAAGAGGAAGTTGAAATTCTTCCCTGGCCTGCTCGCGGAATGGGACGTTTCAGCGCCGCCGTTTCATCGCCGCCGTTTCATCGCCGCCGTTTCAGCGCCGCCGATTCAGCGCCAGGACATTTCAGCGCCGGCCAATTCAGCGCCGGGACATTATTGAATGGTTAAACTATAGATAACTTAATGATTCATAACTTAATGATCTTAACTTAATCATTTATTCTTATGAAGAATTTTTGTACGACGTATATTTGGTTGCATGGGATGTTTCGATGCGGCCGTTTCGAAGCCGGAACGTTTTGACGCCATATACAGTGCCAGTTGAATTTGATTTGAACGTATGATACACAGATATCTAAAACGTTTGATTTTTTTTAACATTGGAAGGGATAAGAGGAGAGAGGGAATGATTTTTTTAAATGATTTTTTCTTTTTGTCGAAATATCATTTTTTTAAACATTGGATGGGGTGACAGGGGAAGGTAATGATTATTTAAATGATATTTTTTGGGGCAATTGTTCTTTTTAATGATTTTTTTTTTTTTTTGAAATATCTGGATAAAGGATGCATAAGAAATGTTTGAAATCATATTTTTTCTAACATTGGAAGGAGGGAAGGGGGGAGTATATTCGCTTTTTTTAATGATAGTTTTTCTTCTTTTTTTTCGAAACATCGAGAGAGAGGATGCATTAGAAATGTTTAAATCATATTTTTTTTAACATTGGAAGGAGGGAAGAGGGGGAAATTATTTTCTTTAATACAATTTTTTTCAAAACATCGGGAGAGAGGATGGATTGGAAATGTTTCAAAAAATTTTTTTTAACACTGGAAGGGGCGAGAGGAGAGGGGAATGTTTTTCTAATTGTATCTTTTTTCTTTTTTTCAAAACATAGAGAAGACAGATCAGAAATATTTCAAATCATATATATTTTTTTAACATTGGAAGAGGGAAAGGGAGGGGGTAGAATGTTTTTTTTTCTCTTTTTAAAAACGGGGGAAGACGCATTAAAAAAGTTTTAAACCATTTTTTTTTAATATTAGAAGGTGGAGGGAAGGGTATTAGTTTTTTTAATTTTTTTTTCTTTTTTCCGGAACATCAGAAGAGAGAGGATGCGTTAAAAATGTTTCAAATCATAAACATTGTCATTAAAAACACTAATGCCCCTTCCCTCCACCTCTTCCAATATAAAAAAATGAATTTAAAACATTTTTAATGCGTCCTCTCCCGTTGTTAAAACGAGAAAAAAAATATCATTAAAAACATTCTATCCCCTCCCTTTCAGGGGGAACTATTTTTTTTAACATTGGGAGGGGCCCAATGTTAAAAAAAATATATATGGTTTGAAACATTTCCGATCTGTCTTTTCTTTCTATGTTTCGAAAAAAAGAAGAGAAAAATACCATTTAAAAAAACATTGCCCTCCCCCTCGTCCCTTCCAGTGTTAAAAAAAGTCTTTTGAAACATTTCTAATGCATCCTCTCTCCCGATGTTTCTAAAATTATCTTAAAAAAAATAATTCACCCCTCTCTCCTCCTTCCAATGTTAAAAAAATATGATGCAAAACATTTCTAATGCATCCTATCTCTCGATGTTTCGAAAAAAGAAGAAAAATTATCATTAAAAAAGCTAATATACCCCTTCCCTCTCCCCTCCTTCCAATGTTAGAAAAAAATATGATCTAAAACATTTCTTATGCATCCTTTATCCAGATGTTCTGAAAAAAAGAAAAAATATCATTAAAAAGAACAATTCCTCCTCCCTCCCATTCCCTCTTTCGATGTTAGATAAAATATGATTTGAAACACTTGTAATGTATCCTCTCCCGATGTTTAAAAAACAAGAAAAAAATATCCTTAAAAGAAATATCCTCTGCTCCCCCTTTCCTCCTTCCAATGTTAAAAAAAAATATGATTTGAAACATTTTTAATGTATCCTCTTCGAATGTTTAAAAAAAAAATTGCCTTCCCTCCGCCTTCCAATATTAAAAAAAATATGATTTGTAACATTGCTGATTCATCCTTACGATGTTTCGCAAAAAAGAAAATTATCACTTAAAACAGTCACTTTCCAACACTAAAAAAATATGATGACTTGTGATGTGTCCTCTCTCCTGATGTTCAAAAAAATCTCTGCATCATATGTTTAAATCAAATTCAACTGGTATTGCATCTGGCGTTAACACGTTCTGGGGTCGAAACGTCCTAGAATCTAAACCGAGGAAAAACACTAGATAAAATAAACTCTTATTGAGTAAGATATTTAATTTATCTGTTTTTTCTTTAGATGTAATCTGAAAAAAAAATATTATCCTTAAAACAATTTTCTATTCATCGAAGCTCACGACTCCAGTTGCATAGGATCTCATTATTTTACTTAATCAAGACTGTGTTTATAGACAGAAAAAAGGAGTGGTATCACAATAAATTCGAAAAATGTTACATATGTAGTTTGCAACCAATACACATGGTACAAAAATTCTCCATAAAAATGAATCATCAAGTTATCCATAGTTTAACCGTTCAATAACGCGACGCTGAATCGGCTGGCGCTGAAATGTCCGGCGCTGAAACGTCCCGGCGCTGAAATGTCCTAGCGCTGAATCGGCGGCGCTGAAACGGCGGCGATGAAAGCGGCGGCGCTGAAACGTTACTAGACCCCTGCTCGCTCACCGGATTTAAACCCGATCGAGGATGTGTGGGATATGATAGGTTGCTGCTACATAAGGCGTTTACCATAAGCAGCAAACACCTTGCAGGAACTATCGTCGTCATTTACATTATGCCTGGAATGAGATCCCATAAGATACCATTGATCATCTCATTCAGATGTAACATTTTGATTGATAAATTTTTGCTAATTGTTGGTATTTTTTTCTAATTGCTATGATTTACTACTGAAAACTAGTAGTTATGAAATACTACTTGAAACTTCAGCCTTATAACTCTTTTAAGGTGTTGAATTTTTTTGGCACACAGTTTACATCTATAAATTAATTCCAGATTCTTTGTTGTTGTCCAATGGAAAAAATCTCTGTATTTTCTCAATTTATCACATGGATAAAAGTGAAAAAAAAATATCAACACTATTGTAATGATAATTCATACAATTAGTATATAGCATTCGTGACGAGGACAAATTGTTAGTCTGATGGACCGAATATTATCGTAGGATGTATATAATGTGGATTTTCTAAATAAACTGCTGTAATATTATAGAAGTGTGTAGTAATATTGTGTAAGAAATAACCTTCTTTTCTTTTAAAATTTACTTTAATAACAACAAACAAACAGATCTATTTTCATATTAAAATTAAACAATGCAGATAAAAAAACAATCTGCCACCATCGCCTTCTCTTGCTCTGCTATCAAACCTCTCAAAACTAAAGTTTCTACAATTGTTAATATATTTCAATACTTAATATTCTAGTGCTAATACAAGCAGCAATCCAATGCGAAATGTAATTACTTTTAAAAATTGGGGAGGGTAATGGGATAAAGATTGTTGTACATGTTTATAATGCAAACCTATTTATTAAGGTCGTCAAGAAATTAATAACTAATAGTAGACATTTAATCAAATTTTATATATAATAAGTTTTATATGATCCTTAGCTAAACCCGGATCATACTCATGTAGATCTTCTAATGTCATAACGTTGGTTAGATATTTTGCGATAATTTGTACATCAAAAACATAAGTGTAGTTTAAAAGTAATTGTTACACATAAATTTGTACAAAAACAAAATGTCTTGTTGTTGTAAAACGTTATTCTGAATTCTGTCATTAATAACACATTTTTGTCATGCGATATCTATTCGAAATTTGTTTATTTTTCCAATCTTATTTATAAACAAAGATTAACACCTCAGAAAATGCATGAAAGAAACTTACATACCTGCTTAGAAACTATAATGACATTTAGAAACAGTTATATGTGTATGAAAATGAGTTAAACATATACTGATTAAAGAATACAGTCTTCTGACGAATAATATTTAAAATAGTTTAAAGTATAATAATTTCAATATAAAATAAAAAGGTGGAACAAATACTAAAGCTATAAAGGAGATTGTCTAGAAACTGCGGCTTCACAATTCTACTAAGATATTTAATACCTATTTCATAGTTTTTATATAGTTCAGAAACTTGTTGCACTGTTATAGAACTGCGAACCCTAATAGTCCATATTTCCTGTATCAGCTTGGGCTTGTGATAATTTTGTAGTCTATGCGTTTTGATTTCTTATTTCATTACACTTCACCAACACTTTCGGTTTGCGTGGACAAACTTTACACATGACACTATACCCGTTTGTTTATGATGAGTGTAAAATTCACTGAAAGATACTGTGCGTCAATTTTCCGTATATTCAACCCACACAAGGTACTACTGGCTGTTATTTTTGAAGTAATAGCATTGGATTATTTCGATGACGGTTGCTTTTCAGATGTTTGCACAATGCGCATACGTTAATTTCATTGCCCTGTGTACCGCGACAACTTTCACTCACGAGATGCAGCAAACGGTGAAAAAGCTAAAGAATACAACCTGTAATCCGCATAGGTATAACCAGCACTGCGCATGTTAAGGAAAACGAATTACCAATAAGAGCAGAACTGCTGGTCACACCACCCGATTGTTCACGAATTTTAACGAAATGGAACATTTATATCTTAAAAAATTATAATTTAATTTTTTATAAGAAATATGAATGTGTTTGAAAATAAAGAACTAGAGAACTGCTCCAAAAATGTCTAATATTTTGCTATACGGGTAGTACGAGAATCCTTTCATACAAAATCGCTGTAATAACTAACAAAGCATGTATTCTGGATACTATTTACGTTATTCAAATTTGAAAAAAAATACATCTGTATGTAAACTAGAATGAAAATTAAACACCAATTATTTAAGAATAATAATAATAATACTTTGATTTGAATGATGTGTGGAATAAAATAGAAATTTGCTATTAAACAAAGAATTTTCAACCGAAAAAGAAAAAAACGAATAATTAATGTATTGTTATTAATGTATCCTAGATAAAATGTGGATTGCCCTAAATTGATTTGACTGAATTGAAAAGATATTATTTCTTTTTATTTCTTTTTATTAGCTAAAACTGTTTCTTTTTATTCATAATTTACAAATCAAAAAAAAAAAATACTGTAACAGGAAAGCTATTATTATTATTTTGTATAGTTCTGGGAGTGAATTCAATTTTCTACAACTCGAGAAATGGCCTTGGGATTAAATTATTATTACTTTTTGGGGCATCGAAGACAGTGAATTAAACATGTTTGTAGTAAATTATATTTCTGTAACATCCCGATGTTGTGGAAATAATGTAAGGAGATGAAGCGAGCTGCGAGTTCTGCGGATCGGCTAGAATAAACATACTACACCTAAGCATTTTTAAAAACTCATAATACAACCATACCGATGCAAAATTAATAAGACGCTAACACCCCCTCCCTCGCTATCAATGGCTATAACTATGCATGCAATGTTGTCAGAGCTACCGGACGTCCGATACGCGAAATATTATAAACATTATTTTAGGATTGGACGTCGCATACGCGAAGGGTGTCATAATTTGTATATTTGGGTATATTACGAAATTCCGCAGCGCCACACTACAGTATTTCGCCGGAACTAATTAATACACAAACTTTTATCGGGGCATCAAAATAACGTCCAGCTAAAAAATCGTTTTACAAGGTCTAGGCAGTCAGTACATCACATTAGCATAGAAATGTTTTGTGGCGTCCATATACGGACGTCATATGACGGTGGACGCCACATGCAATGCACCCCAACCAATGTGTGGACGTCGTATATCGAAAGGACAAATATATATAGGCTATAGTTAATATTACTTATATATATATATATACAGCATGCTAGGAGTGGCATCGGACATGACGTGTATTAGAGCAATGCATTCTTAGTGCGTGGCCATATAGGAGCTGCGCGCGTAGTAGAAAGCCTAGCCGCGCTTCTAGTGTATATTTCGCAGGAGTCACTGCTCACAACGTGCGGCCATATAGGAGTGTAAAGCCCCGCTTTGCAACAAGCCAACACGTTGAAATGCGCATGCGTACACCGATAGAAGTTGACTCAGAAGTCGTTGACCGTGGAGTGAACATGGAGCGGTCGTCTTCATCGTCAGATGATGAGCTGTTATTGAAGTCAACATTTTTAAATTACAAGTGTAAAAAAATTGTTAAACGCCAATTTCGAACCCATCCACTAAATAAAAGTAGGCGTGAATATGGGAATTTCATCATTTGTATGAAGACTTAAGAAAACATCGAAAAAGATTTTTTGAGTACATGAGGATGGACATGACAACATTCGATTATATAATTCAAAAACTGGAACCTTATTTGATAAAGTCATGGAGAAATTGCCAGGGATTACCAATTGAGGTAGAAGAACAAGTGATGGTTACTTTAAGGTGAGTTATTGACCACGTAGAACACATGAAACTATGATAATTACTATAATGCTTTAAGTATTAAGTTACTTAAACAGACCTTCGACTTTTTTTACTATTATACTTACGTTACGAATGCAGTTAAAAAATGGGTAGGAATGAAAAATGTTTTTTTTATTCCTGAATTGTCTTGGTTTTCAGGTCCGTTGAAGAGAAAAACAACAACTAATGTAACGATGTTTCGGTTTATTTACAAACCTTTGTCAAGTTATAAAAGAAAAATTATAATGACATTAAATAATTATAAACAAAATCTTTTTTTTTGTTTATAATTATTTAATGTCATTATAATTTTTCTTTTATAACTTGACAAAGGTTTGTAAATAAACCGAAACATCGTTACATTAGTTGTTGTTTTTCTCTTCAACGGACCTGAAAACCAAGACAATTCAGGAATAAGATATTATACAGGTCAAGAAAAGAAGATTTTATAAAAAAAAAAACCAAGTGTGTTTAAATAAAGAAAAAGATTTATTAAAATTTATTTTGTGCCATTTCTTGCAATAATTGCATTGTTTTTATGTGAAATGTTAAATTGTCATTCGGAGAGAGTGCCCTCATAAAAGGCAGTAGACTTTCAAAAAATGACACATTATCGTCTTTCGGAGCTTTTTGAGATTCACGCACTTCCAATTTCCTTTTAAAAATTTCAATTTTCTCTCTTTCGGCTTCCAGAAATTGTACTTGTAAAATCATTTCCTTTACGTTTCTTTCGTTGTATTGCATTGCTTGAAGGCACTGGTGTTGGTGTTCTGGATTTCGTCTCTACTATATTGCTCGTAGACGGACTGGAAAAATCATGTAAATCGAAGGTTTCATCACCAGATTCCCTATCTTCCTGAGAGTTTACTGCTTCCTCAGAATTCTGAGTTAATTCTAAATTTCCGGTAGACTCTCTGGGTCGGAACTGGTTTTTTAAATACTCCATCGAGCTGAAATGCTTCCAAACAATCACAAATTTCTCTCCACCCGCGTCTCCTGATCGAGTTGGAGGAATGGATGCGAGTTTTTTGCGATAAGTTTCTCGCAGTGTCTTCCATTTGCTTTTCGCTACTAGTTAACGTAGTTAAAGAAAATCTACTGTAATTATTACACACATAAATTTCTAATGTTTTATTAATTTCTTAATTTTTAAAAATTATCTTTCTATATATTTGTCAACTGGCACATCATTCCGCGGTTTAGCATTTTCCTTTCGGATGGGAAAAACTATAGTTGGTGAAATTGTTAAAAGGGTTATCAATAAAATTTGGGTTGTTTTATACCCCATACATATAAAAACTCCATCTACAGAGGATTATAAAAGGATAGCAGAAGAATTTTCTCTGGAATTTTCCCAATTGTTTTGGAGCAGTGGACGGAAAGCATGTCCGCATTAAATGTCCTACACACACCGGGTCGGCATTTTACAATTATAAACATTTTTTTCCATCGTACTACAAGGCACAGTTGATGCCAATTATAAATTTTTAATATAATGGTGGGGGTTACGATAGACAGAGCGACGGGGTACATTTCGAGCATCCGCACTCTATAAAAGATTGATTGATAAAACATTGGCAATCCCAGAAGACAACAAGTTACCAGGATCTGATCTTGTTGCACCATACGTTTTTATAGGAGACGAAGCGTACCCTCTACTACAAAATGTATTAAAACCATACAATAAACAAGAATTAGATGTTGACAAAGAATATTTCAACAAACGTCTATCAAGAGCGCGCAGAACTGTAGAATTAGCGTTGTGGGATTATCAACAGCAAGTGAGAATTCTAATGCGAAACCAATAGAAACAAATCCAGAAACTGCGGACGCTATTGTAAAGGCAATTTGTGTATTGCATAATGTTATTATTGATAAAGAAGGTATCCACCATAACCTCACACACTTAAAATTATATCCTACAAGACATGTAGAACGTACCATGCGAAGAGGACGGCAGGCTACCGCTGAAAAATGGACTCGGGACATTTTTAAAATTTATCTTTGCGATAATCCGATAAATATTTAATCATTAAAGTTAAAAAATAAACGTTCATACTTTTTAATACTAGTTCCTTTACAATATTTTAAGACAACCTCTGAAGTTAATGTAAGTACTAGAAAATTAAATATTAAGTACCGGAAAACGGCAATTCTTAACTTTTTTTAACTTACCTGGCAATCTACATTCCGAAGCTACCTTTTGCCATAATTTATTTAAAACAGCATTATTGTGGTGCTGCGAGTGGGTTTTGTCCCACAATTGAGGCATTTGAAATAAAGCTGAAATTATGGCTTCCTCACTGCACATTGTTGCACTTCGCTGTCAAAGTATAATATACAATAGATGCACGCCAAACATACAGAAACTAATGTAAACAACCGGCGCGCGCAGTTATTGCGATGGTGCGCGGGAGGGTGCTCGCACTAGTTAATTCTAGACTCTATTCTAAGTGCGAGCGCCCAATGGTTCCTTGCAAGCGGCGTTGCAAGAGGTAGGCAACTCAATGTGGCCGCACCCATAACAACACGTTCATCTTTTCTGTTGCGAGGAGCGCAGCTAGACTTTCGCACTTAGCTACTTGCTTTCCAAGCAGAGAGGAATTGAGATAAAAACGCAGGCAGACACCTATCGGTTTAGGAACGGCTCGAAAACAGAACAGGGTGTAGACGCAGGAACAATTTGTTGCTATGTAAGAGTCAGAAAATGCTATAATCTTGGGTAACTTGCAACGATTTTCCAGACTGAAATCTATGCTACAGAGATTTTGCATAAAATTAGCAATCAGTAAAAATGTTCAGTAACAAGGGAGGCATTAGTGCAATTTGAGTTAGCCTGCAGTTGTAAAAACGCTCAGAGGATAGCTAATAATCTGTCCTTAATATGAATGCCTGCGCATTTACTCATTTATGGAAACGAGGAAGCAAACATTCTTTATCAAGGATAATTGGCAAACTTTTCGCTAAGAGGCATCTGAAAGGAGTTATGCGCGAAGAACTGAAAAAACTGTCACAATTTTGAGGGCACAGAAAATTGCGGTGAAGTGTAGGAGGTCGAAAACTGGGATTCTACTTATTTTCAACAATATATTCAAGATAAAAAAATTACCTGATCTGCGAAATTGAATGTACTGGCTTATAAGAAGTCACCTGAGTTGTCCAAGCATACTTACTTTGTCTACATTAACGGACTCAACAATTAATTTTGGCCACAGGTCCATGGTTCTTGCTGTCATTCTCTTTGAAATTTAGTGCTCGGCGCATTCCTGTCAGATTTTTTTAATTTCAACGCCCACTTTCGAGATACCTTACGGAAATCGGAAACTTTTTCGAATTGACAACCCTACGTCTTTTTGAGTTTTTGAAATAGGTACTTAAACCCACGGTGAATTGTGTCACATAAAATCTTTTCCAAAGCAATACTTGGTTCACTCGATTAATTTTGAACGTGAATAAATCGTTATGCTCCAGCTTCCACGAATATCGCAGCGACATTATAACAATCTTTCGTCCATGTTCTTGGCAAAAAAAAAAAAAACACCAACATAACAGTGTTCTATTTACTTTTCACTGCGTTATTAAAGTTTGAAGCTACTTCTATCACTCATTTGGGCGTGACTGCTTTCTCCGTCATCGATTTTAAAGACGCTTTCACATCAAAAAGGAAGACCGAGAAGAATGTAGATTGGAGAATTAGAAAATCTATAACAGAGAGGAAACTGAGCGATATTGACTTTATCAACAGAAGGCAGTTGCTACTAGGCAAACGATGAAGTAAACAGGTGCACTAAATCATATGTATGCATTATATAAAAGCTTTAAACAACTTTTGTTATATTCTTATTTCAATAATATTACATTTAAAACAATAAAGCGTACCTTGTATTTATTAATTAGTTAAATGGTTGAATATTGTCTATTCAATATCTGTGTTTCAATTTTTTTGCGTCGTTGTCTCAACTACGATTACAGTAACTAAGGAATTCACAACCGTCTTTCGGCCGAAAAGTTAATTTCTTTTCTCCAATTTTCAAAAATAATTTAATCTTTCCTTCTTCCAATAGTTTTGCTTTCAAACAATTTAAAGCAGGACAAGTGCTTCAAATGAAAGTTTATTTACTATTACTATTTATAAGTGTAGGATGTAAACACAAATGTTCTATCTAACAATACTATTGTTCAGTGGTGTAAAATACATCTCTGCCACTCCGCACAGCGGGGGTGCTCAGGCATGTAAGGGCTACCAGATATGATTGTGGCAATATTTTATAGATATACAGCAGTAGGCAAGAGGCCCCAGACAAAATTCTGCGGGGGTGGCCTACATTTTGCGCTACGCCACTGCTATTGTTGTTATTCAGTCTACTACGGAAAAGCAAACATAAAGAAACTGGGGAAATATGAACTCTTTCACAGAATCAAGTCTGTTAAAAAATATTTTTTTTCACATTTTGGAACGTTATTTATTTTAATTGTCAGTGATATCAACATGGTTCGTTTTTTATATTGTAGAACAATAACAAAATATGATTTCCAGTCTCTGCTATTTGAAAATATCTACCACATTCGAAGAAAGACAAAAAAGAATTTGATGGAAAGAGAACTCTGAACGATAACTTTGGACATTGACAAAAGTTAATGACCATATATATATTACAAAATCGCAGACTACAAATATCATGCTAGTTTAGAGGAATAGAACAACAACAAAATAATGAAATCTATCAACTAGATTCAGAGACAACGATACTTGAAGATGGCAACGTTCTGATTACTTCACTAAAAAAAAATTGTGGTAAATTTATGGAAAACATTTCTGAAGAAAAGGTTTACCAAGAAGAAGAAAATCCATTGAATGGAATCGGAGTTACTGATATTAAAAGAAAATATTCAGTTTTCGGGTGCAAAACGGTAGTTCTTTAAGGTGCATGCTTATAAATAAACATCGTACTATTTTAAGGAAGTAGATAAAGTTTAGACAGTTTGAAGCTTATCAAGAAGTATCACCGCAGAGATAAGTCTCCTGGGGTTCAAGCAGCTCACACAGCCGATATATTAAACGAAAAGTATTTATTTGTACACTTTTACCTAATTAAAATGAAATAACACTAATAACAGATGACCTTAACACTACCAAAGCATTTAATAAACTAAATTCCCTTAAATAGTTCATATTTATGTTCGCAATTTATATTCCCTTTATTTCGATTATTCTGACCATTTATTTATTATTACGCCTTTCACAGAACTCCCCAATAGTCTGTACGCGAGCGGATTTATATTTCGCGCCTCTGGTTCTATTGCGTATCGGTAAAGCATACAACAGCCCCCTCTGTGAGCGGTTTAACTATCTAAGGAGATATCCACCCTATACAAGTAGCGTCATCTGCTGGCGCAATTGAAAATTTTAATTTTAAACATAAATAACGATGCTCATGTGGCATAAGTTATTTCACTTTAAGTCTACGTCAGCAGTACGATTTCCCTCCTTCTCTTTATGCGTGGGTACTTGAAAGTAATTTTATTAAAATTTTCATGCGTGTAAACTTTTAATCGTAAAAGTATAAAAGGTATTTAACTTTTTTTTCATATATTTATTAATTTGCATGCCCGTTTTTGTATACTTTTATGTATTGTTTATACAAGCAAAATTCACGTGTTAAATGTTAAATGAGTTTGCAGCTATTTTTCGAAAAAAAGTTAAGTTGTTTTTATAATATAATCCCTCCCGCGTGTCCCACATTATTTATCCAAACACATAACACATATTTATACATTCCACTCAGTGCGGGGTATAACTCAAATAATGCGGCTGGGTAGAACTGCCGGTAATAGCTGCGTTGACCGTGCTTGTGAACTCGAGTTTAGAATCGATGTTAACACCGCAAATTGTAAAGCGCACCTAATTCCTTAGAAACATTTTTTTTTTCTTTTAACACTGACATGTGACTATCAGTTAAGAGACAACAATACTGCGCCCGTGGAGCGACTTAAGATGTTCGTCTCTCAGCATTCGCCAAGGAGTGAGGAAAACCACCAAAACCTCAGTCTGAGAGCAGTCTATCGGACTCGAACCGAGGACCCCGCGACTAATCGCCAAGCCGCAAGCCACTAGACCATCAGCCGGGCGAATATTTGAATTTTTGATTTTAAGGAAGTGAAAAGAAAAATTGTGAAAACCCTGTAAAAATCTGCATTAAATAAATAAATATATTATATGTTGTGTTACAAGGAAGACAATTCGATAGTGATTGTAGTAGTATCTATATTTCAAACCAAGGGAGGAAAGTGCTCTATTGCAGGCCGCGGGCAAATAATTGCCCAAGGCCTGCAATAGCACTTTCCACAACATCGTGAAGTGTATTAAATCAGCGCCTTTAAGTGTGGTGAATTACGTACAGCAAAAGAAAAAAGTTTCTGCGTAACTTAGTAGTAAAGAACTAACATCCGGCGGTATCTATGGCGGCGAGCCGAAAAGAAAATGTCTAAATTCTTTTCATTTATTTTATTCAATAAAACCCGAAATTTACAATGTATCCCGTAAAAATTGTGTTCACGTCATATTTTCTTTTACTACCAAGCTACGCGGAAACTTTTTTCTCTTGCTGTACATGTGTTTTGACATTACACTGCAATATGTAAATTTTACCAATTTACTAGTATCACTGTTACTTCTATGTTGAAAGTTCATGTTTAGATAACTATAGTTGGTTTGTTTCTATAGTATTGTTAATTGTTTAAATTTTATAGTTTGTAGATTGAAAAAGATATTTGTTCGTAGAAACGATTAGAATGAAATAATATAAATATATTCTTGACCGAAATTTGTTCGAATTTTTGATTATTATTAGCCACCTCCTTTTGACTGCAATTTGAGAGCATTGAACTAATTCATACTAAATTGAACAATGTATACGAATTAAAATTAATTTATAAAAAAAATCGAATAGGTCCTTAAAATGCTTTGTTTTCTTAGCTTTTATATTGAGTGTACAAGCAGTGCTATCGTGTACATGTAACATAATATTCTTTTGAATCTACCTAAATTAGGTGAAATTATATATATTTTTAAATAGCTAGCATTCACCATTTGAAAGAACGAGCATACATACATATGTATATCGTACCCAAAGCAATCACGCCGTTCTATTTCCGACCGCCCTTTCACAAATAGGTACTTCATAAACCTCGCAAGAGCGGTAAGTTCATATCGTGTGAATAGTCCAATTTTTGTCAGCGTCGATAATTTTCGTTATATTGCAAATCGGGCGTAGCGCTCCGATTCGAACGATATATACTGCCGGTTGTATAGGACTGCAGCGATGAACTAATAGATGACAAATAATGACAGTGATGAACTTGCCGGTCAATTTATCGGTCACAATTTGAATATTTATTGTGTTCCGTATAATAGAAATGCACAATGACATACTGTTACAGTACCCTGCATTAACTGCATATAATTCACGGTAGGAAACGTGAGATTATAACTCAATATCTATAGGTAAATCGATTTACGGTTTTGCATATTGAGATATTGACATGGTTATTAGATTTGGTTCACTTGAAATGAAATATAAGGTAATTGTGAAAGGTATTCCTGCAAATTTTAGATATTAAGGAAATTAATTAATTAATTAATTTTGAAAAGTTGCTTGAAGGAAAATAGCTTTTGAAAAACGGCATTATAAAATTGTAAAAATATATATAAGCAAACTTATCTAATTGTAGTGTGATGCATTTCATTTGGCAGGATATATTAATGTGCATCCTGAATGAAACATCATACTAGCGGCATCTTTTACATTATTTTTAAGTGAAATTACAGCGAGTTAACTAAGCTCGTCATGAGTGGAGCTCTTAGCTTAATTCACAAAAGTGAAGTGAGATAGGCATCTCACTTTATATATTCCCATGGTAAAAAATACTGTTATTATTAAATTATTATACATGTTGATTATTCAGCATACAATAAGGTGAAAAACGTATATCATGCATAGTATTTAATGTCTTATTAAGCCAGTTTGGCAAGATACTATACAGAATTTTCCAGGATACTAGTTACATAGTTAGAAGTTTTTAGGCTTAAAGAAGCTTTTCAACTTTAAAAAATTGGGATTTGCAATAATTGAGTATTAATTACCTTTTTTTTCTAAGTTTCTTTTTTCTAAAGTTTCTTAAGCTTCCAGTTACCAATCTTTGTCTCGAGCCATGGTGAGAAATGAGTATGGGGAGAAGTACTAACCCCGTTAAAAAACTAGGCTTTATCTGGCCGGGATGAAAAACAATCTGTTAAAGAGCCCCTACTTACAAGGAAATTTTTTTTATCAAAATCGGAGAGATCGACTTGGGTGCGATCTCTCTGATTTTGTTAAAATTTGGTAGGAATATAGAACACCGAAAAATATTTGACACATATTTTTTTAGCGTCCCATATTTGGTTCTAGGGGGTGTAATGGGGGCTTAAATTTCCCTCAAAAAACATTTTTTTTGCAATATTTCAGAAATGCGAAGAGATATCAAGATCGCGTAAAAATCAAATCGTTCCTTGGTGGGAGCTGTACATTTTAGGTTGAAAAAAGAACAGTGGCATACCCACGGGGTACACTACACTTTAGAGGGTAGACCACACTCTTATATAGAGGCAGTGATAATTTTATTTTTTAATTTTATTTATAATCATTTGTGTACATTGGCAGTCATAAACATATTGGTTTTGCAAGAAAAAGTAATTTATATATATTATATATTTATATATTTATTTGATCTTTAGCGATCTCGATATCTCTTTTCGTTTTTGAAATATCGCAAAAAATGTGTTTTCGGGGGAAACTTTGCGCCTCCATTACACCCCCCAGAACCAAATATGGGACGCTAAAAAAAATACGTGTCAAATATTTTTCGGTGTTCTACATTCCTACCAAATTTTAGCAAAATCGGAGAGATCGACTTGGGTGCCTTTCCTTATTAGAAGAACTGATATTTCAATCAAGCAGAAGGCAGAAGCCAGACCGCAAAAGCAGGGAAAAAGATAAGGTTGGAGACGTGAACTACACCACTAAAGGTAATAAGAAAAGAATTGAGGATTAAAAAGACCTAAAGAAGCTTTTAGAACATCACCGCAAACTCCGACGAAACTCAAGGAAAGAGGCAGCGTCATGATGACGGTAATAGACAAGTATCGCTAATGTGCGATAAGCAAATCATAAATCAAATCTTTGTATCAGATTAACATATGGCTTGTGAACATGTATCCACAAAGTTAAGGACGCTTAGTTGGTTAAGTATGGCAAATCGACGAAAGCTGCACTGTCTTTTGCCATTCATTCTATTGAATAAAACTGTCCAATACTTGTTGAATGTCCGACTCGAAGGCCTCCTCACTCCACCAGTTTATAAAACGGCATTTTTAGAAACAGTACTTTCGTCTAATATTGGTAAAGAGTATAATATAGTGGACAACCGGTTAAACGTTGTGACCCAATTTATGGGTCTAGAAGTAATATACGAAAACAATTGCAGATTGCAGATGACGATTGCATATAGTGACTATTACCAATTTCTTGGAAGCACTTATAGCATTTCTTGTGTTCTTCGTGTTCTTTTGTAACTTTGTATAAATATATTACTTTTGTACAAAGTGATGTGGTAGAACAGCAGTTCGTTTTCAATCGTTTTCAAATTTGGAGTGAGATAAAATTAAAGACACTACAACCATAATATATAGTTCCATCCCGAATTTTTAAATGTTTGAAAGTAAACGACCAATTTACCACATTTAGCGATTAGTACTTAATCATAATCATAATCATATCAATTTATTGGCATCACTTCAGTACATTCATATTGTGAACATATATGCCAAAAAGACTAAATCACCGTAAAGGTGCTCTTCCTTTAGCCTCAATTCCAATTGTTATGATTTTGGCCAGAAGTATAACACATGAATTGATACATATACTTAGCAAAATAAAATTAAATTTGTAAAATGCATGGCTGTCAAATATTTATAAGTTACATCAAATAAAAACTAAATGAGTAGGAAATAACTTCCATCCAAATATTCGCATTCACAGGCTTTATGTCAGATTATGTTTCACATAAATAGGATACTTAAATTAAAGAAATAAAAAAATGAAAGCAACACAACAAATATTTAATTTTGGTCTATGTCCACAATATAATAAATGCCTGCTCGTGCCCTAAACATTGAATAATCGTTAATAATCGCACAAAATAGTTATTAACATCTCTAGCAATTAGAACAATAAAGAATAAATGGCTAGGTAAATAGTTTGACTACCAAGCAAAAAAAAAATCAAAGTAAAATAAACACCTACTTCTTATAACAATACAAAAATTTAGAATTCAACTTTCAAATTCATTTGTCAAGATTCCATATAGGTTTTGTAATACCTCAAGTTAAAGTGCCTTATTATCTGCTACCTCCAGTTATAACCATATTATTGATCCTTATGACCTAATATTAGCGCTATTATTGCTGACTGTTAGTTAGACTGATAAGTTAAATGATTTTATGTTTTAATAACATGTATACTATTGGCTTATATCTTCTTGATATCTAAAAATATATAGCCAAATAATTATTGGTTTTATATAAAATAGTGAAATAACGTATAATAAACATAGCCCAATTTGTTTAGAGAAATTTAAGTGTATTTGTTTGTAATTTAAAAAAATCTAAATTACAGTATTTCTTGGCCGATTTTTTTTTCATGAAATATGCGCATACTACTGAATTAATTATTATTCTTAAGTTTCTGCGCACTAGTGCTATTTATAATATGCTTTATGCTCACGAGTTATCGTTTTTCTATAATTGATTTTTATTTTTTATTTTATTTAACGTTTTGGTTGAAGTTTTGCAGGTGATTGACTTTTATAGTTTCCTAAGATGTAGTATTCTTATACTCGCCTTTCACGTTTATCGCAATAAGTGCATTTATAATACGAGAAGAAAATTCTAAGGGAGACCTGTTGATTTGCGCGAGGTAGTCTATGCAGAGTTAAATTTCAACCACGAATCAAAAGTGCCGACAGCAAATGGAACATCTATATTTGTTGTGTTAGGATGGTTTGTGCGGTATATAAAAATAGGACACAAAATTTTAATAGGTATTTCGTGTGCTTTAATAAAACTTTGTTATTTATATTTCAGTCCAATATTTCCTCATTTATTTATGACTAAGTGGTCAGACGTGTCTGCCTACATGGGCCGTACCCGCCTCGCGCCATGCAGAACGTTAGCCATAGTATATCTTCAAGGCAGTCACTCCCTCCGTTTCGTGTATATAGTATCAGTGTTAGTCGAGTTTTGATGCGAGATAACGATAACAATTAAGGTTTTACACATTGTAAATGTACTACAATGTCGGGCGTAGACAATTCCAGAAAACGACCATTGTTTCATAATGTAGAAAAGTATATAAGTCAATCCCAGGATTTACATTATGGTGGTGCCAAAATAGTTTGTACAGTGTGTGATAAACAGTTAATGTTCTGGCACAAATCGGACTACACATTGGTGGTGGTTAATCTGATCCGTTATCTACATATAAATATTATTTTAATTATGCGTGTGTTACATCCGTAGATGTTGAACGGTCTTTTTAAAAATATAAACATGTTTTATCATCGCGACGAACGCAGTTTAGTGAGAAAAATCTTGAAACACTTAATGCTACAAACTTTTCAGCAATCCTATACCATTTCTGCTAGTTAAATAAGGTAAGGGGCTTATATATAATATTTATAATTAAATAAATAAATAATGAAACCTTAGTACTGACCTGGCCCGTAGACAAAAGTCGACCACTCTATTTATGACTTCTTTGGAAGAATAGCTTTGAAGAGGATGAGAAAATTACATAAAAAAACTTATTTGAACATTTACCGCTATGAAACGCGACCAAATTTTGATATGTTTAATAATAATTTTTATCGTTATAGCTCAATTGGCTTATTCTTTTACTTAGATTAGAGAAATCGATTTTTAATAAGATTAGGAAACGTGGCACGTATTCCATACAATAGTAAAAATATTTTGCACGTTCTTACAAATTTCGGAAATTTAGTAAATAAACAGAGAAACTTGTTCTTAACTGCAAAAACTGTCAAAATTTTAAAAACAAGTGTTATTAAAGATAATCTCTTCACCCACCTGCCTAAGCAATAACAAAAAAGTAGTGTCGCATTTTTTTTGTGTTTTAAATTTAATAATTAATTATGCTTTGGAAATTATACTTTTCTTATTTTTGTTCATTTCACTCTTCAATTATATTAGCCTAGATAAAAGTGTCTAAATAGCCGAAGTATAAGCACAAATACCGCTTGAAAAATGTCGAGGCAGAGAGCTTGTTCTCATGCTTGTGGTGTGTGAATTCTATGCCTATAATTAGCACCTATGTATTAGAAATTTTTGTATTTTTGGTGTGAATAGTGAACATTCATTTAATTAATGTATTGACAACATTAATGAAATAGTAATTTAATTAATTTTAGCTGCCGTAATGGATGTCAATTCAAAAGCACATTGTGCGAAAACAAATAATATATGTGCTACATTCTCCATGAAGCGAGAATTTTGTTCAAAATAAGGAATTCTACTAATCAGTTCCTCACGTTTCAATTATCCCTTTCAAGCTGTCCATTTAACTGACATTATTAGGAACACCCGCGAGTTACCTTTGTTGCCTGAGCGACAGCTGTGTTTATAGAAGAATGACTTCATGAACTCATCCTTTCCTACTTTCAAGGCATTTAATATGTTGTTGTGTTAGTTGTAACTAAGGAATAAAAGGTAATTTGTTGTTGTTTCAAAAATTATGATGCAAGACAGGATTCGTTAAACATATTCAACATTTAATTACAAAAATAATTTAAATTTATGTCCTACGTTCGCAAAAAAGTTTACAAAAGTTTCATCTATGCATGCACATTTCTTTTATAATAATACATTTTTAAGCATTTCTAGTTCAAGTCTCATCGATTAAATAATAGCTCAATTAGGGTTGATTGTTTATCTTCATTTGCAAGTGCAATAGTATCTAAACATCTTTAGTGGAGAATAAAGATTAGCAGGAATCAAATTATGGCACATACGTCTGAGAAATCATAAACAAACAAACACTATTACGAATATTACGATACATGTATAATGAGAAATAGAGTGCATAATAAGCCCAAAGAATGCTGGAAGAAAGGCACCGGGGTAAAGACAGGTAAAACATTCCAAAAAAGATTTCAATTCATCTATGGAATCTCTCTTTACAGAGAAAAACTGCTAAAATTGTAGTACACTGAAAAAAGTAGATGTAAAATTACATCAAACATTTTACATAGCTGAATATGCAAAAAGTTCAAATATTTTTGTATTTTTACATGCATACACATGTAACGTACTTATTACTTGCACTGAAATGTAATATGAAAATTATTTTGAATTTTCACAACCATATTGTATTTAATTTACAAGAAGAAAACTACTTTTTTTTACATTAAGCGCGCAATTATACGCTAAATATATTATATTACATGCTCGAATGCAACTGAGATTCGTACTTACAAATAATTTCTGCAAAATACAAAAAAAAAACGAAAATGCAAACAATCGGTAGTTGTTTTTAAATACGTGTGCGGTGACTTATTCGGCATAACTTCTAGAATCGTCGTGCGCAACGGCCGTTATTATTTAGCATAGTGGCAAAGGAATATTGGTATTCATTCTATCAAACTCAGTCTGATAAGTAAATTTTCCAGGGAATATTACAAAAGCATAAAATATGGAAATACCAATTATTGATTAAGGAAATGTCTTGAGGTGGCATAAGTTAAAATCACTTTCAAAATCTGTACGTCAAGACTTATAGTGTATTAATTTATTGCCACTTTTGCACCAACACGTTAATTTTAGATTAATTTTAATTAACACTTAAGATATGACATTCGTGGCAGAGGATCCAGAGTATGCACATGTATTAAAAATGAAATGTAACATTTAAGTGTTATTTAAAAATAATCCTGTTGGTTGTAATTCTACGAAGTATACTTACCCACCTTTTGTAATTTTGCCTTCTATACAAGTACAAGATACTTTTAAATTTATGATATACTTGTATGTTTATCTAAGCAACCTCACATAACGTTTGTAAATTTACATATTAAATCATTACAATATTGCATTGAATTTCGCATTTAATTTGGTAATTTACAAGATAGAGAAATTACAAGCGCCATTGTAAATTTATATTTATCTTGTAAAAATAAAACACTTTGGTAATTTACACATGTGCGTGGTCACGAATTGCCATGCATTTGCACGTAATTTTAAAGAATACTTTTTCAGTGTAGATTACTCACGGCTCATAACAGACGCATCAGACATGACAGAAGATGTCTGATGTAAATTCTGTTAAAACAAGGGCAACCGCAATGTAGACACGGCTCTCGAGGATGATAGATCTAATTAAGAAGACAAAATTAGCAGTTGTTTTCGAGGATTAAGGAGATCCAATGTAATCTATCTAATTTAGATCTAAATTAACGAAATTAATGCTAAACTTCCCAAGGCGACTCTGTCCTAAACGAAGTATTGAATACTGATCTACCACGTGGAACATATTCAGTTTGGAAATAAGTCTGTTCGTGAAACAAACAAACAAAAACGAGACCTAAGAGAAAATTGAAAATAACATTCCAGAGATTAACACAATATATCAAGTCTATTCGTTCGGCCTACACTGGCTTGTAAGTAAATAGATTTTCTTTTTCTTAGTCCTTTAATCAGAAGTGGTTTCGACACACTTAAAATTTATGTAAACTTTTTCTAAACCCCTCACCACAAACTGCACTAAACTAGACGTACGTTTCGATAGCAAAGCTATCATCATCAGCAGAAACACTGAACTTGCTATCGAAACGTACGTCCAGTTTAGTGCAGTTTGTGGTGAGGGGTTTAGGAGAAGTTTACTGCATTACCAGTACCACAGTTTGGAGTATTTTTGTTATCTTAAAATTTATGTTTTTAGAGAAATAATTTAGTTTTATTTATTAATAATTTACTTTACTGGACCTAGTTGAGAGATTTCATAAATTCTTTTAAACTATTTAGTGGCCAATTTTTTTATTAATTCATCTCTAGGGTTGGAGTTCAGGTTATTCTTTCCTTTATCGACTCCTTTTTTGTTTTTCTGATAGATATTTTAAAATATCACATGCTGCAAATCATCCTGTTGATATAAAGATATCACTTATGGTTTTTAAGAAAATCCTTCCGATGCGTGAAAAAAAGATACTTATCAGCAAAGTCAGTTTTTTGAAAGAGTTCACAGTACGTTGATTTTCTTATACGCTAGTTTTTATGTTGATTAATTTTATAGAATATTTGTACTTACCCCCTACTCTCAGAGAGTAATTTTTTTCTTTTTATAGGTTTATATTTGGTTTAGTCTTATTATTTTTGAATGCTGCAATGTATGGTTGGAAAAAGTAAAATTGTTTCCCAAACGTCTACAATTTATATGAGGCACTTCTGGTGCTTCATTGTTTTTAAACTAAGGCCATTAAAAAATGAAAAGGTTAAATTATTTTTAAAATTAAGAAATGGAAATTAACTTTTCGACCGAAAAACTGTAGTGACTTCCTTAAACCAAGTAACTACTTTTTTTTAAATTTAAGTGAAATACCAATAAATTTGCTGATCCCTTAATAAACTTTGTGCAACTTTTCCATTTACTTTTCTATATCTGTATTAAACTAATTTTATGATACGAGATAATTTCATTATTTAATTTTGTGAAATTTTGAAAAACTTATGATTGTCGCAACAGTTGTTTCTCTCATTTCCAAATATTTCAAGATTTGTCATAAAAGGATTTAGGGAAGTAGGAATCCCTTTTATTAGGATTTAAATATTTCATTTGGTGAACAAAGGGAAAATATGAAACAGGGGTAAATGCTAATACATTGAAGACAGTCAAAAGCCCGCATGAGATGACAAATAATAAAATTCAAACATATAAGATTTTGTTTTAAAGATTTACGCTCTGTGCTGCTATAAGTCTTATTGAAGAAATCATAAAATAAATTTGGAATCAAACAACAAAGTACCCAGCAGGATCTCAGAATTTGTAAGTTAGAATACAAGCTTGTGTATTTGCAAATGATGCTCTGTTAGCAGCTAAAGCAACGCTTTGCTCCACGGTCATCAGTCGCCGACGGCTGCAACCGAATAGTAATTATCCATTCGTCGACGCACTTTTTAGTATTGAGTGTTTTCCTCGATCCACAGCACCACATTTCAAAATGAATATATGTCGAAAAAGTTTAACTTTATTACTCCTAAATTATTGAGCAGAAGAGGAAATTTTACTACTTTCCTTAATTTAGAAAAGTGAAAAAAAAGGAAAAATATTACCCATGTTTAAGCGAAGAAAATTAGAAAGTTTTCAATCAATATTAGTGAATAATCATTTAGCAGACAACGAAATACAATTTAAAGAATTTTATTTCATTGTCTGCTAAATGACTATTTACTAATATTCATTGAAATCCTTCTAATTTTCTTCCTGGAGCTCATTCAAAATAATCTCATAACTAAGCCCTACAACCTAAATCTTCTGCAATTCCTTTTTTGTTGTTTGCAACTTATAGTTTTTAAGTTTTGGATCGTAAATCTCCGAATTACAAGAATCAACCAGAAGGGTGAATGAAGTTCAGGAACGGCGACCGAGTCGCCGCAGGAAAACAAGCAGATTTAAAAAGCATTGTATCTGGATTGGCAGATTAAGCAGAACGCGCACTGGATCGGTTCGGAAAAAAGCAATCGGCAGTTTTTGCTACACGTAAGGCCGTGTTCTCACCGAAAGCAACCGGCGATCGCAACGCAACAGCAACGACACTCGGCACTAATGTTTAAAATACGTGTTTCCACTACTGAAAGGCAACTCAACTGCAACGCAACCAGTTGCAAATTGGTTTCCAGCAGCACTGCATACGCGTCGCGTCGTCAGTTGCGCTCTACAGTTGACAGAGCTATTGTGTCATGGCGGGATGAGACAGCAATCTCTAATTTGTGCTCCTTGTCGAAGCACACAAGTGTTTATATGATGTGATACAGACATCGTATATACTGTTGTATGTGTAAGTATGCCGGGCTATATTTTTCATCTGACGAGGATGACATTTTCTTTCGAAACTATGGAACAAGAAGACTAAAGGTGATTTCGTTAAGTACACAAGAGCAACTCAACTGAAGTTGCGGTCGCATTGCAGTTGCGTTGCCATTGCTAGTTGCTTTTGGTGAGAATACGGCCTAAAGTTAAATGAAGGGCCGTGCACTGGTTCCGAATTTTCCGATGCGATCCGAGCCGAGTCGGTGCATTGCGCGTTCTGCTGGAGTCGTCGCTACTCGGTCGCAGTCGTCGGCGACTGACGATCGTGGAGGAAAACGTGGCTTAAGGCCGTGTTCCCACCAAAAGCAACCGGCGACCGCAACGCCACAGCAACGACACTCGGCGCTAATGCTTGAATACACGTGTTTCCACCTACTGAAAGGCAGCTCAACTGCAACGCAACCAGTTGCAAATTGGTTTCCAGCAGCGCTGCATACGGCCGCGTCGCCGTCGTCAGTTGCGCTCTACAGTTGACAGAAGCTATTGTGTCATGGCCGATCAGACAGTAAAATCTTTAAATTTTATGCTCCTTGTTCAAGCCCACAAGTGTTTATATAATGTGACACAGACATCGTATACACGTGTTGACATAAAAGAAAAAGCCTGGGGAGAAATTGCGAAAATCATGTGCAAACCTAAGATAAGTTTTTTTTATTATAATTATATCTATAGGAACATTTAAATACATGATTTAAAGGTATATTTTAAGCTGCTAATATTATCGGTAAAATCAAGACAGCAAACATACTAGACAAATACTTGGATACCTATATTTTTTATTGATTAATATATTGGTTAAACAGTGTGCGCCGTGGCTATATTTTCATCCGACTAAGACGACATTTTGTTCGCAACTATGGAAACAGAGACTAAAGTTGATTTCGTTAAGTACACAAGAGCAACTCAACTGAAGTTGCGGTCGCATTGCAATTGCGTTGCCATTGCTAGTTGCTTTTGGTGAGAACACGGCCTAAGAGTGGAAACTTGGAATAGTATATTTCAAACCAAGGACAAATATTACAAACCGAGCCGAAGGCGAGGTTTGTAATTGCCCAAGGCCTGCACTTTCTTCACGTGGTTTGAATACTATTTTTTTCCCAGCCAATCCAATTTTAACTAAATGTCTAAAAATAATGACAATTGTGAGTGACATGATAGATAGTAGGCTTAATCCGTCAAATATATTTTGAGAACTGTCAAGTTAGCGTCTTTTTAAACTGTTAATAATAGTTTACTTGAACTTTAATACATAATAATTTAGCAATTATCTCATAAATAGGCTCAGACTGGGACGAATGTACTAATACCATCTATCAATAATGTCCCATATGATAAGATGTACAGTTTCATCATGTCAATGTCACTTACTTTTCCTCCCATTAGAGAGGTAAAGTAGAATTTTGCTCCCTAGGGAGGTAAAGTACACTTTGCTGGGAAAAAATATTACTGCACGGGCAGACACACTTAAAGAACACAATTTATCTATGGACCAGAACAAAACTACAGTATGGCTACGTCCTATAAAGGAAGGAAATAATTATGCCGATAATATTCTGAAGTGGACAAATTAAGGCACTTATCTTGGAATAATTATAAATAGTAAAGTAGGTAATAGTAAATCCCCATTTCCATTACAAACACCACACATCATGTAAAACATATCAGCATACTCGATAAATGAAAAATCCATGTTTAAAGGCACGAAATAAAAAACCTAAATCGCCCAAAAAAAAACGTGCGAAACTGAATAGACAATAAAATTAATAATTTAACAATTAATTATAAAGAACGAATCCTACTACCTACTATTTCGACTGACAGAAAGACACATAATTCGACTATTTACAATGCTATTAAATACCGGATTCACTGTACTGTATTGACAGTTAAGATATGTATGTAATGGAAGTATGAAAAGGAATATACATCATTATTATGAAAATATCTGAGCAAAGAATTGCCAAAAACGAGATTACGATGCGAAAAGATATT
The DNA here is from genome assembly GCA_004143645.1 of Protaetia brevitarsis. Lineage (NCBI taxonomy): Eukaryota > Metazoa > Arthropoda > Insecta > Coleoptera > Scarabaeidae > Protaetia > Protaetia brevitarsis. The sequence continues at coordinate 2,045,822 of RXPK01000094.1, read as the reverse complement.
ATTTGCGGAAATAACTTATCTTCAGAACACTACGCTACTGCACCCTCCTACTTTTTACCAAAAAGAGTTAGCTAGAAATGCATATTACTCAACTGAATATTGAAACTTTCGAGACTTATTGTAGACGCAGGATGTAAGATAGAATTTTTCAATTAAGATAAACAGCTAAGAATTTATCAAAGAAGGTCGCCGCCTACAGGTCTTTCGCGAATATCAACACAGTCTGTATATCCTTGTTGCTTCGTTTAAAGCATGTTAAAGATATTAACTAAATATGCGGCAATTCGGCGCTATTTCTGGCGCAGATTTTGTGTTGCTTTCGTGTGGGTAAAATTTGTTTAATTAGACTCTTTAATTTCTCCATCAATTGGTTTCCAAAGTGAGTATTCGATTATTAGTTAGTTCATACAGAGATAGACACCAACTTCCAGTTCCTGTTTTTGTTTTCGTTGAAATTTTCGTCAAAATTGGGGTTAATTATTTATTTTTATTTTGTTGCTGATTACGTGATTTATTTCTTATTTTCTATATATTACGACAGACAAAGTTAATTTTTTAATGTCTTTTTGTTAATCATCATAGTAAGCTATATTTTATAAAATTTGCTACAAGAAGGTATCTAAATATCAATAAAATGCATTTCCAAAATTAAGCTAATAATTCATACCTATTTACTTTCCTGTCATTCATTTGAAATTCGACGAAATTCTTATTTAATGTAAACTAGGTATTGCACATAGTTTAAATACAGCTAGTACACCGCTGGATGAAGACGTCGCGGAAATCCAGTAACTGCGGCGTTTTAGTTCGCCCCAAGGCGACTGTGGAGGATAGGGGAGGGATTTTAAGGTCTAGAAGTAATTATAAATAAATGCCACGGGGCAGGCAAATATCTGATTACAGCGCCGGGAGTGGGACACGGGCGACTGCTTAAGCTTCGTCGCTTTTAAATCTAGTTACGTGACGCCGCGCTGGGTTTCTAATTAACAAATTATTGCGGATTATGAATTCGCCTAAATCTTTCCTTTTCCTCCTTCGCACATTCGCACGCAAACGTATAACCCGGATTCGTGTAGAAAGTTTATCGTTAACCAACCCGCAATCTACTTGCATTCGCTTGCTTCTATGAATTCACATTGCGGCATTTTTAAGAAAATCAGATATATGTCAAATTTAAGGCATTTTCAGTTATGGACCAGGATTATTTAACATAGACCATTATTGAAAGAATTCTAATGGAGTATAGAAAGGAAATATATCCAGTACACCGAAGCAAAATATATGAAGAAAATTACTATGGTATCCACAATGCAGAGATGGCATTTGGGTATTTATTTCTTAGAACATTACATTCTTCTCCGCAATGAATATTACTTATTTATTTATTGTAACTTTATATCTAATTGTTTTAGATTACTTCGTATATCTATTTACAATTAGGTGCTTTGTGTAAACCTTTCCCAGGTAACCAAATATAAATTTCCACAATTATTTTTAGAACTTTAGCAGAAAGGTATTAAAATAACTCTTAATGTAATACAAAATAGTAAGTAATTTCATGTTTCAACGTTGAAGTTACTAAAAATTATTGTGGGAAATTTAAATTTGGTTGCCTGGGTTGCCACTGTAGATCGCTGATTGTGAGTATGAGTAGTGGATAGTAGTGATGTATTAAACTGCTTCTTTACGTTAGTAGCTACAACCTGGTTCTGCTACTTTTGGTTAGCAGTTTAAAAAAGCTGCTACTTTTTGTAGCAGTTTTCCTTAAACTAGCGGTATACGTTAAACAGATAAATTGTTTCTACTTTGCACACAGCTTATATTGTCTTATTGTTATCGTTATTCACTCAATATCTCTATGTTGTTTAATATATATCGTGATATAGCTTTACAAATTTGAATTTTCATATAAAGTTTCTCTTATGGATCATCATTATATATTAATTTTCTTCTACATTTTAAGAAATAATTTGGCAAAACCCATTTAGAATATAAGAAGAATATCAATGTGATTTAATAATAAGAGAAGCTATTCAAATCTATTTGACAAACACTTACTAAATTCCTCAATTTAATAATCACATGGAAATAATCTTTTTGTTTTTATTACATAAGCACTGAAGTTACAACTTCAAAATGCTCTAAATTAATAAATTATCAAAAAATTAAAAATCAATTTACTCATTTAAATTAATTTTAATTAAATGATCACCTCCATTTCTCACCGATTTTGTGAAAAAAAATATTAATTTAATCATTGAAAAAAAATAATCCCTTCTGCGCCACGCGCCCCTCAAAATGATCAAGACGATCTAAATACCCCTATACGACAAAAATTGCACCCTCGGGGCGCGGCTCCGATGGAAACCGACGCACGACATTCCCCTACAACTTTACATACAACATATTTAGAAACATTTTAATTTATTGCTAAGGAAACTACTACAAAAAGTAACAGCTTCTTTTGATATTGAATAACTGCTACAAACTTTTAACGGTTGTTAGCTTCTACAAAATAGCAGTTTGCTTCGCAGCAATCCATCACTGGTGGATACGTATACAATTATACATGGCTGTCACAAGCTCTGAAGTATTAATTGAATTTAAATGATCTGTAGCTAAATAATTGACCCCATGGGCTATATATTTTTCTGATTCTTATCATTGTGATAATTTGCAAACTAAATTAATTTTTATTCTCTGATTATTTAACCATTAGTATACATCTACTTATCACACTCTATTATTTGATGAAATTAAACATAAATAAGTTCAAATATCTGTCAATCAAAAGTCATACTAATGCACAATATTCATAACTCTTGCATTGAACATTTTTTTGAAAAATGAGGAAATATTTCAATTTATATTTACAAATAAAGGTTCATAACTCGCACACAAAAAAATATTTCTCTAGTATCTCTTAAACTGTGATATACGATACGTTAAACATAAATAGTTATGAACTTTCCCTAAATTTAAAATTAAATTCAAATTCATCAAAAAAAAATTATAAGACAATTTCAAGAATTTCAGGTCACGAAATACACTTTTAATCTCGTTTACTTTCAATTGTCGCTATTGACTTTGTTGATTTGTTTATTCAGACCTGACAGCTACGCCTGATAATGACCTACGCCGAAACATGTCGTACACATAATAAAAATTATTGATTGAAGCAGCTGATTGGGGTTTTTATTCAATTTTCCTAAAAAAAATGTTTGTCTTATTTTCAATTAAACCATGACATTATATATTCTCTAAACTAATTTTTTTATCTAAGAAAAACTAATCATACACTGTTTCCTAGCTGTAATGATACCCCTTATCATGAGCTATTACCTTATTTAGAGTTGACATTGTCCGGCAAGTGTAATATTCAATTATTTCGAGACCAATATCTTCAATTTCATAATGAATTCGGTGCTTCAGTTCATTAAAACTGTTGAATCTATGATAATGCACCCTTATTTTTAAATGAATTTACAAAAAGAAACTGACACTACAGTTCATTAACTGTAAGAATGCAGATAAGATAGGCGAACAGATCATAGCTTCCGATTGGCTAATAGGCGATTTCACACATGCGAAAAATATTCTATTTAGGAAATGCCATTTATGTTGTATAAAACTAAATGTCACTGATATCTAATGACAGCCTGTGAAATACTTGTGTGGACTTCGGCTCACAATCAATGTTTATTAGTTTCTAGTGTCTCTAGCGTATTTTTTATTTATCCGCATAAAAATAGTTTATAAAAAAGCCTGCTTAATTTAAATTATCCTGTTTTTTATGTTATGACCAATCTGAAAATGAACACAATTTCTTTAAGAAGTTTTACATATTACACAAATTCTAATCTTAACAAACTATTTCTACTAATTTACAACTTCATTTGTAGTGCCATTCAAAAAGTTTGGCAGTTAATTCCCAGTATTCCTTAACAGCCCCAAGTTATTACAAAACTTGTGCCATAGTTGTTTCGCACTAGTATTCATTCATTTCAACAAAATGAATTGCAGGATAAGTTGTAAAATGAAAAGCAACAAACTAAGTTATGTGATTATATAAGCGCCTACTTAAAATATTTTACATTAAGGTAATTTATATTAAACTATACTACAATTAGTAAAGAAAAAACACCCGAGGTGAATTTTATGTAAACAATGATATGAGTGGATAAGCATTTCCTTAAAATCATTGACCCTCTACGGAATTTTTACTGTTGTTTCAATCATATTCCGTTTGATAAATAAGACAATATAGTTTGTAAGTATACAATCTCACTCATTCACTTGGGTATTTATGCTTTTAAATAATGATCAATGTATGTTGTTTTATTGAAACGTTTCAAAAGTGCATGGTGAATTTTTGTCAGCACCGCTTCTAGCAGTAAATCACTTGCGCTTGTCAAGCATCCCGGCTGAGCCGAATCCCCCCCCCCCTCCCTCCCCCCCTAATCATATTGTATTATGTCGTTTTTTAATTATTCGAATGACAAACTTGTTGATTTATTATTATTATACCTCTATTCACTTATTTTACGTGTTATTCAAATCATGACCGTTTCTTGACTCTATTTATACTATCATTCACATCTGGTGGCGATTTCCGTTATCATATTTCCTTTTTTTACTTTTTGAACAAATAACTTAACTTAAACCCGATTAGAACTAATCTTTATACCTAACGGGCGTTATAATTTGCTCATCACTACTAGCCTTAACGATATCTTCATGACTGGATTTAGTTTCCGTTTTATTCCGCAGCGAGCTGTTATCTGAGTCCAAAATATTTATTGAGCCAGTTTGCGCTGGTTCAATAATAGGATCCTTAATTGTATTAAAATTTATCGAACAATTATGTTGTCTTACATAAGCGTTTTAAGAAAGTTTTATGCAGGATGAGTTAAGTTAAATCATCAATATTGTCTCTAACCAAGTATGATCGCAGATCTTTGGTTTTCTTTACAATTTCTGTTGGAACTAATATTTTCCCCTTCCGCAATATTATGCTTTCCTGCTCGTTAAAATCAGTCCTCCCTCGAGCTTGTTTGTCATAAGAGATTTTATTCCTTTCTCGTTGTTGTTTAACCTTTTCTATTTTTAAGGTCTGGTTTTACTGTTAATACTTCCCCAGGACATGGGTAGCGTAGTACATAGAATTCTGTTGTTTAATAATTCCGATGGAGAAATGTTTAAACCCGGTTAGAGGGTTTGTACGGTATTCTAACAAAACTTTATAAATATCTGTGCTAGTATCTGGACATTTTTTAAAAATGTTTTTGCAAATTCCTACCGACATTTCAACTAACCCGTTTGATTTCGGATATTTTGGACTAGATGTTATTAAATCAAATTCCCACTCTCTCGCAAACAAAGTTAAATTCAAGTATTATTAAATGGCATATTATTCGACATATACATTTTTGGGATACCATGAATAGAAAGTATTATTTATTGTTTATTATTTCAAATATCGTTTTATTTTCTAGTTCTAGACAGTTCAAACCACATACTGTAATAATCTGCAGTTATTAAATAATCATGATTCCTATAGGTCATTATGTCAGTCGCGATTTCATAAAATGGAATATTTAGTTTTTCCTGTAATATCAACGGCTCTTTTTGATTTCTTTTACTATAATTAAAACAGGTTTTACACTTGGAAACAAATTTTTATACATTATCCGACATCTTTGGCCAATAGACTATTGTTCTGTCCCTAGTTTTATTTTTTTCAATATCAAAATACCCTGAGTGTAATTTAGTTAACATTATAGATAGTAATTTTGATGGCACTAGCAATTTACAGTTATTGAATGTTAACTGTTAACATATAAATTATCTCTAATTTTGCAAAAAAAAAAAAATTAATATCACGATTCGGGATGTTACGTTTATCATTTGCCCAACCATTTTCACAGCAATTACAATTTCTTTTAGCATAACGTCTTTCTCTGTGTATTCTCTTAATCCCTTTAATCGTTTATCAGAAACTAGTAGATTAACAAACAGAGAATAAACTGAATCTAGCATTTTAGGATCATCACTAACAGTTTCTTTATAGTCTTGAAAGAAGATCTGCTAACATACTTGTGTACTCAATTTACTAAAATTACTAAAATTAATTTAAGTAATTCTAGTTTTAATTTTTGTAATCAACTGCTAACATTGCAAATCTCTTTTGTGTTAGTAGCTACTAATAGCTTCTGATCTGACTTTACAAGGATTTTTCTACCATAGACATAGTGGTGCAATTTGTTAAGGCAGAACACTATCGTTAATAATTATTTTTCTATTCGTGGCCAGTTTTGCTCCGTATCTGTTAGATTTATGGAGTAAAATGTTACTGGTTTTCCTTGTTGCATTAGCAGCCTACTATATGACTTGGATCACTTTGTACTTCTATAGGCGCATTACCATTCAATATTTGCAAAGTTGGAATTTTAGCAATTAATCTTATAACTTTAGAAAAACAGTGAAAATGTTCTGCTGTTCACACCCATTGCATATTATTTTTTATTAAGTTCGCAAAGGAAATCTCAGATAAATTAGCTAAGTATCTTCAATCATTTTCTCATTAACCCTATGCAACACTTAAGGACTTACATTTAATCGAAAAGCCGACCCATTAAAACAATATTTACCAAATGGTGTTACGAAAGTGCACTATTTTCTACTTTTATCATCATTTGGAACTTGATAAAATCCTTGTTTGAAATCTAGTACTGCAAATATCTTTTTACCCTTTAATTTTAAGTATAGCACGTAGGGATAATATAATAATAATAATTTTTTTCCACAATTAACAAACCTCATTCATCACGTTTTACTATAATTCCTAGCCGCTAGATCAATAAGAGCTTCTTTTAACTTAGGTTTGAGTGTATCAAGCACCCTTCTGCATGCATACAACTGGATTGGCATTCGGCTTTAAAACAATATTATATTCAAATTGAAATTTTCCTGTACCCCCAAAGCTTGTCTATTTTTATGTACAATTACGTGGTAATCTAATATTTACGTCCAATTTCCTAATTGTAAAAATACTGCTTCAATTACATTTGCAAATAAACTCTTATTTACTGTTATTAACCTTAAATAAGGTAATACGAAAAAAAGTGCTTCGGATAACTGTTTCCGATACCGTTTCTTCTTCAATCATTTATTTTTTAAGACCCAGGTTTCCATCTACACACAGAGTTGTTTACTACCATGATAAAAGACCGACACATTGATGGCAAGGAAGGATAACAGGAACAAATTATCTGTATTAATAGACTCTTTCTTTCAGAGTATCCCTCCCATATCAAAATTAGTTCTTAAAGTAAAGTGAAATTTATATGTCTAAATCATGGATAAATTGAGATAATTCTTCTAGAGAATTTTCGTACCATGTATACTGATTGTAAACTAACATTTTCCGAATTTATTTAGTTGAAATGACCACTATTTTGCCTCTAAACATATTCATGCCAATAAAGCAAGCGGTGAGGCTTTATAAAGGTGACAAAGTATGCTTATTTTTAGGATTTGAAATCGTTGAAATTAAGATTGTATCTAAAGAAGAAGTACCGAATATTAAGATATAAAATAAACTTTCCACTTATTGAGTAAACACTATGCTTAATGCACGCGGTGTTATCAAATGGGAAACATACTAGATTCTTTATTACGCTGGAGGTTATTTAAAAAGGTATATTTTCACAAAATCTTCTATTAATGTATGAAGTGTGAGTACTCTGATTTTTTTTGCAAATTATACAGGTGTTTCGGAATGACACCGCATTATTGTAGGTAAATGTTCCCCAGCACAACATAAACAAATAAGTTTCTATAAACATATGTGTCGAATTAATTTATTACCGAGATCAACGATTAACCCTACTTTATACTGTATTTGACCCTACTAAAGATAAGAAAGTGGACTGTGCGCGCCATCTGTAGTCTACGCATAATAATGTCAGTTATTTTCCATAAGCAGATTTCTACATTTTCAATTGATTTGGAACAGAAGCATGTGATTTCGTAATTCGACACATGTTGTCACTTCGTTATTACTGTGACATAGTAATATTGGTGTATAGCCAGACAACACCAGCTAAGATTAGATGAATTAGACGTTTGGTGATTATTTATGGCATATGTAATATATTTGTATGAGTATGACGTTTCTTTAGCAAAAAAAAAAATCAAGATCATATATACTAAAGCGGCGGCCTATCCATGACTCATAGAGGAGGCTATGACATGATCGAAATTTTTCGTATAATATTGTGTGTAAGATGCTATGTTACGAACTTATACGAAGAAATTCGATCTATAGCATGGCTTCCTCGATGACGCTTGCACCAAGCGCGCCTGATACACTACTGACTACTGATACTACGCTCGAATTTCCAAGATAGGTAATACCAGTTTCGTTAAATAATTATTTATCTAAAAGTCAGATGTCAATCAAATAGCGCCATGATATTATAAGCTTTTAAGGAATTGAATATCCTATATATAATCCTAATATATATTATTTATTTGTGTCAGATGATTGAATACCTAATCTATCAATTAATATTAAACATTGTTTATAGAAGTTACTCATCTGTGTTACTAGATTTGTGCATTTTCGAGTCCGTGAATACACTGAGGCAGTTCATTTTTTAATTATCATGAGAGATGTCACAAATTTATTCACTTTTGCAGAACAAACAGACATGCTTTTAACTTATGAAATGGTGTGGCTGCTATACAATATGGTCATGAAAATTTTCTCAAACGAAAAATACCCAATCATGAACCGTTTGAAGCTACTGAAAGGCGTCCTAGGAAAAATGGCATGCTGAAATCTGTAGTATATAAGCAGAGGAGAACCTTCGCAGGGAAATTACTACACATTACAAATATACCTTTTCATTAAATGTCTGGTGTGGTTCTGTTTTGGGACAATCTCATCGGCCGCTTTTTTTGCTACCTAGGCTTTCAGGAATATCTTACTTGCATTTCTGTAGCAGTAGTCTGTACACAGACTGAATACAAACGCATAAACAAATTATCACCAAGAGTGAATATATTTCCATCTATGGAATTGGGAAACCACAGTCCTACCCCGATGACAACAGTAGAGACACTGTCGAACCGTCGGATCTAAACAATCCAACAGACGTTGGAAATAGCCCAAACACCAACTGATATTCTAGTAATCCATCCAAGAATTTCACGATATGAAGAACAATAAAAACAATTGAAAAGCATAAATAAATATTCAAACAGAATTGATATGGAATAGTTTAATTTAACAGAACCAAAATCGAGCAATGAAAACAGAAAATCAATCAAACTAAACAACTAATTTTAGATAAATCAATGAATTTCCATTAATTTTAATTAGTATATAAACACTATATAATTAAATAAAGCCGCAAACTAATAAGCGTATACGTCAGTATCAGATCATAAAATAGAAAGCTAATAAGACCTTTCTTGAAAATAGGAAAAAAATTAATGTCATTCCTATAATCTTAGCAGAAACAATGCCACATACGTTTGGTAGGCTATGGTAATTGTTCACCATAATGTTGTTGTATCAAAGTAAGTATGTACGTACGGTATTTAAAGTATGAGTGAGAATTTATGGTTTTTCATTCAGTAGCCAGTTTTTAAATCTTTGGTTCTTTTTTGTTTTATCGAAAACGTAGGCATACGCTTTCACTAGTTGTTCGGCTCTCGCGCAGAATAGTTGTTAGTTGCCTCGCCGCTTATAGAAGCTTTGCATTTCCTCGCTTTATCCATATGTCTCCCCTTACCTGAAGTGCCTTCTTTCCGCAAGTGAATAGACTGACGGGATACTTTGGGTAACTCTTTTTTTCAGTTAATTTCGCTTATTTAGATAAATATCGCTACATTCACATACACAGGGCCGTTCCGTACCGGGTGTGCAAGGGGTGCGGCGCACACGGACGCCTAACAGGAAAGGGCACCAATAGAGGCCCAAAAAACATATAAACAATGTAAAAAATATTTCGCCATCATATTGGATTGAATACCTTATGTAAGTCATACAAATCAGGTTACTATTGTTGTAATATTTGTTTTATTAAATACTGAAACCAAAATATTGAAAATTAGAGAGCGCTTTTTAGATTTTGTCGAAATATCAGGTTCGGTAAAACAAGAATTTGCAAATTCCTTAATTAACTGTTTAAGAGCTTATGACAGTTATGACATAGATCAACGGTTTAAGAGGGCAAGGATATGACAATGGAGCAAATATAAAAGGGTGTCATAAGGGTTTGCAAAAAGAAGTAGGCTTACATTCTAGAACTTTTTTTACAGCATGTGCTGCGCATAGTTTAAATTTGGTAATAAATGATGCTACTAAGTCGTCTTCATAAGTTACCAATTTCTCTGGAATTACGCAAGAATTATGTTATGCATTATCGCCTAAGTCATGACAAGCTAAAAAATGAATTTCCTGCACCGTCAATAAAACCTCTTTCTAATACTAATGCTCTAAAAATGTTACGATATAATATGGATAAAATGTATGCTCTTTATTCAGAGGCCACAAAAGACAATGACACAGGCGAAACCTGGCAGATAGTTTACTACTAAAAATAAATCTTTTTAAAGTATATGGCTCTGTGTTTCCGGTTTAAACGTATTGACTTAAAATTAACGTACTCAGTAAGATGATGACAAACACTGAAACGTAATAGAGATTTAGCGCAGAAAGAAAGCTCAGGTTTAATGATACCCTAAAAGAAGCTAAAAAATGGCTGAAACCAATGATAGCGATGTTTCCCTTCCATCAATGAATCCTGTAAGGCCACGTAGAAAAAAAAACAATATATAGTTAAGAAAGTAAAGATGAAAATTTGACAAATCCTGAAGAAATATTTAAAATAAATTTTTATTTTGCTATTTTCGTCACTGCCTCGGGTGCATTAAATGAATGATTGTGAAATATTTTTTTTGAATGATTTAACCGACTTTTTAAAATTAGATAAATCGAATACATTAGCAAAATGTATGAAGCTGGAAAACATGTTACGCGACAGAAAAATGAATAAACCGGATGTATCAAGAGAAGAATTATTCAAATAATTTTAATTATTTATATATTTATTCATTATCTAACAGCAGAAAATCTGCTAATTACAGGATAAACCTAAACTAATAAAAATATACCTAAAAAATCAAACACGATACTGAAAAAAAAAAAAAAAGAAGAAAACATTATGTTAGATTTCATTAAAGCACATGAAAACTTTAGTGTACCGATATATAATTGGTAAATAAATTACACAACTATTACACAGTGTGTAACTAAATATTAGTGATAATAAGCAATAATAAACAGGTAAGAGAATAAAAAACCAAAAAAGAAACAATAACAATTGTGAATTAACGTAATTTTTTAATGAATAAAGGCTAATATTAGAAAGATCTATATCCTCACAAATTGAATTAACCCTTGAGCACATGGATGGAATTGGAGAGGCGGAATAGTGATGTGTATTGGCAGAAGGAACATAATACAAAGGAAAAATTCTACTGCCCGACCGAGGGATTCAGAACACCAGGGTCTCAAGTATAAGGCTGTCACGTATCCGTGTATTAGCTTATAAATAAAAATGATGATCTGAGAAATATGTCTTCTAGTTTCGAGGGATTGGTAAGTAAACGAATCACATAAACCACTGCAAGAATAATTATGATTTAAATACGTTTTATATTTACGGTAATACAGGATTTCTAAAAACCTTTTCCTGGACACTCTCAACAAGGTTACTATATTTATTATAGAAGGGACACCTGTGTTACGCAACAAAAAACCTAACATACGCAATGCATTTGTAGTAATATCATGCATATGCAAACTGAAAGCTAACGTATTATCAAAAAGAATACCAAGATCCATCACGTTAAATAGTATTCAATTATGTATGAGTGATTCTATGAAAACGTCAAAAATCTTGTCTTATTTGCTCTCTAACAATATTATATATTTCTTTCTAAATTTAGTTATAACTATACGAATATTTTTGACATTACCAGTTACTGTTGGTGGTAGTGAGAGATTTTCCAAATGAAAAATTATAAAAAATCATCTAAGATCAGCAATGGGCCAACAACAACTATCAGATTTATCTATTATCTGTATTGAAACCGATATTGGGAGGGCGATAATGCTTAAAATATATGTATAACTCTGGGCTTTTTGTTTTTTTTTTCTTTCTAATACATTTGTTTATTGCTTATATTTCATGTACTTAATTTTAAAAAAAAAATAAGAGTAAAAAAGAAGTACGTTTCAAGTCAACCAAGGCTTATTTATCAAATACTAATTTCAGCTATTTTTTTTTTATTCATTATACCGATTGTCAACACTATTTGCGGACGCGCTACATTAATGGGGGGGTAATAAGAAACACTTACTCCTATTAAAAAAAAATATGGTAGTTGCTGTAGTTAGCCCAATTAAGATCACTTAACTTCAGTTTAACAGCAGGTCCAAATCATTCCTCTTTTATGACCTAGAGGTGTAATAAAAGCGCAGGTTCGGAACGAAAAGCTAAGTAAAATTGAAATTAGGCACCTAGCTACATTTGATTGTTGTTGATATTAACGTTATCTGATTGGATTACATTTCAAAGGTCAATTTTGGTTAGAGAATAAAAGAAAGTCTGAACTGGTTTTACAGTTCCTTATTAACACCTTTTTACTGCCCTTTTACAACCCGCGCCATTCATTTAAATGTTATTGTTTCCTCTATCCTTAATGGCGTCAGAAATCAATAAAAGTTAGCTCCTTTTAAAGTTATACACCATATAAAGGTAGGTACGTATATACATTACACACGATCAAACAAAAATATCGTAAAATAATTCAACAATGTCAAAAACTAGGGGAGGTTGTTTGGCCGCGGACGACTAGATAATCACAATATTCAAATCTGCATTCAGATAGTTTTCAGAATTGAAGTAAAATCAGCATCACGCATTCACGAAAGTTCAACGGCTGTCCACAACAACAACAGCGCGCTATTACCTATATATAACATCCATCTATTTAAATACAATCTGTAATTCAAAATGCACTACCCGGAAATTGTTTGAATATTTCTTGATTTCAATAGAAGAATGCAAATAAAATTGTAAATGAAGTTTGGAGTTTTTTTTTATTCCCCGATGTGTATATCGGCTTTTTCAAAATATTTTCTTTTCTAATTTAAATATATCTGTAATGAATAGTTGTTCCAGTTTTTTGAGTACTCAAAAATTACAATAGAAATTGGTATAAGTAAGAATGAAATTATATGTTAAAATAATTAACCCAAATTATTAAAAAATATTTTCATATTCTTCTTTTAATAAAATTTGGGTAGCATTAGGTATATTTATATAACAATTTTTTAAAAATATTATTTTTTTTGTTTGCTTTGAACAATAAACTAATGGTACATCAACAAATTAACATATTTGATTTATATTTCTTTCTTTTTAAAATTGTGCCATTTTTAAGTACAATTTAATAGTTAAATGTACGTTAAATGTAAGAGTGAGGTGTGTACCGTGGTTTTACTTATTGTTAAAATAAGAAATTGTGTTTTATATACGCCCCACTTTTGTAAAAATATATACATTTGAAATTTTATAGGTTTGGATGGCAAAATTATTTTATTTGTAAAATACGGAAAATTATGTATTTTATTTGATATCCTGTGTATCATGAATGGGATGTTATTTTGATTTGAATCATTTTTAATACCGGCTTTATATTGGTTTTTCTTTAATTTAATATTTTGGTGTGATCGTAATCAAAAGAATAGTTTTTATTGTTCACGTATTTTTTCAGAGTAATGATGTTGTTAGACTGTTTATGACCACTGATTCGTTCTGGAAGCCGTTGCATTGCTTGTTCCTATAATAGGTACACACAATACCCATTAAAGTTAATGTCTTATTAGTTTTTCGAACAAACTTATATACAGGTGTACCATCGAAGACTGGTTCTTTGATTGATGACTTCTTCAGGAGGTAGTAATTTAAATATAATAATATAAATTAGATTATTTTAGAAGAGAATATTTAGAAGTGTTGAATAGTCAAAAACAAAATGTCAATGACAAAAATGTTGTTTTTTTATATTATATATAATATTACATATTTGGCATTAAACTCCTACGAAGGCCGATCGGTACTGCTTTCCAAATAGCTAGAATTTTTATTTACAAATTTAAATAATTAAGTAACGGTTTTTTTTTCATCTTTTACCTAATATTAATGTACCCCTAATGGTATCAATGACAAAAATGTTTTGTTGTCCTGACTATTCAACATTTCCAAGTTAAGATAATTTAATTTATATTATTATTACCTCCTAAAGAAGTCACTAAACAACGACGAACTATTGAGGTCCTAAAAAAGTAGTTTTATTGAATAGACCGCATTTACTCAATTTTATACCGTATTCTATCTAATAAACATTAACATTATTTGAACAGTTTCTCTTTCAAACCTTCTTCAAATAATTGAATTCTAGGGAATTGAAATCTTAAAAAGCATTTTCCGACAAAATATGAGTATGAATAGTTTATTTAATCACCACATTTCATATACCCTTAATTCTAAAATTTAAATAGTATATGTAAACGCCACACTTTTTAAAAATAAATATTTCATCTTATCCTAGCAATTTGTTTTAATTATAGGTAATATTACAATAGTTTTCTTCAAATAAAAGTAGCAGTAACTGTTGTTATTGTTATAAAAAGAGAAAATGCTGAGCCTAATACGCTCATTTGCAAATAACTCAATTGCTTACGCCCCTTCGCAAACCGAACGAGATTTGGCCTCGGGAATCGCAGGCCCTGATGCAGTATCTTTTCCTTCCTAAATATCACTGTTTATGTATTTTTTTCATCCCACTTTAGTATAAACTTGAAGATATGTAATACTTAAAAGAAGAAATTATTGGTATGATTTCCTCAATTGGTATATAAATATTTAGGTGAAATGAAGGATTTTTTTTAGTATGTTAAATATAGATTTTAGGAATATGCAATTCAATAAACCTTTATATTAATGAAGATAATGAACTACTATAATGTCATTGCTTTCGTAATTGAACAATCGAGTGTGAACGCAAGGTATATCAGTAGAAATACTGAAACGGGTAAGAGTACTACTCAAACAATTTCACAGAAACATAAATATTATCCTTATTATACATCTATCCATTATGGACGGAGAACACAAAAGATATTCACGTTTATGCACAAGAAAATCTTAGGTCTGTTACTACATGGTATGTTGCAAAACTTACCATTAGATTTATTGCGTATCATGGGTTCCAACATAATGAAACACGTTTACATGCAACAAGGGAGCTAGTTTAATCATCAAATACATTTTTCTAAATAGGTGGATTGGACGTGATGGTACAGTGGAATAGTCAATAAGATCACATAAAGGAATCTGTCTATAAAAGAGAGTTAATTTGAGGTATAAGAGGACAAAAAAACAAATGATTTATCAAAGATAACATATCGTCTCTTAGATCATTACAGGAACAAATACATAACATTAAATAACAAGGTTGAGAAACATGAAAAAAACCGGAAAAAGTAGTAAATTTCGGTAGAATATCATATTCAAAGCTAGCGATATTAAACTAATTCCATCACGGGATACTAAATAAATAAATTAATTTTATAGAGATCTTTTTATCATTATCATCATCAATCAAAAATATTTTTTTTTGTTACACTGTAGCTAATTCTACGCCTAATAATGTTTATGTCATAATTTTCTGAGCACAAAATGATTTATTGAGAGATGGTTAAAACTGCTCTTTTCTCAGAACTGATCTTTCTGCTCCTGCTTCGCTGCTGACAAACCAGATCTTAAAAACAACTCCTGCTCCATTTAGTTGCTCCAAGGGGCAAATGGATAATACCACTTACAAGAGGAAGTGGAGTAAGTTATCTTGAAGTGGTGTATTTATCTACGTACGCTTTTACTTTATGTCTCGCACGATGTTCGGTAGTCCGTTCCCATTTATTTATTTTATTTTAGAGGTATTTCATTTTGTTAACAGTTCATTTTTTTTCACATGCGGAAGAAGCATATAAATTGAATTATTGAAATAATTTATTTTTTTTGAAATTAATTCATTCGTATTTTTGCTAATGCAACTCCCAATGCTCTTCCAAAATAGCGTATAAAAATGTCCATTAATGCTAGAAAGCTGATAGTTCAGACGACATGGCACATCAACCAACATCTTCAATATTTCTCGAGTTTAACGTATTTTTATGGTTTACACCAACTCTTTAACTTGCAAAAAAAAATAATTATTTCCTCTACCTCACCTTCCAATGTCCTTTAAGAGTATTTTCTTTAATAATTAATTTAAAAAAAGTATAGTTTCAACTTTAAAAAAATGTTGACAACATCTAAGTCGAGTTCCAGTAATCTTATTACGGAGTAGCCCAACACATGTACATAGAAAGCAATTTTCGCTTTCGGCAAAGTTTAAACAGCTTTCTATACATTACACTGTACCAGCTCGAATATATCTATCAAAGTTGATTCTAGGCCGGAACAGTCTAACGGAGCAGTAGCAAAGTGTACGACCATCAGAAACCAGCTCCTTCTGTTCCGAGCCACGAACCAGGTTCGAAGTAGCAAGTCTACAATTTCACCATTTCTAATATACGCAGGATTGTCATAATGAAGACGTATTATTCTAGAGCAGGCATAACTTCATCTTGGGAAATTAAAAAGAAATAAATTTTGTCTCGATTTTAGCAAATCGAAGATTGTTATTTTAGAAAACTACGTTGCTTATAAAAGTTTCACAGACTAGATTTCTGTACAATTCAAAAATATATTTTCGCACGGAAACAGATCCTTAATTATCCAATTTATGACCTCTGTTGTTGTTGCTGTTTCTCTTTGCCTTCAGATATAACCAATATATTCACATGAAAGGAGCCTCACTGGAAAAGCTAAGCTGAAGTATTTCGCCCATACTTTTTGTATTCTTTAGAGTCCCCTTATGCCTTTCTAATGGAAGTTCCAAAATAATACAACCAGAGTAGAGAACAAGGCAACTAGCGGTATAGGTTACAAAGCTTTTTGAATGAGATCAATAGAAGTTTGCCATCTTCTTGACCAAACAATAGGGAATTGACAATAGTGGTGAAATAAAGTGAAACTATGGTCAAACTAAAAACGAAAGACTTACAGCGCAGAAACGGACATAAATTTTAAAAAATGGATTCCCTGAAAAGTTTACCTCAACCTTATGATCATTTTTCTGCCAAACCACTCATTGTAGATAACTTGATATTTATTTACCTATGTCTACAATTCTGATATAGTATTTACTTACGTGTAGCAAACATAAACAACAAAAACATCAAATGATTTCCTTTCATAAACACCATCCTAATTTTGAAAATATTAAACACCAGTTAAAATAAAAAATTGAGCTATAGCTTTAAATAAATATCAAATCTTATTTTTGTCGTAATCACATTTAATTAAAAAAAATAATAATACGTTTGCTAAAATTTTCAAAATAAAACTCCCAAAATGTAACTTTATGGCTGGCGAACATGTATAAGTCATATTAAGTCACAATTATTATTGCCCGGAAATATTACGACTAAGACGCATGGCTATATTAAAATGTTTACATGAGCCAACTAAATTTGTTATCTCGTTTTCGGAATTTTAAAAAGGCATTTTCGCTATGGTAAATATGTTGAAAGACACTAACTTAATAACGGGGAACATTTGATAACATGGACAATTAGCTTTGATTTAGCATTCATTCTGTATTCGGTATCAGGTGCAAGAAAAATGAACATCTAATTGCACGCTCAAGGCGTTAATTAAAAGAAACCGATACTAATTAACGAATCCTTACAAAATAAAAGTTAAACTGCTTGCTGCCTGACCGGGCGACGCCGTTTTATACGAAGAGAATTAATTAGTTAGATTTATTAAGACCTTTTATTAATGCGATATTCGTGTCGGCATTGGGCGTTCAATTCGTAGTGTTAATTAATATTCCGGCAATACATATAAACGCACAGGTACACAATTTGTTCATTACTGTACTGTGTTTTTGTTGACACTCTTGCTCGTAGATATAAAACTGTATTTTAATAGCTTATTAAATTCCTATTAAACGTTATAGAGGTATTCATAAATTTATTCTTACTGAAAGAGTAATGTAAGTAAGCATATATTTTTTCTCCACGTGATAGCGTATAATATAAGTATCCGTAAATTATCTTTCCCACTCATCTCATCCAAATTTGTATTACACATGCTTTTACGTTGAAAATTGGAAAATGCGAGTATATACACATTAGATATTCAAGAAACACATCAACAAATTCGTTTCACATACGAATCACATTTCTTCCTATGTTTATATTCACATAATATCAAAAATAGGTTAAAAATGTATAGTTACATAAAACATAACTAATTCAAAGCTTACCAGAGCTGTCATCGCTTTTCTGTTTACTAGACGAAGGGCACGATTAAACAACAATTATTGAAATGTGTGGAGGACGTGCAACGGCGTTTATCATCTTTCTCATATTCGCAGCTTGTTGACAGAACGCGTTCGGGTTGACGACGCCGAAGCAGACGTCTCGACGCCTGTAACCAGACTGATTCTAAACGAGAATTCCCAGTTTGTAATTTCACAAGAGAAACCCTAGGCGCGTGCCCATTGTAACCCTCAGGTGTATTGGAAAGTTCTTCCCCACCAATAATCTGCCTGCACCACCGTTTTGCTGAAGACCATCACAGGTGTCTCTGCCTCCTACCGCCACCGGCCGCAAAATTAAATGTCCACATTGGGCCTTAATAAACATGCATTCGTTGTCGGTGACTGCCCTTCTGAACTAGATGGATCTCCCCTCGAAATGAAATGGATCTCCTGAAAATTTAAGCCCGTGTTACTATACGAGTAATATCGTCTTCTTTACCTACTGTTTAAAACTAGTTTTCAAGTAGTAATAGTATAAAACATACTTGTTTATGATTAGCAAATTGTGAAGAATATATATGATAAGAGTTTATTACACTGAGAAGAAGGTGCTCAGTCAACAGTTTTGGAAATGATACATTGATGTAATCACTTAAATGTTAATCTAAGAAATAAGCGTTTTGTCAACAAAACGCAAATGTTTGAGTCGATGATTTTCAGAATGCGTTCTCGAGCGTGTTGATTTAACAACCAGAATGATTGAAGGAATATATAAATATCAAGTACTACTGCAGTTGAATATTCTTAAATGCCTCTGAAAGCCGGCAACATGTATATTTCTTTAGCAATCATAAACTTTTGTGTCGACGATATTTTTATATAAATTTTTATTAATAAATCTTACACCGATTAATTTTTGATATAATAGAATTAATAGCAAATGTTTATTAGGTACCACTTATTAAATTTACTTTTACTATTTTTTTCTGTTGTTGCTAATATTTATATATGCTCAGTAGATTTTTCACGTAGTTAGTGCATTTTTAAGGTAATTATTATTAGCGAAAGTGAATGATACCTAAATGACGCATACAATGTAAATTTCGATATCACTTGTAGTTTTTAAGCAGATACTGGCAAGTTAGATAAAAGAAAAATGAATATTTTTTGTATATGTAATATGTATGCACAGTGGGCTTCTTTTCTAATGCCTCCCGCTTACGACCATGTATCTATACTTTGTACCACACGCTCTAGCCCGTGCGCTTCGGCTATTTTCGGATTCACAACCAAATCTTACATTAAAAACAGACCGAGATAACTATAATTACCTTATACTTATAATTAACAATAATTCACAGATTACCAATCCGATGCCTGCCTACTTTTAATACGATGATATTAATTATATGCAGGGTTATTATTGTATAGCACTTTTCAAAATAAAGGGGTGAAAGATATACATGAGTAATGCCTATATACAAAAAATTACGGTTCTATGTGCATGTTGTAATTTTCCAAATTTTAGGCCCAAAATGTAGTAAAGACGGCCCACATCTGTGTTTACCGTATGTATGCACATAAATCTGATAAGAAATGAATTTCAACCATCTGTAAGTAAACATCGAAAAAATTAAATGCTAGGCATAATGAATTCATTCAAAGCAGATGTCATTTACACAAGATTTAAACTGAGATAAGACGGAAGCACCAGAATGCAAACAAAGCAGTCAGGTGTTTTTTTTTTATGAAGTGCTTTTGCCATGAACTCGTGTATCACGTAAAATAGTAGTACATTTTAAAGGTTAAATTTGTTTTAAAATAAACTTATTATGTTTGCAATAAAACTAATGTATGATTGTTAACTTTATGTAGCGTGTTTCAAATCTATACGCTGCCATTGCAAACGTATGCATCCACTGCGAATAGCAAGTGCACACTAAACGTAATCCCAAAATTCAAAGTGTAGCGACGACCGATGGTTCACCGGTATGCTAAATGAGTCAGGGCCGGACTCGAATAAAGAATAATCATTTTCTCGGTACTCCGTGTACTTAGAACCGTAATTTTTTGTATATAGACATTGCTCATGTATATCTTTAACCTCTTTATTTTGAAAAGTGCTATACAATAATAACCCTGTATTAACAGTTCTATACATTTTGAGAGCTGAATGCTTTTATTTATCGTTCTACTATTTGAGTTGTATTGAATTATATTAGGTGCTAATTTTGTAAAAACGATGCACAAAGACTATCTCTAGCCCATATCGATGTAATAACTTTTGTTAATTCCCGCACTAATTTAGCAGGTGCAGATATAATAGTATTGGCAACATATATACAATATAAATCAGAAATGAATGTATACAATAAAAACAGATATGAACGAACAATACCAAGACAAATACAAATTTTAAAGGAATAGAAACACTTGCGGTTTAGTGAACTTGCGATAACGGCCAACAGATTAATATATGCAAATGTTTCATTGGTAAATTTTTTTTGTCCTTTAAATATGTTAAGAAAATATAATTATATTCGCTCAAGAATAATAATAGCCCTCTACGCTTTTTTTCCACCTGCGAATCTGAGCTGAGCCGAAGTGTTTGACCTTGCTATGTGGAAAATAGTTTGGATATTTGATTTAAAGCACTGTACATACATATGCATATAGAGATATTGAATTGAAATTTACTTGTTTTAATTATTCACAATAAAAACAAGAATGGGTGTCTCTTTAAAAAAAAACGCATTTACTTAGTTTATGTGACGTTTCGGATGAACCAACTTTTATCCCATCCTAAGACCGAAGATATTAATGGACATTAATAGACAATTAACATTAATAGACAATTAACCACAATTAACAAAGAAGTTTAGTCAGTTAAAATGCATTAAAACGCACAAGGCCTTATTTTATTTTATATAATTTAAGAACTGATATTCTGCACCCCCTATTCAGGGTATGTAAGGTAATCTTCTTTGTTAATTGTTGTGTCAATTGCCTAGTTTAATGTCTATTAATATCTTATCGTAAGGTATGTGTAATATATTTTTCACTGTAAAATGTATTCTAGGGGAGAGTAGGACAGAACCGGGACGCTAAGCTTTATTGAGAGAGTAAGATGCTTCAAAAGACCAAATTAGTAAATAAGTAGAAATTTTAAAGATAAAGCTATAAAATATATCAATACAAATCAAAATATTGAATATTTAATAAAACAATAAGAGAAAAAAAGGCAACAATTGTAATACAATCTCTCTAACTTTAAAATATTAGATTAAATTGAGTAATCAAAAAATTCAGCTAAGGAATAAAAGCATACAGATTGTAACCATGTTTTAATAGTTTTCTTTAATTTTCTCAACAATAAATTTTTCCAACCATTAGACAAATGTTTATACATTTTAATACCTAAGATATCCATACTTGTAGCGGCAAGGTTCAAATTATGTCTCATTGAGTGTATTTGTGTATTTGTGTCTGATATTGTAACCGCGTAAGTTATTATGAATATATTGTTTATGAAAGTATATTTGTGCTTGTGAATGTATAAGTTGTATTCCAATATAAGTATATAGTTCACGAAGAGCTAAAATGTTTAAAGTTTTAAAATAATTTCTGCATAAGGTGAGTTGATTAACTCCTACAATGCATCTAGCTGCCGACTTCTGTTTAAGGAAAACTTTCACCGCTACAGACGAGGATTGCACACATCAGCTCATTTTAAAATTCAGCGTAAAATGGTGTTTAGATGATGATACATGAAATGAAAATCGCTTCTTTTTCTTTAAGAAAAGAGTGTGGTAGACGTGGTCTCCGTCGAGAAATAAACACTCTATCGTAATTCTGGAGTCATTCTACACCCATACAGTCCAACACTACGATCTTCAAAACACCCGCGCTATTCTCAATATTTTCCTGCGACAACAATATGGATAAAGCTGGGTAAAAGGCGGAACACTGTACAAGTTATATAAGCATAGACCGAGGAGGATGATCTAAATACCAATCTCTGCAAAATTACCACAATAGCATTCAGGAGGAGGAGGAAGTTAGATGGTGTTAGATCGCTAAAACTACAAAGTGAAGAAATTGTCAGAGAAAGTGAAATATATTGCCGTTATTTTTGATCTCAAGCTCACTTGGAGTCGAGAGTTTCAGAGAATTAAAACCAGGGCTGAAACATCTATTTTGGCTAGAAGAGCTCATGGAAAAATATGGGGATTAAGACCAATATATAATATACTAGATACTCATCACAGTGGTCAGACCTATGATTACTTGCGTATTGCTGATATGGTGGACAAAGATGCAGCACCACACTGCTATAACTGAACTTAACAAGATGCAGAGGCTTGCATGTTTAGGAAAGACAGATGCTTTGAGGACTACTTCTACAGCAGCAATGGTATGCTTACTAGACCTTCCTCCTCTCCATTTGGTGATTATCAGGGAGGCAAAAATGGTCCATCTCAGATTGTGGGAATTACGAAGCGGTAGATATGCAGGATTGAGACATAAAGTGAAAAATGTGTGTGAACTCGTGTGTTTTGTATCGGTTTTATATCGGTTCCTGATAAACTCGTGATAAACTGCGTTAGTTCGAGACAATTAATTTTGTTTTCTGAGGCAGTAAGTAAAGTGAGATTTGTAGATTGTATTTTAGTTAATCAAATAATATTTTATGATTCGATTGTATTAAAAATATTGCTTTTTAAATTGTGTAGCCGATATTGGCAAATTTAAACGCATTAGTCCAGTATTTACAAAAAGAAAAACAAATACACCAAAAACTTGTCCAAACAAAAAGATATCTTAAAAGAATACAAATACACCTCAAGAATTCTTACATACGGAGGCAGATACAAAATTCCTTGACGAGTACTTAGAATTTTAAATTATACTGACTTTCCTTCCATATTATTCTCCGTTTCCCTGTGTTTTATATTCTGTGTACCTATCTGTGGTCTTCTATTGTTAGTTATTTAGTTAGTCAACACGATAGACCCCGTGTTGTGAAGAATAGTGTCCTTGTCTGGTCGTATCCCCCTCTAACATATAACTAAATAATAAGAAAAAAAAATAATAATAATAAAGTAATTACATAATGCCCCTAACACGTTCAGTGAAAGGCAAAACCAAATCCAAATCGCCAATAAAGTCGAGTAATCTGAACAAATCTTTAAATAATAGTTACTTAACAATAGTTAGTAACCATGAAGAAGACAGAAGTCAATCAGCGACGGATATAATTGCGGATCTGCGTGACAAATTAGCGCATACAGAATTTGAGATCTCTGATCTGAGAGACGAGAGGTCTAAATTAAATTATGAATTGCAACAGCTGGAAAGCAAACTAAAGCTTAGACAAGCAACGATCGATAACCTACGACAAACAATTCAAACTCTTAACGACAAACTTAATCAACAGAGAATTGTAACTGATAAAGATTCACAAACTGAAGAGTCGTACGATCGCAACAATATAGTCCACATAAAGACCAAGAGTGCCGAACAGAGCACCCAGACAAATCACCCAGGAATTGCTGGCAGACTTGCCACAGACGTATCACCCCAGGTGTCACCTGATAATAACGAAAAGCCACGCGAAACGCCAAAGCTGGATGTACCTAGTCACAGGATACTCCTACTTGGGGACAGTCACTTTAGACACATGGTTGATGTCGCGTCGCAGGTCTTTGGATCGGAATATAGCATCTTACCCATAATAATATTACCCAACATGTGGATGGTGATTTTTTTGGGATTGAGATCAGACCATGCAATTTCGACATATTTGTTTGCCAGAAAACTCGAGTTGGAAATCACGGATTGGATAAGCTGAAATCGGGTAATTCATCTGGTTATAGGCGGATCAAAAACCGAGAACGAGGCTGGAGCTGAAATCTGCAGTAAGGTGAGAAACACAATAGTCACCCTTTCTCTAGGACAATATGGCACCGTCTTTCAGGTAGATGCATGCACAAAACGTAGTAGATGTTAATGCTGCAAGTATGCACAACATTTCTAAACTTTGTACCACACTAACGAAACGTTTACTAGCCTCTGAAACATATGCCACTATGTGCGTGTTACATAGAAGAAGGTATTAAGTTTTAGTTTAAGTAAACTCCAGTTTACTCCAGTTTAAGTGAAGTCGGTGTTTGGGAAACTTCGACCATTGCAAATTGAGGCCGGCACCACACTCGGCGTAACTCTGTGACATATCAGTCGCGTAATTTGCGTTTCACTTGTAAATGTATATTTTTATTACAAAAACGCGAAAACTGCGCATTGAGCGAAAATTACGTCCTTGTTAATTTTAAGCGAACGGAATTTACGCAGAGGAATTTCGTTCAGTCTAGCGCCGGTCTTAAAAGTGATGCGCCAATTAGGCAACGAAATTACGTCAAGTGTGGCGCCGACCTTACTTTTAAGTGTATATTTTTGATGCAAAAACGCTAAGGCCGGCGCCACATTGGGCATAATTCTGTCGCGTAAATTCAGTCGCATAATTCGCGCTTGACTTGTAAATGTATATATCGAATGCAAAAACTGCCACATTCAGCGGAAATTCCGTCCTTGTTAATTTCAAACGCACGAAATTTTCATAGTGAAATTTACGTCATGTATAGCGCCGGCTTAAGTGTTTTTCTTTAATAGCAGCTTTCGTCGTAAAAAATTATATAGACAAAAAAGGAGGTACAGTTTCCGAAATTAATATTTAGCACCATCAAAGCGCCGACCCATTCGTTCAAGTGCTAAATAATAATGCCTGGAGCTATACAATGATGATATATTGTATATTATTTAGGTAATTATCATAAATTGTGCAATTTCATGATGTCTATATGTGTCTAATTTATATAAAATTAAGTTATTTTTTTTAATTTGATATTTCACATTCAACCGAGAAAATGTAGAGTGGTTTGTAAATTATTTTTTTTATGTGTCTTTGTGAGGAGCTTAGTAAAGTAGTTGTAAAATATGGAAAGTGTAAATAGGGTTTAATAACACGTTTGTTGTGACACGTGAGCCGCACGCCATAAGACAGTACATACTTCAAGTGAGTAGTAGATACTTCTGTTGTGCCGTGCAATGTAGTACGTTCTTCTTGGGTGAAGCAGATTCTTCTATGTAAAACTAAATGCTACGAAGTGGATACGTTTTATGCATTTCACTGTGCAGCTAAAATCAGAGGGCTCATAAAACAAGCGGATCTATATTGCAACAGACAGCCAGGCCATACTGAAGGCGCTAGTGAACCCCAAGATACAATGAGGATTGGTTGGGAATATATTCGAGAACTGAATAGCCTGACCGACCACAATAAAATCACTTTGCTGTGGGTGCCCGGACATTCGGTAATCGAAGGAAATGAAAAAGCCTATGAGTTAGCAACAAAGGAATCACCGGCTTTATATATAGACCTAGAACCTGACCCAAAACACAACACGAGAGCAGATAAAGAGTTGGGTCGCAGAAAAATACAAAAGAAACTGGAATAATACAACCAGGCAAATTTATGGGAAAACCTTTATGAAGGAAGAATTAAAAAAGGAGACCGTAGAACTACTGCAGCTCAGTAGGAATCCTTTTCGTACCATAAGAAATCTACTAACAGGACAATGTATACTGAAAGGATGTCTATAGATAATTTGGATGAATACTGGAGATATCAATTGCAGATTATGTAAATGGACGACAGAGAGCCACATTCTGTGTCAATGCGAAACTCTGGACGCAAAAGACAAGCAATTTTTAGCTTGCCAAAAGTTATCTCCGAGAATTACTTTGATCAACCAGCCAGAGATCGGTACAGATTAGTGCAGGGATACTAGAATAGTTAATATAATTTAATGAGAGACTAAATACAAAAAGCTAAGATGCTGTAGGGTTTTTGGAGATTCGATGACAGACGACTCCCACAATAAAAAAAATACATAATACAAACTTTATTTGTACAATATCGTTCTTTATTAAAGGGGTTTTACATGCAATGGATGCCAATCCTTTCTTTGTTTTTGTCAGATGATTTGTAGTTTTAGGTTGGTTAAGTGTAAGTCACCAGCATTATTATTATCACGGATAATACTCGATTTCTTTACCCTATCAATTACGGGTACCCAAAACAGGGTAAAACCATAGGCGACAATTTTGGATAGCCGAGTACCTAGATATCCAAAATTGGGTACCTAGTTTCGAGCAGCAGCCGTAATAAATACTTTTAACTTCTTCAGGCATCCATCACTGCAAAATTCTTTTTCCAATTATATACCATTACCGCAATGTTCTTCAAAAGCAAAATACCAGTCTTATCTTTCTTTTACTAAATTATTATACATAGATTCATGCTTGTTGGAAAAGAATTTTGCAAAGTAAATATTACCAGTTTTGATAATAACAATTCAGCTCGCGTGAACCTGTAATAGCCGACACCCGTCCACAAACCTTGAAATACTTTAACAAAACCATTAAATAAGCATTTGATTTTGTTTAATGCCTAGTGTAATACAAGATAAAATATTTGTGTAATAAACTATTTCGACGAGATTTCTTGCCCTTTTAAACAATATAAAACCAATATTACCTAAACTTTTATTGAACTACGTTCGCATTATAAATGGTATTTCAACATGTTTGGCGCAGATAAGTATTGTTTGTTATACTAGTGTCATAAACCAAAATTAAACATTCACCTATTTTGTATCGTTTGGGTTGTTCCTTCTATTGAATTATTCCTCCAATGCATGAACAATCGTTAGAAGTAGAGAAACAATAAACATGTCGAAATGAATGAACTGCTGAATGGACCACGCCGTGTCATTATTTATCATATGTCGCAACAGGTTTATCAAATACAATGTGACACTGTAGCAGAGGGATAATATTTGGGGTCGTTTGTAATGAAACCGTTTTGTACTTGAATGCACAAAGCTTTAGTTTTAGAATTAATTGATACGCTAGCAATAGATTCCAGTAACAAAATATTTACATCAGCTTTCAAGCCATTAGATATTCTAAATGCATGGATTTGCATCACATATAAATATGGATTGATTTACATAAAGATAAAGTTTTTATTCACACAAAATCTACTAACGAGAGCTATCATATGACTTTTTGCAAGCAGTAGTTCAAACATTATTGCAGCAATAAACATAAAGTGAAGTAAATAATGAAAGTTAGGTAGGTGATGAAATTTAATTACTCCTCCCGCTCCGGCTGCATATATGCA
This sequence comes from Protaetia brevitarsis, assembly GCA_004143645.1. Lineage (NCBI taxonomy): Eukaryota > Metazoa > Arthropoda > Insecta > Coleoptera > Scarabaeidae > Protaetia > Protaetia brevitarsis. The sequence goes on along the minus strand of RXPK01000094.1, from coordinate 2,018,059 downwards.
ACTTTTCCCAAATGATATTAGCAGATAGAACCATTCAACTGAGGGGTTTAGAATATATGTCAGAAATATTACAAACATAAAACAAAGGCCGTAATCGGGTAAGGATTTCATTCCTACACTGTTGAAAATTTTAACACTTTTTTGACTAATTTAATAGTCAGGAGAGGTCCACACTCTTTTCGTGTTATTTTGTCCAGAACTATAGAAGTTTAAATTTGACGAGCAAAGATAGTCAAGTATTGTCTATTGCTAAGGGGTTATTTTGTCCAACTGACACGTGGAATTATAAAATACTTCTAGTCACATTTTATTTGATCTAGACTAGACAAATTTACTAGCTGTTTAACTAAATGAATGCGATCTATTGGGTGTTTTAACACCATTTTCTAAAAAAAAACACGTCTTTTTAATATGCAACTCCTATTTCTTAGTGCTATAATATTCTCTCTTTAAGACGTTTTTTCAATTATAAATATGCAAAACCACTCATTCACAAGTTTTGGTTTCAACTAAACGTACCAATTTTAAAATGATTTTTTGAGAACCATTATAAAATTAAGTGAATGTTTATGCTATTTGATTCAAGTCTAAACTAATTGCGTAAATAGATGTTCCCAATACATCTTTAAGATGTTGAATTTTTTTATGCCCACTGGAATTAACGTTTAATAACACGAGGTTAAACTTTGCAAGTCAGTCATATTTGGTGGTTTGTTTGGATATGTTAATACGGAGAATCAAACACGAAAACAGATACACGTGCAATGCAGGTGGTGCGTATAATGCAATACTGTATTAGAATAGGTGGGGTTTCTATATTTCTATCCGAGGGAAAAATTCTGATTGGTTGACGCTTCTAAATGTCTAGAAAATAGTCAATCCTCATATCTGAACAAAGAATTCACACGAAATTCTAGTAATTTCTGTTCTATTAAATACGCGTAGTCAACTCGTCTGGCAAAGTTTGGAAAAATCAACACTAAAATATTTGACTAGCGCAAAATTAACGCCAACACCGTAATATTTTCAACAGTGTATCTGCTCTATCAGTCACACTGGATAGCTATTATATTCCCCCAAAATATCAATTCTAAAAAAGTCATAGTTTTGGAGAAAAAAATTGATTTAATTTTTAAGAAAGTTATTTCTTTCGAAAACTACTTTTTATATTTCATTCATTTTTTAATATGTTGCAAATACTTACATTTATGCGATATCAAAGTCTAGCTTCTAATAGACACAGACAAAAGTACTATTTCAACACTTTTTTAGGGATAAACCCCCTGTACATCCATCATTTTTTGAATAAATAATGTTCATATATCCTTTAATAACATATGTATTAATTTGAAAAAGGGAAGTTGTCACACCTCACTATAATTTTGTGAGGAAGCAATTCCACTGTAACTAATAATAAACTTATATGAATATGGTTTAACATTTACGATTAGAAAACTAAATATATTTTTAACGTGCAATAATTATTTTAAAATAACAATTATAAAATAAATCTGTGTATTAAAAAAAAAACACAAACATAAGAATTTACTCCGATTTCAACTATTGTGGTTGAAGTTCTTTTCGTGCTACCCAGGAATCCAGATTACGTAAAATTGAATATTACGTGAACTCGAGTAATTTTCAGTAGCTTTTATATACCTACTCGTGTAAATACAACAGTATATACCTATGTACTTCTATTAGGGCTAGTACCTGTGGGTATTTGTATATCCGGATACCCAAAATTGCCGGCAAAAGTGCTATCCGATTACGGGTAGGTACCTACCCAGAATTAATCAGGCATTGATAGTGACGGACGTAATAATACGTATTTGTTTTTGTCTATAAAATGGAGAGAAGGAGATTAGGTCCACCACTAATTTCGGCTAATACCCGATTCCGCATAATACTCAATTTCACGTAATATCCGTTTTCGGATAACAAAAAACGGAGTGTGCACTGAACGAGTACCCGGCTTCTGAAAAAGATATCAATATATTATTTTCTTACTTCTTTTGTCACTTACTAAATAGAATTGCTTGAATGATAGCGAGTTTGTAGATTTCTAGCTTTTAAATGAAAGGCAAATTCTCAGAACATGTTTCGATAATTTATTGTCTTTTTCAAGTATAAAAGAGTTAGTGAAAATAATTGCTAAAAACATATTAAACAGTTGTAAAGGGCGATATTTTACATTTTTGACGAACAACATTATGTTGTAATGTAATAATTAAATGATAATGTCAACCACAGATTAGCAATTATTTTCACTAACTCTTTTATACTAGAAAAAGACAATAAATTGTCGAAACGTCGTTAACGTTCTGAGAATTTTCTTTTCATTTAAAAGCCAAAAATCCACAAACTCACTCTGTTACTTAGACTTACTAATCGTATTGCATTGATAGTCACACTAAAAATAAATACAATATATAGTAGTATTTCAAAATTAAAAAAGAGGTGTGAAAATGTAGATCCGAAAAAAATCGGAAAAATCTTTAGCCACAATACTTGAGATTGGAGTAAATTCTTATGGTGTTGTTTTAATAACAAAGCTACACAGAAAAAAAAATTGTAAATTTTCAAACAATTATAAAGATTCACACAACAACTTGTTAAATATACAGCGGCGAACACAACTTGAATTAAAATTTCCCACAAAATTGTTGACGAAAGTTATCGCATTTTTTGTAACAAAATTATCTTTTGTTAAACAATTTATGTTGATATAACCTATATATTGCAGTAGCATTAAGTGCAGGTCACTTGTTGCAAATAGTACGCAACATAATGCGTAGTTTTGTTCCACAATTTGTTGACATAACCTACCTATAAAAGGAGCATAGACTGCATATTGCTTGCCGAAAAAGCAATAGTGAATTTTGAGTAGGATTTTGCGTACAGTAAAGCTCGACTATTAGATCAAGGAATAAAGAGTCCTTCTTTTGAGAAGGTTTGATCTCATTAATTTATTTTTTTTTCTATATGTGATGTTTGCGAATTCTCCTTCGGTATACGATGTTTTTTTTTTCTGGTAAATGCAGTAAATCAACATTTTATAAGTGTGTTTGAGTGAAATAGGAGAAGCACCATCTTTACACAATAGTTGTAACACATATATTGCATGCAACTATATGGGTAGAAAAATTCGCCATAATAATAATGTTTAGAATCTGTTTACAAATGTGTGGGGTAGGTTTGGAAAAAAAAGGAATTGAAACATAATAATTATATTAAATTAACTACAATTATGGTTAGCGTAATCCTTATTTCTTAATAATATTCACTTTGTTAATTGAAGAGTACTTAAGTGAAACTAATGGAATTGTTAAATTCTGAAACTAGACGTAACAAAATAATATGATCGCTTTTTATAACAATTATTTTGTTAATTTGGCAATATTTTTAAAATAAACGAGATTATATTAGTTTAAGGGCATCTGTTGATTTTGGCAATTGGCGAATATAGTTATTACTGCCACGTCGACAGGCCGATGCGGGTCTTAACATTAGCTTTTTGGCTTCATAAGCAGCAATTTGTAAATGTTGAGGCATGTCCAAGATTTTGGCAGACTGACGTCCTTCTTAACATTAGCGGAAATCAGAATATTGCAATTACCGTTAATTAATTATTAATTAGACGCGAGAACTAGTGTTCAAGTGCTATAAAGTTTCCCAGTATAAAAATTGAAAATTCTCGTTTTCAACTTTTTCCTATTTCATCACATACAATTTATTATATTTACTAATTGTAAAATATTGTAAAACATTCCACAATATTTTGTAGGAGACTATGCTGCAATATTTTCTAACAATTTTATTACCTTTTTGTTACTGTGATATACGGAACTGCAGTGTTTTAAAATTTCGCACAATAGTAAAAATTATTACTACAATTTTCATCCAATAGTGAAGTGTAAATATTACTATGCGAATTTTTCTCTGTGTACATTTTATAATTGTTAATTAAAAATACCTATTGTGCATTAATTATGTTTTGTTTTCTAATCGTAAGTGTGAAACCGGATCCCTCTATGTTTATTATTAGTTAGTGCGGAATTGAATCCTCACAAAATTATGGTGACGTATGACAACTTCCCTTTGTATGAACGCGTTATACCCCTCCTACATTTTTCAAATTAATATGTTATTAAAGAGTAAATGGGCATTATTTATGCAAAAAATGGTGGGTGTACACGGGATATAACGCCCCTAAAAAAGTTGAAGAAAATAACTTTTTTTTCGTGCCTATTGGAAGGGGTAAGCGTTTGATGTTTTAGCCATAATCCATCTTATAGGTGTCTAAACATATAAAAAAATGAAATATAAAAACTAGTTCTTAAAAAAAAAATACTTTTTGAAAAATTAACTTAATTCTTTTTTTCCAAAACTATGACTTCTTTAGGGTTAATATTTTACACAGGAATGGAATTATGCTCTAGGGCATTTCTCACTATACTTAGCCCAGCCTTTTAAAAATGGACAATTACTCTGAAAAAAATGATTAACACAGTGTTAGTAAAGGAACGTCTAATAAAATAATAAACTCACAAATTGAGTATAGAACCTTACCATTAAAGGCGCAAACGGACCGGATCGAAAAATTTCAGATGTGGGCCGAGCAGGGGCCGTCAATCTTCTTCAGGCTGTCAAATTCGATTTTTTTATTTAGTTTTTGATCTTAATAAACCGTGGTACGGTATTATATAAGGCAATATAGGTTAATTAAAAGAGAACTATATTGATAAGTGTGTGTGCGTATAACAAAATTGCATCGAATTAAATTGTAACAATTTATATCACTCGACCTATGTTTATGTTAACTTGATATGGATCTTTTACAGACTTAAAATAAAATAAAATAAACAATTGGAAACTTGTAATTAACGTATAATATTTATCTGTCACATTATAGTATCTAAATTATGTGCAAAGTAGTAAATTATATGACTGAATTGTATAGTAATTGCGCTAAGCTCATACGTAATCAGCTCCAAGATGGTCTGAGAGCGCCTAGGGGATTAAATGAACTAGGCAAAAGCAACAAGATAACCCTTTTGTAGGCTCCGAACTACACAGAGGTGGATGGAAACGAAGTAACTGATATTCTTGAAAAGCAAACGACTAGACATTATCCTTAACGCCAGAACCCTCTTGCGGTATAAGTAGCAGTACAATGTTGCAGAAACCAAAAACTATTGGGAGAATCTCCAGAGATGAAGCAAGCTAAAACTTTTCTGGGAACCTATAACCAAAAGAGATTTACACAATGCATCAACCTGAGTAAAAACAATATCCGTGTGGATCCTTTCGGGTCACTGTAAACTGAAAGGACATTTGAGTAAGCTTGGATTAGCAAGGGAAGTTGAATGTAGATTTTGTGGGGAACAAGATGAAGCACCCATCTACCTCCCTTCAAATTGCACTATGCAACTGAAGTGTGTAACACCTGTAACCATGTAAAACCGAAGAGAGAAATTTACCTAGTTTAGGGGCTTCTTTCATCCTGCACTTTTTAAACGGGATGGGATTGGGCGGCCAGCTGTAAAATGGCAAGAACAGGGAACACACAGGTCTTTTAGATTGCGGTGTGCTCACCCTCAATTATACAACACTTTGCGAAGAAGTATTCAGGCACTTGATGTAAAATTAAGTAAATAGTAACTTTGTAACTAGCGCTTTTAATGGACCTATAAAAGCACTGAATCGGTTGCTTCCATTTTAATTAAAGCACTAGTGCTATAATAAATGCAGGAAACATTAATGGTTCTAGGTTCTAGGTTGGTTATTTCAGATGGACTGCATAATACTATGTCTTCAAAACTCTTATGAATAAAACAATTCGATTATCGAATCAAAAATGTCAACTTGTCAAAAATTCAAATCTAAAGGTGCTGCCAAATGCTACACAATTCTCTATATTATATAAAATACGCTTTCTTTTGCTGAAAAAAAAATACATTATGAAAACTAGTAGAAGAAGTCAAGATAGCATAAAAAAAACCTTTCATGAAAATACTCGTGGTAACATCACTCGTTTTTCAATCAGGGAGAATTTCGCAATCAAAAACAGTGTTATATTGAAGCTCATTATAACAATGTTTTCATTATCTTTTTCCATTTTGGAGTTAGGTTGAGATCATTCTACAATTTGTGGTAAAATACTTCATGCACCTGTTGGTTTTTCGAATTTAAAAGTAACGTTTGAAATCAAAAATGTCAAAAATCAATTCTCAGTGCAATGAACCCTTTAATGTCAATTTAAAACAAAAAAAAATGTTTAGATATAACATCGCTACAATAAAAAAAAAATGTTTTTTTGTTCATAAAAGCATTTTATCGCACTTAATGTTTGGGAAACTCGTTTTTTTCTAAAACATCAAACATAAAAGCTAAAAATCTTGGTATACCATGCAAAATAATTCCAAATTTAAAATGCAGTTGGAACATCTCAATCGATGCAGTACACTGCATTCCGCCAAAACGCATATTATTCCGATATTCTAAGCTTCCCATCATATTATATTGTTTAACATTCCTAGTGCGCCCATATTCAAGTCTCCAGCTCTACTTACAGCAGCATTTATCCAGGTGCGCACGGCATTTCACAGCAAATCATGATTATAGAAAGAACAAGATCGTTCGGGACTACTTTGATCGCCTATTTCGAGTGTGAGGAAATTGGGAGTGCAGACAAATTGGGCAATGTAAAAGCAATACGTGGTTCAGGTAGGTTTTAAGAGTTCGAGGATAGCTGGATCTGATATAACGCACAGTTTACTGAAAATGATTATTTTCTTAGTACTTTTCGCTTCTGCCTTACATTCATTAATTTTTTATTATGCCTTCGGTTACCTACTTTTAAAGCTAAAACGATTATTGAAAACAAGTAATACCCTTCTATAGTATTACTTCTAATTGTTGACTATCAAATTGCGTTCATTTCATTACCGTTATTGTTTTGTTATCCAAGATAGTTATTTCCTTGTATTCTACAGTCAATTTCCATGGCATGTGTCAGAAACCTCCAGCCTATTTGCATTAAAAAAATATACATACACACTAAAAAAGTTTTAGTAAGATTCTTGTACGATTTTGGGGCAGTTTTGTGCCCCTAAAACCGTACAGGTATTTTAATTTTAGAAGTAATATTTCTAAGTATAATAAATCTAAGTGATTTTTCTAAGGTTATTTTCACATAGCCTGGAATGTTCATAGTAAAATTTCGAAATGTGGGTAACTTTTCCAAGATTTATTCATGTAGTCAGTCTGGAATATTAAAATTTCTAAAGTAGTGATAATTTCCATAGAAGTTTTAACTTGTTTAAAAGTAAAATTACAAAAGAAAGTTCAGCATTTCTGATTTTTTCCTAACAAAAGGGAAAACTCGTGAAATGAAAATGCTCTGGTAGAGCATATTTAATTAGAATTAATGCAGGAAAGACAAACAAAATATGAAAACTTCTGATGCTTACCCAAAACTACTGCACGTTAGTTACCCGTTGCCTCTCCACATTGGCGGTTAATTCGCAAAAATCAAGGGCCACCACATGCAATCAGGCAACTGTTGTGATAACAGTTCCTACGAAATATTTATCTGGCAAGTAATATGTAAATATTTGACAACTATGTCTGCCATTTAGAAAACTTATATCGAGTATGGAAAGTTAGTATAGTCAAATAGGAGAACCGCCATCTTCACGGCAATTTCTGTACTTGTAGAATATGTTTAACGTATTTGCTACTATAAGCCAGAAAACTTTGCTATTATTGTTTAGAACACATGATGTGATGATTTACAGTTTTGTAATACAATTTTAACGTACATCTATACTACCTTATCCGTAACTGTACCGACTTTGTAAAATAAATAGTTTCTTTAAGAAAATCGTATATAATCTAAGAAATATTTTGCAGTTAAGGTTTTATTTGAATAAAAGATATTATTGCAAACTTTTTCTAGACCTCTCAACACAAATTGCACTAAACTGGACGTACGTTTCAATAGCAAAGCTATCATCATGAGCAGTAACACTGAACTTCACAAGTGTTTCTGCTCATATACACACATCAAAGGATTTCTTCAGTTAAGTAAATATATTTCTTTAAAAAGTTTTACCTCTTTCAAATATATCTGTATTGAAATAAGAAATTATTCTTATATAGAAACCAATATTTTACTTGGTTGTAATCGATAATATTCTTGGTTATAAGGCTTATTTTAAAAAAGATATATTTTCTCCAAGAAACAAATTTTTCGATCTAAGAAATAAAAGAGCCAACAAAAGAGTGGATCAGATATTTGAATTAAGAAAATAAATTCTTTTATTAAGGATTTTAATATTTGTGGTAAATCTTGTAAGTACTTATATTAAGGTGAAAATTCGTTTTAAAGAATATGATGTCATTTTTGCGGTGGGCCGAATTTGGCTACGTGACACTGGAACGATTACCAATAATGCAGTAGTTGTGTGCATGCATCGAAGATAGAAATGTGAGTAATTCAAGGTTAAACTGCTTTATTTTTAAACTGCAGAACCGTACTTGAGCTTCTTGATAATGGTAGTTTTTGAAAGGTAATCTTTTGCTAATTTATAAAATTACTTAACGTTATTTTGAAATTTTAAATTGAAGATTTTGAAATGTTAATAAAGGAGCAACAAGTGACTGCCGATATTCGGAAGAACAGCTGAAGATTAAAGTCTAATTAAAGGATCCAGAAAATTCGACTGCACGTTGCGGAAAATTAGAAAACATATATTCTCTTTGTGACGTGTGTACTATAGTGTTGTAATACGTTTTTCCTATAACGCCAAAATTATAAATAAAAAATAAATTTATGTTCCGAATAGCCTTTTTGTTTTTTTTTTAAATATAAATGATGTTATAATAGTAATAACATTATTATTACGGTAACTAAAGAAATGTAAAAAGAATCTGAAAAGAAGTCTTTCACTTGAACTAAATATATTTTGAAAGAAAATTGTGGTTTTATTTACAAAACTACTATATTTTCTAAAATTGTTTTTTATATATAAAAAATTTAGCATTAATACCAAATAGAATACTTGATGGAGATACATATCTAGTATCCAGTTTGATGTTGGTTGCAGGTTTTATATACATATGAAAAAAATACATTTTAGAAAACAGTAGTATTCTTGTAAATAAAACTACAACCTTCTTTCAAAATAACAAATATTTAGTTCAAGTAAAAGTCTTCTTTTCTCAAAGGTAATCTCTTAAATTAAAAGTGTATTTCTTCTTTAGAGTAAAATTCAAATTTCTTTGCAAGAAAATGAAGCTTCATTCAATGAAAAATATTCTTGTACTAAGATATCTACATACCTAGGCTGCGACTACAATGTTTCAACTAATAGTAAGTTTTATTTAATTCAATGAACGATTTTTTGGAATAAGATATTTTTTCTTAAAAATTAAATAAACATTATTTCTGTTCCAAGAATATATTTATTTGCGTATATATGAACCAATGATATTCTTAACTTAAGTAAAATTTCTTAAAATTGAACATTTCTTTTTAAGTGTGTAGTTTTGCTACTGAAACGTACGTCCAGTTTAATGCAATTTGTAGTGAGGCGTCCAGAAGTTTGCAGTATTACCAGTGCCACAGTTTGGAGTATTTTTGTCAAAAGATATTATTTTTAATTGTAATTTTCCAAATTATAAGAAATATTAAGTTTTTCCTGAAAGACCCCATCCTCTGTTGCGTGGAACAGCCGGAATTACTCTCAGCTATAGCCGAACATTTTGAAGCATCTCTCATACAAAACTTAAAAGTAATACCACAAAAATAAAGCAAACACACGTAGTATACAAAATACCCTTGCAATAATTGCAACAACGTATACATAAGAGAAACCAAACATTTGTTAGAACATTTTAAAGAGCATAAATATTCCAAAAATGTTAATCCTCTTAAAAACACATTATTCGTGAAAATAATTTCTTTAACTTCGAAAAAAAAAAAACATTAGGTAAAGGAAAAAACTATAACAAAATTTTCTAGAACTCATGTATTAAAGAACATAAAATTGCAGTTAACGGTCAAGAAATTGTAAATTTATGGAACATACATGTTAAGATAATATAACTTATAATTCACATCAAGTATGCTAAACTCTATATAAATTTAAATATTTTTAAAATTCAATTGCAATTATTGCACTCAGCATATTTTAAAAAACTAACACTTTAAAAACATTTATACTCACTTCAATAGAAAAACAAAATACTACTTTGCAATCCTACATTACTTTACATTAAATATTAAACTAGCACACAAAATGTACCATAAATTTAAAGAAAAATGAAAGTTTTTATATCCTAAATATTAAACAATTTAACTAATGCTAAGCTTAATGTAGTTAATTTAAAGTAATTAAAACACAGTAAATTTTGTCTCTTAATTTAATTTTGGGATTCACTAGTGATGGATGATGGATATAATTTGAAAGTTTAATAAAGAAAAATATGTTTCTAAAGGTAAATTATAACAAAATAACTCTCTTCTAAAACAAAACAACATTTATTCAGTATAATAAAATATGAATTATTATTAGGTGATGATTTGTTTGTTACTTGAGTTGATTGTGATGAGACACCCTTTGTATACAAAGACAAAACGTCAAATATAATACTATTAAAGGATTCATGTTTGTTTAATATTCAATAAAAAATCCGCCAAAACTAAGAGAACATAAATATTGTAATTAATGTTAATGTTACTTTTTTGCAAGACTTTCTATAATTTTAAGACAGGTACTGTGTCGCGGCTTTCTTCAAGTCTATATACCAGTGCATTTCTTGTGATCTGACACTTTTCTTCTATTATTTGGGATAAATAAAACTACTACCAATTATTGATCGACCTACTCTAAAACCGTTTTGTTCTTCAGTTTTATGAGTACAATTCGAAAATATCTAATTTGCTATGTATGTGATGTACGTATGCATCTTTGATTGTCAACGTTTCATCTTCTAAGATACAATTTAAACGCTCGTGTATTAATTGCTCTTCATTCCTATGTACTTAAATTTACTTTCTGTGTTGCCGCATACAACGTGATTGTCCCTGTTGCGTAATATTCATCATATCGTGCAATAATAGGAAGAGGAACAAAACATCATACTCTATGACCTTCCACGATCGCAAGCTAGTGATAAATGATATCTGTCCCAAGCACTCCGGATTCGCGCGTAAGCGATACAAATCTAATGAGGTGACCGCCCGCCGTTCTGCAAGTGCTCCAGGTAGTAGGAGAAAGCTCGCTTCGTGCTTATAGTCCCGGCTTCTCACGATCTCTCCCCGCGCCCTAATGGCCTGTGCTAATCAAAATTATTCAGACGTCTGGCGAGGCGCCCGCACAAGCACTTATGCGTTCCCTAGTTTTGTCCCGGATTTCATTCGAATATCAATTTGGAAGGCAAGCGAATAAGGACTGCTAGCAAAACCTGACGGCTCAGTAGAGTTAATTAGTAGTCGAGGTCACATGTTGCGTGGAAACTCAGGTTCGCTTCAATGACGATGTATACATAAATGACCAATTTTTTACAACTGTAACCTAAGTAAAAGGACCGTAAAGACGTGTGATTTCCAAAAGATATTTAAACGTTAAAAATTAATCTCAAGAAAACATTTTTATGTCCAAAACAAAGGAAGATGTTCATTTAAGCTAATGAAAGATGTGTCCAGTTAATATTGCCAGAAATTACCGAAAGCAAGCGATTAGCATTATGTCTGATAGTCAAGTAGCCATCAACGCGTGGAACTCATACGTAGTCAGTTCTAAGATGGTCAAGGAGTGCCTTCAGAAATAAACCAACTAGGTAAAAGGGACAAGATAATCTTTTGTGGGTTCCGAGACACAGGAGTGCAAAGAAATAAAATAACGGATAATCTTTCGAAACAAAAAAAAAAACCGGCAGGAACGCCATTCTTAGGATCTGAACTCTTTTGCGGAATAAGTTGCAGTACAGGTGTCCCACCGAAGACTGAGTCTTTGATTACAGCTCCATTTTTGATTTTAGAAGAACAAAAATTTTACAGAAACCAATGCTGCATAACAGGTTCCAAAAGTAGGAAAACGCATACTCACTCCGTTATTTTAAATGGAACATCTTATATGTATATTACTCCATTTCTAAAAATTAAGTAGAAAACTAATATTACTTTATATAAGGTTTTGTAAGAAAAGGCCCTGCTGCAAGCTTTCATTTAAGGCTGTATATGCATTTGTTTTAGAATTAAAATCGACATAATTATATACAGGTGTTCACTATAGTCCTGAACATTTGCTTAATTTTAGCCTAAGATAACTTGATTTGCTTAATAGCAGTCTATATCTTTGATTATGCTAAATTAACCCTTACGCAAAGTCCTTTCAATTCATACTAATCAGTTTGGACGACTCATGCAGGATTTTGTAGATAACTGTTTTTTAATAAATCCATTTAATTTTCCACAAATTTTCAAGTCAGCTTAATATATAAACGCGATATAACTAAATAAAACCGCAAATTAATAAGCACACATTGATATCAGATCATAAAATACAAAACTAATTATACATTTTTTTTGAAAATAGAAAGAAATTTAATGTCTTTCGTCTATGATGAACAAAAACTATATTACCGATATTTGATAGGCTATGGTCATTGCTTATTACCGTAACCTACCAAAAAACCATTTATATTTAATTAATAATAATTAAAAGTCAAAGCTATCAAAAAATAATGTGTTTTATGTAATACGTTTTCCGTGATTTTTTTTTGCACTACTTAAAGAAACTTCTATATAAGAAAGGGCAATCCACATAGGAAAATAAAAGCAATAAAATGAGAAGGCATTTCCATCCATTTCGTAGAATTGTTGAAAAAACTATCCCAAAATTTGCAAAAGAGAGTAAAAATATGCTTAACAGAAAGAGGATAGATTTTTGACCATCTGCTACAAATTTTGATAATTAAAAATGGTTGCTACGTGTAAATACTTTGATTAAGAATGTATTTTGTTGTAGTTCAATGATCATTTATTTTTTATTATAAACAAAAACCTAACATTAAGTCTTACTTTAATGGCTTATGAATAAAATGATAAGATAAATAATAAGAAAATAAATGAACAATCACTGAGATGTAAGAAGAACAAAGTATTACATACAAAAATATTTGTTGTTTAACTATTATGCTTGTGAAATAATTGTCATGGTCTGCCCTATTAAAAATAGGTATTATTATTTCTGCTAATTATGAATAAATATAATTCTTTTTTCAAAAAATATTAGTTTTTAATTTAATTATCTGATACTAACTGATATTTACTAATTCCAAGTTTTTGTTCAATTATATGATGTTTACATACTAAGCCAACATGGAAATTAATGGATGATTCGTTAGATTTATTTAAATTCATTAATTATCAACAAAATTCTGCATGAGGTATCATAAATATTTAGTATAAATTAAAATGGTTTTGTGTAAATGTTGATTTAGCATAAGCAAAGATATAGGGTACTACTTAAAAAAATTCAAGTTACGTTGGGCTAAAATTAAGCAAATTGTCAGGGTTATAGTGGACACCTGTATATAATTATATTGATTTTAGTTTCACTGTTATGTCAAGCTAAGTATGTATGTATGTAATTTAAAATATGAATATCTAAAACAAGTGCATATACAAACTACGTCGCCTTATCCGAACGTTTGCAGCAGGGCAATTTTTTTACAAAAAACGTAATTAACACCGTTAGTACAGATAGACATATAGTAGCATATATAAAGTGTTATTATTTTCCTCGTAGAATTGAAAAATGGAATAATAAAGGCTCAGTCTTCGGTGAGACACCAGTAAAGTACAGAAGAAAGTAAAAAGTGAAGTAGAAGCTATATGCAAAGACTCCTCTCCACGGCATCCAAATTTTGAAGGAAAGATTTATTGCCATTAAGACCACGTCTCTTACTCGTAATAATAAGTGATTTGCATAGCTAATTTTTTAACCACACCAACTGACTCTCTATCCAATATTAAGCGAGAAATAAAACACACTTCTGGTGGGTAGACAAAAAAGAGGAAAAACCGGTATGACGACCCAATCTGCACTCACAACTTGAATATTGTTGATATTATAATCATGTCAACTTACGTTTTCAAAAAAAAAATATATGTAAATAAATTACGCAACTTTCTTGTCTACTTGGAAAAAGTAAGTACTCAACTTTGCATAACTTTATCTTGGAGAATATGACAGCCCTATCTGCCCCACAACTTGAATTATATATTATTATCATGTCAACTATGTTTTCTTTTTTAGAAAGATACATACTCCTAGTTGGAAAAAATACTCAATTTTGCGGAACTATATCTCGGAGGGTATTGAACTGAGCAGAGCACAAGATTTTATGCTATAGAATGTACTCTTAAAAATAAATTTTTTGGCAAATTTTTTTGAGATATTAAGCGAAAGGGAATGGATATCTTGTTTTTCTTCGTATTCCATGCATTTTTCTATTACGAATACAACGATAATTGAAGTGATTGACAGTTCGACATTTCATGGCTACCTTAATTAATAGTTAATATTAAATTTGATTTTTTTTGAGTAACTGTTTTGCTGATAAACTGTGGCTGTATTCGCAGAGGAATCACAAACTAGTCAGAGCCAATCATATATCGTGAAATCAGTCAGAAAACTGTTTCGGATTTCTTTGAGCCAATCGAATCGCGTCTGACTAGTTTGTGATTCCTCTGCGAACACAGCTAGTGTCACAAAATTCTACTATGTAACACTGCTTTTCCACATTTTGACATTGCTAGTGGTTACATTTTATGTGAGGTTGGTAGTGCAACTTGTGGTTTGACGTTTCACAGTTCACGTTTTTATATAGGCTTTTGCATGGAATTGCGCATGACACAAGAACTATGTCGCAAACATGGAAACATTGAAATTCCCTGCATGGATAAGAAATGTCATTTTAAATAATAAATAAGGGTCAGTAAATTAATGCAAAATAATAAAAGACGCGTGTTACAATGACTGTTGTAATACTTGTACATTGAATGCAAACTTGTACCTACTCGAATTACAACATACGTCATTGTAACACTAGTTTTTTAATATACTATTGTCAACATGTTACAGGTGGTTGAAATAAATAATAAATATTCTTTCTAGCGGTGTTGAAATCCAATACCGCGCTTATAACAAATAACAAAGTTGATGATTGTCGGAAGAACCGAAACATTGTATAAAAATTTCGAGTACACCAGAGATTAAAAGTGGCCTTGAGAATGTGTCTTTTATTTCTAAAAGGGCAAATAAAAGTGCTAGAAGTAAAATAAGAAAATGATATTTTTTCTTTTTTTTTAATCTCGAACGGCATTTCATGTAAATTTACTTTCTTTTCGGGATCATTATAAACACAAAATTTAGTAACTTTGCCAAATTTAAACCTACCGTCTATCTTCAGTAATAAGTAAGATCCCATCGTCAAGATCGAAAATGAAATAACTTTTATTATATTATACCTATTTTAGACGAAACGTATTTATTAGTCATCAAGACTTGCATTACATTTAAGATAGATATGTAAGATAAGCATAACATACATTTATTTTTCGAAATTATAATCGATATTAACATAAAGTACCTAGTGCAGTGACTATATACAAGGAAGACAAAGGTTTCTGCCAATGGAAGTTAAAAAAAACTCTTTATTTACTTAAATTAAATTTTACTTAAAATACGTTTACTTCCCCACTCTCAAAATATGAATATTCGTAATATTGTCACAGAATGGGATAACAATCAGAAGTTTCACTCCCTGGCTGTCTCTTTGATCTTTTAATAGCTTTATATTGTGATCTCACTGATCTCGGACACAATCTTTGTGTGCAAATGATCATTCATTTATTTATTTTTCACTTAATAAAAGAAATTTGTATTATACAAGGATAGTTAATTAGAATCTGCAGAACATTGTAAATTTCTCTAATTTTAAATATAAATTATACAGCACGAACTACACCCTAATGGCCAAATTTAAATTTCCCGCCACTATTTTAAGTGACTTCAATGTAAACGCATTAAAATAACTGTTAATGTAGTACAAAATGGTAGGTAATTTTTGTTTGAACGTTGAAGTTACTAAGAATAATTGCGGGCAATTTAAAGTTGGCTATGTGGGACAAACCAACAATGGTAAACATCTTTTTTTAAATAATAAAATAAACAGAACATTTTGACGGCATGTCGGCATATTGCTATCGGTTTTATGAAAGTGATTAATAATATTAAAATTTGATATCTGAGATTTCTACCCATGAAAATTAAAAAAAAAAGTATTTAAATTTTACTTGACATACGTTTAATTCCCCCTCTCTCAAAGCGCTGCAATACAGAGGCACCAAAATTCTATTGTCTGTGTCATAATAAACATTATCTGGAATTTGTTTTTTAAAAATAAAAAATGTCTGGCGATAAATGCCAATATTTAAACTGTGGAATGACCCGACGAAATAATAAAAACTTACACATGTTTTCATTTCCTGTAAAAAATCCAGAATATATGCAACGGTGGATAATTAATTCAGGTATGTAATCAATTTTTTTTCTTGATGCACATGAATTCTGCACACAAGCTGCGTTAGGGAGTTCGGGCGCGCAGTGTGGCCCGCTATATCAGCGGCGTCTGAACCGACCGCTAGTTCCACCTGGAGTAGGTCGCCTCTTTCCTAGGGAAAAATATTTTTGCTAGGCAATGGCGCCGCCTAGATCATACCTGCCCGGCAAAGTGGGGATAACTTAAACGCAGCCCAAAATCACTGGATTATATTGGATAATAACAGATAAAAATAAGCGTGAACGAGGTATTAGTGATATTTTAAATATGTTACTCTATAAAATTCTATTAAGTTTTAATTACCGTGTTGTTTTATTTCTAAGTTTGTGTTAAATATAAATGTTTAAAGAATTTCTTATCCCTTACACGTGTACCAAGATATTTTGTCTGAAGTTAAACATGAACATTTACTTTTGTGATATAAATTAAAGAAACGTTTGAGCAAGTAACCTAACCTTTAACATAGTCAATTCTGAAAACGCGCTATCAACACATAAATAAGTAAGCAGAGATGCGCCAAAAAGCTATTCTATGACCCGTTCACGAGTTCCACGCCGCACAGCGCTAGCGTTATTGCTTCAGCGCGTAAACCCCGAACACAGCAATAATAAATGTGGGCGAAATATAGAGGGCGGCTCAAATTGTAAACAAGGCCGGTTTAGAGTATAAATGTTTGGTAGCGGCAGAGCTTTTGATTGCATTTCGCAACCTGTAAGTTTGTAAACTTTTATGTATGTTCATATTGGGTGGGTTACTAAAAAAGCGGTTTTGACTAGAGTGGAAAATTTAAATGTTTTTTTTTGTTACTTAAAAGTGGCCTCCTTCTTTAAGTAATTGCATTTGTGCAATATCTCTCACATCTGTTATTGAGGGAAGCTGATAAAAAAACTAGAGGAACAATTATCTCGTCGTAAATATAATGAAAGACAGCTTTGCTTTTTATTGTTTCAAATTCGTAAATAAAATAATCTAGAAAAAAACAAAATGTTTATTGTGCTTAAAGTGGTTTGCATGCTTATTCGATTTTAACAGAAAATCCATGAATTTTAAGCTAATTTTAAATAAACCTGTCATTGATGTGATTAATCAATTCATATTTAGAAATGCTTGTTACTATTTTGCGTAGAAGTTAAAAGAAGGGTATATTTATGAAATCAATTTGAGAACACTTGTTTTATCAGCAAATTTTAAAAACACCCTTACAAAAACGCCGTAACTAAACGGTATGAATACAAATGAAATGAACTCGCTATTTTAAAAAGAAGTTCACTGTTGAAAACAAACCTGGTCATATAAATATATCCAAGTAATCGAGTGGCAAAGTTTTGATTTGACGAAGAGGATGAGTTGAATAATCCCGAACGGATATGAAGTGTTGCAGATATAACTAAATTTCCAGTAAAAATTTACTCGACTACATAAAAGCAGCTTAAAAAAGACAAGCATTGCACAAAGCTAAAAAACAAACGAAAAAATCACCTCCAAACGATGCAGAAATATCTAGATTAAAAAAAAGAGCTGTACAGTGTATCAAGTTCTTGATAGGTATCCTTTAGAAAAAAGTTCAAAATAATGTAGAATGCAGTGAATAGAAGTAAAACAAAAATGGTCTCAGATCAAAAAAATTTGATTCGTATCTCTATAAATCACTTCCGCTACAAGTATTGTCTACTGAAATATCTTACCACACCTAGCCAGTTGTGCGATGCTTGGTGATTCAATTTTTGGCCGGGAAAATAAAAGTTGTTTTCACATTAAGAAAATTAAACTTGTCGCAAAGGAAAAGCAGTGTGTGTGCTTGATGAGATGGCACTTAGGAGTTATTGAAAAATATCATTGACATATAGAAGATTCGAAGACCTTGGTGCGTTGGGTAGAACATCGAAAAGCACCGCACAGATGCTCGTGGGTTTTAGCAAAGGTTGTTCTAGATTGGAAGGGAGCGTTGTTTTTGTAAGCCACTGGTGCATCTGCGCAATGTTAGTATCATTGTCAAGACGTTCTTCAAAAATGTTCGACAGTTCCATATGCGGTAGTATGCGACCAAGGTACCTCAAAACCAAAGTGCATATAAAGATTAGGCCGTACGCAAAATGCAAACCCGATTTTTAACAGTACAGCACAAGAAATTATTGTTTGTAAGACGTTCTCATATAATGAAGAATTTCCAAACCACTTATAAATGTGATTACGTAATTAACGACGACATTATATTTCGAAAGGTAAGAGGTTTGATATTGAGCAAGCAAGACCTGCAAGCACGCAAAATTAACTGTAACAATAGACCGAAGGTTTCAAAAATGTCCGGAACTTGCCACAAATTTTCAGCAAAAGCGTCGCAGGTGCTATAAAAACATGCGTTGCAACTGGGGTTACATTCCAGTACCGCCTTGCTACAGCGGACTTTATCTTAAACCTCAATAACATATTTGATTGCTTAAATAGCAGTTCTTTCAACGACTCGAATCCGTACAAATGTAGTTTGCATAAGAAGCATTCAATAGTGGAGTCAACTCTAAAATCCAGCATTCCTTATTTAGAAAAGCTCATGAAAATAAATACCAATAGACCTCCATCTCGACCTGCTGCTTTCGACGGTTTAGTCCAAACAATTCGCGGCGTACTATTATTATATGATATTGTAACCAAAGATGATGAAACCGTGTACTTGCTGGCCAGAAAACTTAACCAGGATGTGATTGAACATTTATTTTCAATATACAGACAGAGAGGAGGATATAATTCGAATCCTACAGTTCGAACATTTAGAAGCACATTTAGATCATATGCTATCAACGCTTTAACAACACCAATAGAAACAGGCAATTGTGAACACTCTTTTCATGAAGAAGAAGTAGATATAATTAATATGCAAACAATACCGCTCTAACGACATACGGAAATGTCGAAGAGCAAAAGCCTGCGTCGACCTCTACTTCTTCTTCTTCAGATCTATTTGAGGGTGGTACACATTCGGACGTTGTCACTGTCGAAAACCAACAAATAACTTTAGAAGACTGCAGCATCAATTACTTTGCAGGCTATCTAGCACGCTGGGTTTTCAAAAAAACCAAGTGCAACATATGCTACAAACACCTTATTGATCATACGTCCACATTGTCCAACATAGAGCAATTACTAATTTTACAGAAACTTTATTCAGCATCACACTCCACATTATCAGCACCAACACCTATATTAGTTGAGGCAATTAGAACATCAACAAACACCTTTGCACAATTATTCAATAACATCAAACATAAGAAAAAAGTAAGGCAACGTATTATAGATGAATAATAAAAAAACTTGAAAATACACATTTTTAATAAACGAATGCAGAGGTCACAGATTAATGTTACTGAACCATTGTGTGACATGCTTTATTTTTAAAACATGTAAGCTCACCTCCCAGAATAACATACAACATAAGCAAAAAAGTTGAAAGTCTTTGCTCACGTTTGAAAGTATTGTTAAATATTGTATATTATTATTTTAGAAAATAAATATTATCTTTTAAGCATATCGAATTCATTTGGAAATCGGAGGACGACTTTGATAATCTTAATCTTGCCGACTAGCGATTTTATATTCTGAAAGCTTTGTCGGCTCCCTTTGAACAGCAACATTTGGCATGTCAAGTGCCCTGCGCATGATGCTACTTCTGAATTTACACTTATTCCCTTCATACAATACTTATTTAACCAACAAGTTTCAATTCCTACATCGTTGTTGTAACAAGTAGGTATGATGCCAATTACGCCCCGCTCCCTGCTACCCCTGCTACCACTGTCTGTTACCTAGCAACGAGCCATCACCTATCAATATTCGTTCATTGCGCATGTGACGTCATGCACCATTGTTATTAAAATTAATTATCAAAATTAATTACTTCTAAAAAGATCATTCAAATATCAAGTATTTTTAAATGTTTTTAAGGTAGTTGATTTAAAGTAATTCTAATATCGAAAAGTAATAGAATATTTACGAGGTACCTAATATTTGCAAACGGTCGCAAAAGTTGAAAAGTATCAAGGCTTTATAGTAGTACCGATTTTTAAAATTTTCAGATAGAGTTATGCCTGTGTACGTGCAGTATTTAATTTTAAACTGTCTGAAAAGAATTACCGTTCACTAAAAGCCGTTTTACACTTACGAGAATTTTTACATAAATTATAACAAAAATTATCCCGAAAATTTTTCTAAGAAATTTTTGTCGCGACACTTTCAGGTCATTTTACACAAGAATAAATTTTAACCGGAATTTTCACGATATTTGTTGTTATAAGCAGGCGCATTTGTTAAATTAAATTGTTATTTGAAAATATGGATCATAATTGTTTAGATTTAGGTTACAACTTAGAAGTGCAAATGGAAGTAACCTCATTCCTGTGTAAAACGACCTGAAAGTGTAGCGATGAAATTGCTTAGGAAAATTCTCACCAAAATTTTCGGGATGTTTTTTGCTGATTTATGTAAAAATTCTCGTACGTGTACAGTATATAGCTACTGCACGCACTGCACGTGTAAAACGGCTCTAAATTAGAATTCTATCTTGGAACAAAGCAGTATTTTCGGATTTCATATTTGTCTGATACACTTACTTGTGGGTAGATTGCGCTGTCATACTTAATACTTGATACTATTTGTTGGTTTAGCTCCAATCTTAATTTGAACATCCAGGCGACATCTGTCGATAACTTTTACAATTAATTTGCTTTTATATGGACTTGGTTTGTCTTCTAGTATATAGTCACTGACCTAGTGTCTAAAATAGACCATGGATGTATGTGTGTAACTTTGAGCGTAGGAAGCGAATGAAATATACCACAATATCTAGGAAATTGAAATATCAAATCTCAAAGGACAGTAGTTAAGATAGTTGCCACAACTTCTTCATAATTTATTTTTTAATTTCCAGCAAACATAGGTGCTAAAATGCACTTTGGAAGTTAATTATTACGGCCCGAAGGAGACGATGCGCCGTCCAATTTAGGCTAAAGTCAGTAGACGATGATAACGGCTGCAGTGAGATGCGGCGTAGATCGGAAGCGTTCAGTTAGCTGTGTTAGGAGAGCCTCTCGGGTTCGATTCCGGAGAAATATAGATGAGCTTCCGGAGGATGCACTTTATTCACTAGATATCCATATAATAGCAACGTCACGCTTTTAAGATTGCAGCCTTTTAAAACTCTGCGTCGCTGTGTAATTTATTAGTCTTGCGGACGGTGTAATGAACACTTTTGGAAAATAGAGATCGATTCCTATTCTTATAAAGTATAATAGCTACAGGTACCTAGTGGAAGATATGAAATTTATGAAAGCCATATTATAATAAAAAGACGTACATTGAGGTGTTGACTGATTAAACAAAGTTATATAAACTAATTAAGCATTCTTAAAAAAGATAAAGCCATACAGATGCTGTTTTGAAAATACTTTAAGCAGTTTTCCGAAATGTCGCTACGAAAAAACATGTGTTTAACGGAACATACGATCTTGTGATTTTATTTTCAATTGGTGATTAAACACGTTAAAATAAGGTCATTAACGTAAAAATATCTTAACAAAAATTACGTAATAAGAGAGGTATTAATATATTTTTTTCTTTATTTTTAAGTGGTGATTAAGCACCTTAAAAAAAGGTTGTTAACGCTGAAACGATTGATCAACTTGCGTAAATGATAGGTTGTTGATGAATTTTTTATTAAGTAGGTTGATGTCTGTAACTTTTCCCATCTGTCAAGCTGTTGCATTAGTTGCCACTGCATTGCTGGTTTGACGTAAATTCTCCCAAAGGAATCCTAATAAGAAAAATAAAAATGGTCCATCGCACCAACAGTTAATAGGCCAAAATTATGTGGCTGCAAGTCGATTGTACGCTGAGCGGATTCCTAATAGACTAACACCTATTCCACAAAAAATCATCGCTCAAGTAATCCATGCACAAGAAACTATTGTACTGCAAGCACGTCAAAGTCTGGATGGTAAAGCTGACAAGCACCAACGAATTTTGGATGCCGATGAAGTCTTCAATGTCTAAGAGAACATGTCGGAGAAGATCCTTCTAGAAGTACTCGAAAAATATCTCGCCATAATCAAAATTGTCTGGCAAACACTACGCGTGAATCAACTATATCCTTTACATGTACAAAAAGTACAGGTTCTACAACCTGAAGATTATCCCTTACGTCTACAATTTTGCCGATGATTTCTGCAAAAACATGCAGAAACTCCAAACTTTTCTTCCATTGTATTGGCGGCTGATGAAGCAACGTTTACACGTAAAGACATACGTAACTGTTGCAATACTCATATCTGGACTGTCTAAAATCCACATGCGGTTCGTCGTAATCATTTCCAGCACAGATTTTTAATAAATGTTATAAAGTAGGTACCCTCGCAAAACTTAAAATTGAAATCTTAGGCGTAAATCATTAAAATTAGTTACGCACACTAAAGAAGGAAATGATTTTCAAACTAAAATGAAACTACTATCACAAATATGATAAATTTTTCATAAAGGTCATTCACTTTGTAAGTTTCTAGTATACAACAATTGTTGCAATTGAATAATTTGTTTTATTGACCTATTGATAATGGGTAGCATATTAGAGGAGCATGATGTTAATTTGTAAAGGGCTATAGAACGCTTTTACTTTTGCATGTAAAGAGTTTCACAATATATTGTATTTATTCATGAAAAAACCAAAATGAAAACTAATCATAAACCATTAGTTGCCATCATGTCAAAATAAATATATAAAACTCCATCAGGAAAACTACAAAGGAAGAAATTGAATTGTGGTGTAAATGATAGTGTAAATATTAATAAACGATAAGATTTTGAGTTGTTTGCTTCAATACTGTAAAACGGGGCCCCCAAACAGTAAAAATAAAGTAAAAGGTGAGGTCAGATTATAAGTTCAAAAATGACTTATGATTTAGATAATGATGTTTTGATTTTAATTGACCACATTATAGTTCTGCATTCATTAAGATTTTAAATGCTGAGTCTTGTGCACGGAAGTCACTTAGGTATCTCTAAAACTAAATCGCGCACTCGTGAGCTATTATATTGCCCTGTAATGGATGGTCAAATTAAGAGTTTTATTAGTAAATGTGAATTATGTTAAATTCATTAGCTAAAAAATGGTAAAGAACCATTAGTTGCTCAAGATATTCTTGTATTAACGTTTAGGAAAGTAGCGCGTGATATTTTAGAATTGGGTAGGTAAATGCTACTTATTTTGTAAAATGGATTGAATTGTACGAAATAAGTCCTCCAAGGAAATGATTAAATCTTAATTGGAGATATTTTCTAGATTTGGAATCTCTAAAACTGCAATTTGTGACAATGTTCCTTTTAGTTCTTACAAATGTAACCAGTTAGCCTGTAATTATAATTTTGAATTATTACTTCTAGTCCCAATTATTCAAAAAAAAGAACAGCAGAAAAAACTGTATATATATGTAAAAATATCCTTAAGAAATCAGCTAATGAGCAACAGCTCCTTTCAAGTTTATTAGAATATTACAATTCAAAAGTTAAGGATTTAGACTTCACTCTTAGCCAATAATTACAAAATAAAAGGTGTAGAACTAAGCTACCCATTACAGATTCGTTAATGAAACACATGTTAAATAATGGGGTTGAAGCGCAATTTTGAAAATTATAGAAATCAATTTAACAATATTGCTAAACCAAGAAAAGAATTTAAAATTTAAGACAAGGTAACATTGTGAGAAAATTGTGGGTGAAGGGTACAATTATTAAACAGGGCACTACACCCCGTTCATATATTATACGTTCTAACGATATGAAAACTTTTAGAAGCAATCGTATTTTGAACTTGACGAGAATTCACCTCACCTATCAATTGATCAACTACCTATTATTAACAATAGTTTTGATTCGAATTGTAAACGTGTATTGAGATCTGGAACACAATATTGAAACATTGTAGGATTAAATGTTAGTTTAAGAAATAATTGAAACTCATATTATAATTAAACTGTGTGTGTATTGGATATACATATTTGTAAATTATATTTGTCTAATGTATGGTTTGTTAGTGGTGGTGGGGTATGGGACGATGGACGAGCCCAGCAGCAGGTTATACGCATCCTTCTAGGCATAGCCTCTTCTGCTGCCGATCGCAGTGCGGGGTATTTTTCACCCATACTACTCTAGGTACCACTATGCAAGCAAAACACTACAGTCTAAGCCAGTTAAAATCGATAAAATATCTCCTGGCCAAGCTGTCGTCTCGTGACTAACGCACCGGTCGTAAAGTGAAACTTTCCCATGCGACTGTTATACCAGACTCCGAAAGGGGCGGAGAACCTGAGCTTAACGAAACAAATCGAGAGGCGATAACCTACGCAAAAACCTAAATCCTAAGGTGGCAGACTAGGCTGATGGGATGCGTGGCTGGATAGAAGACCAATCTCCGCTAGTCCAATCCCCCCCAATCGAGTGGTGTTATGCGATCCCTGCTGAGGGATGGATGGCACCTGGGGCAAAAGGTGCACGCGGATGGAGCCCTGGGAAACTGGGCGACCTTCCAGAGTAACCAGCCTTGCACCTGTGCAAAGAGCTCCGGAGGTGTGGACAATCCTTTCCCTCCTATTCGTGGGAACTGAATGAACCAGCGTAGGAACTTTTGAAATCAGAACGGGGGGATCA
Organism: Protaetia brevitarsis; assembly: GCA_004143645.1. NCBI lineage: Eukaryota > Metazoa > Arthropoda > Insecta > Coleoptera > Scarabaeidae > Protaetia > Protaetia brevitarsis. The sequence goes on along the minus strand of RXPK01000094.1, from coordinate 1,992,733 downwards.
GGGGAATCATTGGAAACCTCTTCTAGCGGATCTCCAGAAACCGATGACGCTATTTTCGAGGCGAATACCAGACAATACAGTGACACTGCCGAAAACATTGTTGCAGGAGTACAACAGCTCGGACTGCAGCAACAGAAAAAAACTATCTGGCACTTAGGTTAGGAAACTGAGAAGGCAAAGGAAAATGGAAGACGGTACGTGGACCGAGCAGAGACTACGTCACCGTGAGCGTAAAAGGTGAAAGGTGCAAAGCAGAAGCTCAATGTGAAGAAGACGGTCGAGGGCAGCAAGAAAAGACTTTGTTAGGATTCTAAAACGCTACCGCAGGCCTCTGAAGACCCTGAATCAAGAGCAAGCGAATCTGATCTGGGAAAAAGAAAAATGTAAAGCATACTGGAATAAAATAACCAGGCAAATTCATGGAGACTTTTATTAAGGGACTATCGAAGAAGAGACTGAAGAACTACTGCAGCTTAGTAGGAATATTTTCGCACCGTAACAGGTCTCCTCACAGGGCACTGTAAGAACCCCTACAGAAAATTGGGATCAACAATGCAGATTGTGTAATGGGATGGCAGAGGACGCTTACCACATGCTGTGTGAATGCGAGGCTTTGGACGTGAAAAGACAGGCAAATTCTGCCAAGCCAAAAATGAACCCAGACGATTACTTCGATCAACCAGCCAGAGACCTGTGCATATTAGTGCAGGACGCTAGGATACTAGAATGGCTGATATAATTTAATGTGTAAAAGAACTTCGGGTCAGATGGCTCCCACAACAAAAAAACGAGTTTTGTTAGTAATTAATTAATTGTAATATGTATTATATGGTAATTTGCTTGTGTTATACTTATATAGAGGAAGGGAGATGTTGCATATAAATAATATATTTTATTAAGTCGCGCTTGCGCGGGCCCGTATGTATAAATGATTGTGAATACCGAATACACACACTAAACAAATTAGGTAATTTTTCTTGGTAAAAATCATTTTTTTGATAATTTTTCGTACTGAAGGAGGGTAAATGTATAGAAACTTAAGGAAGATGTCGAAATGTTAGAAATTTTTACGTAATGCAAGTATTCTACGTGAATATTATAGGAAAATTTCTGTTTCTTATAAAATAATTTTAATATTAACAACATTGTAATATTACCGAGAAAAATATTAACGCTGTATCTCTTAGGAAAAACTTAAAATTTCTCACAATTTGGAAAATTACTGAGCTTTTTTATAATTTTACTTTTAAACAAGTAAAGTTCTATGGAAATTTATTTTAGGAATTGTACTTGTGAATGTTCCAGACTACATGAAATAATCCTGGAAAAGGTACGCTACATTTCAAAATTTTACTATGTATATTTCAGGTTACATGAAAAAACCTTCGAAAAATTACTTATAGTTAGAAATATTACATCTAAAAGTAAAATACCTGTACGCTTTTGAAGGGCATAAAATTACCACAAAATCGTACAGGTATTTTACCAAAAAATGTTTTAGTATGCACTCCTCTTTTGTGCGTTATCTCTTATCGAGCATAGCATTTTACATTTTCAACATTTTATATCGTAAAAAATGAGTGCTAGATAAAGTAGAGGCATGTGATTTTACAAAAAATTTCTAGAGTACTTAAATTTCCAAATTATAATTTCTAACGGCTTGAAGAAAATTATATTCTATAACAATAAAAAGTCCGTGATGAAGGCAGTGTTCAACGATGTGCGCAGTAGAAGTTCGGATCAGACTATTTATTTGCATTATACCTGTGATCTTATATAAAGCTTATCCAACCGAATTTCAATGTTATGTAGTTTAATAAGGACACTTTAGAGAATCACTCGTTCATAAATCTTCTGATCATATATGGGTACACTTAATTTCGTATTTGCCGTTCCAAACTTAATGCTCCTCAATACACTATTATTATTACTATATCGAACTCCGTATTCCAGACTTAATCCTGTCACCCGATTTACGGAAAATGTGTCAAAATGATCAAGGGAAGCGATTTGTTCGGGGTAGCAATTTTCCGGACGGTTACTGTGTTGGCGCCCACAGTAACCCTTCCACTTTTAGTCCATCATCAACGCCTGGAAGATCACAGCACCGGCCACGTATATATGCGCCACGAACGTTCCACGGAGGTGAGTCCTTTGTATAAGCCTAGCATAATCATCTGATGTGATTTTATAGATGAACTGCCATATCCCGGACGTGAAAACGGCGAGGACGTAGAAGTAACGAGGGACGGTAAGGGGGCTATGTGGATGCCGAGAACCGACCGAAACAAAGTTGTTTTAGCGCTATATTTTAGCGTCAACCATGTGAAAGTACCTATACACACGTCCCATGCAGTAGGACAGAGACTCGTCGATACCTTTATCATTTGGAAGGATACAAGTCGATCCGGTACACCATCGCGATATAATAGTACAATATAGGGTCGAGATTTATTTACTTTTCGCCCACGGTTGGATGAGCTTTGTAGCGACGTGTCGTCAATTTATTGGCAATAACATCACGTTAGTCAATAAACTTATAAATGATTATATTTAACAGCTATATTAGCACAAAGTTGAGAAAACTCGACTCGCCCCATTCCTAAAAATAAAACGTTGAACTTTAAATTAAACGTAGATGATTATTTGCTTGGCACATTTTTTTTTTTTCATGAAAAAAAAATAGACAATATTGATTTGCTTAGGTAATATAGATAAACGATATATTTTAGGATTTTAATTTTAGTTTCTCAATGAAATTCAGGTTTAAACATATTTTTATTTATCATATCTTATTAATTACTTAATAATAAAAACAATTTGTTATAAATAAGTTCGCATGGTCGGTATTTTTACGGTATTATACCTATCCACACTCAGAAAAATACTTGCATTAATTCAACAAATATGAATTGTTTGAAAAAATATGATTGGATTAACTATATTTTTGTTTCATTATTCAAAAAAAAGATATTCAACTCAAACAAAATATTATTTTTGGAAATTGTGGTTGAATTAACAATAAAATTTCGTTAGAATTATTGTTTCTGATATTTAGAACGTTATTTATTAAATTAATAAAAGAGGTTTGATTAATAATAACCACTAGAATTTTTATTTCGACAATATCTTTATTTTTTTCATTAAATTAACCACAAAAATTGTGTTATCTACATAGTTGTCATTTGACACGTGTATTACACACTAAGACAACATTTACATAATGTTGTTCCATTTATATTAATAGCTTAAATTGAACAAAACATATTTTTAAATTAAACAAAATGTAGGATTGAAAATAATTTAATATAAATATAAATTGATGCCTTTCTCCTTTCCTGTAACATCACATGGTTCGCATAAAAGAAGCAATCCAGCAGTTTAAACGGCGAAAACCTCAGTTAAAGTTTGATGGCTTCGATACCCAAAATACTTAATTACGCTTTTATGCTTTAATTTCTTACAAAGTAAATTTTAATAAATATATAACGATGGGCATTTTTTATTTAAGCAAAAACTGCAAGCTTCTTACAATGTGAAATCATTAATTACCGTAATATAATAAATTCGTTATTCTTTTATTTAAACTTATTATTTGTCGATTGATCTAGTGTAACAACTTCTAACTGCTTCTGCTATAGCTCATAAACGCACATGTCTAATTTTAATCATACACATTGGATTACTTATGAATGGTCAGATAAGTATATGTTTTGTAAGTATTTCCAGGAAAATTAAAAAAAAAAATAAAAGTGTATGAATTCATTACTTTTACATGAGCTTATTTATTTTTATACCTTAAGATTACCACGTTAATTATAAAGCATATCTAGATCTCGATGGTTTCTTTTTCTTTACAGAAACTCAAGAGAAGGAACAGGAGATAAGTAGATTAACAAGAATAATTTGTAATAATGTGTTGTTTGTAAATTTGTTAAAATATATACCTTCACTTATGAATATTTTATACCTGTTTTCTTTTTTTTAAAAGTCGGCGCTCTCGGTGGACGTGCTTACCAGCGAACACTATGCGGAAGATATTTTACCCTACACGTACCATGCTTTTAAATACTTTCCTGATTAGAGCAGGGCATAGTTTTTTAATCATTACTCACAGTACATGCATGCTCTAATCACTTTGACAGTTTGTATGTCATTAAAACGTGTGCAAAAAATATTTAAAAAAATACTGACTATTGACAGTACTGTGTTCTCGTATCAAAATCTATCTGCGTGAGTTCATGAACTACTTGTATTTTATAGGTACGGAAATAACCTTCAGCCCTTTTTTAAAATGGTATAGCATGTTCCTTCTGACAACTGAACTTATTGTGAAAGCTTTGGAATTGATTTTTTAGTTGAGTTACCCATTCGACATCGAATATCTTCTACGCAATTTGCAGTTCGTTTTTTAGGTGCACTACCACCAGGTTGTGTTACCGTTACAGTTTCTACCCCAGTTACAAGGAATTTGTCAATACAAGCATGACTTAAAAGCTGTCCGTAAGTAACTGCCAGATTAGGAAACTTGCCGGAAATCTTGCATTCACTGATTATTGGAATAAACCCGTTATCCATTATGTAATTTTCGATCAGTTCCAAATAACTTTCGATAATGAATGTTTTGTGTTGAAATTTTAACGTTGTACTTGTCACTGACAACTGTCACAAATTGAAGTACAATTGAGTTACAATGTCTTCTTACACGTTTTGATTATAAATAAAAACGGTAACATAATGACTGACTTATATGTTAAACCTTCTAATTCCGGTAGACTTTTAAACTTTCACTCTTATCATACATTCCACATTCCACCATAAACTTAATATCATTATAAGAATTTTTTGAATTCCATAATAAAACTTAAACAATTTAAAAACTAGGTTAAAACATAGTAAATACCCCACCAATGTAATAAGTAAAATACTTTCAATAACGGCCCGCGCACTATCAATGTCAACGTACGTAGCCCTGATAATGTCAAACGTTTTAAAATTGTCAATATTGGTGTACTGACCAAGAGAATGATAAATATATTACAAGACGAAGATATTAGATGTATCACTATCACGCTGTATTAATTCTCATCAAATTCCTAAATTCTAAATGTCAGAATAGTCATGTTAGTTATATAGACTAAAGTTTCCAAAGTTCCCAAACTTTAGACAAAAGATTAAAGCAACATATTTATGATGTTAACACCCATATAATTTCTACTGATCTCGCTGAACAAGCGGATATATTTTTAACTTTGCCAATCCGATAGTCCTTGACATAGAACATAATTATAAAAAGCGACTCTTTTCTGAATGAACCATATAAAACTACATAAAAATATAATTGTTGAAATAATATGAGTACCGTTTATAATTCACTATTTTAAAACCACACGATATAGTATTTTAAAGAAATACGTATAGTGAACCCAAAATAGAAGTACATAACTCGTCATCGTAATGTCGATGTAGAATAGAGGAACTAAAGTCATTAGTGGTGGGGTGATTTTTTTTACGAATAGAAATTACATTAAATACTTCTGTCAAAGTGACAGAAAAACCCCTAAAGCTAGTATAATAGATTCTTCCGACGATTCCTGCGCTCAAAACGGTTATGACGACATATGTGCTTCTCACTTTGGGTTTACTCTACCTCTCTCATATCATTTTTTTAGCAAGTATTTATGAATGTAGTTTTACTTTATTGACCGTCTTGTATATACATCCTTCACATTTGTGGATTGGGTAATTTTTTTTCTTATATACAATTTCTTGTACCGTTTTTGTTGTTGATGTGTGTTCTTATTTATCCCGTTTATACGAATTTGTGTATTATTCAATCATTTCATCGGTTAATATAGAGTTTATTCTTTAACAACTTTACTAAATAAAATCTTCAAATTAATAATTGTTATACGATCCTTCTTTAGATTTACCATATATGTATTATTTTTATACCGATATGTGTTCAACCCTATTCATAGTTGTGTCAGTGAGCTTTAATATTTATAGATATTACGAGATCTTATTCTAATTCCTCTATTAGTAAGATCACATTTGCCTTTTTATTCTTTTGATGGTTCATTATTGGTATAGTTTCTCCTGTTATTAAAAAAAAAAATTACCTTGAAAAAAACAATTGAATTTTTTGTCAAAACGTTGGAAGAATGGAATAAATTTTAGATCTACTTCTGGTCAAAAGTGGTCGTTTTCTTTTCTTTCCAGTACAAAATGCAGCCCAGTGTTGCCAATCTTAAAGAATTAAAAAAACAGCCTACTCTAATCAGGAAAGTATTTGAAAGCATGATACAATGCATCTAATATAATGGATAGATGCTATATATTATATCGGATGAAAGAGTTACCTACGAGTTACTTTACTAACTTTAGACGTATTATAACATATCTACTGGATATATACATAATATATCCACTGGTTGTATCGCATACAATATCCATTAGATGTGTTAGATAGCATATCCATTTAAATGTATTATTTAGATATGTAATAGGCGGATATTTGGAGATGTATGAGACATCCATAGAATGTCTCTAATGTCTAATAGAGGTTATGGATATCCATAAAGAATATCTAATGGCTGTGTGGCAAACATTGTGTGCTGTATGGGATAGCTTTATTGTAACATCAAATCAGAAAAATATATCATAACGGACATCTTACCATTTCTCTCACAAAGTCTTTGGTAGCCGAAAAACAAATTGTATCACTACGGCAGGCCCTAACGAACTCGTTTAGTTGCTCATCTTGGCTTCCTTATATCTAATTCCTAATTCCGTAATCCACAAACTGGTTCGATAAAATGTCACTTTACTAACTCCGTACATAAATAATTACTTCAAGTACGCTGAGAGAAATGAAATGGTTATTTCTACATTTTTCGTAGTGTCACGAATTTGAACATTGATTTAACCATGTTGCATTTAAGTGAATCATATGCTCCTATTTGAAACAAACATATTTATATTGTTGCACAGTTTAGAGTTAATTTAACAAGATTATAGTGTTTAGGCGTAACCAATCTTTTATCTTGTTGGTTTAATCCCACAAATTGTCGATTTGACATTTGAAAAAGGTGTCCTTTAAATATTTACTATCGGCGTTAACTCAATGAAATGTACTATTAGGTGATCGCACATGCGTATAGTCAGTTAGTATCCAACCTCCGTAGTAATAAGACCTAACATTTGTAAGCTTCTGTAACATTAATATTGAATAATAAAGATAATCAAAACCCATCGCGGAGTATATATCTAACACGGCGCAGTCAGAATAAAAAAGAAACCAAATACAAAAAAAATCAGTGAAAGGAAGAAAAAGTGCAACAAATTATATAAAAAAAGAAAAGTGTCAGAAAAGAACAAAACAAAATGGAGAATATATCTCAACCCGAGAAGATGAAAATGGAGGGCGATCTAGCAAAAAATTGGAGGCAATTCAAAGAAGATTGGGAATTATATTCTACCGCGAGTGGTTACAGTGGAAAAAACAGCCGATTACACTATATAGGAAAGGAAGTTCCAGAAATTTTAAATAACATTGAAATTACGCTGGAAAACACATCAATCGATAGCTGGATGCAGGAGCAAGACAGAAGACACGTTTCACCCAAGGGCCGCACAAGGATGGAAGATCACTGGAAAGAGGTGTCCGGCAAATTCAAACATCGTTTGTAACGGATTCGAACAATTCTAGAACAGGTCGGTGTACACGTTGTAATTTTACGCATGCGCAAAACAGTTGTCCAGCTTATGGTAAAATATGTCATAAATGTAATCGTAAAAATCATTTTGCCTCTAATTGTTTAAGTAAATCGATTAATATGATAAAAACCAATTCTGTTGAAAATAATGATTATTTGGTGGATAGTACTACGAAATCGGTAAATGCTGATAACGAATTTTGGTTAAATGTTGTTATTAATGATTATTATGAAACGTTAAATTGTACTTTCCTTTGAAATGTATGAATAAAACCTTCATAATTTTTTAGTTATGTTATTAAGCTAATATACGTTTAGTATATAATGCCGTAAATGTTTGATATATATAATATATATATATATATATATTATATATCGTCACTGTAAAACGTTTTTTGTTGTTGACTTTACCTGAAGTTAATTAGTTTCAGTACGAAAATATTACGTAATTTACATTGTATGTGCCTTTAACAGTGGTATAAATTTCCAATGAGACTACAATCCGTTGATATTAATGTGTTCCTTCTATTACCTACTATAGTCTTCGTAATTAGGCAATATATAGCTATGCGTTGCTATCAATTGCTGAATGTGCGGGCGGATTTTTAATTTCATCGATAGATCCATCGATTACAGTGTATCTCTGTTTATTACATTATTGATACAGTAATTGATGGATCCATCGATGAAATTAAAAACTCGCCCGATCAGTAACGTGATTTTAAGCAAAATCGAAAATGGTTCCACTAACAAGAAAATCTTTTTCCTATAACCACCTAAAAATGTTGAATTACATGCAAATAGTCATTCGTTGAACACTACAGGTAGGTTAAATGAAACAATATAAGTTTTGAATCAACATTTTATAATGCTAAACCAATATTATAAAATTATAGAGACAATTATTACTTCGTGTGTCTACAACAAGTAACTGTGTTGGGATAATGTTGTTGTATTATTCAATTAGCAGGTACAAATTGTTAATAGAAAATTAAGTACGTGTTCAAAGAATCACGCGTAGTCTGTTTCTTATAACATTTATTATTATTCAGTTAACTAACGCAATTTAACATTTTTTTACGTATTGCATTAACACTAAAATATCATTGCTCATATTGAAAATGAAAAAAATGTTCATTACACCATTTTATTAGTTAATACAACACTTTTTTTCTTTCGGTGTAGGTATACAAAATTCCTAATGATTTTTCCATGTCTCTATCAGTGTAATTCCTTATAGGAGGTTAAACTCTTTGGGGTTTTGTAATTGCTTGTAGTTGTTAACATGAAATACTGAGATCTATATTTTGGTAACGTATGCAAATTCATAGGTAGATATACGTCCAAAATCCATAGATACAAATACATAATATGTTTCTTTCGACATAATAGCCAGGCATACCTATACATACATTTCCCTCTACGTTATATTCGCATGAAAAAGGAGCTTCTTTCAGGAAGAGCGACAGTAATGTTGCGTGTTCGAATCAGGCCTTTCTTCTTGAACAATACAAGCCAAAAGTCGGATGTGCCGTTTTAAGATACCACATGCCAACCCACATTTGAACATAAACAACAGAAACAGCGCGCACCATAGAGCTAGGTTTGTTGGGCACGGTTGTCCTCCGACAGTACCGGTAGAATCGCGAGAGACAAGCCGTGTAAACTTTCTATAGTACCCGAGATAAAATATGATGTTTGAAGTGAATCGATAGTAAATTAGCTTCTGTCTTGCGGTAATGGAAGGCAAGTTTTGGTGTGGGGAAATAGGGACAGCGCGTTCGGTTGGGGCGTTTGTAACTCCTACCCGGTTACAATGTAATCTAAAGGTTCATTGTGTCGGGGCTTCGTGTTCGCTTCTATATCTGACACACGTCGTCGCTGCCGAACACATAGTTGCCGATTCAATAACGTGTTTGTTGTCCTCCATCGTTTTCCCTAATATTGAGAACGATAACTAACTAGCAAAATAGAGATTATACTAAAACAATCACAACGCGAATTTATTTTAGATAGTGCAATTTGAATGTAGTGACCCTGTATTCAAAATCCAAATATCCCACCACGTAGTAGGAATGTGAAATGACAAATGCAAGCTAACCGATCGAAGTCACGATCATGCGTGTCATAGCTACCTGATATGCATGTGTAAATTGGGTCCCGGTTGATAAATAATAAAACAGTAATAGTTCGAGCTTACGATTACAAGGGCCTAGGAGGCAGTTTACCTATTTATGAGACCAATTAAGTCCGACTCTTTCTCATACTATCTGTGGAGAGGCAATTTACCAACACCCATTTATATTGTATCTCAAAGCCGTAAATAACTTATTAATTGTAACCTTTAAACTATAAGTGGTATGTGCATCCCCGATAAAAGTATCTTGAAACATCTGTACTGCAAGAATAATAGAAGTCAGATTAAAATCGTAGGGGAAAATATATTAGCAGTAAGCAGAGAATAATCGCCTATAGAATAGGTAGATACATAGATATTTATATGTCAGGCCAACTGTGAAATAGTGTGCAACAAATAAATAATTGTATAAACACATTTTTATTAAGTTTTTTTTAATTTAATTACCCTTTTCGTCCCGATTAACCTCGCTCAACGATAGTGAAAATTTTCAATAACATTTCTCGATTTTGAAAACACAATTGTACTTATTACCTACTCCTTCAGGATGTATGTCTATCTGGTATGACTGAAGAGGAGACTGTTAAACATTATGATGACTATTTCGCAGGTCAATTAAAATGGCCGCGATAAAAATATAATAACAATGGGCAGAGGCTAGTGGCATATAATGTATACATGGAGCGCAAGTCACTTAGTTCTAAATCGGCAGCTATCAAGCTAACATCCAAGCATTTAGGGTTTAGCAAAGCAACAATTTGAAACATTGTAAAAGAAATGGAATCTACAGGAATTCTGCATTCACTTCCAAAAGACGTGAATGGATAACGGTTTGCGAAGCTTTGAACGAAACTCAAAAGTCTGCAATTACCAGACATGTACATTCCCTTTTCTTTAGGAATGAATTGAAACATGCGCTAAAATACTAAGTGTAGATTTAATTTTTATTTATTATTAATGTAGATGATACCTTGTCAGTACTAAAGAGGACAATTCTATGGAATTTTAAAGATTTAGGTGGGAGAAGCGGAGGCAAAGATTTTAAAAAACCTATTTTCGTCGGTAAATAGTATGTTATTTAAATATTTATTTATCATTAATTCATAAAATTCCAGCCGACAATAATAATCGTCGAGTAAAAGTCCTTGGGATGTGCTAATTTCGTAGGATCGATATTTATTCTTATGTAAAAGGTTTAAAAGTTTTACATTATTATTAAATCCGCAAACAATTTGTTTAGATGTCATACTGGGATTTTATTCCAGTAATGCACAAACTTATTTTGATATCAGACATTTTTCGCTAGGGCATTTCTATTTTAGTTATTTATTAATGTAAACGCTGTTTCAAATCGTCGGACTGTATTGCGAATAGTAATCGCGCTAAAGAGTTGATCTTTCAGGATAGTTTACTTCAAATAAATCGTGTGTAACTTCTGCTGAATTGTCACCGTAAAATTATTTCATAATAAAAAGTTTTTCCTCGGGCGTATAATATTTTATTTTATAAAATTACTGACCGCGATCAAAACTTACTAACCGTTATAAAATTTGAGGGCCGTACCCGTACCTCAATATCTAGCAACGCCTTGTTAAGAAATAAGCGAAATGAAGCGAACGCCGGCTAAACTGAAAGTGAATTTACGACTGTGTTTACGCATGCCTAGCGAATCGTTCCCCTAACCTCGCAGTAAACGGAATGAGGGCTATTATTGAGTTGATTTAAATTGAAAAGATCGATGTGGTGGTAGCATTTTATAGTAGTTAGACAAGGGTAGAGGATAGTGGTGAGTGCTTGCCGTTAGACAGCGCTAGCATGCGAATTGGAGATGATAATGGAAGTGTATCTCTGACACACAGCAGCCCAGCAGAATAACATGCGCATTTCCCAACTTTCTTAAGAAATCATACTTTTCATCGTTCTTTTATCAAATAACGGCAATCGACAGGTGTAAAGTGAGCTCTGAGTGTAGAGTGTATTGTATAGAGACGTATAATTCAGGTTCGTCAGTGTAAATATGATATTTACAGTGGCAAATAGTGCATATCAACAACTTCTTACTACAAATTGTAAGCAAAAACGGACTCAAAATAAAGTTTTGAGCATGCAATACACATAAATTTTCAAAAAACATAGAATATGTAAAACTTCCAGATCCATTATAAAAAGAAGAATAAAACACTTGCTTAAAATATCCTGTAAGGGATCTCCAATCATGGTTTTGTGCATGTTTTAGTAGAGATTATGTAAGCATTAGTAAATTGTTCGTTTATTGTAGGGTAACTGTTAGCCGAAAAAGACACAGTAATTGCAAAGACAAGTGTGATTTCAAGTGTATGATTTTCTAGGAACTCTCAACTATCCGCCTGTGGTAGTGTGTACACACCAGAATCATCGTGAGTGAGCAGTTCATGTAATAAGTTACCGTTCGGCCGTCCATATTTAGACTCACTCGGTCATGAAGTAGCTGCATTGACCGTCTGGTTCGCTCAGGTGCTTCCGGCGCCATATTAACAGTTCGTCATTACTTCCGCTTGTCTGAGCCCAAATCGACCGCGGGGCGCTATCTAAAAATCCACTGAGTGACGTCCACTTCGACGATTCGTTTATTGCACGTGCCAGTGTATTCCTGTCTGTCACTTACATACAAACATCTTCGTCAGTTTGCTTCTATTTGTGCACAGCATCGTATTCACTACTGTTAATGCGGTAAAAAGAAAGAACCCGCATCACGTTATCAAAAATTCTTTTGAATACTCTATATAAGTAAAATAGTTTGATTAATTCCCAAATCTCACAGTCATAGATTTTGCTGAAGACAAAAAAACGACTATTTCGAACTGGATACTGTAATTTTTTATATGGCGCAATTTGGTAAGCTACGTTCGGACCGAAACTGCGCCTTGCTCAGGCTAACAAAATAACTTACTATAGTAATATGTTCAATCAAAATTAAGATAACTTGTCGAATTACTATAAAATTAAATACATATTAGAACTAATGCCTATTAATTATTACAAAGAGCAGGAATATAATGCAATAAAGTGGTTAGAAATTATAAATTATTTAAAATTACAGAGATAAAATAGCAATGAATTTTAACCCTTTCCCTGTGCCTAATTTGAGAATCATGTGCATTCGCAATTGGTCGCTTACGACTATAGTCGTCTTCAGCAGTGGTTAGCAGTGGCTAAATACAATGGGGTGCGCCATTTACCCAGGTGCCCCAGGGTTGGACTAGTAGACTTGTCTTCTATTCAGCCACTTATCCTATCACCCTAGTTCGCCTCCTTAGAATTTGGGTTTTTGTTGAAGTTGTCTCCTCCCGGTCCGCGCGTAATTACACAGTGTATTCGTGATTTTAATGAACAAACAGTGCAAAAGGTACGCAGTAATCTGGTGCGAAGGGTAAACCTGTGTAGGGAAAGTAATGGCAGTTATTTTGAAGTAAAAATTTAAAACATTTTTACTTGTTGTCTTTTTACTTTTAATATACAATTAGTTTTTGTTTAATATCTAGTTCCCATTTGTTGTAATTAGTATAGTAAATATAAAACTGTTTCCGTTATTTATGTAAAAAATTACATCGAAGTGGCAACACTTAAAACACGATTAGTACAAAAGTGTCTACCTACACCTTCATGTGATAGTTTGTAACTTCAAAAAACAAAGAAGTTGGCCATTGTAGAATATTTGGTGAACACCTCAAATGAACTGAGCGTGATTTTCTTTATAACTCTCGTAATCGTGATTTTATAGAAAAGTCGTTTTATACTTTGTTATAGCCAATGGTTAGAGAAACTCAAAAATGTAAAAATATACCGGGTGTCCCATTAAAGAAAATACATGTTTTAATCGTATCTTAGCAACCAAGCGCTCTTTTGTTTTTTATGCCATAGCACGAAATGCAGCTGGAAAAGTACATGAACTTTCTCCATTTAACCGACTTTGTATCTCTAAAAATAAAAAAGTTAGCTATTGTAGAATGTTCCCGTGAACACACGTATAGGGAGAAAACTTCTATAAAATAGATGTACTACTATCATACTGATATTCTTCTGTTTCCAAAACGCAAAACGTAATTTGATTTAATGCTTCTGATTTGTCTTTCTAACCGCATTTTTAATTGAATGGAAAAAAAAAAACTTGCTAGCAATATTAAGGGAACCATTTTCACTGTTAATTAGAACAAGCTGAAATTTTAGCTAAACATATTCAAGCTATTTTTTTCTTTATAGAACCCGAGAAATTGCTTTGGTTTAACTTAAATTTTGGTCATAATCAAAAACTAATTCAACAAAGAGTATTTTGGTTACATTAAAAACGTGTGTAACACTCGGTTGATATTAGCATACATATAAGGTGAAAACCCTACCAAGGATCATCAGTGCTACTGGTCAACCTAATGTATTATACGAAGAGAGTCGTTTATATACTTAATAAGTGGAAGAGTAGTTGAATGAGAATTTAAGATGGAAATCTCATTATTAACGTGAAGATATTTTTTAAATTGTCGATCTGAAACTACAATACTATATATCTATAAAGGATAACATAATTCTCATTCAACTCATCTCTCCTTATAATACATTAGGTTGACCACAAATCAGGTTAATAATGAGATTTCCATCTTAAATTCTCATTCAACTATTGTTCCACTTTAAAAGTATTTTGTTAATTCAACAAATGCATTGGTTTAACAAAACGTTTTTTCTTATCTTACTTTGATTGAATCAAATATATATTCAGTTATTTTAACAACAATTTGATTGTAAGATCAACATAAAATTTATATTAAAATTTTAATGTTACCGCAACATAAACATAATGATAAAAATTTAAAAAACTGTTGGACCAAATTATATTTTATGTTGGATGCAATGTGTGCATTAAAACGACATATTTTTTTGTTCCGTCTAACATTAAAATTATATTTGTGTATTGCATATCGCTTTTAGCGGATTTTGAGATGAGAAACATTTTTTGTTTAAATAATTATTGGCGATCCATATATAACTCACTTTTACGTTTTACTAACGAACTTTCAGACTGTATACTACTGTTTTAGAAACGATCCTACGCTAAATCATTCATGGCGAAAAGTACAAAACATAACTGAGAAATTTGCGAGGTCCATCTACTTCTTTTCAGGCTAATTTTGTAACTACCGGAGAGTGGTACTGACGTTAACGCACTATCTACCGACATTCGGAACGCTGGTATCACTTGGCCGAAAGATAGCGCACAACGCAACTCATTACGATGACGTTGGAATTTGTTCATATGATTTGAGCGAAGAGGAGGCAATTTCATATTTATCTGGCATAGAGACCATCATACGTACATTAAGGTGGCGGCTTTGACACGAGGCTCCTCCATCGCGCCTATAGTTAGGCTTGACTCCCGTAATTTGTCACCCGGTGCCGCACTTTTGGTTCGTAGTTTTTGGTAGTCTTAAGTAGTAATTACCAAAGATTTCCATTTAATGCAACAAAAAAATAGTGTTGAGTATGATAACATTCTATGACATTTCAGATTGATGAAATTTATTTATTTAGAAATACATCAAATATTTAAATTTGCTTTAACCCTAGTCCTACCAACGTTTTATCGTAACGTGTCCTACCAAGGTGTGCCTCACAGGCACACATCTATTTGTACACATTGTTGATGTAAATAATAGCAAAATATGCATTATTTATTTCATGTAGTAGGTATACAGTAAGATTAAAACATATAGAAAGAATATTGTGTGTCAGAAGATATAATTTAAAAATAGTACAAGATAGTAAAATATTTGAAAGTTATTTATGTAGTTTGCAATTTGTGCACGTGAGTATTTTCTCTGAATGTTCACCACAAACCGTTTGCTTACACTTATCACATAAACTGTGTTGACATTCTACTTTCTTTGATGGGCCAAATATAGCACCGTTTTCGTTTTCTTACTTCTCGAGCCGAAGACTCCCCTGTGGTTGGTACTTGATTCAACGTAGTTTGTATCAATGAAGTATGACTTTTATGCAAGCCACTCAAACTACGACGTCTAATTTGCCCCAGTACTATTCTGTTGTAATTTCTCGTAAGAAAATTTTGCGAAGTCTTCGTTTTTTGGAAATATGCCAGTCAGGATGGATATTTCTCCAAATGACAAATGAAGCTACTCCACACACATCAATTATATTGAAAAAATAGACCAAAGGCCACCTATTAGTTTTGCGTTTCACTGAATATGTATGTACCATCTGATCAAGTGTATCCACCCTCCTTTCGTGAATTATAGTACTTATTGATTTCAGATTTATTTTATTTCCTCATCAATGGTGGAGTCGTTGTGCATTGTAGATAATAATATGACACAGCATTTTTCTTAGGTACATAAGATACCAAAGTCATTGTCTTCTGAAAACCAAACAAGTTGCTTTCAATATTCCGTCGCCTGTGAGGTAAAAAATTGGTGGTATGCAGCGCTTATTTTTCTGAGCGTTCCTACACAAGTTAGGCCTTTGGTAAGCAAACCGGATGCAAGCTCGTAGCTGGTGAAGAAGTTGTCGAACGTAATATTCCTTTTAGTTCTCAGAAAAGGTTCACAAAGGTCTTCAACCACCTTTTGCGCTAAGTTTTCTGCTCTGTTGAGACCTTCTTTTCCTAAGTACGGTATACCACGTAACGGATAACTAGTTCCACTATCGCATATCCACCAAATTTTCATACCGTACTTATCTGGCTTGCTTGGCAGGTACTGTCGGAAAGATACACGACCTCTAAAAGGCACCAGTTGTTCATCGATGGTTAGATTACTGCCAGGAAGATAATATTTTCAGCAAGTTTGTATTAACACGGTCCCACAGGTCTCTAATTGGTGCCAACTTGTCCTTTGCCTTCGAAGGGTTCTGGTCGCTTTATCGTCAAAACGAATAAATCTTAGTAATTGAGTAAATCTATTTCGTGACATACACGCTCGATAAACAGGATTTCCATATAAAGGATTCCATAGCTCATTATAGTCCACCATTCCTTGTTTATTCTTCCAGCAGTAATCAAAGGCCCAAGAAAGCACGGATTTCAACGTCGTCAACTGGTTTCCACAAATCGCCAAGAATACGAACAGCCTCCTTATTAGTGAAAGTAACCACAATACCAATAACCGTATCATCAAAAAACAAATTGAATGCGTCACAAGGAGTATAAGCATGCACTCAGTGAAGTTTCACTTTGTTCAAGCTGTTTGTAATTATGTTGTGTGCACTGTTTTTTCCTTGGCAATCTTTCTTCATCGCCAGTTTCTTGATAATCCGCTTCACTAGAAGAGGTTTCGTCATTTGGCTCTTCTTCATCTTCACCATCATTTACATTCCTTCCCAAATCCTCATCACTTTCGTACAATGCATCGAGCAACTCCTTTTCAGTTAGTGGCCGGCGTCGGTCAGTCAACCAATCGGTCATACTTTCTGTATAAATTTCAAAACCAAATAAGCATAAAACAACAAATCTATTTTTACTGGGTCAATCAAAACTTTATTTGCTTACCTGGTCTATACTATACTCTCCACTAGTAAAAGAAATAAAAATTAACCAATAGACACCTAAAACGGCCAATGCGTTCGTTAGGAAAGTCGCAAATACACTGATAGCAATGCTGACTGTTTTAGCAAAACTCATTTAGGGAATTCCCCTTCGTATGCAACTGGAAGTTCTTACATACAAGGGGAAAGTCGCGAAATATAAAGTATATCTTATTACGTGGGATTTACCTCAAAGACACACCTTGGTAGGACGTGTCGGTAAATTACGTTTAATTTTTTTTAGTAAAATAGGAGAAATATTTTTAAAAAATTTTTATGTCATTCTGTGTTAAATAGTTTATTTTGAGAATACAAGAATCCTCCAGTCTGTGGGCAGTTAACTTACAAAGTTCCAGCAATTTCAAAATCAATTGTGCCTCAAAAGCACACCTTGGTAGGTTTAGGGTTAAATAAAAAAACGTATTCAGAATGAATAAAATAATTGTTTGGTTTTACAATAATTATTTGCTTGATTTACGGAAAATATTACTAATGTCAAAGAATTATTGTTTTACATCAAATACAACATTTTATATTGCCAACTCACCTATGGTGTTACATAAAATCAATTTAACTCTTGGATCAACATATTTCATGCATAGAGTGGACAGTTAATTGTATTTGTATTAACACAAATCGGTGTTTAATTCAACCAAATTTTACTCTTCAATCTACAAAAATAACATTAATCTTTCTTCAATCAAACAAAAAACCCTCTTTGCCATATTTAGACGAAAATTGTTGAATTTACCATTTTTTGGTTGAATCAATCCATATATTTTCCTGAGTATATAAACGGCATTATAGGGAATAAATTCTAATACGATTTATAAATAGTTTGCATGAGCATGAAATTGGTCCTAGATATTTTCAACAGGACGCAATACAATAGATTATTTGCAACGACTTTACGATGACAAATTAATTAGTGATTGATTCCCTTAGATTTTCTCTTTTTTTTGGTATTTGAAAAACAAAATATTCCGTAACAAACTTTATAATTTGAATGAATTGCAAGCAGCAATTTCTGATGGAATAAGTATTAAACCACTTGAAATGTTACAAAATATGAGGAGCCGAGCAAACCTATGTTTCGAAAATGATGGTGAACATTTTGAACGTGTATTGTGAAAGTGTTTTTTAACTATTTATAAATTGAACTGAATTAAATACATAGTACTGCGCTTTTAATAAACAATATCATAATTATGTCTTTTTTATTATTTATTACCATATAAATTAATCTATCGAAAATTATGAATCTGAGATAACTTTCTCTATTTAATCCACGTTTCACGTGTAAAGAATCAATATGACCGTTAAAAAAAGTCAGCTGATTTAATGTTCTGTGGTGCCAACGTGAATTTTGTATTACCAACCTCTGTTACTTTCAATTGATTTGTATTTTAAAGAGAATAAATGGAGTAAAGTAGTAAATACATCAGCGGGCAGATAACTGGTTTCATTATTTTAAGAAGCAGAACAAGAAACACTGGATTAGTTTATTTTGCATAAAATTTTATTCATTTTGTCCTTTAATACCCCGTAATGTGGCAAAAGAAAACATTTACTCAAGAAATACAACATTGTATTGATTATGGTATTCATGTGTATCACCAGGCAGGAACGAGTACTTGTTCCCTACAAAAACTAACATATGTAACTTAGAAAGGATTAAAAGGGTAAAGTTTGCAAAATGTTTCTATAGAAATTTCATAGCAAGATTAAATAACTTAATTACTATAACTGAAATGATCCTAGTCTAATTTTACAATCTGGGATGCATACGAGATAATATAGCGTATGCCGTATTACCATTTAGCTGTCGTACGCTTTAGTCCAGGAGCTTTGTCCCACAAACCCCAACAGAAAGGTTGTAACAACTAGAGCTATATGTATGTACAACATACATACCTACATGCCCGCTATGCACATGAGAGATCTGTAACCAAAATCGCGTATTTCGAATTCAATTTCCATTTAAGTTAACGTAGCCGGCCAACACGTGACCCAAACAGAAGGAGACGAATATACTCGAAGAGAAAAAGACCGACGTAAATACGGAAGGTTTTCCATGGCCGAAGCAAAATGAATGATGAACGTGCCGAAGTTGCGGACCAATTTACTTTATATCATGCCTATCTAATCTTCTTGACGGAGATTTTCGCTGGCTGATTGCATGCGAGACGTTAGGGTTTGAATTCAGAACGGAGCTAATAGGATGCAGATACCATTGAACTTGTACAAAGAATCTATTCCAGTGAAAATTGTGTATCCGGATTATATTACGGCGATCTTTTTTTCAGTCGCCCAATACCATTCTAATCGTTTTCCTCTCTTTCTCCGTTATACCTATAGAATATACATACGTATGTCAATGTGGAAAAAGATTGATAGTTTTGAGTGTATTCCGTAAATCATAATTTTAGCGTTAGTACATATTCCGCTACCTCCACTAAAGAACTTAATGTGAAGATAAATCGGACTATCACGGACTTCTCGAAATGATGTAATAAAAATGGATTACTTTTATACAATAATAATTGTTCTTACACTGAGAAAAATGGTTGGTTTAATCTTTAATCCAATATAAAATTTTGTGTTAGTCCAAAACAAAATAATATTAAAGAAATCCGCTATTGTGTTTGACTAAAACATATATGTTGCGTGAACATTTTTGTTTTGAATTAACGATATTTAGTGTTATGTTCTTTTAAAATAAAGTGCAACGTTGCCATTACCAACTAGTATAATATCATTACTGTACTTATACTGTATACTGTAGTTATTAAAAGAGCGAAAATACTAATTTAATTTGCCCAAATGGGGTATTCCTTCTTAAATTGATATCTTGTATGTAAATCCTACTTTCTGTTGGCCGAACTCTGTGATGTGTATCTTCGTTAGTCAGTCTGATGTGCTCCAGACCACAGTGCAACGTTAACTCAAACTTATAAACTTGCGTTGTTTTAATACATAGAAAGCGTTGAAGCAATATTAATTCATTTTCAGGTAACCGTAAATCACACTTAAATGAAAAATTTTACTGATAGATTTTAATATGCTCCGCCCAAGTTCTTGGACAATCACATATTATATACGTCCGCGGGCAATTCGAATTCGCCGTGGCAACCCTGGACGAAAATATGAAATAATCTAGTTGGTGGGTAAAATGGCGGGTAAACTTTTGCATGGCGAATTGCCCAAGCAAATTTTCAAATGCCCGAGGGTCATACTTATTGATGAATCATATTCTGATCTGATCTGTAAACATATTGCAATTGTAGTGTTGCGGGATATGCAAAATAAGAACAGATAATTTATTAAAATGGTAAACCGTTAGGTTATGCATCTTTTATAGTTTGTTAGCTTAAATACTAAAATAAATGTATTTTCTTATTAAAAATTGTTGTTTATTTTAGCAATTACGTAATTGTTCTATCTAAACTCTTCTATTAATATTTAATTATTTGCTAAACTACTAATACTTTAATAAAATAATACAATAATTGCAACAGTAAAGATTTTAAGTTAACTTATTGATTTTTTTGGTTATTATGACGAAATTTTTAGTTAAACCAAAGCAATTTCTCAGGTTCTATAAAAAAATTTCTTGAGGTGATAGTCAATAGTGGTGAAGTTTTGAGAATCATGTAAATTAAATCTGTAAGAAGATAAGTAGAAACAATTTCGCGATAACGCAATTAAAACACTGTTCAGCCACGAACTTCTGTATAATATAATCAAAAATAAAAAAAAAAAATTTTAGAACCCAAATTATGTTGGGATTTAAATGACCCCCTTATGTATACTGTAAGACTTTTTTGTTTGACTTTTTTGTACTGTATAATGCGCCCAAAAAGTTGTCTACGAATGAATATGATTTATGATTTCATAATTCCACTGTACGTATTGCTGTGGACGGACACTCAGTTTTCGCGAGACTTTTTTTTAAAGTTGCATAGATTTTGTCATGTTTACTCCGTTCAGCCTTTATCAATGTTTCGAGAGAATTTTCACAGATGTAGATTTTATTTTTGTATAATTTTAGTTAAAGAGTTAATTGTTTGATTTATTTAATTTTGTGTTTAGTATTTTTAAATTAATTTCATTTATTTAGATGTCTAGCGTTCGCTTGTATAGTTTATATTATTATGTTTTGAGATTTTGTCCGTTGGCGTACTGATTTTGTGCGTTGCGTTGTACGCAGCTGTTGTTGTTTGAAAAACGACTGTTCAACTCAGTTCCTTGGTAGACGTTAGCGCGTGAGTACATGTATTTTTAAATTGTTTGCTGTCATTTTGTTAATACTTTTGATATCTTAATTGATTCGCATAATTTGAATATATTTCGTCCAATTCGCTTAATAATAATTGTTATTGTATGGATGTGTACACATCATAGATATAAGTTCAGTTATTATTTTTGGTCGGGAAGATATATTTGCAATTTTAGTTTTTTTCAATTTAGTTTAAAGATTTAATTTTTCCGTTTTCATTTTAATTATTTTTATCACCTCGGGTTGGGTGAATAGAAGCATTATGCTTGAATTTAGTTTTTCATTTTTGTTATGTACTGGGAATTGTCCACGTTTAATTTAGTTTGTTTTAATTTGAAACCACGTGGATTGATTTGATATTTATATAAGAATTATCTTCCTGAACAAATTAATCTTTGGCTTTGATATAGAAAATAGCATTGTTCTATTGTAATTTAGATTCACGTACAGTTTTAATTTAAGCCAGGACCCTCTGTTAACGATTTTTTTTTTCTTCAAAAATTTGTAATTAACATTTTTTTTATATAATAAAATTCTTGGCTGTGTATTAACGTCATTCAAACCTTTTCAATTTTTGGGGTATTTAAGAAAGTCAGTTTTCATTCACGCACAATTTATTTTTCGCGGTTGGATTCAAGTTTTGATTCGCGAGGGCAACTCTAAGTTTAATTGTGCTTTTGCGCCCTTTTAAGTTCTTATCCGTTGAGCTAGCTAATTTAATTTTTCCTTTTCATTTTTTTTAAATTCATTCTTTTTGCATTTTCAAATTCATTCAGTACACAGCAGTATCTTATTGCCCGTCACCCCTGTATAACTAGGCACCCAGGTGAATGTTATTTCATTCATTTTAAAATTAACTTAATGAGTAACTTATTGTTTAAAAGTTGTTTTTTGACAACCTTATATAGGTATAAACCAATTAAATTCAAAAGAAAACAAGACGAGGCAAACCTTTTTACATTCATAGATATGAATATTATCTCTTCTGCGTTTGGCACGTATGTGTCAACTTAAACTTTAAAAGTGCAAATCACAAATGATAAAAAACATATAAAGGAACATTGTGAACATTTGTATGTGTACGTATTCATATAAGCGAAAGCAAAGTTTTGTGTGTTTTATCAAGCGACACCGGACAAAGTCCTATTGTTTCCGTGTTGCGTATTATGTGGTATCATACATTCAATATATCGTGCATTGTACATACACATATATTTGTATATAACAAACACCTAAACGTATGTATCATAAATATCAATAGCGAGAATCCAGTCAATATAGAGGAAACACGTGGATTAATGAAATAGCGTCCAAAACATTATTCAGTATAATAGACAGTAACACACATGGTTGTATCAGTCAAACATTATCTTATTATTTTTAAAGCAGCGGTGAATTTTAAGCATACACTGCAGCCCGTGCGACTAGAGATAGCATTTTAACTGACACGAGAATGAGTGACAATAGACATGCGTGCGTGTTAAATGGACGAAGAAGGAGTCATCGGGGTCTGAATTTCTAAGCCTAACTTTACTTCAAATAACAGCCTCCCAATATGGCGGTTTGTTATTGTTTACATTGGTACCTACATAAATTAGTTTACTCATCCGTTTAATCCACGTGATTTACCGGTTTCATTTATTTATTTTACGTATTTATTAGTTTTAAATTACCGCTGCAATTTTAAAAACTAGGAACCTTAGGATATTGTCCCATTCTCTCTTACAAGATAAATTCTGATCTTAAAGATAGTCGCAGTTTCTTTGGATTTTCGAATGAATCTATTATATACAACAGGACAAGAATTAAGAAAGTACATGAATAAGATGAACAATTGTCGTTGTGCAGAGGTTCCTAGGTCACATTAAATCAATTTATTTGTTAGATACTCATTTTAAACTGTATCGCTATTTATCACAATAATTAACTTAATTCCTGTTATGTTCACTTTTTAAAATAATGTACTATAATATGTAATAATTTTAATCCTCACATTTCACATTTATTCACATTATAGACAATTCGATATTACTTATTGTTAGTCTGAAACTCCATCCACTTGTGCATCCCCGGACATCATTGTTAATAAATAAACCACTGCAGCGTCGGATGTTAGAGATGAATTAGTCGAATAAAAAGGAGCAGTCTTTGTATTACATAAAACGATATAGTCATAATTATTGAACCATTTGTAATTATTGTTCCACCGAAGTCGTTGCAGTAAAGTATTCAAAACTTTACTTGTAAAAGAATACAACATATTTATTCCTGGAAGAATATTTTATACCATAAAATATTCAAATAAATATTTAGTTTCACAAAAAAGGAAAGAATATGAACTCAGTTATTGTAAAACACTTGCAAAAATATAGATATCACTTAATCAAATATTTTTTTCATAGAATCGTGTTTTTTATTACTACTTATAAGCTATTCAGAAATATTTGCAATAAAATCACAATAGAAAACTAATAAATATGTGGATTTTTCTAGTCTATTTTCCTACTTAATTAAAAATATAAATTACTCCATACGCTTGAAAATTCCCGACAACAGCTTCACAAGATGACAGCTAGGCTTGAAGATCATTGAAAAGAGAACACAAGAACAAAGGATTGCGGTAAATACTCTTCTAATACATCCAGCGCAAACGCGAACAGCGAAGAGTTAAATCGTAGACGCTGTTACACATACGTGAAATAAATGTTACTTTATTGATGTATTATTGTAATATTAAAATTATTATTGGAAAAATGTTGGTAATCAGGTATTCACCCACAGGCGGGTAACTGGTTTAACAATACTGCTGTAGTTCTTTCCTAAAATCATATTCTTATATGTACCATATAGGTAGATTATAGATAAATAGGTTGGTATATAATCGTGAAACTTGAATACGTACCAATTCAGTAATTGATATAATTCTTTTTTCTTTATTATATATGGTTGCTATTACATTTATCAAAGCCAAACTTTATCATAGAAAAAAGAAACGTGATAATTTAGGCAATTTATTATATTCAAAACTTTTCAAACCAGAAAACTTCCATTTCCATCTATTAAAATATCAGCGATTGAAAGAAACCTAGCATAAGTACACTTCTCACAGGAAAAATCGGGACACCAGCAATTCAGAATTTTAAAATTTCTTGATTGTAAATGCAACTTTCGGAGAACGTATTCACTTATCATAGGCATAAATCACTTAATTATGTATATTACTGCGATCAAAGGTAACGACTAGAAATTTAAAAAGAAAAATAAATACATAGAGAGAAAAAGGTTTATGTATAGAATAAACAAATCGGGGTTTCGGTGGCGGTGTTTCCTTTAGAAATACCAATGAAGAAAAATACATAACAACAAAAAGAACTCTTGTATTTATTTTTGATGTTATGTAGAGATAATTCTTTTTTAAGAAAACATGTGGTGATGGAATTTTATTATTTAAAATTATGTTAGTCGTTAGTGCTGCTTTGATATTAGTTACTTACTTGGATTTATGCTCGGGAATATTAGTTTAGGAATAGATAATATGTCAGTCAGCCTCCTCAGTTTTGGGATAATGTGATTTTCACAGATTTATTGACTACTATTGATACTTTTATTGATGTATTAATTACTATTGTTGTTTAATATTCTTAAATATTGTATTACTATACAGTTTTCTTCTATCTATAAAAAATTACCAAAACCAGGTTTAAGATTATTTATAAAATTCTTAAATAAAGCAATTAAGTTCGCAAAGAAATTAATGATTTTATAAACCCTCCGTTCATTGTATTTTCAGGAAATATATCTTTCTATCTCTTTACAAACTGTCTTTATGTAGCACAGGTGTATTAACAATTATTTAAATATTATTGGATTTATAATACATAACAAAAATTGTAAGAAAGCATATTGCTCGTCAATCTCAGTTAGTGCTAAAATATTTATTGTTGAATTTGATACATTTAATACTTTTTCCTTGCTACTGCCCGATGCTGTGTTACAGACCAAAAGTGTTAGCTATATTTCAATAAAATAGAACGGCATTGGATTACACAGGCGATAGTTAAGATATATTTCTTGAAAATACAATAAACGGAGGGTTAATAAAATAAATAATTTCTTTGTGAAATTAATTGCTTTAAAAATTTTGTAAATAATCTTAAACTGTTTTTGGTAATTTTTTAATACATAGAAATTTTTTTTGTAGTAATACAATATTTAGGAATACTAAACAACAACAATAATGAATACATCAATAATAGGGTAAATAATCAATGTGAAAATCACATTGTTCAAAAACTCAGGGGGCTGATTGACATATTGCTAAAGTATTACTTGCGGGCATAAATCAAACTAAGCAACTGACATCATAGTAATAGATAATATAATTTTAAAATCCCATCGGCATGTTTTCTAAAAAAAAGAATTATCTCTACATAACATCAAAGAAGTTAAATACATACATGTGTATTTCTAAATGATGCCGTCTACTCAAGAGGCCTTTTAGTTATGTATTTTTTTGCATTAGTATTTTCGTATTCGGTATTTCTAAGGAAACACCGCCAGCGAAATTCCAATGTGTTTATTTAATCTATAAACCTTTTTCTCTATATATATTTTTGTTTCTGTTTAAATTTTTAGTCTTTACCTTTGATCGCAATAATACACACAAAAAAAGGTGATTTATGGCTCTGATAAGGGCATATATCTTCTGAAAGCTGCATTTACACCCAAGAAATTTTAAAATTCAGGATTGCTGGTGTCCCGATTTTTCCTGTGAGAAGTGTACAAACAATACTTTAATTTTATTTAGAGAGTATTTTGTGAGATCGTTCATCTTGTATCTTTGAGTTACGTCGACTAATTTTGACAAAATTGTTCTTTGAATTACTTCTGCATGTTCCTGTTAAGTGTACATGCACTAAATCTGGATACGAAAACTGTGATTGCGTAATCAACTGAATCATTATATAGTCTTGTTTGTTGTTGTTGTTGTGGGTGACGTCTGACGTGAAGTCTCTAAAAACGCTGCAGCCTCTTGGCTTTTTGTATTAACTGTGTTAGTCATGTTTGATGGATTCTTAATCCTGCTGTACTAATTACCCAATAATTATTTATCTACGCCCAATAAAAAGATCCAGTTTCTTTATAAAAAAACAGAATTGATGTAGATATGCCACTATAGATGTGATGATTATGTATCATCTCCGTACATACACACAGAGATATTAAGGTGTTCATACATTATATGTAATCATTACATTGAATCACGTATGAAGCAACTTTCGTACATAATTTAAAACATATTGTCAGTGTGTTTTGATTAGTTTATCCGTCCTGTGCATTGTGAACTTTATGTAATTTAACTTGCTGTGACTGAATCACTAGAGTATAACAAAAAAAAAATAAATTACATCCTGTCGGAATTTAACTAAATGCGAAACTAAAATCTCTAGTATCTTATACTATGTTAAACCAATCGCCCGATATTTTAAAACTTATTGCACTAAAGCTGCATATATGTATTGCTACAGCATAAATGCCCGAAATTTAAATTTTAAAATGAATTACGATATTCTGATTTATTATTATTTTCTTTTCTGCATATTACTTCATTTAATATTCAAGAATTTTATTTATCTTTATAATTATTTATTTTTCAGAACTAAATAAAATTAATTATTTTATTAATTAGTTAATAACTTAACTGTTGCTATCTGCTAGGAGCCACAAGGTACTTGTGGATGCACCAACCCGCCTATCCAAACGCCTTTCCGGCTGATTGCTAACGAATTAACAGAAGTAGTACAGTAGTAAAAATCGACCCCTCTTAATTAACACAAGTTCTTATTTGAAACTTTCAAGATACTGTATAAGTTGTGTTACGTGTACCAACTTGTTATAAGAATGACTAATATTTTAATAGGAGGTATCATTGTTGTACTTTTAAAAAACTCAACAAGTCGATAAGCCTGCACAAGTTCGTAGAAGATGAAAAACATGGCAAGTCAGTAAGCGTGGACAAGTTCGTGCAAAATAATGAGTTCAGGCGTACAAGCCTTTCAGGCACGTTTTGACTTGCTCTGTATTTGACGCATATACGCGCTTTAACACGAACGAAATCATGATCATATTTTACTATATAACAAGCTTGCACTTAGGTTGAAAGTTCATTTGCGTTTTGAAAAACGTTGGAGCTTTAATGATAATACACTCATCCACTAATTTATTTCAAGAGATTACAAAGTGATTATATAGATAAATAAAATAATTAAAAAAGAATTTACAAAGTGCTTAGTTACCTACGCGGGTTAATAGCGTAACCATACATTTCTGCGGTTTATGAAAAAGTAACAGGGTATAAGTACCAAAAAAAGTTTTAATATTTTTCTAAGTATTTTTTGAAATTATTTTAGAAAAGTTGTTACCTAAAATAATGTTCAGTTTTCTTTGTTTTCGTTTTTTACGCTAATTGGTACCTAACACAAATTTTCTATAATACAATGACTATATCCAAGTTTATCAATAAGTAAGTTTGTGAGCATACCTAAAAAGCATCCAGTACCTAGGTGTGATAAAAATAACCTCATGTGCAAATTTAACAGTTTTATTATTGTTTTTTTAAGTAGTTTCTTAAACATATTTTTGTTTTTGATTTGCAGGTTTACTGCGAATTTTATGATGGCAGACACGAAAAAAAAAATGCAGACAATGCAGGTTTGAACTACCTGAAGTTTGGATTTATTCCATCTCTATCAAAACAAGACTTGCCGATGTGTCTCATATGTGAAAAGTATTCAGTAACGATGCCATGAAGCCTTCAAAAATGGAGGAGCACTTATCAAGAGTACATGCTGACAAAAAAAGTAAGCCCTTGTTATTCTTTCAAGCACTTAAAGAAAAACTGAGGAAAGGCCATTCATATAAGATTGATGTTTGCGTCATCATCTATGCAAGACGTTGGTGGTTTACGAGAGTCCTATAATTTATCTTTACCAATAGCGAAGTCAGGAAAATCCCACACAATTAGAGAGCAGCTTATTTTACCAGCCATTGCGGAGGTCCTCAACAATGTTTACACAAGCCCGCACATGATATTATAAAGAGAATTCCTTTGAGCAATAACATCGTTCAGAGACGAATAGACGATATGGATCGCGACGTGGAAAACATTTTATGCAACAAACCAACAGATTCTCTCTTCAGTTGGGCTAGTCTACATTACCCCGCAATGAAGCTCTGTTAGGATATGTTCGATATATTAAATATGAGAATGCCAAGAACTGCTTTTTGCTACATATTACTGACTGATACCAGTGGAGAATCGATTTTTCAGGCCGTGGAACGTTTTTTATCGACAAAGCTATTCCATGGAAGAACATTGTTTCTGTTGCGACTGATGGTGCACCATTTATGGTTGGTCGTCACCGTGGTTTTATAGCTCACTGAAAGCGGCAACTGCATGAGGTACTGGTCATTCACTGCGTGATTCACAGACAGCATTTAGTAGTAAAAAATCTGAGTCCTAGATTGCACCAATCTTTACAATATGTTATAAATGCTGTCAACAAGATTCGAAGCAATTCTTTGAACTCTCGGTTATTTGCTCAGCTATGTGAGGAAAACGACGAAGTCTTTACTCGGTTACTTCTGCACATTGAAGCAAATCAAGAGGCTCTTGCTTAGCAAGATTTTCAGC
This sequence comes from Protaetia brevitarsis, assembly GCA_004143645.1. Lineage (NCBI taxonomy): Eukaryota > Metazoa > Arthropoda > Insecta > Coleoptera > Scarabaeidae > Protaetia > Protaetia brevitarsis. The sequence continues at coordinate 1,963,340 of RXPK01000094.1, read as the reverse complement.
TATTTTTGAATCTGTGTTGGAGTTTTTGAAAGAAAAAGATTCGAATTTGAAAGAAAATCTGAACAATTGTAAAACAGATATTTATTACTTGACTGATATCTTTGGTATGTTTAACAAAGTTAATTTGCAGCTGCAGGGTGACGATCTCAACTTGACTAAAACAAAATCAATAATATCGGCCTTTGTGGGCAAACTTATCCTTTATAAATAAAATTTAAGCAGAAAAGAATATTCGCAGTTTCCGCATTTGTCAAAACTACCAGAAATGTTTCAAGATTTTCAGTTCAGAGTTTCAAGTTTGAGGATCTCTTAAATTCCTCAATGGATAATAAATCCGTACAATATCACAGCCATGGAAGAAGTCAATATGATAATGCAAGAAGTGTTGATCACATCAGCACAGACGAAGAGCTTAAGCAGAAGTTCAACCAAGGCTATCAGAAGTTCTGGTTGCAGCGCAACATTGAAACACAGTATTCTGCATTGTGGAACATTGCTGAAAAATACCTTATCGCTTTTCCATCATCATACCTAGTGGAAAAAGGCTTCAGTGTGGTTAAAACATTTTGACAGAACAAAGAAACCGTTTGAAAATCAGCGAACGCGGAGATTTAAGGCTGCAACTCACCAATATTGAACCAGATTTAGCTAGATTGGTAGAAAGTCATCAAGTTCATCCATCACACTAGATTTTTTTATTTTTTTATCTTTACTTTGCGATTTTAATGTTTTTTTTTTTTTCAAAAAATAATTACCTACTTAAGTATTTTTACATAATTTGTATTAATAATTATTAATTACACTTGATATTTACTGAATTTTAGGTCTATTTATTTTGTTAAATGTTGATGGGAAAATGATGTTAAGTTTACTCACCTAACCAACCGCAGAGTTTTTAAATTGGTAAGTATTTTGTATCAATAGGAAAAAACAGGGATGGGATTTTTAAAGTAATTTGGCTATGGGGGTGAGGTATCAGTTTTATTTTAGAAAAGGGGTCTCTTGCCAAAAATAGTTTGGGAATCCCTGCCTTAGACCGATAAAAATTGCACCATTTCATAGAATTACAACGTAACACCCAGGCGCGGCTCGTGCATGCGTCATCGAGGAGGCTATGCTGTAGATCGAATTTCTTCGTATAACTTCGTAACTACCCTCGTAACATAGTATCTTCCACACGATATTATACAACAAACTTCGATCATGTCATAGCCTCTTCAATGAGTCATGCCCCGGTCGCCGCTGGCAACACCTCTATTGGAGATGAATAATTTAATGTAATTTTGTAAATAGGCAAGTAAATTGTGTAGGTAACAGGTAGAAGTACGAACTGATTGTATATGGAGTAAGCGGAATACAGACATACATATCACATACACAAAAATTCATTTACCTATAAATTGTTATTAATAATATAGCGTAAATTAGATAACCACGTAGTGAGCTAAAAACTTTCGCACTAAAAAAACTCTGACGTGTAGCCTTTCTAAGAATCTTACACTCCTAACTAAATATAAAAAAAACGAACTTGTAACAGAGATTTTTCATCATTAACTTTTCTTTTATCAATAAATAAAGGCTCTACTCTGAGAAGTCATTAGTGCTATTAAATTTATAGCTATAAGGGTGAAATTAAGGCGAATGAGTATTACTTGGACACATAGTGTAAATACAAAACCTCTATGCCACCCCATTCGAGATATTCGGTTTAGAGCTCTTTACAAATCTGAAGTTTCTACTGCCTATGAGACCTACTTAAATAATATACAAGAAAGGATCACTGTTCATCCCAAAGAATTATATTCATTCATACGCAGCAAGAAAGGATCGATAAGAGTACCCGGAGCAATGAATGTAAACGATGTAATAATTGATTATAAAAGATTATAGATGATTTTGCGGAGAAGTTTTCAGCGGTGAGATCTCGTAGCTGCAACTCGGGTGACTTTGAGATAGTTCCTGACTACGTTTCCAACATCTTTTCCATCTCACTAGCTACCGAGGATGATTTGTTAAAAATAATGTCCTGATTTTGGGACAAACACACTTCCGGGGACGATAGATCTGGGTGACATGGGACACTTGTGATTGGACCAATCCATCTATCAAGTCGCTTTTGCAGCTGCTTGCTAACAAATCGATAGAAATTGCGCACCCCAAGGATTCTTTCCCGGGTCATTTAATTTTGGATAAAATGTTAATTTAATATGTAAATGCAAAGTCACACAGGTCGCGCAATAAAAGAAAGTGTAGAAAAGATTTTTTTTTATAAAATTTAGTTATTCAAATGTCAAACATCATTGGGTATATTCCGACAGTTCAAACTAGTAGAGTCATCTATTATAATAGATGAATTATAGTTTGAATAGTTATTCAACGGTTAAACTAACTTTGTCTAAAGGAAACTATGATTTCTTTACAATTATCGATAAATTTGAAATTCCCAATAAGTCATACCAGAATCGATTTATGCCAACATATCTCTGAATAACAAACAAAAATTTCTAACAAATACAAAATGATGGCGGTTCTTACAAGCGTAACCCCAAAGCGAAACTGACCACGAACATATAAAAATATTCTTTAAATGTTCAAAATCGATTCAAAACCAATTAATAATTTTCAAATGGGAAATCGTCGGTGAAATACCTTGGTACCTGCATAGGAACAGCCTCATGTAACAGGCGCGGGTCCAGGTAACAGGTTGCGGGCAATGGACATACTTGGGACTCCAATAAGCAGATCTGAGGCATCAGTAACAATTCGGATTCTTCTCAGGATAATTTTGTAGGAAAACGTAAAGATCGTTCAGGTAAAGCTGGATTTAAATACTATATAGGCAGGTGATATATCGAAACATTTTAGGTATAAATACAGTAGAAGTGGGATATTCCTGAATGCCTGGTTTGAAATTGTGGTTGCAGGTGAACGAAACAATCGTCTGCTGTCGTAATCACAGGAAGAATGCTCTCATTTTAACTTTCTGACAGATATCTGGCTTCGACTGTTTATCCATGATCAGTCAACCAACTCAAATTCAAAATAGCGGGCAAAGGGTAGCGGCAAAGGTTACACGAAAACTATGTGAACTAGCAGCATTAGTAGGACGGGACGCTATGGCACGTCACGAAGTAGTCAAGAAGGTCTGGTCGATTATAAAGGAGCGCGATTTGTACGACCCGAAGAGACAAACAGCACGCAATCTGCGACGATGCCCTCTTCAAAGTGATAGGCGTCAAACGTTTCCGCACCTTTGGTATGATGAAATACCTGAAGAACCACTTTGTCAGTTAAGCGCAAGTTTCAGGATTCCGACTTGCCTACTATTATAATATTACGATAACATTATTACCGCAATTTCATAGAGAACATTTTCGCTTATTTCCTAAGTTCCTGAGAAACAAAGCAATGATAATAATCAATCTATTTCACTTTACCATTGTCTGTTGTCTCATTTCTCAGTTGGTTATTGTAATTTTTTTTCTTTCTGTCGTAGCAAAATGTAATGTTTAAATGCTAGATGAGTAGGTAAATTTTCGATAGTAGTGAGGATAATAATTAAATTTTAATAAGTATTGATAACGATAACTGATATGACGCGCTAACGGGATGTGTTTATTATATCTTTTTTTTTGTAAAGACTTAAAAGGATGTTTATATAAATAACCTTAACTTTTTCTCCGTAAGCTTCTGAGACTATGTATTTTAGACTTAATTTTTTTTTCTTATTTGTATTTAGAATAAAATTATCGTCTGTTTATCCCTCATGATTATGCAGTCTTCTTTAAACGTGAACTCGGCCCGGTTCTTATTGTCTCATTTGTTCTCGGATTGACGATAGCCTAAGATTGTGACACACTTTCAGACTAGGAAGATGTATTTTCACGCACACGCGTTTTCAAAATTTTTTTTAACAAATGTAGAAGTAAATATTTATTTTAATCAACGAACACTATAAGATCGTTATTCATCTCACGCAGGATAATACACAACATATTACTAAATATATGTATATAACGTCCGGAAGAAAAATAACAATTTAATATTTGACTTTTAGGATATACAACCATGGGCACGTTAAATTCCAATGACTTATTTATTACTTTAAAAGTCATGTAGTTAATATAACACTCATTTAAAAGGAGTTTTAAATAGTAAAGACTAGACTATATAGTACCCCGGACTTGGTAAGAATACGATACACGCATGAAGCCCTAAACAACATACGGTTTCATATATTTAGATTTTAGTAAAGTGCGTGAATACAATCGTATTATCTTTTCAAGAATTTTGGATCCAATACATCCTTGTTTGGCCCCTAGCATAAACATACAACATATTCTGCAGACACAATGCAGAAAAGAACAAATAACTAAAAAAATACAAGCTTCATATGACTTGATAAAGATCACTTATGTTGATGCAGTAGCCTTAAATTACTATCACATCCAACTTAATAAAGGTTGATGACTTACTCCATAGAAAATACTAAGTTGCTATTGCCATAAAACTTTAGTCAATTTTAAATTAAAAAAACATACTGCTCAAGTTACTGTTTGTTTCCATACTGCTTGAACATATTTGAGAATTCATAGGTAAAAATTCAGAGCAGTCATGGTTTGTCGAAGACTCTCAGCTACCATATCAACGCAGTTCTTCACATGTTTGTAAAAATTAATTAGAAAGTATGGTGAATGAATAGTGCCGTTGGTGGTGTTCTGAATATTCCATATAGTGCTGCAACGGCAGTGTGAAAATTTAAAATATACTTACGAATTTCGTCTTCGGATTACTTTTTCAAAATGCAATCTTCCACTACTACGTCCTCTTTATTTTCAATCGCAGTTTATTTAGTTTTCTTCTTTTCCCTTTTCCTGAATTTCGTAAGGCGCCGCTTCGGACGCTTCCATCATCACGACTAAAATCAAATCGTAGTTGATTCAGGTAATCAAGTTGGCCGGAGGGGCTTCCAGAGCCCGAGTCAGAGAGTGGTGTCACGCCCTCGTCGCTGAAGCGGATCTCCATCCCCGCGCCCTTCCTTCCGTTCACTAATTTATCCAGGCATAAACAGATGTGTAATGTATTTTAAATTTGCTTCCGCATTTATATATGCATGTACTACATTCTATGTATCTCTGAACATCATACATATGAGTGTATACAGGGTTCAGCTAAAGTAACGCATCCGTTTAATATCTGCTCATAAATAGTACCAATGGGTTTTTCTTAGTTATTTTCGGTTATTTTAGACGGTTTTAGATGGACATTTTTTACATATCGTTCACACAATACACATTTCTGCTCATAATTTATATATTTAAAAAAGTCAATACACATTTTATTTTAGTTTAACAGTGTCAATACCTGAAGATGTCATTCCGCCGAAACATGTAGTGCAATACAATAAAATTTAGTAGGATTATTTTGTTTTAAATATACTCACATCAGTGACATTAGAAGTGTTACACCTAGAAGTAATAATTCGTTCAACTTGATTTTTTGGCAATGTGATAATTTGCATCAAAAATGACCACGGCAAAACATTAACGCCTGCTTTTTGAAGAAAATCCATAGTTCGACGAACAATATGGGGACGTGCGTTGTCTTGCTGATAAAGGACGTGTGGACGGCCATCTAGATAAGGTAGTAGAGTGGTTTGTAGTACATCATCAACATAACGCGCAGCTGTCATACTGTCTCGAATAAAGAAAAGTAGTGATCGTCTACCATAAGCAATAGCTCCCCAAAACCATTACTGCAACAGTCTTGTGTACATGCCATTCAACAGCAAATCCAATGCCACGTCGCTCTCCAGGCCGACGTCGTACACTTCTATGGTCATCGTTCATACCTAGACAGAATCACGATTGATCGCTGAAGACGACATTCTGCTTCCCAAAGCTACCGTTCTCTGCACCAGTTTAAACGTCGACGGCAATGGTCCGCAATCGAAGGAAGCGCTAATTATGGACGGCATGCAAAAAGTTTATCTTTTCCACCAAATCATTGGTCAGCGATTTGACGCGTAGTAGCAAAACGGTTTCGTAGAGCTAGTTGTCTGAAGCGCCTATTTAGACAGTCTGTGGTACGTCTCGGTTTACCAATTGGTCTTCTTCGCGTTCGTCTCCTTACAACATCTCAATAATTTTGACGTCCGCGAACACTAGGCATTTTGCTACGCTTAACAATCATAGACGAAATCAAAGATAAAAAGTTCACATTCTTATCATAGCTTGCTCTAAATATAGTCATTCTGATTCAAAAAAAAAAACAAGTGGAACAAATTATTTCTGCTGGGTGTAACACTTCTAATGTCACTGAGTGTATAATACAGATTAAACATAACAGAAATTCCTTTTTCATTCTATTGTTCAAATAGAGTAGATTAGATTAGGATTCGAGTGGCCTATGGATCTGTTTCGCCACGACCTTTTTAGATCTATTGTGATCCCCATTTTCCTAGAAGACGCTCTCTGATTTTGCCCTCTTAATTACGCTTATCATCTTTGAGAGCGGCTTCTTTGTGTAGCTATTAGCTGTGGGGTTCCCCACGCCCATTACTAGAAACCTTGGCCTCGCCAGGCCTGTACCTTGGCACAGCTCATGAACTGGTGTTTCTTCTTCCCCTTTGCAGAATCTGCAGGTTGCGTCATCTACCAGGTCTATGTTGCACATGTGCCTATTTAGTATGCAGTGACCAGTCAGCAGACCTACTATCATTTTGATAGTTTTCCTATCTTTATTCAGTACATTCCTAGTAAATTCAGGCCCCCTGTTCCCTTAGGTTGTCTGTCTCTGTACCGGTGATCTTTGCCACCACTCTCTGGACTGATTATGTAGCCAGTCATTGATGGATTCTTTAATTTGCAATTTGGTAGTGCCAAACGAGGGGCTCCAACCAATAATGCTGACGAACCAGGCCTGGCCAACTCGTCCGCCGCTTCATTTCCTCTCACGCTCTAGTGGCTAGCAGATACTTGTAGTAGTAAATACAAGTAAGTAAAAATGTAATCGATTAATAATCGGCGATTACCTTCCCCGACGATGCCAGCAGTTAATCATTAAGACCGGCATCGTAGGAATCGGCATCGTCGCATCGCAAGAATCGTACGATACTTACTCGTAGGAATATGAAAATGAAGAACAAGTTGCAAGTTGTTTTGGTAAAAAATATTTTATTAACTACTTTAAAACTTTAAAACCATTTACACTGCTTTATTTGAATCAATAGTATTAAGTATGGTTTAACTAATATATGAAGGTCTGCCTTAAATTATTAATGTTATATCTTTCTACAAGATACAATAGTAAGAAAATATCTGATCTAAATTTAAATTATTATCTACGTGTGTGTAAAAAGAAAATAAAAAAACTTCCAACTGCTCCTGACATGCCGCGAGTAGTAATCATACGATGCCACGATGCCGATTACTACTCATACCTGATGTGCACGATTATGCATACTATAATACGCATCGTTTACTCGTCAAATGCGTAAACGTACCCATATTCGCACGATGCCGTACTCACTCGTGCAGGTCTCTGGCGGGTAGTAACCCGTTTAGGGCGCTTACGCAGTCCCAAATCAGCTTAGAGTTCACACTTAAGGAACTAATCACTTTAGATGTGGGGCTGACTGCCAGAGAAGATAGCGACGCTTCGTAGACCTATCGATCTATCTTCTTATTTCTCGGACACAATGGTGAATTGCAGCAACCTCAGCTTGGAACACCGTTGTGTCTTTGCTGAAGCTTACCGAGAGAGCCTTTTTACCAATCACTGCGTGCATTTCAGCTCCGACGCCGTAGTCCGTTTCAGAGTCGTCTATATACCAGTTTGAGTCCGCTCTTACTGGAGTACCTGTCTCCCAGTCCTTCTTATCTGGTATTATAACCTGATATTTTCTATCTAGGTTAAATGTTTGAACCATGGCATCACATGGCATTCCTAAAAGATTGAATTCATCTAATAGTTTTTCATAGTCAGCGCCGTTCGATTTACTTATCGGTACTTGATTATGTAAAAGACTATGTGTGTAAACCTTGCAGCTCCTTGCATGTAAGTATGTAACGGTGGTAGGTTTAGAATTACTTCCATTACGGTGGTAGAGGTCAATCTCATCGATCTCGTGGCGCACAGGCACGCCAGCATTTGTATGTCACCTAACGTTTTGGCCCTCCCACCTATCACACCTTTGGTCATCATACTAGAGCTCCGTACGTTATCATGGGTCTAATTACCTTTGTGTATAACCACAGAGTCATCTTGGGGCTAAGTTCCCAAATTCCTTCCACACAGCCTCCTGCACCTACCTAGGGCAATAGTGGCTTTGTTGGTTGTGTTCTGGATGTGTGGATTCCATGTATGTCTTTGATCAAACCATACCCCCAGGTATTTCGTCTCTTTGACATATCGAATCCTTTCGCTTTCTATCACTAGTGGTTACAGGCCTTCTAGCGTTCTATTTCTTGTGAACATGACAACTTGTGTTTTCTGAGCGTTCATATAACATTTTGAGTTTTGTCCACTCACTAATATTTAATAGGAGGTCGTTTATAAAAATAATAAACAATAAGGGGCTAAGAATTGAACTTTGAGAAATGCCGTATTTAATATCCCCGGCAACGGATAACGAGTTATTCCAGTATGTTATCTGCGTTCTGTCAACGTGGTAAGATTCTAGCAACTTTAATGCTCTTCCCGGTATACCATAATATTCTAATTTATTTACTACATAATTTGGGTCAAAAAAATCCATTTTTTTTAATATTATACAAAAGCGAAATGTCACGTAAATAAAATACTATTAAAATTACATTTTTTATTTGATATTCGATACAAGATTTCCGCTGAAACCAAGAAAACACAAATTATATAAGAATAAACGTAACATAAAAGAAAATAAATCAAAACATCTACACTTCTCTGCGGCACGCAACGACCAGGGGCGAAATAACCGGGGGTGAAATGATTGAGGGCAAAAAACATATTGTTTTATAATATTATATTTTGTTATATATTTGTGCTTCACATAAAATCGCTAAGTCTTTTCAAGTAGTTTTCCTCTTATGGGCAACTGGTAAATGTAACGAGCTGCGGGCCAACGATTGACGGGCGTGCTTGGGCAGGGTGCAGAACCGGGTCAAGTTAATAAAAAAACCTAGATAGGACCTAGATAATTGCCAAAATACGCACCTCTAGTTTGCCTATAAATTGTCTCTCAATAATAGTTTATCTATTTATATGATGTATTTGTATTGTTCATTTTACAAAATTTCTAATATATTATTAATGTTTTCAAAACTTTTCCTGTTTGAAAATTGATTTTGTTTATTTTTTTTACTTAACCGTAAGTAAATGTATTTAGAATTTATATGTAATCATTTTAGCTATTGCTTATATCCATTTAATTATAAAAATAAGTAAATAAATGTCGAAATGTTTTGTTTCATATCGGATTCTTGTTTTTCTTTTAATGTCCATATCAAAAAAAAAACCTTAAAAATTTAGTACAATTACTCAATGCACTTTTCGCGTTTTTCTACATCTGCATCGGAAATATTGAATATTGATACAGCTGATTGCAGCAACTACTCGAAAATTTAACCAAACCCACGCAATATGATAAATACATTTAAACTGATCTTTAGAAATATATTTATGAAGTTTTTAGAAACGATTCAAACATTTGCAGTTACTACACTTTTAAGTATATATTTAGATTCAAGACATACAAACCCATGAACATCATTTATTTTACATACATCAAACAAGTGATATTGTTGACATTGAAATTGGCCACTTCTGAACCTTATATCAACTTATAAATGTATACTTCTCAGGATCTAAACATCATTTCTACATCATTACTTTTATTGTAAGCTAGAGGTGCTTCTTACATGTGATACGAAATTTTCGTCATTCTGTCAACCACAAGTTTATATGCGGAGATGGGAGACTGAAACTAAGCTAATAGGGTTCGTTTGTCAAACATTAACTTTACGAAGCACTATACGAAAACGACATTAAAATTATGTATACTACAAACGCATTTTCGTATGGCTTTCACAACGCAAAAAAAAAACGTGCGCTTGTAAATCAATTTCACCCCATTCCCCCAACGTATTCCTGCAGAATGCATTACTTCGCCTCCTATGTTAGGCATACTACGGAATGACGTATACTTTGATATGAAACAGGATGCACGTATGCCCAGAGAGGATGCCAATTTAATGCAATAATGCAGAACTTAAGCGTTTAGTAGGTATTCCAAATCTAATTACGATGCCGTAATAGAGTTATTTTGTCAACCAGGCCGTCCTGTACATTAAATATTAATGCAGTTAGCTGATGCTTGTATTTTAATACCGCAACATTAAATATGCGCAGGTACAAGAGCCTATTTCCAATAACCCTACGCTTGGTAAATAAATTGTTAGATACGATTGTCCATAAATAAAATTAGGAAAGTAAATTCGATGTTTAGCGTCAAATTATACGTACACTAGTCGAATATCATTTCATTCACTTCATTATAATAGGGAATATCGTTTACTTATAATATTGATAAATAATAAAAATAAATTACATTTTATTATATTTTATTTTAATTATCAACAATACTATATGTCGTATAACAATAAACAATAGAATATACACGCATGTCAATAGTTGAATAACCAGTCAACCATGGTCTACATTGAATATAACAAATAAGAACTAAATATCGGTAAAACGTTGAAATGTCGTCCGTGTTTCAGTGGAATATTATCGGCGTTTACTATAGGAAGTATAAACCACGTTTATCCCACATTTGTAATAAGGACGCACAGTGGTCCGAAAAGCGAAAAGCGTGAAATAATAGCGTCGTAACAGAAGCTATTTGAAAGGTATACTTTGGTGAAAATATGTCTTTTAAGCTGTAGAATCCGATTATGATATTAATTTTAACATATTCTGCGTATGTATGTATAGTTCAGCCTTAAAACAGGGAATGCGTTAAGGAAAAATAGAATTTGCAATGGATTGGATTAACGTAGCTTTTATTAAACGTATTTTATACTAATACCAGAATTTTATCACGGTAGAGTGAATAAAGTAATGATTGTTTTAACCAAAAGCATTGTTGTGAAAAATTTTACAAAAAAGTATTTGTACAAACAAAAATTGTTTCGTATACAAAAACTAAATGTGATTTTTTTTCATCCTTAATGGTCAACATATTTGCCCATGTGAAGCCAAGAAAACAAATGTAGGTAGCGTTTATATAACACAAAACTGGTACTGAATATGTAAGTGAATATGAGTATATAGGTACAATACCTCCCCCCAATTGGGAGTACCTAAGGGCTCTATCCTGGGAGCTCTCTTGTTTGTTATATATATTAATGATTTGAATGATTATTTAAATATAGACGGTTTATACCAATACGCAGATGATACAACCATAATTGTCAGAAGCCACTCCCATTCGAAAATAAAAAAGAATGCCTATATCCTATGTGATAAAATGGCGGAGTGATGTAACATTATTAACTTAAAATTGAACGCTGAAAAAACAAAACTATTGCCCTTTACAACACACAACAAACAAAACTAGGAAGCTATTGCTCTGCAAGGTGCTAACCATATCGAAGAATTAAATAAAACATTTTTTTTTGGAATTACACTTGACAACCGGCAAGCATGGGAGTACTACTGTATTGAATATTCAGGCTCTTAGAGCACCATATTGCATTTGCGCATATACAGTCCAGACTGTCCCACTTTGCGACATCACGTCAGTGGAATGAAAGGTCAGTTTCAAGCTGCAAAGCTCCAACTAATGCCATTGTTAGCTCGGCACAGCAAACTTGATCTGAAATCTAAGATGTTGCCTCTATACTGCATGCCTGAGGCCGATCCTAGCGTATGGCGTCCTCGTTGACCCTAGGCGTCCTGTTGACCCGAGCTCCAGGACAGACCCCCTCCGAAAGTCTTAGTCCGCGATCGCTTAGATCTCATCGCTGAGCGGTATGCAGTGTCGAAGCGCAGGAAGAAACCGGGGACGTCATCTTCGGTGCCATAAAGATCGTGAAACCTATCAATAAATCAACCTCTCCGGTGAGGAAACCACCGATAATATCTGACAAAAATGCCAACAAAGACTAACGTCTTAATAGAATTAATAAATACTAATAATTATAATTGTTATGCTATTTTTATTATTTCCACTATTAAGTACCATAAAATTGTGGTCTTATTTGCTTGTAATTTTTATAATTCCTATATATTTTTTGCTCCCTAATTGTAAAATAATCTTTGAAGACGACAATAATCATTGTCGAAAGCTCAGATACTAAATAAGGAAATTTAAATTAATGTTGTTTTTGGCTACATTCCCACTATTCTCTTTCTTGAATTGGTTTCGATATAGTGTTGTTTTAATAAATACATTGTTTCCAGTCAGAATTCCAGCTTAGTAGATATGTGATTTTCAAACATATCGCGGGATATAGTAAAAGACTCATTCCTAAGTTGATCAGAAGTCTTGATCACACCAAATTTAAGCAAAAGAATATACCAGAAGATAGAATATTACGACAGAATATCAAAAGTATAACATTCGTGAGTGGAGTATGATTTTCATTCTTGTGATTAAATATTTCAGCAATAAAAAAATTATTATACGGCATTTAGGTAAATTCGCCACGACTTTCTAGAAGCTATGATTTTTTTAATAGCTATAGACTAACGTATAAGTTTGCTATTCGCAAAACTCGAAATAAGGAACCTTAGCGCACATAGTAACGACCTTTTTCCGTCGGTAACCATCACTGAGCATCATTGGGAATCGCATTTTACAAAAGAATGGAATTTAATTGAAAATAAAGAGTGGGAGAGTTTAATTGAATGAATATAGGCGAGCGCATTGGTGCACAGCCAATATTCGATTAAATAAACTAAATTTCCTCCATTTCAAAGCAACAATAACGTAAGCAATATATGCATGTGTGTAGGTACTTGCGGCAGCAATTGCCAACTCAACTCAGACACTGCAGGGTCAATCTGTTTATTCGACCAACCTGTATGGAAACTGGGATTGGTTCTATGGGCGGATGTGTTAACTTTGATCTACATGAACGTGTATGGACAGACAACTAAAAATAACCACACAACTTTTATAGCAACTTGGCCGGCCTTCGACATGTTGCGTGCTCGCTCTATTGAACACAACAGACAATTGTGTTTTATCATTCATGTATGGGCACGATGTAGGTACACTGTCACAATGTTTGCACTCGTATAGCCCATATCTCTCACAGACCTTAACTAGTCTTTCATTGAAACACAAAAGCATCTATATTACACTTAAAAGCAGCTGTGTGGATAGATATGTGATGGACTAGGATAGGTAAGCATTAAAAATAGCTGTTTTTACCAGTAAAAAATAAAGGTTTTCTTGAATAGATATTTAGCATACTAATTGAAATATTTCACCAGGTTCGATGATCATTTTGAGTAGTGACTACTTATTTGGCAATGTAAAAGCTATTCTACCTAGTTACGAAAATTTAGGAAGTGTACTCAAATTGTAAAAATGCTTTGTTTCAATAATTTTTACTTTTTTGTGTTTAAAAATCATCATGTACGTAACTACATCCCAAAGATAATTGTACAAACTTAGATGATAACAAATCGTAACATCATGACAAAATAAATACTTAAATAGGAAATCTGCCTATATTAATTATAATTACATAAAACAATATACTTAATATCCTAAAAATAATACATATTTACACTAGTGCACCTTCATGATAAACTGGTTCTATATGTACTGTTATTAATGCCCTGATTTTTCATAGCAGTACTTCCACATGTCAGCTAAGCAAGCTGATGCATGAAATCTATAAAACATCATCAACGGAAGCCAAACGTGCCCCAAAATACTCCACAAAAACCGGCCGTAAAATTCATAACGAACATCGTGCAAATACGAAGTCACCTCGAATGTCATTGTCACCCACATAGCGGCATTCGATATTATCAAAAATACTATAAGTTCTCTTCCGGGTTTCTTCAGGCGTGTTTCCCTGCAATTACTACATCTACGTAATCCATCAACTATGAGGGAAGTTTGGATGACTACTTGAATTGTCTGAAAAAAAAAAACAGTAATTCACATTTACAGCTTTCAACTATCATACCAAAAATTTCAACAAAATATGATAATGTTGTGAAATCATAATTAATTGAGTAAATACCGATAAACTAGATATACAGGATATGTTTTTTTTTTCTCTCACAGGTGGGTGTAACCCGAAGAAGGCAACTCGGCCAGAAAAACCTAGGATGCCGCCATGCCAATTTTAGCCCACTCAGTCAGGTTGCACCTTATCAAAAAAATTCGCAGTCTGGCTGAGAGTTAACTTACCGACTCTGGGTTCGTCCAACCGATCGACCCTAAAGTGCGTCTGTCTCTGTCGGGCAGTTGACAAGAAGGTGAACAGGAGTTTCCTCCGCACTCCCACACTTCCTGCACAGAGGAGAGTTCACTAGCCCCGTACGCTACATATGTTTATTTAGTGCCCAGTTAAGATTGCGTTTGATCCCAGTGTGACTTGGCACCCATCTCAATGTAACATTTAGATATTTCGCCAGCCGTTTAAGCTTTCTGTGGCACCTCAGTACTACCTCAGAGTCAAATCAAGACAACCCACAAAGCTTTGAGGGCAGCCTGGCTGTCGGAGATAATTTCCGCCCTTCTATTCTTGCGCAGGCCGTTTGAGATGCCCTCAGTACAAGTCTGGATGGTAATAATTTCGGCCTGGAAATGGTGCAGGAGGCCTCTAAAATAAAAGCTTCGCCGTCCCGCTCTCTGTTCCTCCAGATTCCAATGCCCGCGCCATTACGCGACTTCGAGGCATCGACAAACCAGCGAGATAAACTCCGTTTTTGGTTTGCGTACGTGCGCTATTGCAGTTTCCCTGCTGGAGATATCTACGCTGTATCCCCCAGAGAAACTGAAAACGGGCGAGATCGTACCCGCCTTTACGGACAGTGGTATTGTTTGTTCGAGATGCTGGTCTGGTTTCCGACCTTGTCGGAGAAGCCCTCGAATCTACTACATTTTGCTCTGTAAGCCCCTGAGGTTGCTTCAGGCCACAACACCAACTGCAGCTGGAGAAGTCTAAAAATGGTCTCGATAGCAGCCGTTGGCGTCGAGGATATGGCTCCCATGATGTCCAAACAGGCATACCTTTGGACTTTACTAAGCGCACTTATAGCATAACCTAGGTTTGCTTTATGTCACCAGACTAGCGAGGCGTAAGTTATAAAGGGTACTATAACTTTCGTGTGCAGCCATTGCACCATTGCAGGGGTTAGCACCCACGTTTTACCGAACATACCTCTACAGGCCCAGAAGTTGCTTATGGCTTTATTCGTCATATGTTCTAGGTGTGATTTGTACAACAGTCTGGCGTCCTAGACAACACCCAGATATTTAACCTCGGTTGATACGAGGATGTGTTAGTTACTTAACAGTAATCATCGAAATTCAAATATGCTTTAAGAACATTCAGAGTAAAATAATGAAAATATATCTATTGTTTTACCTGACAGTGCATTAGATTCTTACCACCAACTTATGAGAGTACTTAATAATGAAGGCGTTGACTTTCAAAGAATTACGTGGGGAATAACATCAAATATCTCAGAAAGTATTGTCGTGGCGCTTCTTGGAAAATTATAATTTGTGTTCGAATCCAAAAATGCAATAATATACACTACGTTTAATTTAAAAAATAAAGGTGCATAACGTATTGGCAAACCCCAACTCTGCATATGTCCATCATATGTCATGATCTCAAGTAACTTTTATTTAGGGCCGATTTCTTCAGCCAATGATAAAAGTCCCATATTGGTATCTGTTGGATAGCGTTATCTATAAGATATGAAGAAAATAGATTTCTTCAAATAACTGCAAGCAATTTTATCCGTGGGATAGAAATCGACAAGATGGCATTTGACAACGCTGTAAAAATACGAGCTGTTAATCTCAGCTAGGAAAATAATACACGGTTACTGTATAAGTGTGTACGAATCATTTGGCAGAACATAACTACAAAACAAAATAGTTAAGGTACGGTTAGCGCAAATCAATTTAGGATAAGTAATATTTTTTATGATTTACTGGATTTGAAATTGACGTAAGTAGCCTATATGTTTTTATTTGTACAATATATAGAATTTATATACCACACATGGCTACTATATGATATGCACATTTTTGTAATGTACAAAATTTATGAGTTAAATTTTCATATATTTCCATTAATTCTACATTGTTTTAGAATACAAGAAAAGACACACACAACCGTTGTCCTAACTTTACCGAACTAGAAAAAGAAACATTGATGGATGTTGCATATAAATTAATATAATTCCATTAATAAATCCCATTTTACACACTTTGTTATTCGTTTTTTACATCTAAACCATCAAAGCTTTCTCGTATGCCTTTCCACCATTATAAATAAAAGTAATGAGGTTATGTTAATGCAAAACATACCTATTAACTTGAGGATAATAATTTATCGGTAGGGTCGAGTAACAGATAACTTTTGCGCCACATTTCCGAAGGATAACATTTATCAATGGGTGAAGAAAATCAGTATTACCACTTATCTGTCAGTTAGAGTAATCGTATAGTTATCCTTAACTGAAGAAATCGGCCCTTAATTAAGTAAAGCATGTTTGACAGATGGCAGATAAATGGCGCGCCTTGTATAGCTAAATTGAATAAGCAATGTCAAATATATTACTCTCGTGTAAGCAAAGAGGAAGCTGGCATTAACTGTCAGCTGGAACGCAACAAGCAAAGTATCAACAGCGAAGAGATAAGATAAGAAAGATCACTTACTTACTTACTTACGCCTTAAATGGGTGCTGCCAGAAAAATAAACAGAAAAATAAACGCTAACACTATTTCATTATACATAATGCTACATACTGAAGAATATGTGGGAAATCTTGAGGGCTATTTCCAAAGCTAGTCCATGGGGCTCTATGAGATGGTAATACGTCCATATTTTTTTTTAAACATCGAGGCAGGGAATGCATTAAAATGTTTTACATGATATTTTTGTTTTAAGTAGGAAGAGATGAGAAAGAGAAAGGGTGATTTTTTTTTTGATAGGAACATCTTTAATGCATGTATTAATTATTAATAGGAATACGTAATAAATAAGTGACGTACATATAATATTGAGTACACATATTTTTATTTTGCGTAACGTAGAATCTTATACTCAGCATGACATCTACAAATAAGAATATTGTTTTGTACATTAGAAGTTCTCGACCCGTCCCGCTAAATAAAATCTCAAGTCGGGACGGGAATTCCCAATACTATCCGTCCTGATTTAACAGGTATAATTGTAATACCAATGTTTTAATATATTCTAACATTATACTCAAAACACCTGCCACTTTAAGTGACACCGCGGACAGGGATGCGTACACTGCAGTTGGCAAACACAAAAATCGCTTTATTTTACTCACCAAAATAGTTGTGACGTAGTTAAGACAAAAATTCAACTTCTACTTCAACTAATTTTCTATGTAATTTCACCCTCAGATATAAAATTTAAATGTATTGTTTACGTATACGTGCTGGTGTAACATAAAAATTAAAATATGTCAAACATTTCTCATATATATATATTTGTTGATAGAACCGACCTCCCTGCTGTACATTTCTTATTGATTTCAAATTCGTCACTGTGCTTGAGTGCTTAAAGTCGAGACCTTTTAGGGGTGCAAACTTAAAACATTTGGCGGTAAATTAGGTGGAACATAACCTTTCAAATGCGCAAATCAAGACGCAGCTCCAGGAAGAACAATTATGTTCGGTGCAAAATCTCACGTTTCTCCAACCTGATATGGTGAAATTCACAAAACCAGAGAAGTAGAAACTTCATCATAAAACAAACATACAACTAAGGGTTTTTTAACATTGGCTAACATGATACTGGCACGACAACGATCTCGGTGGACATACAACCCGTTTTCTTCGATTTCACAGCTCAATTAGACTGTATGTATTGACAGGGTTGCCAGATTGGGCTACTAATCGCCAATTCGGCTTTTAATCGCTTTGGCTACATTTTATAAGAAAATGACACCGGCTAATACTTTGGGCTATCTACAAAAATATATTTACTTTATTCGTTTTTATTATTTTTTAGCAATTCCAACATATTTTTGTTCTAATAACTACAATTTAGTTCTTAGTACTATTGATATTGTTATTGATTTATGTTGACGGTAACAAAAATGAAGTTGGAAATACTGATTTAACGGATTGTTGTTATCAATGACTGATGACTGTGGTTTTTACATTTTTGACGGTTAGCGAATTAATAGTGTACGATGAAAAGAATGGGAAGATATCAAAACATTCGAAAACTTATAACCCAGCTTGGGAAAATGAGGACCTCTTTAAAGGTAAGTAACTAAAATCCCAGATACATGCCAAACTTACTTAATTCTGTCTTATATTTGATGAAAATTCAAATTGGCTGCAGGAAAGTAAACAACAGACTACCTGGGTATGTATGAAGGAAGTAGGCAGAGCTACAGGTCAAGCTTTATATGATTCCTTAAATGAATTTTAAAAAAATCCAATAATATTGATACGTCAAAAATTGTTGGTTTTGGTACAGATGGAACCAGTAATATGATTGGATGACAGAATTCATTATTTGCACTTTTAAAAACGGATTTACCTGAGTTGCAATTGGTTAGATGTATGCGTCATTCTATACATTTATGTTCTGAAAAAGCAGTTGAAGAATTACCCTCCAATTAGGGTTTTATGACCACAGAACCTTATAACTGGATTTCTAACAGCCCTTTGAAGAAGAAGAATTATGAAACTATTTATTCATTACTAAATAATGAAAAACAACCTTTAATTTAATGTTCATGTCTCCTGCTACAACTCGCTGGTCACTCGCATCACATTATCCATGTATAGAAAAAATTGTAACACAATGGCTAGAGCTGCACACTCAGACACTGAAAAATGCTATGTTGCAAAAACCTTTGCAGAAATGTATAAAGATCAAAGGAATTACCTTTATTTTGTTTTTTAAAGCCCATTTTAAAAGATCTTAAAAAAATATTTTGTTTTAAACAGACGATGTAGATGTTGATTAAATTTATCACAATCTGAAATCATTGATTATTTCAGTTTGCTTTGGTTATCTTTTTGAAATAAAAATAGAAGAATCTGGTCTAAAACACATAGATATTTTGAATATTAAAACACGATATTATCATTTTCTGAAACGTTTAGCCAACGAATTAACCATCAATGCAAAATCATTGGAAATTTTAAAATATTTTTCCCCAAAATGATTAAGGCTAAGATTCAAGGATATATACGTGAATAGCAGTCACATAAGTTTTTATGATATAGATATCCAATGGAGAAACTTATTGACGGTTAACCGGAGTTCAATTTCTCATGGGGTTAGGATACCCCAGGACTCGATCCAGTTTTGGTCATTGGTTTTAAATTAAAAAATGCGATGAGAGGAACCTGGTTTGCTGAATTCCCAAGATATGTTCTGAGCCAGATGTCTTTATCAGTGAGAAATGCAGCCGTTGAACGGGTATTTTCCGTATTAAGTGCAGTCAAAAGAAAACCAAAAAATCGGTTGAATTTGTCAATTTCAACCGATTTTTTGTGTTTGATAAATAAAGTTTTATAAATACAGACAAAAATAAACGTAAACATTTGTTATGTTTCAATGTATTTTAAATAAATACCACATCTTAACAGAATATTATCAATTCATTAAATCTAACCTAAAATCCCCATCTTCCACTTCAATTTGACCAACTACTTTTGTGCATATTTTTCTAAGAATATCTGACTGTCTTATGATAAAACTTGTTTTTTGATTTCAAGTCGAACTAGATAGCAGTGTGAATTCATGACGCTAAAGACATTGCAACCTCCTTGCCACTATTTCAGTAGTTTTCATGTTCAGCATCCTGATATGCCTTCATCTCAGTCCAAAACTTTTCGGTAGCAGTGACCTCATGGTATATTATTAATATTAGTTCACTAAATCGTACCTTTTGATATATGGAAAAAAGATTAGCGAACTGAGGTTACTGCAAGTTTGTTATGTTATACGCGTCTAACTATTTGGATTTTAAAATATTATTCAAGTGATAACAGAATTGCAGAAATGCATGGCCATATGAGCACAAATACAGTTCATTATTATCTTTAATGTGTTCTTCAGTAACCTATCCAACAGGTTTAACCAATCTCTACTTTAGAAGAGATTTTATTTTGTAGTAGTTAATATATATTTCTTTACTACATTAATGATGCGAATAATAAAAATGTAAAAAGCGTTCTAAGCCATCAAGTCGGCTACTTTGGGCTATTTTTTTCGTTTGTTGGCTACATTGTTGGTTTTTTATCTGGCAATTCTGTAATATTGAACTACACTGATTGCAGTGTAGTTGTCGGAGTCGTTTCGGTATCGTGTCTGCTAATGTAAAAACGCTCTAAGATGAAAAATACACAGTGACACCTAAATAATCAAATAAAGTGTACTGGCCGGAAAACGCGGATTTAAATGCGTTGGACATGAATAATAAATAGATAATGCATTCTTTTAACTTCAAATAAATGTAACGATGGTAAATGATGGAGTATTATGTATGTTGCCAAATCGAAATTTTCTTTAAATATATCTTAATAGAACTAAAATCAATGTCTTATAAATTAATTATTAATGTTAAAACTGAATTTGTAAAACTGTATAGCTTACCATTACAACTAAGTAAGCTATATACAAGCCATCGTCGAAGTAGGCGGCAGCCGCCATGCTGAATATAAAGTTCAAGTAAAACATGGGTACAGCTACGTAAAGAAGCACATCATCCAATGGCGGTATACTATGTGGATTAACATCCAATTTGGTGGTATAAGTATATGTCCAAACTACTGCTATTGTCAATATAGATTGCACTGTCAACATCGTTGCTCTGTTAATTGTGGTACCCATTTCTTCAAAACGTCTAGAACAAAGCAAAACGATAAGTTGCATGTGATTTTAGTTTGCGATATTTCACATATTAGGTCCTTATAGACTTCTATATAACTATGTAGGCTTCTATACTTACTCATCACTTGTAGCCACAAAATGCAGAATGATTGTCACAATAAGAACGATAATTATAATAATTCCACCGAAAATACCTCTACTAGAAGAGTGGCAATCTACGTGGATTGTTATATTGCTCTCTTTCTCTGGTCCTTCATCGAAATCAGAGGCACAATCCCTAGCTTTATCGGCCAATTCTTCATTATGTTCAAAACTTTGCTTACAAGTAGCTATGCTGGACCAAAGTAGATACAATATACCAACTAGAACGAAAATATAAAATATTAACAAACACGGAAAGCAACAAATAACCATTCTGGTATATAATAAAGTTTAAATACATGAAGAGTATATTACTTTCAAATTTGAATAAATTATATTCTGGAAGATTGACCCAAATTAAGTGGGTAATGGGTACACCAGTTTACGTCGAGTAGATTTAATCAGAATTGCATTATTTCAATAAAATTAATTTAAATAATTTCAAATAATATAAATAATATGACATAGTGGCGTGGGGATCGTCTGTGGACATGGTTCGTGTATTTAAACTTCAGAAAAGAGCAATACGGATAAGTTCAGCCAGGACTAATTGCAGGAACTTTTTTCGTGAATTGGGGATTGACTCTGCCGTGTGTCTATGTTTGGCTACTGCTGTTGTATGCTAAAGAGAACTTTGACAATTGACCAAAATTAAATAAAAACAATTACCACACTCGCAATATATATGCGTTGGAGGTTCCTCGGCACTGATTAAGTTTTAGCGAGAAAAGTCCTCAATACGTAGCGATAAAATTAATAAATAAGCTACCAAACAATTATAAACTAATGTCTTATAAAAGATTAAAAAAAGCAACTAAACAATTATTAATTCAAAGGAGCTACTACTCAGTAACATAATTTTTAGATGATATTTTGTGATATGTGTTTGTACTTTTGTGTTTCACTTTATTGAATTGTAAAAACATTTTTATTGACGTTTCCCAAACTCTATTGTGAGTCGAGAGGAATAAATATTATTATTAAATCATAATTTAAAAACGATGTTATCTATTACATCTTTTCATAAATAAATTTTATAGATAAATATAGAAAAATCATTCATAACAAATTTTAACTACAAGTAATCTATTTATAAATCACTTCATTTCACATTCAAATTCTGTAAATTGATGTTGATTTCTAGTAAAATACACGCGTACGCTGAATAAAATAAAAAATACATCTAACGCATTTACGCATTTGTCTCAGCGAAGTACTGAACACCCTTAATGTTTTATGTGCATTATAATTTAATATATGTAATTTGCAGTAAACTTTCTAGTTTTTTTTTTCATTTTATAACAGACCTGTAAGACTTCCAAATTTAATATTTTTTTCTGATATTGATAGTAATAAGTACCTTTTAGTTCTTGCCGCAAAATTAAAAAAAAAATAAAAGATTTTTCGACGACAATACTGGATAAGTAAATCAGCAATATATCATATAAAATAAATATTAGAACATCATATTAAAATAATATATATCTACAAAATATTTAAAAAAACGGTTAATGGTTTGCGATATAAGAAAAATATTTTTTAACAGTCTAACTCGCATTAGACATCAACATTTTTTTTATGAACTATGTAATTGAATTTGCCATTAGTATAACGTTATTCACACTATGCCCTTGTCAGCATAGAAGCCCTAGGAGTTATAGCTGGGAGAATAGTGAATGATATGACATCTACTATAACCCAATTTACAATAATTGACATATAAATACATTTTATTTATGCAAAACTGCGTGCAGGAATTGAAAAATCATTTGCACACAACACATGTAAGGTAAAGCTCAATACTTGTATAACATTCTAGATACAGCTGAACCTTCTGTGGTGGTTGAAGAGAATGTAATTATTCTGTAGAATAATCATTCAACATTATAATGAATTATATTATATAACGCAAATTTCGTTTCTTCCTTACTCAAGTGTTGAGAAAATAATACGAATGTCTTAATAGAGGAGCTACCTAATATTTTTTTTATTTCTGAATCAGAGTAGAGGTTTAATTGTTATAATGTTTGAAAGTCTTTAAAAAAGTATATACTTACCCATTAAAATATTAAACTCAACCGAAAACGGATATAAGTAAGGTGAAAATTGTGAATATATGATTGCCATTCCAGCTTCACCGTCACATATTCCAGTCCACATTCTAGGACCCCTTTCAGGGGTCATGTCGGCACTTGAATTACCTATCGTTGGATTTACCCCTATAGGTTTATTGTATTCTTCTTCCGCGCCGTTCCTATCATAAAACGCTAATGCATCGAATGTCTCTCTAAGAATTGTGTGAACCCAAAAACAGAGACCCGATCCTATACAATGCATGAATCCAAAACGTGCCAAAACTATATTTCTATTAATAATTATCTAAAACAGAGCATATTTTGTTAGCAGCATGCAGATGGATAGACACTCGTAGACTTACATTAGAGTACTTAAAAATGAAGAACAGAAGCAAAAACGCATAAAAAGGATAAATAAAATCCAGAACTAAAAGAGGAATTGTGGTACATTCATAAAACATATCGAAATCTGCAGTAAGATAAACCAATTGGTAACCCAAAATCAAACCAGAGTGAATTATATGACCCAAACAAAAAACTGGAAAAAAAAATACGGTAATATTAATATAATGTAATAAGAACTTTTTTTTAACAATAACATTCCTTTCCTGAAACACGTGCCCAGAACTAAACATTTCTTGTAGTAAAGCTTTCTACCCTCTTACAATTAGTGGCAAATACGTTAAATATATTGTATTACTAAAACTGCCGCTGAATGTCGCTATCATCTATTTAAAAAATAATACAATTGTGTATTTTATGTTGTCACAGTACTTAAAACGTATTCAAAATATCATAAATTATTTTGGCAATTCTTACTTTTCAATGAAAGCCTGAGCGGAAATATTTGAGTGCTACACTATATGAATAAACAGATACACCGCAGAACGCCGCCAATACGTAGAATATTGCGAAAACAGCTGCGTTGTGCTCCATGTCAAACAAACAAGTTATACCGAGAGCGCACTTTCGATCTATAGATTGTTGTAATATGATAAAAAAAGGATGAAAAATATCATTTCTATCAGTTAATAAATTGGGAAAATCACATGCTACTCTGCTGGGCGGTTGTGTGTCAGATATAGGGGAGGGTGGGGCAAGATGGGGCCACGAGGCATGATGGGGACATCGTCTTATCTACAAAGCGGCAGTAAGCATCTGTCAACTAATAGCAGTCCTAATATTGACAAGTGCTGTTTTATGTTTGTTGTAATGTAGGAAACTTTACTAGTCGTAATAACAAAGTTATTGCTGTTTGTGCGTGAACTTTGCAATTTCCAGAATTTCGTTATTATTTTGATGGTGAGTTCAACGGCTAGTATCGGAAGCATAAGTAAATTATTTACAACTACACTTTCTTGTGCTTTTTAATTGACATGTATTGCATGTATTTTCTATAGTGTGTTATTTGTTTATTTCAAATATTTAATATGTTATTATAACATAACCAGAAAATGTCCCAAAGAGGCAAGATCGGGCTATTGGTATAGGGTAACATGGGGACATCATTACTTCACTCTTCACTTTGATCCGTTATGCCTGGATATGCCATTATGCTTTCTCGAAGACATAATGCCTATTTCTCATGTTAGGAATAAAGTACAGGTTCAATCAAAGCGTAACAAAGGAAAGACAGCAATCCTTACAAGCACTACGTATAAAAATCTGCTACGAGAAAATAGAAGTCTGGAGAATCCCTAAGGCAACTAGAAGTGCCGAGGGAGAGTTAAAGGAAAAAAAAAATGACAAAGAAGAAAAACAGAAGAGATCAAGAAGCCGAATTTTATAAGGAAAGCAAAGAGGTAGATTTTCAGAAAACGTCAAGAAAATAATCAAGTTCTTCTGTTGAGGAAGATGACGCTCAATGTTAATATTATAAGGGGAGGTATTGATACAATGCCATGGATAGCGAGGTTGGGTACATGGAGGCTGTGCGAATAACGTGGATGAGTTCGTCCTCTATTGTATCAATTGTGAAGATTAAGTTTAATAGTCTTATCGTTATTGTTTTTTTTTTATTTTAAGTAGTTCCGCTCTAAAGAGTTTAAGCTTTGTTCCTGCATGTTGTTAAGAATATTTTAAGAATCTATTTTTTTACCAAATAATCTAATAACCTAGATTCATGGTACGACCCATTCTTAACTGGAACCCCATCTTGCCCTCATGGTGGGGCAAGATGGTGTATTTACACATTTCTTTTCAAAATTTTCTCACAATATCAAGAGTACCCATGGAAAAATTGTAAATTCATCCATCAGCAGATAAATGTTTAAAGATTACAACAAGCGTACTTAGAACCTTGCATATCAATTTGCAATCCTGATGCAGTGTTCTAAAGCTTAATGTTCCCATCTTGCCCCACCTTCCCCTACATACGCTTCGGTACACCAACCCCAATCCGTATGATATCGCTGTCTAACGGCAATCACCCACCGCTACCCTTGTCTAACTACTACAAAACGCTATCCCCACATCAATATTTTCAATTTAAATCAATTCAATATAGCCCTTATTCCGTCTACTGCGAAGTGAAGGGAACGATTCGTTAGACATGCATAA
This sequence comes from Protaetia brevitarsis, assembly GCA_004143645.1. NCBI lineage: Eukaryota > Metazoa > Arthropoda > Insecta > Coleoptera > Scarabaeidae > Protaetia > Protaetia brevitarsis. Next base: position 1,937,485 of record RXPK01000094.1, on the reverse strand, counting down.
TTCACTTCAAGTCCAGCCGGCGCTCGATTCATTTCGTCCATTTCTTACCAAGGCGTTTTTTTTATACCATGGGCGGGTGTATCTCAAAGAAGGCAACTCGGCCAGAAAGACCTATTGTGCCTCCATGTCAATTTTTGCCGTCTCAGTCAGGTTCTTCGAATGCAGTGAAGTAAAATCATTCCTTGGATGATGGCGGATTTCAGATGCGTACTAGAAATGCGCGAACTTTCCCGCGCATCCCGCGAGTGATGCGACTGATTGTAATGCTATTCTGTGACAAGACCGCCGAACCACTGACACATAGACGGGTGCTTCGCTAGTCAAAGATCGGAAATCGGTGCACGCTATGTCGAGGTGGTATGAACGTTAACTTATAGTATATGACATCGAAATCAGTAAAGTAACGCTACGTTGTGAACGCTAAGTGAAACTGGCAAGAATAAAATTGTTCCATAAACTGCGTTCGAAGCCAAGGTCGTGACTTTCGCTTCATCCTTTGACAGGAACGGACGTGTTATAGTGTGCTATCAAGTTTAAAGTGTTTTTTTTTTCTATTCTGCTACGACTCTAACATATAGTGAGTAATTGCTTGCGCTATTTGCTTTTAGTATAATAGTTTGGCTTAAACCCTTTTCACTGCTGAATCTTATTGTTGCATGAGCTCAAATTCAGGGGGAGTTTTATCTCCCCCTAAATTCATCGCCCCGTCTACGTAATGGTAGTCAGGAAAATGTAGATCAAATACAGGTTTCTAGATTTCATGATTATGGTTCCTTAGTGGAGGTCAACACTAGTGAATCAATGGAGTGTCAAAATACTAGGTCACCTAATGAAGATAATTCTTCAGCATCTGACGTTCAATCCCAAGTATCTATGAGTCCGAGACCTGGCAATCAAAGTACTAAATCGCTGAATTTGGATGGTCAAAACTCTCTTTCGCAACCCATATTATTCGATGTTTATGATCAACCTCCGTATCAAGTTTATGTGGAATCTGCTGATGATCGGAACATTGGCCAAATGAAAGACATGGCTTTTGGGAAGTTACTACTCCAGAATAAGGTGAGAGGGGTCAAGGAAGTAGGCAAAAGGGGCAAGAACTAAGTAGCCATAGAGTTCTTGAGTATGAAAGATGCGAATTCTTTTCTCAGTTCACCTTTTAGTAACAAGTACCAGTATAAGGCTTATATTCCTAAACACTTGATTTCCTGTAAAGGTATCATTCGACAAGTGGATCCTAATCTGTCCGAGGAAATGGTTTTACAGAACATTAAATGTCGATCAGGGCAGAAAAGTTATTGATGTGAAGAGAATCAAGCGCAAGGTTGTTAAAGTTGCTACTGATGGCATTGACGAGAGATCTGCCAAAACAACATCAAACTCCCAAGAAGAGGCTAGCCCAGTAAAAGATTCAATTGAATATGTGAATACTGCCTCACTGATCCTGACTTTTAGGGGTAAGTCACTGCCCAAATTTGTCTCCCTTTTTTATAATATTAGAGTCCCTGATCCATATATAGCTCCAGTTATTCAATGTTTTAAATGCTGCCGTTATGGACATACAAAGTCTCAGTGTAAATCTAATTTTCGCTGTCCAGCCTGCGCTGGCCCCTCATACATTGTCTGACTGTCAGTCCGACAACACTGCTTGTCTTTTCTGTCAGGGAAGTCATTTAAGCACTGAGTCTAACAAGAGGCTGTCTGAGAGATCTTGTCCAGAATTTCTAAAACAAAAAAAGATCAAAACGCTAATGGCTACCTATAATTATTCCTTCTTTGAAGCATTTAAACTGTGTTCGAGTCCTAGAACTCCTGCTATTCCCAAAGATATCAGATGTGATGACACTCACTTCCCCCCTATACCGAACAGTCAGATAGTTTCACCCCAACCATCTGTCTCTCTGGTTAACGAATCTCCCAGAAGGAAGAATTTTTCCTTCTCTAAAGTTGTTCAAAAAAGCAAAAGGCCTTCAGTCTCTCCTTCCCAATCTCACAGTCGGGATTTGTTGGTCGAACCAAATGGCAGGTCTTCCTTGTCTTCTCCTAAAAGATCTTGTTTATCTCAAAATATTCACAGTAATTTGGTAGTTCGGCCTGAAACTAATTTGGATAATTGCTCTCTAGTTTCCTCCCTTAAAGACATTTTTTCTGATGACCCGAAATCTATCCTTAAGATTCTAAAAGCGATATTTCCTGAAAATTTTCACAACCACCTTTCATGGATAGAACAAATTCAATCCAATCAAATCGGAATTTATTAAAACTTCTTCTTTGGAACATGAGATCATATTCTAAAAATAAAGCTAGTCTATTCAATTTTTTAAATCACAACCATTCAGACATCGTTGTCTTATGTGAAACCTGGCTTAACCCTAATTTTCATCCTTCGAGCCCAGGATATAACTCAATTCACCTTAAGAGACTTGACAGTAGGGGAGGTGTTTCTCTGCTGATTAAGCAGGGCATTTCTTTTCTTCATAATGTTCTTGATGTTAATCTTCCCTTTAATGCTCAGTTTATCAATATTAAAGTCCAAGATTTATCTATTGTTGCTGGTTACATTCCACCAGGTGTCAACATGTCCCTCCTTGATTGGAATAATTTATTCCAGTCAGTTCAACCTCCTTTCCTCCTTCTTGGAGACTTCAATGCTCGACATTCCTCTTGGGGCAATTCTTCCAATAATCGTAAAGGGGAATCCTTATTTGATTTTATTGATTCCAATCATCTGGTAGTTCAATGACGGTTTGCCGACCAGGTTGGCTCCCCCAAACACGGGCTCTAGTGTCATTGATCTCGCATTTGCTCCTCTGATATTGCTCTTTCCTCGATTTCCCGAACTACTGATGACACTTTGGGAAGTGATCATTTCCCATTGATATTTCCTTAGCAATTCACCCCTCTATCAGTCAGGGAAACATCTCGATCAAGACCAAGTTTAACACCAAGAAGGCTCGTTGGCTTGATTATTCCAACTTAATAGATAAATATCTAAACTCTGATACAACTGCATTATCCTATGAAGGATTGTTAGAAGCCATAGAGGCGGCAGGACGAGAGACAATTCCAATGCATTCTTCCTCTCACACTTCGAGCATCCCCTCGCCTTGGTGGGACGACAATTGTTCCAGACTGGTCAAATTACGGAAAACCCTAATCCGCACTTACAAAATTACAAAATCCTTTGATGCCTTTATAATTGCAAAAAGATATATTGCTAAAATTAAGAGACTATTGATTCAAAGAAAGAGGAGAAGTTTTCGTGAATACTGTGCATCTCTGAACAGAGATTCTCCTATAGGAGATCTATGGCGCACTGTTCGCCGATTTAAGAAAATCCATTTGGAACATAATTCCCAACCGATTCCACAGCCCACTTTGGATTTAATATTAAGTAAATTCTCTCCCGCCTATGCCCCAAGAGCTCAAGAAATTCTTCTGGAAGATAATTTTGCCCACTCGGTTGAGTTCTTCGACCGTGAGTTTTGTTTGGAGGAATTGGAGTTAGTTCTATCAAACACCCAAGATACGGCTCCTGGACACGATGGCATCAAATTTTCTATGATAAAGCATCTACCGCAATCGGCGAAGGAACTTCTATTGGGAATTTATAATGAAACTTTACATTCTGGTGTTATCCCTCACTCTTGGAGTATAATACAACTAGTACCAATTCTAAAACCAAGCAAACCGCCTAATTGCCCTAATAGCTACAGGCCGATCGCCTTAATCTCCACTCTAAGGAAAGTTTTTGAATCTTTACTCAAGAGGAGACTGGAATGGTGGTGTGAGCATCACAAATTATTCCCTGAACAATGTCTGGCTTCAGATCTCGTAGATCAGTATTAGACAATATATGCTTGTTGGCCACCACATTGGGCAATCATTTGTTTCCAATCAGTTTATGGTTACTGCTTTTTTAGATATCTCCGGTGCCTATGACCATGTTGACATTTATACTTTATGTAAACATCTTGCATCTTGTAACATATCCTTCAGATTTATTAGATGCATTTTTTCTTTATTTTCCGAGAAAGCTGTTCATCAAGATAATAGTGAGGCTGGATATAGAGTTGCGTACCAAGGAATCCCTCAAGGCAGCCCCCTCAGTCCGATTCTTTTTAATATTTACTCTCACAATTTGTTGGACTACATTACAAACGGAGCATCTGTCCTTCAGTATGCGGATGATATAACTATTTTTTCAAAACACGTTTCTCTCAATAGGGCGGTCTTAACTCTAAATGTGGCTATTAACAAATTTTCTGTGTGGTGCTCAGACCATAATTTCTCTATTTCTACTGATAAATCCAAAGTGATCATCTTCTCTCGAAACCGACGAAGAATTGAAGTTCCTTCAGTGATGTTTTCTGGCAGATGTTTGACGATTGTTAATGAAGTAAAATACCTGGGCCTGATTTTTGATGGGAAAATGTTATGGCATAGACAGGTCGAGGAAGTGATTAGATCATGTGAAGGCGGTATAAATATCATAAGAGCACTCACTGCTACCTGGTGGGGCGCTGATCCGAATGCTTAAGACTGATATACAGGGCACTAATAAGATATTTCCCGACAGCAAAAAAATGGACCAACAAATTGGAGCAAGTACTGCTACGATCCTTGAGAATCGTTTCAGGTTCAATGAAATCTTCCCCGAAGAATGCTGTCTTGACACAAGAAGGAGAGCCGCCTATTCACATAAGAGCCTTATTTCTTGCCAAGAAGTATATTTCTAACCAATTCTCCATGGTAAACAGTCCAGTCCAAGAAAGCCTTCGATGTCTCATGGATTATATTAAAACTTCAAAGAAAATTAATAATTTTTTGCCTATCCTGCTCTCCGGAGCCTCTAAAGTAGAGCATTTTAGTAGACTCATCTCCTCTAGCCAAATACTGCCCTTATTTAATGTCCCATATGCTGTTCACCACCATAAACCTCCTTTATACATTAATCCAGATTGGTTTAGAAACTTCAAGAATTTAAATCTATCACCTGTCATTGCTAATGGGATTTTTACTGAGTTCATTAACAACCACTGGCCACACCATATTCCATTTTATACGGACGGCTCTGTATGTGATAAGGATGACATTCATTACGCCTCATTTGGAGTATACAGCCCCTATGGTGATTTGAACATTTGTGGATCCATCCCTCATGAATCTACTATTCTTACGGCGGAACTAATCGCAATCTTCATCGCTATCAAAAAGATTGCTGCTGAGAAATATCCCAAATCAATAATTTTTACTGATTCGATGAGCAGCATGAACAGCATCGATACATGCGCAACTACTAAATGCTCGGTCCTTTTAGTTTGGAAATCAAAGAATTGTTTATATAGTCTATCTAGAGATAACATTAATATTTCTCTATGTTGGATCCCAAGTCATGTGGAATTTTGGGTAACGAAAGGGCGGATCGTCTGGCCAGGCTGGGACGACATTGTAATTTTACGCAGTTTAAGTTAGATGCATCTAACTTGTTTCATATCTTCAAAAAGGAGATGTACATCGAGTGGCAATCGTGGTGGGATTCATCTGCAGCGAACAAGGGAGCTAGATTGCATCGCATACAGGGATCCGTTGATTCTGATCCCTGGCACTACAAAATGCCATGGATATCGAGGGATTTTGTCGTCAGTCTGAATAGAATTAGAATAGGACACTGTTCAACGGAATCACATCTTCATAGAATTGGAGTTCTTGATTCACCACTTTGTAGCTGTGGGATGGAGGGCTCAATAAATCATAAATTTTTCGGCTGTCCACTACTGAAATCTGCCTCAGATACGCTTAGTTCCAAATTGATGTCATTGAATCACTCTCCTCCGTTTTCCATCGAGCAGTTACTGCATGCAGCTTCTTTTCCTATATATTGCCTGCTTTTTAAATTTCTTAAAACCAACAACTTAAAACTGTAACTCAATATATTTCATGCATGCTTCTTTTTACCGCTTAGCTTTTGTAGATTTTTTCTGTTTTATCATTATCTTCATGCATGTTTTAGTTAATTGTATTTAGCGTCAATGCCTTAAATCATCTTTGTATTACGTTTGAATATTTGAACTCGCTTTGGCCGTTTTTCGCTTCTGCCTATGTATTTAGTTTAATTTATAATTGACAATCTGTTTAATGGTTTCAGAAAAGTTCCTAAGCTTCCTTGCGTGGAACAAAAACCAAATTTTCCCTTTTTAGAAGAAGAAGAAGAAGCTTTAAAAGGGCAGTGTGTAAGACAAATATTGGAAGACAGAGCGCAGGAACACATCTGTTGACTAAAAGAGTCCGTGAAAAACATGGGGATTAAGACCAAATATGATGTAGTGGACATACATCATACACTGTTGAAAATTTAACACTTTTTTGACTAATTTAATAGTCAGGAGAGGTCCACACTCTCTTCGTTTTATTTGTCGAGAACTATAGAAGTTTAAATTTGACCGAGCAAAGATAGTCAAGTATTGTCTATTGCTAAGAGGGGTTATTTTGTCAACTGACACATAGAATTATAATACTTCTAGTCACATTTTTATTTGATCTAGACTAGACAAATTTACTAGCTGTTTAACTAAATGAATGCGATCTATTGGGTGTTTTAGTACCATTTCTAAACACAACGTCTTTTTAATATGCAACTCCTATTCTTAGTGCTATAATATTTCTCTCTTTAAGACGTTTTCTCAATTATAAATATGCAAAACCACTCATTCACAAGTTTTGGTTTCAACTTAACGTACCAATTTTAAAAGATGATTTTTGAGAACCATTATAAAATTAATGTGAATGTTGTTGCTATTTGATTCAAGTTAAACTAATTGCGTAAATAATGTTCCCAATACATCTTTAAGATGTTGAATTTTTTATGCCCACTGGAATTAACGTTTAATAACACGAGGTTACACTTTGCAAGTCAGTCACATTTGGTGGTTTGTTTGGATATGGTTAATACGGAGAACCAAACACGAAAACAGATACACGTGCAATGCAGGTGTGTGCGTATAATGCAATACTGTATTAGAATAGGTGGAGTTTCTAATATTTCTATCCGAGCGAAAAATTCTGATTGGTTGACGCTTCTGAATGTCTAGAAAAATAGTCAATCCTCATATCTGAACAAAGAATTAGAAGAAGGTATGTACACTTGTAACAATATAACAGGCCCATGAACTTTGGCTGATGAATGTTATATAATGAATAACTTAGACACAAAATATAGTTAACAATATTTTAGTAACAATAAATAAAAGAAATATAAATAAAAACAAAAATTTTACAACTTAGAGTACGAAATAACACAAAATCATGTATTTGATTTAAATATTATATTAATTTTAAATGAAGAAAAAAATTAAAATGGAAAGACTACACTGAGTTAAAAATTTTCAACACTTTTTGGGCTAATTTAATTACGTCGGGAGAGAGTCCCCACTCTTTTCGTGTTATTTTTGTCGAGACTATACGAGTTTATATTTGACAGAGCAAAGATAGTCAAGTATTGTCTATTGCTAAGGGTTATTTTGTCCAACTGACACGTGGAATTATAAATACTTCTAGTCACATTTTTTGATCTAGACACATTTACTAGCTGTTTAACTAAATGAATGGGTTATTGAGGTGATATTACACCGTTTTCTAAACACGATGTCTTTTTAATATGGTTATTGCTTATCTGTTTCTGAATATTTTTTCAGGTATAAGTGGACAAATCGACTATTATTAACAGCCACAGTTTACAATGTATCTGTACTGCCCTTGTAGCTAACTTAATGCGGAATTTTATATGATTTTAATAACTCTTTTATTTCTTAGTGCTATAATATTTTCTCTTTAAACGTTTTCTTCTATTATTAATATGCCAGAACCACTCAAAAGTTTTGATTTCAACTAAACGTGCCGATTTTTAAAATGATTTTTTCAGAACCTATTACAAATTAAGTGAATGTTTTATGCTATTTGACTCAAATCTGAAGTAATTACGTGAATAGATGTTCCCAATACATCTTTAAGATGTTGAAATTTTTTATGCACACTGGAATTAACGTTTAATAACACAAGATTACACTTGCAGGTATATCATGTTTGGTGGTTTGTTTGTATATGTTAATACGCAGAAACAAACCCAAAAACAGATACACGTGCAATGCAGGTGGTGCGTATTAAAGCAATACCGTATTAGATTAGGTGGGCGTTCTATATTTCTAATCCGAGCGGAAAAATTTGATTGGTTGTCGATCTGAATGCCTAGAAAAATAGCAAATCGTCATATCCGAACAAAGACTTCACACGAAATTCTAGTAATTTCTGTTTTATTAGACACATGTAGTCAACTCGTCTGGTAAAGTTTGTAAAAAATCAACACTAAAATATTTGACTAGCGCAAAATTAACGCCAACACGATAATATTTTCAAACCAGTGTAGTAGTAAACGCTGTTCAAATTCCAATCCTTTTACTAAATATCTGTTTCACAATGCCAAAATCGGTTGCGAAAAGATATTTAAGTGAAGGATTGGAATTTGAACAGCGTTTTTGCGGCTAGTCTTTCCATATTCATTTCCCAATCTAGAACTTATACAATTAGAATCTTAAAAGGCACACCATACATCAAATAATTCAAATTCAAAAGGATAGTTATATTAGATAGATATTCATGGCTCTTTATGTATTTTGCTACAGAATATTGATGTACCGAAAGATCTACATTCACAAATGTTATGACGATGTATCTAGTTAGTAATACAAAAATGGATAACTTTTGACTGACTCGGTTTAATTATGTTATCTCACTTATCGGTTTGTATACATTGTTCACTAGTAGCAGTTATATGCGATTTAAAATGGCACCACATGAAATATTCTATATATCTACTCCACCCTCAACGCTCAACTTCTCGTCCACCATATTCTACACTAATATAGTATACATAATATAAAACCTACAACATGTAATTTAATATAAAGGTTGTAACCTACTACATACAAATTATAGATTAGATTCGAAGTTTACGAAAATTGCTCTTCATTCAAGAAAAGCGTACCTATTCATAATAGTTTCTTATTTGATCTAAGTAATATTTCAAAAATGCGATTTACTGTAGCTAAGAAAACGTAATTACTTCATGGTAGTTCCTGTATTTATTAGTTTCAAGCAAATATTTACTTGATTCAGGCCCATATTTTTCAATAAATATATACTCAGGGACATTAGAAATGTTACACCCAGAAGGAATAATCCGTTCAACTTGATTTTTTGGCATCAGAATGACTATATTTAAAGCAAGCTATGGTAAGAATGTAAACTTTTTATCTTTGATATTTATTTGCGAAAAAAAAATAACCCTTTTTGTGAAGAAACCTGTTTATGAGAGCTGACTAATACAGAAATGTTTAGTCATTGCGCGTCCGTCTACAAGTGTTAAGCGTAAAAAAATGCCTAGATTTCGAAGACGTCAAAATTATCACCGTGTTAGTGCCTTTGACAGGGGTAGAATTGTTGCCCAAGGAGATGTTGGTTTGTCCTATCGCGAAATTGACCGCCTGTTAACTGTACTGCAATGACGTAATGCGTGTGTGTCGTGTATGGACAAAAAGGTATTAGAGGAACATGAAGAAGACCAACTGGTCAATTGAAGCGTACCACAGAGCGGTCAAGATAAGCGCTTCAGACCACTAGCCCTACGAGACCGTTTTGCTACTCGTCAAATCGCTGACCTGTTAGGAAAAGAAGGTATACTTCTTGCTATGCGAACATTATATCGCCGCATTAGAGCCTTTGGGCTTTTTTTCATACCGCCCACGATTAGTGCTTCCTTTGGCTGCCGAATACTGTGGTTAACGTTTGAAGTGATGCAGCGAACGGCAACATTGGGAGGCAGAATAGCATAAGATCGACGTCAGCGATGAATCCGATTCTGTCTTAGGAAACATGCACAGGGCCGTTGGAGTAATGGTTTGCGGGCTATTGCCTATGGTAGCCGATCACCACTTCTCTTTATTCGAGGCAATATGAACTACAACGCGTTATGTTCATGATGTCCTACAAACCACTTTACTACCTTATCTACACCCTAAAAATGATGGTAAATTTACCTCACTGGCATGTGAAAAAACATATGGAAATATAAGGTAAAAATTACACCAAAAAGAGGGTAAACATCAGATTACCACGAACTTAGTGTAATTTTGCCTGGTAAACCGACTTTGATGGAAAAATACTTCAATAAATGAAGTAATTTTCCCCCACTTTGGGGAAATTTGCTTCAGTAGCAAGGAAAAAATTAACATATTTCGTGGAATATTACCCCTTATGTTGGTAAAAATACAATATGGACAATACAAGGGACATGAAATTCTGATTATATATTATTCTCATTTTATATAGATATGCATTTGTTATTTGATTGGAACACAAAATGTTTAAAAATATTTTTTTTTTAACATTGCATTACATTGTGTCGCTTGATCAAAAATTGAAATAGTTACGAGAATGCATTACATTGTCTTGCAAATAAAGATTGAGGTAAGTTCATTTTACATAAATAATAGACATACACGTGCGTATGGATATGTAATATGATATACTGGGAACTTAACCTCAATAGCATTTGGTGGTATTGTTGCTACAAGATATGATACATTTATTTAAAGTTTTCAACGTGCAAGTGACACGCAGGGAAACTACCGTATCAAACTTTTCAATTTAAACAACAGAAAATCTTCGTTTTGAAGGAGTAAATTCATTTTTTTCTCTTTTATTAAACATTTGGAAATATAAAAAGACTAGTGCCTTGCCGTTATTGGAGGCTATATTTTCGTTGTTAAGTGATGATACAAGTAAAGTAAGGAAGAGACTATTTTGGTTTTACTCTAGGATTTAATAACAAAAGTAAAGTAGGTATTAAGCACTTATACATGCAAATGTGCAAGACCGCAGGACGGCAAATTTGAGTTCAATACTTAATCACAACATTAGTTTATGTGTAACTAGTATTGCGGGGAATTGCCAGATATCAAAAACCGGTTAATCGATTTTTAGTAAAAATCGTTTTGAAAAATTCAGTTTTTAAAATCGATTTTCAAAACCAGTTTTAAACTAAAAACAATACGTGTTACTTTTTAAAAGTGCTATGTATTTTAAATTCGAAAAACCTATCTAAGGCTACCTCCCTATAAGGCTAATATAAACGTGTATATCACTGCCACATTTAATTACTTTATTTAAAATATATTTATTGATATTTACCATTGATTCTTTAGAACGAAGGTCCAAATGATTTATTGATCTGTACACGAATATCAAACGACGACATTTGTTTGATATTACAAGGACTTCATTATTTTCAAATAAACTTTTCTCTAGTGCGAACATCATCATCAACCATTCATCAACACAATAATAGTATAATAGACTCTTACAGCGTTTGAAACCTTTCTATAAAACGATCACAAAGCCATAGAGGCACAAATTGCCTATTTTCCCTCCAATGTATTCCTAAACCCCAACAATGATGGGGCGCCTATACTATTTTCCTATCCTAAATTCGCTGCAAATTAAACGTGGAAAATGAAGCAAATGCTGGTGAGATACTCTGTATTCTAGAAATTATTTTTATACAGAGCGGATCTTCGTATAGGTATAATAAAAAATTTGGTCTTAGATGGAATACTATAGTGTGTATAGACACACTATAGAACAGTGGCCGCCCGTGACAATATTGACTGGTGGGGCCAATCACCGGCCAACTCCCTTCCTCCTTCCCTCGTTTTTTTTTTGTATTACTTTTACGAAGTTTTGAATCAGTTTAGTTCAGCTGGCAGTAATTTATTATTTCGTATATACCCACACAAAAAATTTAATGTAGATAAATTTATTAGACATTTTAAAATGAAAAATACATCAAGTTCTTATCGTGAATACTTATCTGCTTAAATATAAATACTAACGTATTTCTTTCGAACTTGCATATATTTAGTCCTTAAACTGCACGTACATACATGAGTCACTTGTTTACATTTCCCCACCTAACTAGCGCAAAGTTATTCAAGTGTTGTTGTGACTTTATATGCGTGAAAACATAACATAACAGAGAGCATATGAGTTATAGTCGAGTAAAATATAATGGATATTTTATGCACAACCCCACTTATTTCTTACAAAGAAAGGCAAGCACAATTTTTATTTTCTTTGTTTGTTTAAAAATGGCTTGTTTCTTTTTTTACTTAAAATACTATTATGATATATTTTTCAGGATATTGTTATATCTTTTACTTCATTTTAATAATTTTTACCGTAAGAAAGATATGAATGGTAGTTCATTTTGATTTGAAGTACTATAGTTATTAATTTGTGATGCCATCCTAGAATAATACTATACTTTATTACTATAATAAATATTAAACATTCTTAAACCCAATTTTTATTGCGGGGAAACGTCAAACCGAAGTCCGTATGTGACTAGCCCTGCGCTACGCCTACCGTGATAGTGGGAGACCCTTCCCGCACAATGCAGAGCACAGACGAGATGACTCGATCAACCAGCGGGCAGCGGGCCATAAAAAGGCTGGCCCCACTTCAATGTAATTTTTGCAAATACTGCGACCACTCCCTCTTCCACTGGCTCTTGCGGATACCTACAGACGTCTGAAATCAGGGCCAGTCTAGACGTGGCTCCAAGTTCGCCGCTTGTCTGAATAAACAACGTTGGTATACAGGGTGTGTCAAATTAAAAAAGTAAATGTGTTGCTTGGTGTTAACTAGACGACATATAAAGCACAAATCCGCCGAAACCGGATTTCATCATTAAAAAATAAAAAAAGTCAATTTAGAGCCAAAAAATTATTTAGTCCGAGCCTGATGCAAGGAAACGTCATGTTAAGCACCCGTTAAACGTGGTATTATGTATAAATACATTGCACTCATTTAGTATTATCTTAATGGTATGCTGTAAGTTCATTTAACGTCATTCTGAATAAATAAAGGCCAATCGGCCAGGCGTGCCCTTGTAAAAATAGCAAAACTGAGGCATTTTAAATTTTTTCTTTTTATAAAATAAACATTCCTTTTTTGTTAAAAGCATTCTACGTAAGTCTAACAAAGTATTATTTTTAATATCCTAATAAGACGTTCGAGTTTCACCGAATATGCGACTTCAGTAGTTTACAAAAATGTAAATATTTTTTCTTTGCTTTGTCGAATCGAGATTTAGTTGTCAATAACCGGTACCACATGAATCTGAGTTATTTCCTTTGGATTTATTTAATCAAGTAACGCAAAATGAATTGAATCGAATTACACAGAAACAAATATAGATACAGAAAATTTGCAAACCCGCCTTTTTACTATGATGTCACGCGAAAATGAATCTATTGTGTCATTTGTATTTCCTCCCGTCTCTCCGTAAATTAAACGATATCTGTCAATTCCTGCGTTGTGTAGCGCCTGCATTTTTATACACATGCACTCCAAGCGGCGATCCACACAAAACTAACAGCGGTAATGGATGAATGATAGTGGTATGTGGGGGTATACTCGGGACAGCATTTAGGTTGGGCACAGGTGCGGGTCTAGCCCACGGCATTTACAAAATTTTTTTTTTTCTCGTTAATGCTTACAGATAGACCCCTGTACATTAAGACTTTTTGAATCGTATATGATTACAGCTGCTACATATTATTATATTTACCGCTATATCTGAAACACCCTGTATATATAAGCGTTTGGTCACATCGCAACTTTCGTTCTGTACTTAAATGTGTGAACGTATATTTATCGGAATTTTTGCAGAAAATAAAAGCTCTTTAATAATTAATTTGTAATTTGCAATGGTGGGCCCCTGGTCCCATGGCTCTTTAAGAGGAGCCGCCACTGCTATAGAATTGTTGAATAATAATACGCAATTTTGGATGTTCAAATATATGTAAATGCATTGAGGGTTGCAAAGGTATAATTTGTGTAATTCGTGTTTCAACGTCAAGTTATTGAATTTGGTAAATATACTTCGTCACGCAAGTACCTACATATGAATAAAGAACTTCCAAAATAACATATCTATTGACATTAACACGAATGGTAATCGACTATTAATTTACGGCGACAGTTAAGTGTTGCCACGCAATTCCTCCCTACGCTGATGAATAAAAAGTCTACATAATGATCAAAAACAAATTGTGGTGACAGATTTCTTTAATTATTAAGCGTGCACACGTTCATGGTATCTTGTTTACACCTCATTCGTTCACCTTTATACGTTGAACTCTAAAAGTGTGTACTCATTCTGTGCGCAAATCTGTGCGCAAAAATTTAAGCGAACATATGTTTGTTTAGAAAAACTTTTTTAACTTATATTTATGCTCGCAGATATCTGCTCACATACTATTTCGCTACGTACACAGTTGAGCATTTTTGCACGTAAAATCGTTCGTGCGTCCAAATGCTCAAATGAATACGCACGTTAACATCATACTNTTGCTGAAGTTTCTGTTGTTATAAAAAGGCGTAAAACCGAGAAGCTAGAAAAAGTAGTTCCGTGGAAAGAATTTGTGCCATGCTACTGCAATGAAAGTTAGTCGAGATAAAGTCTCCATTTGATAATGAAAGACTTCAATTACACCAACTAGAGGCAACGTTATGGAAAAATGGAGGAGTCCGAACAGACAAATGCCATGACACTGAAGAGGCTTTATCATTTATTATCTCGGGTGGTTTTACGAATGCAGCAATATATGCTTATTAGAGCAACAGCTTTAAAACGTGGTTGCGCAATTATATCCAAGTTACCACGATATTCTAAAAGCAAAAAAACGTTTTAATCCTGAAAATATTACAATATCTGCGCAAACTTGTGAAGTGCGTTTGCAAAATTTTACTAAATAAAACTTGTGAAAGTTCTTTTAAAAGTGGTGAAGCCTGAAAATGCAAACTTAACTTTGATTTGCAAGTGGGGCTTTGAGAGGTAGTTCTGGGTTTTCTACATATAAACAAAAATTGGAAAGTGAAGTTGTAAAGATGACAGCATATTTATGACTTCTTTAGTGCCATTGAGGCTAATTTGACAATGTAAAATCATGTATTATGGCAAAATCCTCAACCATCTTCTGTTAAATTTTCAGACCTTTAAGATGCAATTGGTACATGAAACTGATGAAATTCGCTAAAAATGAAGAAAAATATTATATATATCTAACCAAATCGATTTATTAGAACCTTTTGTGTGTGAGTAATGGCACACATAAATTTTTGCTAGAATTAACTATGGTTGATGGAAAAATGCTCTTGCTGATTTCTCTGGATGTAGATGTTATATATGCCGTGCAACAATATCAAAAATGAACAATTTGGAATACGTACAAAATATTCCTGAACAGCCAGAAACATTTCAGTTTTTGGCTTATCTGTCTTCATGCCTGTACATAAGATTTTTGAGTACTCGTTACACGTAGCCTATAGATTAGATATAAAATAGGTGGAAGTTATACAAAGCGGGACAAACCCAACTGAAACTAGGAACTAACGTATTCAAAACTCTTTTTCGCGAAAAAATGGCGCTTATTGTTGATGTTTCTAAACCAGGATTTGGTACAACAAATGATGACAATACAGCTAGAACGATTTTTGCAAACCCTATTGTAATTCCTGAAATAACTGGATCAATGAAGATTTATTCATAAATTTGGAGTAATTTTAAAAACAATAAATTGTAGTCTTGACATTAATCTAAATAATTTTCGGAAAATATTGTTTTTTGATAGCGCACAAAAATACGTTGAATTGTACTAATTGGTTATTATATGTCCTATTTCAGTACATGGAAATTTTGTCTCATGGGGCTTCGGTCATTAGGATACGTAATTTTACCCTTTGTGAATTTCAGAAGTAGCACAGGAAGCAAAAAAAAACAAAGATGTGAAAAAAATTCGTACACATTTTACGAGAAAATCATCAAGGGAGCATACAAATGAGGACTTGTTTTGTCCATTAATATTAAGTTCTGTCTCATATTTAAGTTTACAACATTTAACTGATTCTAGAAAACGGCAATTTGGTTCGGATATTGTAGAGTTAGTATTTAGGGAAGCATGATACTGCTCTGGATATATTATCTGAATTATTTTTCCGATTCTGATTAATTATTCACAAAATATAAATGTAATTGTTTCTTTCCAATTTTTTGTTTGACTAAGGGTGTTTGCTGTTCATGTATAAAACATTTTACTGAAGCAAAAAGGCTTGAATTTTGTATTTTTAGACAAAAATTTCTACAATATAATTTGAGGATGTTTTAAGGGTTGTCTTTTTATTAACCAAGTACAAACTACTAAACATGTCAAATTTAATGCATTCAGGGGTGCTTTTGACAAACAAATACTTCGAATTTGCAAACTAAACTGTATAATTTGTATAAAAAATATTCTTCGTACACGTATTAAGTGATATCAATTTTTCGCATTTTAGGGTAGGTTTTACAAATATGGGTTCTTTATGCATAATTTCAGATTCAGCATACCCAAAAACATAAACATGCTCATCTTTTAATGTAAAATTTGTTAAAACTAAAGAGTAAACAATTTTGATCGCGTTTTTCGCGGTCTGAACCACTGTGAGACCCCAGTTCATGTTAGCATGGTTGAACAGTAGCTTAATGACAATTTATTACACATCTGTTATGTGGAATCTAGTGTGGCTAACTTTTAGTGACTTTTGACACTGCAAAATGAGTGTTTCTGGACGGAGGCACAAAAATAAAATTTGATAGAATATCGATCGTATTTTTAATTAGTTGTCTAAACTACATATTTTTTATTTCTCCTTTTCTATTCTTTTAAACATTTCGATAAACTAAGTCATCTTCTTCAGCTAGTTATTGACATGACCCAGGAGTTAAAAAAATATTATAACCTTGGCCAACACACAACGATTTTTCATGTTGAAATCTATTCCATTGAGAATTGTGAACGTCTGCTAGGAGAAATTTTGACTAAAAACGTCAGATACAAATCTTTAAAAAAATTCCGTGGGTGTCAGTTGCTGCTGAAGGCACTAAACGCGTATAAATGCAACTCGAAGCTGATCTTGAGATGTAAAAGCATTCTCTTGTACAAGGAATTACAATTTGTGTATAGAAAAGCAGTTTGAAACCTCATCTGCTCACACGTAGGAAAAATATTTAAGGAATAAAATACGTAAGTTTTTGTGTGTTAAAGGCCACTTTGAGGAAACGAAGCCTTATACATACAGGATCAAAACCGGTTTAGTGTGAAGATACAACTATCTCTGTAAAAGTCTAAATAATTTGAATGCGTCTACATAAATTTTAAATAAAATAAATGTTAAATGTGAGGTTAGGTGGTACCAGTGAACGTCAACTAATGTTACCGATTTCAATATGCTAAGGTCATTGAAAATTCGATAAATCAAAGGGTGCTGGACAACACCTTCTGCTATGTCTTATGCGTGTGTTTTTTAATCATATTGCTGTGTTTGGCCACCCGGCGGTTTGTAAATTCGGTGTTTTATTTCATTTTTTAGAAATCATATCTTTGTCAATGCTCGGGTGAAATTCTCTCAGAAATTAATATTTTATTTTTTTGGATAAGATTTTTGTTAATTGATTTGATTGTTGTAAGTATTTTAATTGTTCTGTTTTAAATTTAAATTCATTCAGTTGTACATTTTGCTTGTACCAGTATTGTATATAGTTCTTTGTAATATTCTAGTTTTTATTTTCTTTGCGATTCATGCGCTGCTTTGGCACGCAATTGTAAATTGTTATATGTATGCGATGTTTGGGCCCCTAAAAGACAGTTCCTTGAAAGATTGCGGAGTAAGTACATGTTTTTTATTTTCTTTGCTGCCATTTTTGGTAGTTTCATTTTATTTAAAATGTTGTTCGTTTAATTTGAAATTTTATCATCCCTCAAGGAACTCTTTAATTAATAATTACTGTTGTATTTTATTGTGTACACATGTCGGATGTAAGATCAGTTATTATATTTTGTTCTAGAAGATACTGTTTTTTTTTAGTTTAAAGAGTTTATTTTCCCGTTTCTTAGTTTTCAAATCAGTTTTCTTTGTTAATCACCTCGGATTAGGTGAAACGAAGCTTTGTGCTTGTGATTAAATTTCAATTTTATTAATACTTGCTTTTCCACGTTTAAATTAATTTTGTTTGGTTTAAATTTTGAGACCACGTGGATTTTTTGTGAAATAGGATTTTCTTCTAGAACAAATTTGTCTTTTGCTTTGTTTAGAGGATTTTGAATTGTCCTCTAGCAATTGTAGAGTCTAATGCAGTTTTTGTTTTTGGCCAGAATCTTAAATTCATGGTTTTATTTCTGCATAATTGTATTTAATTTTTTTTTTATAAAAATAAATTTAATGATTGTTAACGTCATTCAAAATTTCAGTTCTTTTATTTTTGATTACTTTCACCCACATTTTATTTTTCATGATTAGCCCAATTCTGAAAATAACCTTGAGGTAAGTCCTCTTTTGCGCGCTTTATTTTTATCAGCTGAGCTAGTAAATTTAAATTTTCATTTTTTTTTTTTTACTTTTCATTTTGCATTTATGCTGGTAACATCAGTACACAGCAATATGTTAAAATCTATCGACGAAAAGACCAGATTATATATAGTAACAGAGTGGTTTTGGTTGCATAACCTATACGCGTTCCATTCCCCCTTTTCCCTTTTTTTTCGCGGTACAACCCCTCCCTCCATTTGATATAGGGATTGTACAATCAACATAAAAAATAATGACCAAAGTAATTCAGCGAATATTCTAATACATCTATTGTACTTTAATTAAATAAACAAACAAATGGATGTGCAAAAAATGTTAAGCGGAATAGTGAGGCCTAATCAGGCATAAGGATAGTTCCAAAGCCGGATGTTTACCTGCGCAGAGTGCAACTGCAATAGCAACAGGCTATTATTATCGCATTCTTGTACTTGAAAATACAATGCCATCGTCTCAGAAGATGCCCTTTACGGTATACGACAAAGATGTTTCCGCCAAAGGATTAAATGTAAAAATAATGTGTGGGTAGATGTATATTTCCATATGCTTATTTCCCTAATGTCATTATTTTGGAATTGAGTGTACATTCCATTGAAATACGCATCTACTATGTATGTGATTTGTGTTCTTCTCTAATAATCTCAATAGTAATCGCCGTATCTTAATTGCTAAGCAACCGTTGGATGTTTTGTGCGCATGTGCAGCAGTAAGGTGTCGCTGCGTGTGTACACGGCCGGGCAGTAGGAACAGCTGTACTGTCCGGGGAAGTGGACGTAATAGTGATTCCTAGTGTTGCTAACTATTTTCCCGCACAGGACGCACCTCCTCCTCTCGTCCATGGTGCCAACGCGTTCGAACAGTTGCGATACCTTGTAGCACTTCATGTCTGAAACAAACAAGAAGATAGATTGTAGCGCATTTTGGCAGACTGACGCTAAAAGGATTGGCATTACCGATTTTCGAGAACAGTAGAAGATTCTAGCCGTGGGGGTGAGTGAGTATTTGTTGGCGCTTTGATGGTGACGTTTCGATGAAACGTGATGATTGGGCATTTTTTTTTTATGATCGTTTTTTTCTACAATTCAAATTCGTAACACCCACTGTATTTTTAACCGGCACGACACACAAGTTTGACGTGAAGAATTGTGGAAATGCAATTTTCCATGGGGGAGACCGGAGCAAGTTGAGTGCGACCAAAGTGCTCACTTTTAATGTTTTGTAAATTGTCTCTAAACTCCGCACGAACGTGTAACGTTTCAGCTATACCGGGTGCGCCGTTAAAAAAAAGTCGAGGATAGGAAAATGAGATTTTCTGTACATACCTGACATCTGTATACATTGTCGCAAAAGCTACTACACCTAGCGACATTCTTCGTTTGGTTGTGAATCAGAGAACGTAAGACCAGCCCCTGATACTATGAATACATAAACTTATAAAACTAACTTCCGCTAGTGCCGACATACGTATGTACCCACTTGGCAAGTAATGTTGCAGATATCCCAGTAATATTACATTATTTACTAGACAGCGATGTTAAACAAAAACATGTTACTGAAATTTTGCAGCAACATTAAATAATGATAGAAATATTGCAGGCCATTACAGTAACATTTCAATGTAATCAGGAAAAAATATTTTAAAACAATGTTGCAAAAACAAAGACTTTGTTGTCAGAAATGTTGAGGTAATATTTAGTTGTAACATTGCCATATTTACAAAATTTACATTTTATAAAGTGTAAGATGGGTACGTATAAAAGGTTCTGCCAAATTTAGAATTTTGAAAACACAAAAACTAATGGAGCAAATTTTCTCTATAAATAAATAATGGTGATGAAATTTTTTTATACATTTTTGTAGGCTATAATATCATGTTAGTGGGGTTGTGTTGCGCACTGCGCACTTGTAAAAGTTAGTATAGCTTGCCGTCACAAGTTTTTTCGTACCGCGCATACACGAGTTGGCGTGAACCTCTTGAACCCCCTCTTTCACAATACACGGTAATCGTGACTGGACAGGGGGTGGATAGGACCATCTCTGGATGTGCGTCATAATTGTTTTGATGAGAAAGAATTCCGTCAATAAATGATCAACATTATCAGTAAGTTTTTATTTATAATGCTAAGTAGGTATGTCGATCCTTTCAAATTCATCGAAGATCTTTATATCATAACCTATATATGTTATAGTAAAACCTACCTGTTGTGCTATAAGGATGAGCGATGTCACGTAATGTCATTCTTAGAATTCATAGTAATTCTTGATCAAATACAAAGTTTACAATAATTATAAACAGCGTTATATATAAAATATGCAACTTATCCTCAATTTTCATATAAATAAAATAGCTTTTCTGATGTTCTATTTTTGATGGGTGTCTTTTTTTTTAATTTCAGAGAGAATTAGAAGAAATATGTACTCACAGATACAGAATACGAAATAACTGTCATGGAATGGTTTCGTTATGCAAACAAAGATTTGATAGAAAAACAGCAAAATGTTAAAAGGAATAAAATGCATTCGGGGCGTTTTTTCTTATGTGTTGTGAGTTTTTGTTTAGATTCTATTCATGTTAATTTATGTCCCCATAATCTGTTTCCAATACTGAAGTTTATTAAAATGGAATTTAATGTATCTTTTTTTTTTAATCCATAAATGCCTTTATTGTCTTCTGTAAGCAGCATTTTACTTTTTAAAGTATTTATTAATGTATTTCGTTTACTTAAATAGCTATTCATAGTATTACTATTTAGTTCTTACATAGAACTATATGATATATGATTGACTATTTTAATGTATCTGCAAAAATAACTACAAAAAAAGACTTATAATGTTATATTATAAAAATATCTTATCCATTATATTTTTCTGGCATTAATGTTTAATGTTAATATTGTAATTTTAGTAAGTGAAGATAAATTCGTATAAACAGAGGGGCTCGATCTATCGAGTGTAACATGAAATTAATATTAAACATTGAATTTCAATAAGACTGATTGAGATTCCGTTTTATATCAATTAATATAACCTCTCGATAAACCTCAACATCATGTTTCTTGTATAATGCAGCAAAAACTTTTGGAGTAAATAAAAGATCCTAATAGAAACATTAGCGTAGATATATTTATAGAAACATTTAATTGCCACACTGTATCAATATTTCTCTTTAACATATGAGAAATGTTACGGAAGAGCTATACTTCAACATTAATCGTCATGTTAAAGTAATGTTACTCGAAGACCTCGTATTAACATTACTGGGAAATATTGTTTCGTAACCATCGCTTAGGCGGACATTAAACAGTCGTAAAAATGTTATTGCATGTGGTACATTGTATATATGTTTTGTAACATTTCGCGTTACAAGATAACATTTAGACGACGTTATAGTCATGTTATTTTGCCAAGTGGGTATTTAATTATTACATTGACATGTTCGCTAGCACTAGTTGCTCCAATTCCTATACAGGATGGGCCACTACATTAGCGTCGGTAACATATTTTCAATTTTTTTTGATTAATGATTATACAGGTTCAGAAGGACCTCATTTCAAAATTATTTCGAAGCATACAGAGTGACTCAAAGAAAAATTACACACCAAAGTTGTGAAAAATTAAACGGAACACCCTGTATATTATGACATATTTTGATAGTACAGACTAAATAAAACCAAGTTAGTGTTAGGTTTCTTATGCCTTACTCAACTCGTTTACGAGATAATTAACTATTCTTCAAAATGTAGACCAAAATTTAAAAGGCACGCCTATCATGCATATTTAAGCTAGATATTTTAAATTATATTTTTTTTTTAACTAAAGCATTACACTTGACAATAAAATGAAAGCAATGCAAAAAATTATACAAAAACATACTTTTAATTTTCGCTATCTTTAAAGGCAAGTAACTTTCTTATTTTAAATTTACAGCCTGTATTTATTACCTTCATTTCATACATTTCATTCAAGTTAGGGTGGGCACTTGAGCTTGGTGCTCATTGTACCATCCCTATTGATTCTCTTATTTCCACTCGAGCAGCTTGGTGTTCTCTATAAAACCCAGTATCTTGCCCAGTGGAAACTTGAGGACCTTCGAGGGCTCCAAATATATCTCTCCCGAAATATTTCTGCCTGAGTACCTTTAGTTCCTCACATGTGCAGATTACATGTAAACTCGTTTCCTCCTGTAGTTCGCTTCTTCTACACCACGGTTTGCTTACACGGTCTGTGTTGTATAGATGCTTTTTCAGAGGACAGTGTCCAGTTACCAACCCAGTAATGGTTTTAACTTCTTTCTTACTGCGCTTGAGTAGGTTGTCAGAGAAACTACCATCCCCATCCCCTATCAGCGTTTTGGTATGAAGTTGACTTTCAGTCGACCTCCATTTCTTTGTACTTTCTTTATCTAACCAGGTCCAGATCTCCCTTCTTGCGGAATCCTTAGTAATCCCACATACGGGCTCTGGACCCATGAAGTGTCTCTTAGAGCCCTCCTTGGCTAGTTCATCGGCTATTACGTTGCCCTTTACATCCTCATGTCCCGGCACCCAAATCAGAGACACCGTGTTGTCTCGTGCCAGTGCATTGACGGATTGTTTGCAGTCCCTAACTAGTTTTGACCTAGTTGCAGGGTTTGAGACTGCCTTAATGACAGCCTGGCTGTCAGTCATTATATTAATTTTCCTCCTCATGTAGGCCCCTTCTGCAATCATTTCTGCACAGGCTGCAAGGGCGAATACCTCTGCCTGGAAGACCGTTGTATGTTTCCCCAAGCTTATGAATATCCTTTGATTAGACTGGGTCCATAAATACCGGCTCCTTGTCCCCTGGTGGATTTGGATCCAACCGTGTATCAGTTTTCGTTAGCAGTGATCTCACTACGGCCTGGTCTCTGTTCGTATGGAGATTTTCAACTTTTCAGTGAAGATATCTGGGTGCCATGCTGTCCGTGGGCATTGTAGCAATGGCCCGTCAGCAACGTGCCCGTAGTATAAGTGTGTCCTCCATCCCTGAAGTTGGGATGCCACAGGTTGTTGCCTTTCAGTCTAAGGATCGCATTCATTGCCTTCGCTCTCACATAGAGTTCCAGCGGGGGGAGGCCCACAATGGTCTCCAGAGAGGCGGTCCCTGTACTGTTAGTTGCGCCAGTGATACCCAGCAATGCCTGTCTCTGGACAGCGGTCAGCAGCTTCGCTGCGGAGGACACTTCTGTCCTCCTCCACCAGACTACTGCCCCGTATGTTATCGCTGGTCTTATCACGACAGTATATAGCCAATGGATCATCTTCGGCTTTAATCCCAAGGTTTTGCCAGCAACTCTCCTGCAGCGCCAGAATAGTTGCGTGGCCCTGGTCGTTGTGTTAACTAAGTGATTTTTCCAACTCAGTTTCGCATCAAGGGTACACCCAGATACTTTACTTCCTTGGTTAATTTGTAACTCCTGCCCAAACAGTCTAATGCCGCCAAGGTCATAGAGTTTTCTCATGTTGCTAAAGGCAACCAACTTTGTTTTTTGTGGATTAACTGAGAGTCCTTGTGAAAGGCATCATTCCTCCACCATTCGCAGTGCATTAGCGATGATGCCCGCCACCACGCCTGGGACTTCCTCCTATCTACGATGACAATGTCATCAGCGTACCCCTGCGTCATATCCTTTGTCGTTTAATGATCTGACGAGATCATCCACGACCAAGCTCCACAGCAGTGGTGACAGTGCTCCCCCTTGAGGACACCCTCTAGTGGTCCTCATGGCGATATTTTTATCTAGCATATTGGCATAGACCACTCTGCCTCTGAGCATGCAGTCAACCCATCTGCTACTCGTGTGGTCAATGTTCCGTTCCATTAGTGATCGGTTGATCGAGGGCGTTGATGTGTTATCAAAGGCGCCCTCGAAGGTCTAAAAAATACTGCAAGGGCAACTTCATTTCTGATGTAGGCTCTTTCGGAGTCCTTCCACACCAAACATGCCACTTTAATTACCTTATTTAGATTCTAATTTTAACTATGTTTAAGATTGTATTAATGCTTCCTATACCTACCTGTTATAGTTTCTTAGTAATTTAGAATTTTCTATTTCAAATATTAATTGCTATCAATTCTTTTTTCAAAAGTAGGCTTAGACAAAAGTATCGCTATTATTCATTCCACACAAAAGTCATTTGACAATAACAGACCTTGTCAGTTGCGCATCATTGTTGTTCGTGGTTATATAAAAAGCATGTAAATTACTTGCAATGAGCAATTATCCTCAAGCAGAAAGGATTGATGTGATTTTAATAATTGGAGAGTGTGAAGAAAATTGTTTGCTAGCATCAAGAATTTATGCGCAAAAATATCCTAACAGACGCCATCCCGATAAGCGTTCTTTAGAAAATTTGCTGCAAATATTTCGAAGTACAGGAAGTGTGTGTTATAAGAAAACAGAACGACAAAAACCGATTACCGGAAATGAAGGAAATAATATTTCAGTTATCAAATCTCTTGCTGAAAATGCGTATAGAAGTCAGCGAAAAATAAATGAGACTACAGGGATAAGCAGAGGGAGCATCAGAAGAATTATAAAGATGAACAAATTTTACCCATACCACATACAATTGCATCAAGAACTTTTGGAAGTAGATTATGATCGGCGGCTTGAATTTTGTTTATGGGTTCTAGAAAAGTTAGATGGCGAAAATTTTCTCGATTATGTGTTATTTTCGGATGAATCAACTTTTCATAATAACGGATTACTTAATAGGCATAATTTTCATTATTACAGCGACGAGAATCCCAATTTCTTTAATAAATTAATAATAATAATAATAATAACAACATCGATGGTCTGTTAATGTGTGGGGCGGAATAGTTGGAAAGCATGTGGTAGGGCCAGACTTTTTTGAATGGTCCACTTGAATGGTGCCATGTTTCTACAATTTATAAAATATAACTTAGCAATACTTTTGGAAAATATAGCTATTAATATTCGCACTCTCAAATAAGCATTCGGGAGAAATTAGATAGGCAGTATCCCAACAGGTGGATAGGCCTCGGAGGTCTACAGAATTGGCCAGCAAAATCTCCAGATCTAACGAGCCCAGATTTTATTTTGTAGGGATATATTAAAAATATTGTTTATGACATACCACCAACCACACCTGACAATATGAAAGAGCGAATAAGAGTGGGGGTTCGATTTATAACACCAAATGTTTTGAGGAATGTTAAAGACTCATTTTCAGAAAGAGTACGCCTCTGCATTCGAAAAACGATGGCATCATTTTGAATATTTTTAAAACATTAACAGTTTTTAAATTATCAGTTTATCCGTTTTAATATAAAGTACATTTCTGAAGTTTACTTAGTTATGACGTTTAATTAGTATGTAGGAAAAGCTAGTTGAAAAGTTAGGCTGATTATTATGGTCTATCAGCAGTTTTGTTCAAGCCTACTTCGAAAAAAAAAAAAAAATAATGGCTAGGAATTAATATTTGAAATAGAAAATTCTAAATTACTAGGAAACTATAACGGATAGGTATAGGAAGCCTTAATATAATCTTAAAGACCGTTAAAATTAGAATCTAAATAAGGTAATAAATACGGCTGTTCCATTTAAAATAAGAAAGTTACTTGCCTTTAAAGATAGCGAAAATTAAATGTTTTTGTTCACCCTGTATAATTTTTTGCATTACTTTTATTTTATTATCAATGTGTAATGCTTTAGTTATAAAAATAATATAGTTTAAATATCTACCTTAAATATGCATGACAGGCATGCCTCTCAAAATTTTGGTCCTACAATTTTGAAGAAATTAGTTAATTTATCCTTCGGTAAACGAGTTGAGTTATGATATAAAGAAACCCTAAACACCAACTTGCCTTAATTAGTCTGTACCATCCAAATGTTTCATAATATACAGGATGTTCCGATTAATTTTTCCACAACTTTGGTGTGTAACTTTTCTTTGAGTCACCCTGTATACTTCAAAATAATTTTGAAATGTGGTCCTTCTGAACCTGTATAATCCTTAACCAAAAAAAAATTGAAAACATGTTACCAGTGTGTGTAAGTAGTGGCCCACCCTGTATATTATATTTTCCGAAATATTTACAAAATTTAAAAAATAGTTTGGAGGAGGCTGTACCTTGAAATCGAAAGTGCGACATACTAAAAAAATTGCGTTGTTCTTGTAGATACCATCATACTCTTTTAGTTCCTACAATTTAATTGAGAACTGAATTAATCAGTCATTCTCTTGATAGAATAACTTGTGGGAATATTTCAATAGGATGTTTAAATAAGACGAATAAAACAAAACAACATTTTGTTAACACACCATTTTTAATAATAAAAATTAATAAAATACAATGTAGTAAATGCAGAAGTGAATGCAACAAATTCATAGTCGTAATAGTAATAAGATTATTCGATAAGAAAAAAGAAATTAATCAATTAATTTTCAGCAATCGAAGTTCCTCTTTTTATGAGTTTTATTTCCTTTAAGTAACAACACGCCGTATTTGAACTATACAAAAATGACGCGAATAGTGTTAAATATTGTGTTACCGATACAAAACTAACTTAATTAACAATTTTCACAATATAATTTAATGTAACGACGTAAAATATGAGATTTAAGCAAATGATACAAATGATCGTACAAATGAGAAACAAACAATAATTACAAAATAAGTTTGTATGTTCACTTAGATGTGCATTTATAATGATAGTAACAGAGTCGAATGGTATATCGAAATGTTTATTTATCAATGCAATGAATATATTTTATTAATATCGTGTTTGAATAGAAAAACCTTAATTCTAAATTATGATATTTACGTTTAACATTACTTTTATTGTTATAATATTAATCTACCGCAACCCATTTATTTTTTTTTATTTTGTTTATATTCTCATAGATATCTCAAAGTTGTATCCTTAAATAAAGGAAAAAAAATGTTTTTTTTTAAGCGTCCAAATTGTGAATTAATGTTCGATATCCATATATAATAAATAGAGTGAAATCCGTCATAGAATATGTGCACGTCATTAATGCAGTATGGCATTATCTTATCCAAAGCTGTCATATTATATTTACCTTTGACTTTTGATAGAAATAGGTTAAATGCATTAAACATATGAGGAATAAAACCAGTCAAGTCGTAATAATCATAGCACGAATTCTCTACTCTTCTACATAAAATAAATGGCTAATTATCCTTGTTTATACTAAAGTGATAAAAGAATGCAGTTTAAGTTTATTTTTTTAAACCTGACATAGGTCACCTTTTTATACACAATGATAGACTCTAGTACTACCAAAAGCAAAGTTAACTTCAGTATTGGTACTTCCTAAAATATTAACCACAGACGGCCAGCCATTTGTGTTTAGGGCATATTTAAATAGTTTAGCGGTTAACATATTTATGTACCCGAATACGAAATGTTCTTACCAATACTGCAATAGTCCCAGTAGGTTAGGGGCCCATCTCATAATCCAAAGCTTGTGAGCTTGAAACTCTGAGTGCTCTCCTATATTTAATTCTTGTTTGATACATTGCAATTTGAAATATATATATATTTTTATACGAAATATGAGAAATAACAGTAAAAAAAAACTATACTAAATGTCAAACTACTAATAAATAATATAAAATCATATTGTAACTAGAAAAATTTAGTTCCTAGACAGGTATGTATCTAGTCATTATCATTTGTATTTAGTTGGTGTTTAAATGTAAAAATCTGGTTTTTTAAAAATGAGGTGTATAATTTTGTATTTAGCTATTTTTTTTGAAAAGGCATACATGCTCTACTAGAGTCCATTGCAATAGAGAATGGTACATGTCGTCACCAAAATCTGCGCGAAGTCTGACGTCAATTACGCATCACTACCAGCTACCACTGTCTGTTGCCTAGCAATGAGGCGTCAGCTACCAATATTCGCTCATTGCGCATGTGACGTTATGTACCATTCATTTCATTGCAACGCACTCTACAAACATCTACCTAGGGTATTTACCCAATACGGCACGGAATATTGCAGCAAAAATATGCAACGCTCAAAAAGTTTCACAAGATATGTCAAAGTGACAAGAACCTTACTTTTGGTTTAAAATTGTTTAATTAATTTTAATATAATATAATCTGTATAATGCTAATAAATTGATATTAATACATGGATGTCTATTATTGTTATTTTTTAAAATTATTTTCATATTATGCAGGGTGTTCAAAAAGCCTTAAAAGTTTTGTCTTTTTTAAATGGAACTCCCTGTATATTATTGCATCTTTTGCTTGTTCAGTTAAAGTAAATGCCTGTTTTAATAAGGCTTATAATATTTAAACCTTAAGGTTTTCTAAATAATTTGAGTATTGTGGTAATCACAAACATAAGTTTCATGTTTCAAATACTTAAGAGGTATGTAAGCGAAATTTAAAGTGAAGTGTAACAATAAACCATATTTTATAATACAATTTTAATTTAATTAGCCTCCGAATAAGAACTTTAAGTGGTTATAACGGCATTAATTTAAATAGAACGCCATATTTCTTAACTGACCAGCAAATGTACCTTTTAATTACTTATCTAATGGTATTCATAGATTAAGCTTAATCGTTTTTGCACAATTTGGTGTTTTCTAACTAAAAGTTCTAATATTACCTTCCGGTATTTTTTTAGCCACTAATAATTTTATTAATACTATCTTCTTTTGTTGGAATATGGCTGGGAATCAAATTCAAAAGATAATGTAAGTTTCGTTTCGGTTTATTTATAAACCTTTTTCAAACCTTATATCTTAATCTACATTGACATTTTATATAGAATTTGATTAATCAACATAGTTGTACGTCATGTCATAATATGTAAAATATTTTAAAATCGTAAATGTATTATAACGTACAACTATGACGATTAATCAAAGTCTATATAAAATGTTAAAGTGGATTAAGGTATAAGGTTTGAAAAAGGTTTATTAATAAACCGAAACGTAACCTGCATTGTCTTTTGAATTTGATTCGCAGCCATATTCCAACAAAAGAAGATAGTATTAATAAAAGTTCTAATGCATCTAGTTGCACGTAGTATTTAGAAATGTCAGGTAATTCATTCAGTTTGTCAGTTTAGCCCGCGAAGTGTGTTTTTGCTATAGTGATTGTTTATTATATTTTTTTTAAAACTTTAGATCGTTATTATTTGAATAAGATTGTCGTATTATTTAGTCGAAATAAAGAATTTATTGAAAAGAAAAGCGTATCGATATGATTATTACGCTTGGAGAATGTCATCAAAATTGTTTGTTAAGTTTACGCTTGAAGGATTCTTAAAATAAATCAGTCGTTTTTGAGATACTATTGAAGCAGTTTAAGGAAGTGTTATAAAAAAACTACGAAAAAAGAAAACACTATAGCAAATACAGACTTTGCAGGCTAAAGTGATAGACTAAATCAATTATGTATTTGACATTTCTAAATGCCATAGTCATAGGTCATAGGCAACATTAGAAGTTTTATTTAAAGAATATCAAATGATGCAAATAACGATTATTTGACGTGTTCTGTAAACACGCGAAGACTTTAAAGTTTAAGGCATAAATACCATTCGATAGGTAACTAAAAAAATATATTTGCAGGCAAGTTAAACAATATGGCGTTATATTTAAATTAATTAAGCTACTTAGAATTCTTATTTGATTAGTTTTAATTTTTGTATACAAGCTGAAAGATTATTATAATTGGATTATAAAATAAAATATGTTACAATTTACTGTAAATTTTGGGTTACATAGCTTGAATACTTTTTATGTATTTGGAACATGAAAATTAAAAGGTTAGATTTCCAAAAAATTCAAATTATTTAAAACTTCTTAAGGTTTAAAAGTATTATAATAAGTCTTATTAAAACAGATTTTTGTTTTGATTTCAGAATCTAAAACTGCAATAATATACAGGGATTCCATTAAAAAAAAAAGCACAATTTTGATACCTTTAAGGCTTTTGGAACACCCTGTGTAATATGAAAATAATTTTAAAAAGCAACCATAACCTCATATATCCCAAAAGTGAAATTTTTTGAACGTTGTGCATAGCGTGAGTCATAGTTCAAAAAAAAGAAGGCAATCCAGAAATGAAAAATTATGGAAAAAACAAATGCAAAAATATGTTTGAACGTGTTTTTTTTTTTAATTAACTGACCGAAAAATCCAATAAAAATAGAAAAAAATTATATTTTTATTTGTATTGTTTCCAAACTATGTTTATGCTAAAAGAGATTATTATTAGTTGTATTGAAGGTTGAAAAGAACTTTTAATCCACACAGAATATCTGTTATATGATTGTATAAGTAATTAAATATGCACGAAAGCAGATATTGGTCATTACTAATACTTATATAATTTTGGTTAAATGGGTTAGTATATAGGGTGATCCATTTATCGTGCCTGTTAGGGAATATATTTTTTAATGTATGACAATAACTAGTAACTGTATTCACGTGTGTATAAATGTGTACTGGGGTAAGATACATATAAGTTTTAAGATCTACTGTATTAAAAACAACGTGTTTTTTTCCTGTTTTTATTTTTAATAAACGTTTACAAATAAAATGTTAGTTTCATCGAACAGTGCCCTCCCATAATGGAAGATTATTCTTTTATTGTCACTTATTAATTAAATCATGACTGAGGATGTGCGAAGCACGGCAAGATAGTTTATTTCATAGCGTGTTTTTAAATGCGAACTCTCCACGAAATTTATCTTTGACACGATAAATGGATCATCGGGTGAAAGAGCAGAATTTTAGGTAATTTACTTATTTTTCTTCAACATAAGTATAGTTGATAGCTAACAATATAACACTGTCTGGAAAATTGTAAACCTCAATTAGACTATTGTTTTCAACTCTTAGAAACTTACTTGATTCAGGTTGGGAAAAACACATTAGAACTTAATATTTCTATATTCTATAATTACTTAAAGCAAAATCAATTTGCCGTAATCGGCTTATTAGCAAACATAATTAACGTATATGAACTTAAATGTTACAATAAAATGTGGTAAATTTCTTGTCCGTTTAATCAATTAACTGTGTTGGTATTTTCTTGGTAGTAGCGAACGGGATGAATTACAAACCGTTTATATTTTAAATGTTTATTAAGGACGTTAAGGTCAGCCTTTATCAACTGAAAGAAAATATAAAGTTAACAATTATATTTTAAGTTTTAGGATATTAAAGTTTAAAACAAAATGATTGAAGAAAGAAAACAATTAAGAAGAACCAAGAATACCAACACAGTTACTTAAATGCTACTATTTAGGTATTGACTGCACATACCAAAAAAAATTAAAAACATGGTACACGACGTAAGCATTTCTTGTCCGTAATGTAATTTAAAATTAGTAATTATTCTTTAATATAATTTGAAAATATAACAAAAAAAAAACTAATAAATTTTGGATTACAAGATTGGTTTTAGAGCATTTAAAAAGAAGTAGCTGGCCATTTATGGCTAGTATTCCAAGAATCCAAAGAATTATAAAAGTAAAAATAGGAGTTTAGCACTTTTACTTTTTTTTTAGTATTATATTATAAAATTTTGGGGTTTTATTTATAGGAATTAATAAACTAATACAATTTCATAAAAAAATAAATAAAAATTAAAATTAGGGAGTACTAAACTTATGATTTTACGCTTACATACGGATAATTACATACACTAAAAAATACTATTACAAATTGATAATCAACTCAATCGCAGTGTTGTTAGATATCTACTAGGATACTACTGAAATTATATTTTTGTCGTATTTTTTTAACATAATTTAGGAAAAACCAAATTCTGAATAAAAAATGTTATGCGAGCTTCTTTACTTGTACAGTTGTGTTGGGGAAGTGGCAAAAATGATATAAAAATAATCAGCAGGTAATGTAGATTATAAAAACTAAAAAAAAATGAAAAAAAATATATTTTGAAAAGATATGACTGTGTTATTACAGAAGCTACTGTGTTTGAACCTTTTACAAACATTTTTTTTTGTTCATTTGCTAAGAGGAACCAGACTATTCACAAAAGATAACGATATTTATTTTTCTCCATATTGATGGTTTAAGTTTGTGCGCAATCTGAGAGTATTATAGGTCTAAGAATTCGCAAAAAAAGGTAAAAATGTAGCACTTGAAGAACATATTTTTGTTTGTATTCTAAAAAAGTATTCACAAATCCACGTGAAAACTATAAAAAGGAAACAAATTTCACCTGCACAGCATATACAGGAAAAAGAGTAGAAAAGATAAAAAAGTCAGTTTTTTCATTTCTCCCACAAATTTCTATTTATTGTTTAACCAATCAACGTCCGATTTCGTGACAATAAGAATTAAATTAAGCTAAACAAATACGGTGTTGGTATATACAAAGATATTATTTCAGTAGCTATCAGAGATCTGGCAATACTGCATTGAACTTATTTGTCAATTTTCTTAGTTAAATACATATTACATCCATTTTATCTTTTAACCTAGGTAATTTACGTGTCCTATAGATAAAGTGTATCTATTAATTTTACTACTATCTTAATTTTTTAAGGCTGCTGCTGAAAAAAGAAGCAAAATTTGAGTTTATCTCACAGGCAAACGTCTACATCACTTAACTTGATGAATGTGATGAGCAAGGGTAGCTATACTACCGTATTATTAAAGTAGCCCCCTTTGTTGTTATCAGTATTTGTTGAATAGCGTAGTTTTTGTGTTTGAGCATGAACGTCTGCATGCTGATTCAAATACGAAGGCATATCAGTAAAACAGCATCTGTCTAAAGTACGTGAGCATCAGTAGCGTAGAAGGCCCCAGCCATCTGAGGGCCCCTCAGATATGCTGGTTAGCAATATTTTACAGATATGCAGCAGTAGGAAAGGGGCTGTAGACAAAATTCTGCAGGGGGGCCCAAAGATTTTGCGCTACGCCACTGCATTGGTGAGAATACGCCCAAACTGTTCACATATACAGTACCTATGTTGACCCAAAAGGGCTGATTTATTTGATGAACAAACATCAACGATACATATTAAAACATAAAATGCATAAAATGTTGCTGTTGGAGTTTATCCCTTCAAATAAAAAAGTTAGTTTATGTCAGACTTAAAAAT
Source organism: Protaetia brevitarsis (assembly GCA_004143645.1). Lineage (NCBI taxonomy): Eukaryota > Metazoa > Arthropoda > Insecta > Coleoptera > Scarabaeidae > Protaetia > Protaetia brevitarsis. The sequence continues at coordinate 1,903,844 of RXPK01000094.1, read as the reverse complement.
AATAAATAAATATGAATATATTTATTATGCCCTCGGAAACTGGGAAACATCCCTAATTGATTATGATTTTTTTATAATTCGCATTTAAACTATTAGCAATACTACGTCATTTATCACGTGCACTTACTGTTAAGCCGATTTCACTATATAATAAAGGATTTGGAAACAAAGTAACTTTACTATAAAATCATTAAAATATTTTAATAATGTTAATTTACAAAGGAAACATTAAATTCGAATTTGGCGCTCTGTGAAAGACTGTCGTAAGCGAAAAAAAAAGTCACTTAAGAGTCTAAATATTGCACTTGATACTACTAACATTAGATATTTCGTTATGTAAAAATTATTTCCTATGTGTACGGATTAAATTTATTAAAAACAAAAAAAAAAAATATAAGAACAATCATTAGTACGTTATTCAATAATATTTTTTTTTTTAATATATAGAATTATATATATTTATATATAGGTTGCTTAGCACCATTTTTTTCATTTAAATTTTACTTTTAATTCTTGCAAAATATGTATATCACATAGTGTCAATATATTTATATATCATTATATCATATTAATATACCCGGGATATTCAATATAATCAATTCATTATATATAAATCTATTATAACTATCATTAAGATTCTATCGACGCCAAAATTGAAATAATATTATAATTTAAATTACTTTAGAATTAATATTAGTCAAATAACAAAATTTAAATCATTTCTTATTTTTATCGAGAATAACAAAAAAGCGATTCATTTTGCTGTTTGAAAGAAATACACCTTTAAATTGTTAAAGGGATAAAAATTGCGGAAATATAAAAATGCATTTCTTTTCATATGCGACGAAGAAAACATTAATATCGTGAATTATTTATAGTAACATTAATATATTATTATATTTAATATATAAAAAAAGAAAAAAAAAAACAAAAAAATCCCATATCTTACTAACCACACCTAATAACACCAAATAAAACCAACATTATTAACATATTATTGTATAATATTATGTACAAATATATTTTATGTATAAGGTACAAAGTGAGATATAATAATCTATCTATAATATATATTATTACATATAAAAAAAGAAGATAGAGTAAAAACTAAATAAACAAAGAAGTACAGACAAGGTTTTTTCATTCTTTTTTTTTTAATAATATCGTAATAAATACATTCGTATAAGTTAGAATTGCCTAGTGATATATCTTCGAAGGGTATCGATAATGGTCAAGCATTCCATCTATTCTTTCGTAACTTATTCACGGTTTACCCAATCAGTGTGTGTTACTATATTTTTTCTTTGCTTGAAGTAATCAATAATTAAACTTACAAGGAAGACTCATTTTATTTCGAAAATCACGTAATCCAACCTCCTGTTTTAAATTGTCAAAATCACTCGTTTGATGATTTTAGTAAATTGTGGTTTTATACGACTGGTAGTGCAATTTAAATCTAAATTGTCTTTTGTCTCAAATATCAACAAAAATATTCATAATTTTTTTTTTTCGTTACGTCAAAAATCATTAATTCATGTGTAAAATTTTGAACTTGGAAATATTCAAAAACTGATACTTTAAGGATTTGACGGTGAGCATAACCTCTATATTCTAGAATACTACCCACTCTCCTCAAATACATCTTTAAAATCAGTTCTGACCCAATTTCAAATATAGACGAAAATTATTTGCGAATTAAGGTTAATGATAAATAAATCTCATAGTTTCGACAATAAAACGCACAATTTCAAGTACAAAAATACAGTTCAGGACCATTAACGAGCGAAAAATGGCTATATGAATGGTTATTACCAAATTTTAGAGTGGCTGTATTTATCAGAGTGTGGCCAAAGGAGAAACCACACCCACTTGCCGCTATTAAAATTCCAAATATGCTATAGTTTTGTTAGGGACTTTTCCTGCGAAAAATAATAGGTGATAGTAATATAACAAAAAGTAGTGATGAGTTGTTGTACCTATACGAATTGTAATGTAGCGTCAAGCAAGTTTTGTATCTATGTGAAATTTGAAAGTAAATATATTATATATTTCGAAATAATAAAACAAAAAGTTTGATAACAGTTCAATATGTAATAGGTGCAGATAATAAAAAAATCGTAAATAAAAAGCTTTATACCTTAAAAGATGAAAATAGAAATATATATTTTTGTTGATATCAATTAGTGTTTATAAATAAAACAGTTTTGATCTTTAAAGCAATATATTTATACCTATTAAATCGAAACGAGAAATAACAAGAACTCTCGTCTTGTCTTGGTTCGTTGCTTATCAAGACGACTCGAGAATTCTTGCTAACCTCGATAGGTTTCAATACACACACTTGCTGAACCTGACTAACTCTTGCTCTTTTCTGTATAACATGTTTAAATACAGGATTTGATGAAAAACGACATTTAAAAAGTCAAATTTTTAAATCTAAATGGCGGATTTTACCACGTGACTTGTTAAGCCAATCAGAAATGACACCATGTATGGCCACACTCTGATAAATACAGTCACTCTACCAAATTTCAGCAAACAGTGACATCTGCATTGCATTTTAGAGTTACCTACTTTTTCCTGTCATTCAATGTCAACATAACGAATGAATAGTTATTTGTATCTTTAGCCTAGCACTATAGATTTGCGTGAGTATGAGTAGGCTTTGTAAGTAGTCGCAAAAGAGTTTTTGGCTGTGTGATACACATTATTTTTTGGGCCGGAAAATCGTAATTTTAAATTGAAAATAGAAAAGAAATTTTGACGCTATGGAATTGACAGCATCCCTGTCCAACTTGAATTAGACAAATCGTGACGTTTTCCCCTCCGTGAGAAGTAGTTTAGGTATCAATCCTCAGAGGCGCTGGAGTCAACATGTACAAATACATAAAGTTGACTACATACAAGGAAAGGAATTTTCAAAAAATATGTTAATAAGATTGCATATAATTTAGGCGCAAGTATGCCACCACAATCACCATTTATTCTAGGTTGAAAAATCGCTTGTGTTTCTAATTTAACCATTTCAATAAATTTATTTAATTTCATTGATAAGTAACACCTCTTTTAAGAAAATTTATTATTCTAGAGCAAAATAAATGATTATTTCATTCTAGTCATTTCTATTTAACCGAAGTGTCATGTTGGCATTTAGGGTATTAGATGAAAGCTACGTATTTTAAATGATAGTTTCACAAAAATATATTTTCCTAAAGTCGTGAAGTAGTTATTTAGATCACCCCTGTCTAACTTACATATGACAACCTACGACGCTTCCCTTCCTTAGTGAACCCAAAATACAGTACATATGTCATCGTAATGTCGACGTAGAATAGAGGAACTAAAGTCATCAGTGGTGGGGGTAGTTTTGCTTTACGATAGAAAATACATTAAATACTTCTGTCAAAGTGACAGAAACGCCCCTAAAGCTAGTATAATAGACTCTTCCACGATTCCAGCGCACAAAACGGATATGACGACAGATATACTTCTCATTTTGGGTTCATTATAGCTTATGAAATAAGTGGGAAAAGGATTGCCTACATGGTTAGATAATTGATATTGTGTTTAAATCGGTTTAAATTGTTGCATATGGTTAAGGTAATCAGATGTCATGCAATGGTTCGAATACATGATGCGGTTTAGATTTTGCTTTGCGGATGTGTGAATCCCACTTCTTTTTAGCTTCATTTGCCTTTGTAAACGTGTAAGTTGGGAATAACATGAGGTAAGGAACGCTCGCAATTTGATTTTTGTTCGAATTTGCTGAATGTAATCAGTCGTCGATATTTATTATATTATTTAATTTTTACGCGAACTGTCTCACTAAATATCAGTCTACAATTTCACTCCAAGTGAAAGAGGATAAAATGCCAACATTAGTAACGAAATACGTGTTTTAATTATTAACTCCAGCAAGTGGTTTATCTTTTGTTGTTGCAGGAAGGCAATATAATATATTATTTAAAGAATGTTAGTACATTAAAATAAACTTCTAGTCAATTTGGATAGAAGACTTTCGGATACGTGGAATCCATTCTGGAATCAGATGCGCACCAGAATTATATATTACCACCTACCATCAGCAATTAGGAATTTCGATTTTGTTTTAGATAACTTTATTTATACCCCTACCCCACACTTATTTGTGTTAAGTATAAGTTGCAAATTACTGAATAATATTTAAGCCTAAATATTGCAAGTAATACCTAAGCTTGAATAAATTGACTCAGGTTTTAACTATTTTTATTCTTAAGAGCGCCCTTTCCAAAGGTCTCACCTTTTTTTAAGGATTAAAACACTTTTATTTCAAAATTAAGGTTGCTTACTGTTATCGGCACTAATGTTATTATATGTTTGCAGCTGATGCTTGCATTTAAACCACCTTTAAATTGCAAAAAAAAAACACTATCAAATAAACCAATAAACGTCAAAAATGCATTCAAATTACGCGCAAATAGCGATTAACGCCCTCTAAGAGTTGATATCGGTACTTCAAGCATTATCTCCCACCACCCTCGCAAATCTCTATCATTAAGCTTCCATCTCCTTGGTATATATTATCTCTGATAGATATTGTGGCCAAGAATGAGGCCACTCATAATCATAAATACTCAAAAATATTTTTGGGTAGATGCACTTTAGTTTGTTAACAACTGTGTTTTTAAAATGTATTGTGTCAGTCCTAGGTGTTGTTTTAATAATCTTTTTTTTAAAAAAAAGTTAACTGATTACTAAGTAATTATGTATGACGAAATTTAAACAAATTGGTTAATTGAAAAATGTGGACTGTTTTAAGTTAACTATAGAAGAAGAGTTAACCTTTGAAAAAGATCTAAGTGGTCCAAACGTCAGGCAAGAAGAAAAATAAAAATGATTTACTGAAATTAAAGATAACTTGGGTCACTAATACTCGCGATTTTTATTTACTATTCCCAAAAAAAGTTGGCCAAGAAAATCATATCAAGAATAATTATATAAAAAGGAAACAGTAGGATACACACTTAAATTTCGCGCTCTTAGTGACGCGAGCACCCTCTATGGATTGATACCAAAACCTTTCAAAATTGGTCACTAGATTGCACAGGGGTAACAACTTTTTATTGTTAACTATCTCTAGTATACCTTATCTCCGGTTGACAGTACAGGTTGCCACACATGTTACATACCTTAGTATTTTGACGTTTCTGAGAAGTCTTTTTCTGTAATTTTCTAAGTAGTTAAATATCTATTAATCAATAATAAGTGCAATGGAGAAGACAGCAATTCATCTTAGGAAGGTTGCATAGTAGTTTAATGACAATTTATTACACATCTGTCATGTCAAATGTAGCAATGCCTTTCGTGACATTTTTGCCCGCTTCGAAATAATGCAAAGTGAGTGTTTCTGGATGGAGACGCAAAATAAATTAACTGGGCGAAATATCCATCTTCTCTGTGTTCGTTCTAGCCAATGGCTCCATCAAGCTTTGCTCTTGTCAAACTAGTTTTTGATAGGCAGTTTTCGAAGGTTTTCAGTGTGTTAGCATAAGCTATGGACGAGTATCAGTTATGACAAGGAATATGACAACCTGACAGATAGCAAATTTTGAATGCGCGTGCACAACCGCCATCATTTCCCCAGTTCTTTCTGGCCAGTAGCACATCGATAAGCATGTTGAAGGTCGCAAATTTCTTCAAAGGTATCGTAGCTGTCTGGCTTTCATTATGTTCCTTGAAGTAATACCTATAATGAGAGGCATTGCTCATGACAGTATGTTAGATGGTTAATATAAAATAAATAAATAACAGTATTGATCGAAACCAAAAAAAAAATATTCAAAACTAATTAAAAAATTAGTTGCAATTGAATTAAATAACTGATCGACATTAAATTTTTTATAATGAATACCATTACTATTGCCTTGAAATTCGTTAAAATAGCTTTTACAAAAATTTAAATTACAACAGGCGCTAAGATTTTTATGATACAATAAGTCGGATAAAACCATTGTCTCTCAAAATCATCAAACAAGTCGTGGACAAAGTTATTACCCTATTCAATTACCAATGAACTTGAATCGAAGGTCATTTTGTACCCTGACGTCATTAACATCAATGTACTAAAGCTATAAATCTCTGATCACGTGATATCCGAGATAAAATGAAAGGAGTTTCTACAGGTAATTCCACTGGAAGTGCATCTTTGAAGCATTTTCGACAAAAAAAATTCAAGAGTTTCATAAAATTCAATGTTGCACAGTTTAATTTTTTTCCCGATTATACATGGGTATTATAAATGTTGTGAGCAAACGTACACTTAATGCGTCATGATAAATGAAAACCACTTAGTGTTTTTCAATTTTATAATTTCATGTTAGGAGTGGCAGACCATATTCAGCATAAATAACGGTACTTCTTTCTGCGTTTACTTTTGTTACTTGTGGTTACTTTGGCATAAATAAGTTTTTATCAAGTTCAATTGCTTTTCCTGAAATCCATACCATTCCAATTTTTCGATTAATTTATCTTTAGATATGGTATCAAAAGCTTGATGCGATGTTGTTGAGGATGATTGTTGGAAGGCATACTGATTGGGACTTATTATGTTATATTTTTGTACATGCTCCATAATCCTAGCTTGTAAAACTTTTCAACAATTTTATTCAGTGTTATTAATAAAGAAATTGGTGTATAGTCTTCTAATTCGCATGATCTGGGCATATACCTTCATCTAGGGTTTTATTAACCAATCTGCATTTCAAAGGAGCTAATTTTGTTTTGTTATTTTTTATGACATTCGTAGTGATATTATCGAAACCAGGGGCTTTATTATTTTACATGCTACGGATTATTGCCAATATCTCGTTTTCTGTTGTTTTTCCAAACTTAATAGGTGGCATTCTCGTTTTAGTAGTAGTTGTTGTTGGTCGATTATTTCCTTGACTTTGCTTTTCCGCCAATGTTTTTCCTATGGTTGTAAAGAATTCGTTGAATTCGTTAGCCATTTCGACCGAGTTTCTAGTAAGTGTTATTAGTTATTTCTAAAATTTCTGTATTCATCCCTTGCTTGTTCTTTATCTGCTGATTTACGAGTTTCCAGATTTTCCCTGGATCTTGGTTATGGTTTTTGAAAGTGTTTTATTTTCGTGTCTTTTATTAAGGCGCGACTGTGTACCCTTTTTGGTTAGTGTATACAAAACAAATCTCAAATGCGATTTTTTTTTGATATTGGTGGTTTTAGCTCCAAGGGACAGAAAAAACAACATAATTGTAAAAGATGACATATGATAGGCAAGATAGAGTTAAACTAATACCCAGGATGTTCTTAAGTATACGTTTAGCAGTATTTTAATTGTCCAACATTGAATTTTATAAAGTATTTGTAGCAAGCATCTTTTGCTAAATTTAAAAGCGTAGCTATGATCAAAGATCCAGTAGTCAGTGAAGCATCCCACGTATGTTTATTGCACCAAACTACTTATACTTAACCATTTCGATACCCCAAAAAGGCAATACAACATATCTCAGTCACCAAACCACTCGGTTCGATGCCCAAAAGCAATACAACGAATTACCATGGGGGAGATTCACCAGCCGACAAGGAGGATCGAAGGAAGAGAAAAATGTAAAAATATGAGGTAATATCAAAATATATAATATATATATCTTATGTATATATATATAAATGTATATGTCGCTATCATATAACTTTACGATGTATAAAATAAGATTGCACTTGAAAAAATATTACACGACTAACTACTTATACGTTACTAAGTTTGGCAATAAAGTCATCATTAGTACAAAATCTATCGGTCATGGGACAGGGCGATTCACTGCAAACTAGGCATTTCAGTTCGATTCGTCTTTGTTTTATTTTAGCATGAATCTACGGTCGATCGTGAACGGACGCCACTGGATGTCAATGTCAAAATTAACCGTAAATACAAAATAGATTACCTATAGACTATACTGTAATATATGTATGCTTGTTAGGAAATATATATATTTACACTTGTGTGTTTGTTAAATTTATTTTAATTAAAATTAAATAATCTGACATCATTAGGAAGGATTTTAAAATTGACGTGGTGTTATTTATTTACAATTCTATTCGAACTTAGGCATGAAAAAGCCTGTTTTTTTTTTTTGAATATATATATATTAGGTATATTTTCCAAAATATAAAATAATGCTGTAAATTCGTAATTTGAAGAGATAAAAAGAAACGTTGAATATAAAGTATTTTATTGCTTTACATCAACAGTCACATCTGGTAGTTGTGCGCTGGTTGCAATCTCACTGGTTTTGTTACTATAACAATATATTTTGTCTTTTTCTTTTTCTTTAATAAATAGTAGCTATAGTGCGTTTTTTCGTTTAAGATGCCACCAAAAAATAGGGTAAAATTTACTTTAAGGACATGAAAAATATAGATACATAGCTTCATGAAATTCTAGTTATTCAATAGCTGTGCTTTAACTTGTGTTGAAACTTTAAAAGTGTTCATTTGCGAAACATTTTAATGTAATAAGTAAATATACAGCACACTCACAATGCGAACTAAAACCTATGCATGTTATTAAGCATAATAATAATATACGTATATTTGCAATAATACCATTACAGAAAAGTCGATATGGACATAGGTAACGCAACAGAATATATAAAGTGAGAGGAGAGTGAGTATATTCCGATTAATAAAGTGTGTTTTGCAGCTTTGTCTGCTTTCAAGGTCACAGAGATATCTTATTGTTCGTTTTTGTAGGATGAAGATTCTCTGCGATCCACTTGTCATTCCCCAGAAGATGAGTCCATACCGAAGGTGAGATTGGAAGCTGGCAAAATATGCCATCCTTGCAGCATATTTACCGGCGCTGTGCTTCAGTCTTCTGATGACAAAAAGAGCATATGTTAAATGATTAGCCAACTCATTTAGGTGATCCTGCCGTGTTAAAAGAGAGTCTACTGTGATGCCTAGAAATTTTACTGCCGTTGATTCATCAGTGGTCTTAGTTGAGAAATGTAAGCTTTGTGTTTTATTTATATTTTGCTTTTAATTTGTTGGCAGCAAACCAGTTTTCGGCCTTTTGAATTTTGTTGCAATTCCTTTGGATTTGATGCGTGCACTAGTAGTGATGTGTCATCCGCATACAGACATATCTGAGCTTCACTAATATTAGATGGGCGGTCGTTGACATAGATGACAAATAACAGAGGACCCAATATTGACCCTTACAGGACCCCGTGAGAGGATAGTCATAAGCTCGGATGAAGTAGTATTACTCCATTCCGTCAATTGTTGTCTATCGGTGAGGTATGATTTTAATAAATTAAGGGGTTGTCTTCTCACGCCATGATACTCCAGCTTATGTATTAATATGTCATGACTAACCGAGTCAAACGCCTTTCGATAGGTCAAGTAAGTTAAGTTCCGCATGCTTACTACCCTCAACAAACGTCTTATATGTGGAATTTACCACTTGTAATAAACCACTAGCAGTGGAATGCTCTTTTCTGTAGTCGTGTTGTTCAGGCGTGAAGAATCCATTGTGATCAAAATAGCTTACCAACCTGTGCGTAATGATTTGCTCAAATACTTTTGACATTGCTAGCAGAATGCTTATAAGTACAGACCTATAAGCATTCTACCAGCAATGTTCTTATCACCTCTGCATAATGATTTGCTCAAATACTTTTGACATTGCTGGTAGAATGCTTATAGGGTACAGACCTATAACTTATAGAACGCTTATAGGTCTGTACCTATAAGCATTCTACCAGCAATGTCAACAGTATTTGAGCAGTTTTTCTTATCACCTTTCTTGTGTATGGGCAAAACTCTACCAACCTTGAGCAAACCAGGAAACACTCCTTGTTCTATGCATCTATTGATGGCTAATTCCATGGGTATTGCTATTTCTGCATGTATTTCTTTCAATAAATTAGTGGATATGTTATAAACGTCGGTGGTATACTTGCCGTTCAAATGTTTTATAGTTTGCTAAATTTCATTGGAAGTGGTTGGCTCTAGATGAAGTGATTGTGTATTATTTATTCCATGGTTTTGTAGTAAAATTTCGGATGATTCATTACCTTGAATGGCTTCGACAATCTCTTGTTTGAATGTGCAGAAATATTTATTTAGGGTGCTCACCGAGAGAGAAATCTCTTCCTGATTATCGGTTCTAGGTGCATTAACTTCTTTATTTTAAGCATAGATGCCGTCTACCCATACGAACGAAAGAGTAAGAAGTAGAAAGTATAAGTGAATAGAGCAACAGCGAGGCTCGACAACTGTATGCGCTTAATACATTGAGTTAGGCACTGCAAAAATGTCTATTCGGAGGCTGTGTACTACATATTCAGTGACCAGCATAAATATTATAATATGGGAATTTTTTTATTATTATTAAAATGCGCTAATCTTTTTTTTTTGGGGGGATAGGTTGTGCATGTCTAGAAACCCCAAAATTTATTTTGACACACGTGACCACTACTATGGTGATAAATTTAAAAAGTATGCCATGTATCTGTAAAAACTGAGGTCAGATCACATGATATCCAAAACAGTTATTTGAAAAAATTGCTTAGAATGCAATTCTGTGGCTGCATGCCACGATTTTTCCAAATATTACAATAATACAAGTCCTACAATTGTTCATTTAATTGTGGAAGTATGTGTCTGTTCAGCAAGATGGTTTGCACCAGTAGTTTTGTTAATTGCGGATTATTTGATTTTCTTTCCAGTTTAAGTTTTAGTAGGTAGTTTGAAGGCCACAAATAATACAATTTGGTAATTGATGAATGTGTGAAAGATACAAAATTATTAATTCAAATAAATACACTAATTGCTTCATCGTGAGCGAGCAATGTTATTTGTACTGCCAGAGTAGGCAAGGTAGTATGTCTTTCTCTTTATTAATCCTATTTGCTTCAAAGATCATGCCTTAATATCTATTTGATGTATGTTCTGAAAAACCAAAAAAAAAATCGTCCTTCAAAACAATCAGAATCGCTGTAGAATTGCACTCGAATCGATTATCTGCAGCAGTAAAATTTTTACAAGCATTTACATTGAACATTTCTCTTATATCCCTTCAAATCACTTATATAATAATTATTTAATATTTTTGGAACGGCCTGTATACTAATGTATCATCCCAAATGTAAAATTTCTAACACACATGCATTTCCATATCAGTATATATGCATATATTTAATATATGTTCTGTATCAAAAAGAAAGGGAGAATAAAGTCTATTCTGTATCAGAGAAAAAATATCTCCGCAAAATATATATTTAACTTTTATCAACCACATTCATCATTCCCTACAAGATTATTCCTAAGAGCGAAGATTCTTGGGACGGTTTCCGGTCAAACCTCTTAAGCAACGCAACACGTTCCAAGTAAAGCATATCTTCTTTATTGGGGACATACCGTAGCATAATATGTTTTGCGTTCAAAATTAAAAGTTCATCATTGCTACAAAATCAATTAAATCAGTAGTGTTAAACTTAAAAAATATTTTTTACCGTTAAAAAAATAATGATTTCTGGTGCTTTTTTTAATTTAAGATTTTCGTTTCATTTAAAATTGAAATTTCTAGAAGCTGCATACACTACAGCTTTCTTGATGAGTAAAACACCTTTTGGCTCCAATGATAAAGAGATTAGCAATGCTGAACTCCTAATTTCAATCGCCCTGTATGTATACAGCGTCCTCGGATGAAATTGACAAGAAGAAAAACTCTTTGTTATTAATTTTACGAAGGAAGGTCATTATTTAAGGGAAAATTTACTTTCAAAGAAATTAGCTTATCCTGAAGAAAAAAATTTCCAAGTACAATGTTGGTTAGATTTTGTAAAGCTAGAGTCGTCGAGAGCTTATTGCGAAACCCAAATTGACATTTACTATAAAGTGAATTCAGTTCAAAGTAATTTGTTATTTGATCTTTTAGTGCATTTTCAAACACTTCGGAAAAAAACAGGTGTAATAGAAATAGGGCGATAGTTATTAGGATCATTAATAGTACCTTTTTTAAATATCGGAGTTACAGAGGAGATTTTAAGCGCCGTGGGGTATATCATAGAATAGAAATGGCAGACTTACATATAAAATAAAAATTTATCTTTGCGAGAGTGACGCTACTTGGTTTTCCGTAATTTAGTCTTCCTGTTCAATGAATTCACTAGATTTATTACTAAAATTAAAGAAAATCCACTAAACCTTTCACTAGCCACTAGAATATGATTTGTGTACACCAGACGTGCTTTCAATACACCAGATTTATTGGAAAATTCACTAAGTTGGCAACACTGCAAAAAATACATACGGAGCAATTTGACTAACACAAAGAGTTGAAGATGGCTTTGGAAAAGAAGTAAATGTAACCTCTCCCTATGTAGTATTCATCAACCCATTTCATTTGGTTCTAGATTCATGGAAAATCGGAATGTTAATAACGGAGTTACAGCTTGGAGCGTTTTTTGTGTGACACCCTGTATATAATAGTGGCTTGATAAGTAGGGCTGGATTCATAAAATTCGGTTTTATGCGTCGGAATACTCAATTATTATGGCAGCCTCGAGTCGCCATATCATTGAATAATAATAATTCATGCTTTGACATCCCCCCAACTGCGCTAAATACAGGGGGCATCGGCCCAGTCATGAGTTATTATTACGCATGCGCCCGTGGAGCGACTTAAGATGTTCGTCTCTCAGCATTTGCCAAGGAGTGAGGAAAACCACGAAAACCTCACTCTACCCTGGGACTAATAGTCAAGCGTGGAAGTCACTAGACCATCAGTCGGGCTAATATATCATGATTTTTTGCAAATTCGGTTTCATCACTTTCATAAAATATTAAGACTTTATAAACAAATAGACCAGCCAATGGCAAAATACCAAAGACTCCTAACAAAGCTCGAATCAGTGGGTGCAACTGCCATCACATTTTCAGTATGTTTTAGCATTAAAAACAAAAATCTTTGTGACTTATCTCCTTGGAAGCTAACAATATCACAAGGCGTATTTTGTTAATTCATCGATTACAGTGTGTTTCTGTTTACATATTAATTAGACGTCGATGAATAAAAGAACATGTTTTTGTTTGGCAATAAATAATCTTCCATCAATAATAAACGATAATATTAATTTCCTTGACAAGCATAATGGTTCATTATTTTTTTTAAACTCCTATAGTAAAATTAACATCAATTTCTCTTTCATTCCGCCAACCCCATTCGAAGACAGACTCTATATTTATGCAATAATATATAAAAAAAACCATGTTATTTAATGCTTTTGCAAATATAACTTCGCTCTCAAGACAATCCTTCCTTCCGCTTACACGATCAGCATAATTGTTTTTTCACATTTTGAATTTCATAGTAATGTAGATTAATATTTACCGTATAATATCTAAGGAACCGGGTAGAACTGTTACAATCGTTTTTAAACGGCTGCCAACGATCTACAACGGTGTGAAAATTTCATAGAAATCACAGACTGTTAATATATAAGGTTATTAATCAAAAAAACAGCTCCTATTCTTTTACTTACTCTTAAGGTTTCATTCTTTACTTTTTAAGCCCATCTTTTAATTTTAAGTGCCATCTATACGTACCCCAACTCCTTCCAACAAGTTCAAGAAAAAAAAAAAACGATGAAAATATGTAAATTGTAAGCCAACATTGATTACAATAGAGCATGTTTAAACTTGTTAAAACAGGTTGGTTATAATAAGTAATTATCGTATGAAAAGATGAGAAATATGCATTTTTGAACAGCATGTCTTGTTTTAATCTTGTTTAGCACTGAAAGTAAGACATGTTCAAACTTGTCCAAATCGGCTAATTAGAATAGAATATTATATGATCATGCCAGATAATATTTGTATAACTACAAATTATAACAAACATATCAAGTTTGAACTTGTTACATTCTAATCAAATATTCCTGGAACTGGAGTACGTTAGATTTTTAACTTGCACAAGTAAAACATATTTAAATTCGCCGTATCAATTATATGTAACAGTAGTGAACGATTGTAAATTCAACATTTCACACGCTTAAAGCGGAAAAAGCACCCAGAATTTTCGAATATCGCAGTAATATTTAAATTTCCTTAAATCTCTAAATATATAAATTTTAAAAATATATATACAGAATTTTCAGTATGATGTATGTGTATAATATATAAAAATTCCTAATTTTCCGCCAATTTCATTGGCGCAACAATCAAATGAAAGTAGTAAACATTCGCAACTGCTAACGTCAAACGTTATACTCGTTATATATACCTTTCAAAAATTGGTCCGATTAGTTTTAATAGTCACCTTCAAAACAGCGTTAGTTGATTAAATTAATAATAACCAGCGTTCCGCAATCAGAATTAATTAAAACGTAAAGTTGACCTGCTGATCCCTTTCGCGCTAGACGGACGCCACTGGATGTCAACGTCAAACACAATCGTGATAATGTGATGATGATAATAAACGGTTCTCTTTCGACGGTTAGATGGGTATCGAAATAGGACGTAGAAAAAAACGGAAACGAACTACCGGAAACCGGATACCACCGGGCCCGGTTAGGAGCTGAGGGATCTGTAGTAGTAGGTTAGGTAGTAGTAATGATAGAGCGAAGGCCAAAATCAGTCGGCCGCCGTCGTATTATCGCTGTTGGTGATCGTGGGTTGCTGATCGAACTTCCTGGTGTCCGGGTTATAGCGTGGATGCTTGAATTTGCAGTGGGTGCGCAGGTTATCGCTTCTAGTGTACGTCGCCCTGCACAGAGGGCACTCGAACCGCCCCGGGAAGTGCACGTGATAATGGTTCCTGATATGGGTCACTATTTTGCCGCACAGTTTACAACCTGTGCAGGTTGCAGCCGCCTGGCAGTTTGTCGAATGTTAAACGCATATGCCAGGCTTTTGAACCTGCAAACCAAAATAACTACTTTTAACCTTGTGTTCGTACAAAATTCTATATACTAACAAAAAAAAAAAAAATGAAAAATAATATACATAAAAAATAGACGTATCATGTATGAGGAATCATACAAGCAGAAGAATTGTGCGTATGGAAATATATAAAATAATTTAAACCTCTCTTTATACAGGGTTAGGATAAAGTATGGAACCAAGCAATATATTAGTATATTGAAGAACTAGTTTCATAAGGGTAGTTTTTATCAGACAAATGTTTTCAAATTTTCTAAAGACGAGTCTAGAAAAAGGCTTTATGAGACATCCCGGTAAAAATTCTTTATAAATCTATTAATGTACTCCGTCGAGTATGGTTATAGCTTTAATGCAACTTCAAATTAGAAAAATATTTTTAAGACGGAACGTTGATGTTGATGAACCTTTTTAGATAACTGCAACGACGCATAGTGCACCTGCTTCGGATTTTTTTTTTCATTTTGTGGTACTTCCGCTTCAACTGGAACCTTTTTTGTATCTAAATGTGACACTTATTAACTAGATACCGTGTGACTCATTTGAAATGGAACCCCTCCTGTAGAATCTATGTACAGTGTCCCATCAAAGACTGGATCTTTGATTACAGCTTTATTTTTGATTTAAGGAAAAAGTCTTTAGTACAAAAGTTTGACAGAATTCACTGCATAACCTATTTTAGATTTTTTTTTTACTTTTAGTTACCCTGAAGAAGCTGTTAGTATGAACAGCGAAACGTCGAGCGAAAGTTTTGACCCACGGCGAAACCCGGAAGATGTTTTTAGTAATATTTTTGACTATACAGGGTGTTCTAAAAGTAGAAAAAACGCATATTTACGTCGTTATTTTAAATGAAATGTCCTATATATTATTTCATTTCTAAATTCCACGTAGAAAAATAACATCTCTTTATATAAGCTAGTATATGTCTATCTGTAATAACAATGTTGTTATTTACACTTTTGTAAAAAATGGCTCTGCTGCAAGCTTTCGGGTAAGGCGGCGTAGTTTGTATATGCATTTGTTTTAGATATTCATATTTTAAATACCATACATACATACTTAGCTTGATACAACAGTGAAACTAACATCAATATAATTATATACAGATGTCCACTATAGTCCTGATCATTTGCTTGTTTAGGCCAAGGTCACTTATTTTTTTTTAAATAGCACCCTATACCCTTTATGTTAAATCAACTCTTACACAAAACCCTTTTAATTTATATTCATTTATGATACTCCATGCAGAATTGTGTAAATAATTAATGATTTAAAATAAATCTGACGAATTTTCCATTAATGTTATTGTTGGCTTAGTGTATAAACTTTATATAATTGAATAAAAGCTCGAATTAGTAAATGTGATTAGTATCAGATACTAAAATATTAAACCAAAGACATATTTTTTGAAAAAAGAATGATAGGTATTTAATAATACCTATTTTTAAAAGGGTAGATCATGACAATGATTTCACCAGCATAATAGTTAAACGTCAAATCTGTTAACAAATAATTTTGTAGGAATACTTTGTCCTTCTTACAGATGGTTTATGTTTTTTTTTTCAACAATCCTACGAAATGGATGGAAATGCTTCTCTCATTCTATTCTTTCTATTTTCCTGTTTTTTATACCCAAAGTTTCTTTAGGTAGCTCCCACTACAAAATAAAAGAAATCACCGAAAATGTATTACATAAAACAAATTATTTTTCGATAGTTTTAATTTCGATAGCCTGAACATCGGAAATATTGTTTCTACCAACAGATTGGCATTAAATTTCAGTCTATTTTCAAAAAACGTATTATTAGTTTTGTATTTTATGATCTGAAGCCGATGTGTGCGCTGTTACGAATTTGCAGCTTCATTTAGTTATATTGAGTTTACATATTTAGCTAACTTGACAATCAATGGAAAATTTATTGGATTTATTTAAAAATATTTATTTACAATGTCCTACAGGATTCGTATATTTAGTATCAATTCAAAGGGCTTTGTGTAAGAGTTAATTTAGCATAAGCACAGATATAGGCTGCTACTTAAAAAAAATCAAGTTATCTTGGGTTAAAGTTAAGCAAATATTTAGGAGTATAGTGAACAGCTGTATATAATTATACTATTGTATCAAACTAGGTATGTATGATATTTGAAATATTAATACCTAAATCATATGTACAGGGTCGCTAAAAAATATAAATATTTTCAGAACGGTTTAGCAGAGCTCGTTGAAATTTGGCATACAGTTAGAAGTGTTTAAATTCTATCATCAGATATTTCCTTCAATTTTCTACCATGATTTATTTTGAAAATACAAGGCTAACTTGATTTTTTTTAAATGGCACGGGTGGTCAAATTTGATATTTTTAAAAAGAGCATTTTTTTTTGAATTCAGTAATGTAACACATGCCCACCTTTATTTTTATTAAAAGGCAAAAAAAAATTAAATTCAAAAATTTAATTCTGGAAAAATAAAACTAAGTTAGCTTTGAAAATGCTGTTATTGACGATGTGTCACTTGCATATTCGTCAAAAATTAAACTTGTGCAATAATTTGTTTAACACTGGTACATTTAAGCGAAACTGAGCGTATAGAAATTCTCATGATGGTTGGTTATGGCGACAGAAAACGAAGTTGTGCTCAAGTAGTGACTCTTTTTAATGAAATTCATCCAAACCGGGAACCGATCTCCAGGACGACGGTTTCAAAAACCTTACAAAGATTTCAAGAAACTGGTAACGTTAAAGACCGTGCAAGACCTGCCCCGGGATCACGAAATACGATCGACTTTATTCGACAAGTTCGAGGATCGAGTCGATTCACATACCGGGAAGTACTCACGATACTCGATCGAATTAATTTCGTTTAAGTTTCGGTTATCATCGTGTTTTGGAAACAAATGATCTACTTTACTGCGGAATTAGTTCAAATGAAAGGTAGAATTTGAAGCAAGTGAGCAACGACATCTTGAGGTTTATTCCGCAATGTTGATTACTTTGACAAATTCTTATTTTTTTTATTACTACGTGATTACTACTCTTTGCTTATTGTCAGAGAAAAGTGAATTATTTTTTTTGTATCACTTTATTAAATTAAATATAGTTGTTATAGATAGTAGTAAATAGTGCAGCAATATATTTGTTATTAAGTTTAAATAATTCAAGAAATTTATTATCTGGATAACAAAAATGGATTTTGTCTTTCCCTCAGAGCTTTTCTTTCCCTTTGGAATCGTAAATTCTGCATAAGACCTACGTCGCTGAAGGATACGCTCCCTAAAAACTGTTTGCTATACCATGTTATATAATTAATAATTTCAAAATTCGTTTTAATAACATTATCTGGTAATAACTGTTGAATGTGTTGAGTTATCTCGAAATATTTAATTTGTACCTGATTATACGAACAAAGGCGTTGGACTTTTTACCTGCAGTCTTTACCGATCACTTTATATACATAATACATCTGAATAATGAATTAGAAAGAGAGGGAGAGTTACAAATGTCTCGATCTCATGTGCCGCCATTACAACTCGATAGCTCCCTGGCAATCGAATGTTACGAATCGAGTGAATTCGTGAAATCGAGTATCGTGAATGAGATTTTTAGGTATTCGATTAAACATGGCGAATTCGAATCGAGTATCGAGTTTCGTGATCCCGGGGCTGGGCGACCTCGAATTATTACCAACGAAGAAAATTCTTTGAATGTAATGTTGGATGTGGTAGAAAATTCAAAAAATTCAGTACAACAGTTGGCGTTGAACCACAACATGAGTAGAGGGGATCCATACAAAAAATAATGAAACGCGAAAAATATCATCCTTATAAAATTCACTTGCTGCAAGAATTAAGTGACGACGATTTTGACCGCAGAACCGAATTTTGCGAAACTATGATGCACATAATACATCAGGATGGTAACTTTCGATTTGGTCCTCTTCTCTGATGAGTTAACTTTTTATCTAAATGGATATGTTAACCGTCATAACTGTCGATATTGGTCTGACAGAAATCCGCATTGGATGGAGCAGGTTCATACGCAGCATCGACAGAAAATTAATGTTTGGTGTGGCATTATTGGTCGGAATATCGTAGGTTCTTTTTTCATTAACGGCAATTTAACGTCTGAAAGATATTTGCAACTTTTACAACAACATGTTCCACGACTTAGGGAAATATTTCCAAACCACGGCAATCGAAATTGTATACCAACAGAAACCATATGGTTTCAACAAGACGGAGCACCGCCGCATTTTGGTCGTCAAGTGCGCGAATATTTGGATGAAACATTTCCCGGTAGATGGATAGGGCGAAGGGGGGCTATTGAATGGCCAGCTAGGTCTCTTGATCTGACCCCACTCGATTTTTTCCTGTGGAGTCATGTAAAAAATCGAGTGTATGTCAACAGAGTATTACAAATCGAAGATCTACAAGAACGTATAAGAAACGAAATTGCCAGTATTTCTCCAAATATTTTGATTGATTCTTTGCAAAATTTTGCTCAACGTGTTCATTATTGCCAGGAGGTAAATGGAAATCATTTCGAACATCTTTTGTAACATAAAAATTATGTAATTTCTTGTTTGAGCTTCTTTTTATTAAAATCTGTTCTGTTTCAGTCAAATGTGTTATTTTTACAATTATTATTAACTATTATTATTTATTTTTTGGTCAAACTTCACCCAGCAAAGAAGTAACGATAGATAAAGACAACATTTCCAAAGCTAACAAAATTTTCCACTTTTCAAAATTTTACTAGTTCGAAATTTTTTTTTAAAGTTTCGATTAAAATAAGATATGGATGTGTTACATCACAGAATGCAGAAAAAAATTCTCTTTTCAAAAATATTAAATTTGACCCTTCGTGTCATTTAAAAAAAATCAAGTTAGCCTAGTATTCCCAGAAGAAATGAAGATAGAAATTTGAAAAAACATCTTAGACGATAGAATTTAAATACTTTTAACCATGTACCAAATTTCAACAAGTTTTGTTCAATAGTTTTCATAATATTTAACTGTATCCATACTTTTTAGCGATCCTGTATATACAAACTACGCCGTCTTGACCAAAAGCTTGCAGCAGGGCTTTTTTCACAAAAGCGTAAATAACACGTTTGTTATTACAGATAGACTTATAGTAACTTATATAAAATGCTGTTATTTTTCAACATAGAATTTAAAAATGGAATAATATATAGGATGTTCCATTTAAAATAGCGAAGTAAGTATGTGTTTCTTTTGGAACGCTTGCATAGTCAAAAATATTTTTAAGTCATGCAGCATTGGATTTTGTAAAACTATTGTATAAAAGAGTTTTTCCTAAAATCAAAAATAGAGCTGTAATCAAAGACCCAATCGTCCATGAGACACTGTGTACACTGCCCGACAAAATTAATGTCGTCCACAGCGAATTTTCATTGTCTCCTATTTGATTTTTGAGTTGCCGATTGCTCAAATAATGAGCAGTTTCGATAGTCACTGCGCTATAGACGATCTTGCTTCTGCGGAGTTTCTGGCCCCATTTAGCATGCAATCTCCTATGTTGCTATCGTATATTCATAACATCGTTTTAAAATTTCAAACCATACTTTCACGCAATATTTCAGACGTTCATCTAGGCAATTCAAGGCAATCTTTTGTCATTTTTCAAGTTCGAAAATAGTAAAATGGGCGAATCATTTCATCATCATCATTGGTTTCACAAATTTTCTTTTTATAACATTTACTAACTACAGTAGTTAGATTAAATTTTGTAAAAAAAATACATTTTTTTAATTAAAAATTTAAAAGTCGACATTACATTTATTAATATTTAATAATAAATGAAGTTATTTTTTTATATAAATCTTGATTTATCTTATAAAGGGATCTAGCAAATGTTAAGCTCAGATTTGGTCCCGTTTTATCAGTTGTTAGTGGATATTCATTGGAGTACTTCTGTAAAATATTAACCATAGACGGTTAAACGTTAATTGTTTTGTGCCCAATAGTTTTATATGTCGCATAAGTACCAGAAAACGCAACTAGCTTACAAGTTCAGAGTAGCGTAGTGATGAACCGCTTGACGTGAAATCCGAGTGCCTGTGTTCGAATTTGGCAGCGAAATGTTTGTTTTTATGACTGTTGGTAATATTATTTAAATAGTTATATGTGAAAGTAAATATCAGTAATTAGTAACAATTAATTTATTTTAAATCAAGTTTGTTTGGAATTAGATAATTTAATCTAATTCCAACGGTTTAAAATCATTCAATGTTTCCGTTGTAGAAAACATCTTTGCTTTCCTTGCTTTTATGATAAATATCATCCACACCTACGTAATGTTGAAATTTAATAATTGAAATAAACTAACGATAATCCTATTAATTGATAATTTAATGGAAATACATTTATATGTTATAAATTACACATACTTACTTGAAAAGAAATGTAATCTCTTATTGTTTACTTTAACGGAATAAATTATAATCCAATTATTATCTGGAGTACACAACCAAAATAAATAAAATGTTACTAACTCCTGATATTTACTTTCACATATACCTATTTAAATAATATTACCAACAGTCTGTGTAAATTAAACCTCCTTTTGTACCTTCGTCGTCATTGTAATATTTACTTTGAAAAGAACAAAGCATAAAGAAAACATTTCGATACCAAATTCGAACGGATTACGCGTCAGGCGCTTTGCTACTATGTTATTATATTCCCGTAAGCTTGTTGCGTTTTCTCGTACTTATACGAGATGGAAAACTGTAGGGGCTCTAAAAAAATAACGTTTGGCTAATATTTTACAAAAGTACTCCCATGGGACCCAACTAGTAACAAAGCCGTTACCAAATCTGAGCTTTGGACGTTTAGCGGGTGCTCCTTGTTAGACTAGAGATATTCCAAGAACAAGTTTTTTGAGAGAATGCATCAAAAAATTGGAACAAATAATTTTAACATTAAATTGTTTAAACATGGTTTATTGAAATTTTAATTAAAACAATTTTAAGAGCTTCCAAATTCATGGTACACTTCAGATTTTTAATAAAAAGATCGCCAGTAAGTAACATTTTACTATTTTCGAATTTGAAAAATAATTATACTCTGCCTTGAAATTTGAGTTGAATTTTTGAAATTTTGTGTGAAAGACTTTCTGAGTCGCTAGTGTCAAAAAAAAAAAAATGGTTTCATTTATAATTGGTATATAAAATATAGATGCTACAAAAGGAGTGCTTCCATTTCAAATTAATCACACTGTATTATTATAGACATTTCCGAATTCATTTTTCAGCTATTCAATTGAACCTTCGATAATTAGTGTGGAGTTATCAGTGTAAAATTAGTCTGTTTATTAATTGTAAGTACATCCTTACTTCTGTTAATTTTTTTTTACAAATAGTAGTGCCAAAACCATTACGGATGAATTGGGAAAAACAAAGTGTATTAATAAACTACCCAAATATACAGGATGTCCAACTTAAATAAAAAAAAAGTTGAGGGCATTTCTAATGGAGTCAGAAGTACAGTACAACGACAAAAATAATTAAAATCAGATGCAACATGTGCTGTTACGCTTATATGCAAAGTTTTATCAATACCATCGTTTGCGTGTTGAAGATATTTCCTGGGTTCCATATTTTATTCCACTCCGGTATGTGTAGAAATATGCAAAATTAAAAGTGTTTACCATTGCCTTGTTAATACTATAACTACGGTCGGTCAAATTAGGAAACTATAAATTATTACACAAAAGAAAAAAAAACTTTTAAAATTTGAGAAATGGTGGAGGGAGCTGAGATAGTCATTTTCAACTTACGAACAACAGTTTAAAAAGGTAAAATCATAATCTCCTTAAAGATAGGCAATTTGCGTGTATATTTAAACATATCATTCGGTTTTTATTTCGCAATTTTCTAAATTGAATACTTAATCACACACTCATCCCACGGCATGATTGTGCCGCTTCTGTCAGAGATAAAAAAGTAAAGGACCCAGGTTCCCACCCTTGTTGAGATATTTAATTTTAATTGAATCGGTTATTGCTAAACAACCTAAGTCAAAGATAACTAAATGTAAAGTGAATTGACTTAGATTGTTCAAGCAAGACTCGATTCATTTAATTTTTTTTTTGTATTTCGGGAATCAACAATATTCTGATGACTAAGTAAATCTGGGATCTCCACTGAAAATTTTGACGTTTATTGGTTTATGTGTATGATGAAAGTATTGATCTTGTTCGTACAGCTCGACAACTCGCTCGTGACAGTTGCGCAGTAGCAAAAAAAGGCGGAGCTGAAGCATATATACTGTAAACCCGCCATCGTATGCGCTCCCCACTCTAGTACAATGTGCGCACAAAGACTCAATACTGTCACGAGATATTTGTTGGACTGTAGAAGGAATTTGTATGGTATCCAACTAATCATTTTGTATAAACAGTATAGTAGCCTGAATATGATTCTTAAGACAGCTCAAATAGTTGCAGTCGCTATTCGTATTGTTTACAGGAACTTGACAATTTTCACACGACTATTTACTATGATTTTAGACGTGATACTGTCATAACAAGATCAACTTATACTTATACCACATTGAACAATAAAGCACTAGAAAATAACTCTATTTCGCTGGTTTAGATTACATTAAATTTAGATTAAGAACTAGGATGGTCATAAGAACCTGTTTCACCGCGACCTTTTCAAATTCATTATACAACAACCCTCTCTGATTTTGTTTTAATTAGATCTCTCATTTTTGAGAGGGAGAAAGAGAGAGAGTTTTTCTTCTCAGACCCTTGTATCAATGTTATCCCAAATCTTTCATTTGCGGTAATATGTGTGATCATGTAATAACCACTCAAACATAGAAACATTCTTACCACAATTCTGAAACCTATTTCTTCAAAAATTTATAGATATCCTAAAATTCACGAAGAAGAATTTCGAAAACTTTCAAAGATTAGAAATTTTTACTGATTACATTCAAGTCCAGTAGGAATCTTAAAAATCTAAACTCTCATGAAAAGATTAAGATTTGTCATTATATAAAATTAATACACTTATTATACTATCATTTCCATACCTAATATATCCTATCAATCGATACTTCTCTACATCTAGATCATTAACCGACACCAAATGTACTATTTCAAATTTAATAGGCCTTGCTACATAATGACTAATTGGCAATGGTAACCTTATTACACAGTTTAAGTTAATTTTTAGCAATGACAAGAGAGGTATAACTTTTTACACAACTCTGTTATTCGCCTTTGAGTGGGTTTGCTGTTCCCAACCGATTTCCAAAGCGAGAAACACAGATGTCTTCGCTACAAAAACATTTGTTTTCCTATCTTGCCAACGTAGTGCTTAGATATAACCCTGTTATAATTCTACAGTACTCAACCGTATTGACTACAACGGATGATTGAAGATGCGCACGTGTAATTTAACATGCGCCATCTGTCAATCATTCGTGTAGCTCACACGTTTGAATAACTGTTAAGATAAATAACAAGGTATTGTTAGTGTTTCATTATTATAATACAGCATAATGCAGTGTAATTTAAAAGCTAACCTTAGTCAACCACATCATGTTTATTTTAATTATGCTAATAAATGAACCGTTACATAAGTCCTCGCAAAAAAAACAGGCCTATAAAATCGGAAAGTTTTATTTATATATAAAAAAAAATTCTGAAACTGTTAATTCAACGAAAGCATTCTGTCGTACATACATGTCTTGAGCTTACTTGTATTGTAGATTAGATATTATTCATACGCTTCCATACTAACTATTAGATTTTAATATTTTTAGCAGGGATTTCCTATCGCACACGATTCAACCCAGAAATTTAAAAATTCTGCCATTTGGATATATGAAATAAAAGAGGTGTGCAATTCGTATTTTTAATGCGGAAATTCACTCTTTGAACATAAGGATTTTTAATCTTCACAATAACCCGCACAAAAAAAATAGAAAAGTGCATTCTGACTTCCGAACTACCGCCTTGTAGCACGTAGGTCGCGCTATCACAGTCACGACATATGTGCATTTTTTTGGTGCGAATAAATGATAGAATCTTTTTATATTATGCGGTTAAACGCAAGAATATAACTGTGACTGCCCGCGCAGCTGCTGTAAGCGGGCCATTTCGAAAGTTCACCCTGTAAAAATTTTTAAGAATACGTGCGAATATACACGGTGCCGAAAAATGCGGAAAACGCCACTTAGACAGCATAATACATATGTTATTTTATTTCAACCACCAAATGTCATATGAAAAACGTCAAAAATGACAACAGTTTTTAATCAAACAAGAATCTTACTGTACCACTTGCCATATGACTTATTTAAAAATGCCTATAAAAATTTTAAAAGTGCACAGTATGTATTATCTTCATTTCGCAATCTTTTAGACATTCCATTTTAAATTCACACAATATTACCTGGGGAATTTAACGAATTTTGTTAAATTAGCGACACCTTAATTTTATGTCTGGTGGCCTTAGAAGGACGATAACTTTCTTGAATAAATATTCCTCAGACTGAACAAAGAAATCGCTTCTACTGGCCTTCTTGGCCACGGTATATTATCAAATGGTGCTAATTACAATACCAACCAAAAATACAGTTTAAAATACAAGTTTTACACTTTAATTCTCTCAAAAATATCTTAAATAAAATGTCCGAATATAGCTTTCCCAAAGTTTCATAATTTTTAAATTTCCGCGTTTGGAAATCCTTTAAAAAGCTAGTTGAAACATTTTTCCATAAAATTCTCGTTTAGAATATTTTTGTTTGTTTCTTACTTTTGATTGTAACTATTTTTCTTTTATTTGGTTTCTAGCGGAATAAAATATTTTATTTTTCATTTGTTTTTTTTATCTGATTTTGATAGAAATTTACATCAAAAAAAAGATGCCACTTGAAAAAGCCAAGGTAAAAGCTAATGAAACGATCGTAGAGAAATAATAATAATAAACAATATAATACATTTTATTCACTTATAACCCAAATTAAAAGAAATGAGAAGTTATGAATTTGCATTGTCACGACACAAGTGGATCAACTTAATAATTTTTAATTTATAAAATTAAATTGTTACATAAACCTAATTAAATTTGGTTTTTTCGAGTAGGCTGGGTGTGATATGATTAGATTTTACTAATAATAAATGTAACTTTTCAGATTTCTTTGCTGTTTTAAATCATCGCTTTTTTAACTTTGTTTTAAATAGCGCTAATTTGGTTTTACGCAAACAGAATAATCACATAAATTCCTGCAAAAAAGAAAAACAATAACATACAAACTTTGCTTTCGATGTACACTTTCTATGGCATGACTTCTGTTTCTTGCAAGGGAATTATATTCAGCGGTTGTTATTAATGAAATAACCAGTAGTATTATGATCAAAGGAATTTCAAGAGAGGTATTAATTGCAATTGTTATATAGAATGTAAGTAATTGATTCTTAAGGCTGACAAAATGTTATTAATATATACAATTTCTTAAAAGTACTCAAAGACACATTGTATACACAAATATAATATTCGATATTCTTTATTTTTATCATTAAATCAAAGTAACATATATTTATATTTTAAACTTTAAATCTTACCATGTATATATAATATTGATTTCTTTTTTGGTTTTTAGTCTTTAATATTAAAAATGAATAATACGACAAACGTTTCGCTTTATTAAAAGCTTTTTCAGTATATATAAATAAATGTTATATTGAAATGTTAATAAAAGTTTGTTTAATAATGACAAATGTGGTTACTATATTTTAAATTTATTTTTTATTTAAAGATGCATTTTAAAATAGCTGTTTTGATTTTTTTTTAAGATTGTAATTAAAAGTTCTTTACAAATATTTATTAGTTATAAAATAAATATATAATTGTGAATATTATATCGTTTTATCATTGACTGCATTTTATGTTTATAAATGAATTATTCAATATTTACTGTTTTAAATTTTTTCTTTGTTTAAATTTGTTGTTGTTGAATCAAAGGTTGTTTGATATCAGTTTTTTAAGCGTAATTTTTATGTATTTGGTCCTTATCTATTTCCAATATGCATGTTTCACTATATGTACACCCATTACCATTTTGACAGTTATTTTATAATGTGTATGTTTTACTTTTTTCTTTTATTTTATTGATTAGATTTGTTTTTAGTTTGTTTGTGTTTGATAGGCATTTGATTATATGTTTAATTTTGATTTATTTGATAAATTCACATAAGGATTTTATGATTTTTGTAATGTTTGATTATTTATATTTTGTTATTATATAAAAGAAAAATTCTTGTTGAAATTTGTTTATAAGAGAATTTGGATAATTTTGTTCTAGAATTTTTTTGCTTTTAATAGTATCGATCGAAAAACTGACTTGTTATTTTATTGCTCTGTCAGCTAACATAATAAGACTAACTTTTTGAGCATAAAGTTGTGAAAAGAACTATAAAAATTATAAGTAACGGCCAGACCATGTTAGGTTTTAGTATACCATTGAGTTAAAATTTGTTTCATTGTTATGAGTTGAGTCTAAAGCTAAACTGCTTTTTTGCTTCGATTTCATGTAAATTTTATCTTGGAATGAAAGGAATTAAAAATTTCAAGGTTAAAAACTGCGAATTTTTTTCAACTGTATGCCATTCATCTGACATATCTTTTTGAAAAAAATTATTTCGAAATTTTATTTTATTTAAAATTTTTCTTCTAATATTCTAAACCACAATTTGTGCAATGAACTTAAAATTGGTGAACCCCATTGCACAGCCAAAAAATTTTTTATCAAAATTATTTGTATTCATGAAAATGTTTGTGTTATAGTTGTTATTCTACTGCACATTAATTGAATTCATGTGATTAAGGTATTGTTTGTAAAATTTTTCAAAATTAATTGCCATTTTTTTTTATGTATAATTTGTTTTGCTAGAGGGGTCTAGGGCTTCTGATTGTGTATCAGCTGATACTACATCTAAGGATATTATCATTTTAAAATTTTGGTTTTAATTTATGTTTTTTAATTTAATGTTGTCTATAAAGGGTTCTTTGAATTGCCAGGAATCTTTTATATTAATCATTTTTGAATGTGCGATATTTTTAAGGCAATTTGCTTAAAATTTTATAAATTTATAAAAAGGACTTTGTACATTAAGAAACTATTGTCCGTAAAGTATTTACCAAAATTACATAAGAATAATATACCTTACGACCAATAGTTTCTTATGTACAAAGTCCTTTTATATAAATTATCAAAATTTTTAGCAAATTGCCTTAAAAATCTGCGTTTCAAAAAATGATTACTATATAAAAAGATCCTGCATTCAAAGAATTTATAGACAAACATTTAAATTAAAACAAATTTAAAATGATTCCTTAGATGTTAGTATCACTATACACAAATACACCAATAGACCTAGCAAACAAATTATACATAAAAATGCAAATTAATTGAAAATTTTACACACATACCTATCACGCGAATCAATAATGCAGTAGAATTAACACTAACACAAACATATCCAATACAAAAATAAATTTTATAAACAAAATTTTTGGATGTGCAATGGAGTTCACCAATTTCAAGTATCATTGCACAAATTGTTTTAGAATATTATAGAAGAAAAAATTTTAAATAAAATAAATTTCGAAATAATTTTTTTTCAAAAAGATATGTAGATGATGCATAACCCGTTAGAAGAAAAAAATTATACCAGTTATTGCTGAATTTAATTCCTTCATCCAAGATTAAATTTACAATTGAAATCGAAGAAACAATAGCATTACCTTTTAACCTCAAACTCATCAACAATGATAACAAAATTTTAACTCAATGGTATACTAAACAACATGGGTCTGGACGTTATCTAAATTTTAAGTCTTCACACCTTTATCTCAAAAGTTAGTGTAATTTATAAGTTTAGACTTGACCAGAGCAAGAAAATTAACCAACAGTTGCATAAGTTAGTTTCATCAGATACTTATAACAAAGCAAAATATTCTAGAACAAATAATTATCCAAATTCTCTATAAACAAAATATTCAAACAAAGAATTTTCTTTTTATAATAAACAACAAAAAATATAAATAATACTCAAACAATTACAAAATTCTAAAATTTCTTATGTGAAACATTATCCGAAAAAAAAATTCAAATTTTCAAACCATTAATTACAAAATTGGCTATCAAACACAAACAAACTACAAAACCAAATCTATCAAAATTAAAATCAAAATTTAAAAAGTAAAACATCACACATAGTTATAAAATAGACTGTCAATATTGTAATGGTTTACATATAGGTTGAAACCATGCAATATTTGGAAAATAGAATAAAAGACAAATACGATTAAATTCTTACACTTTAAAAAACATTAAATAACTCAAAATCACCACCTTTGATTTCACAACGTAACAATTTTAACACAAAGACAAAATTTAAAAACACGATATACTTTGAAATATTCAAATTTATAAACATAAAATTGCAGTCAATGATAAACCGATATTCCAAATTTCACAAAATTATATAATTTAATTTTATAACTAAACAAAAATATTTGTAAAGAATATTTTAATACAAATTTTTTAAAACAAATAATCAAAACAGCCTATTTTAAATGCATCTTTAATACAAACATAATAATATATCAAAATCATAGTAAACACACAATTTTGCATTTATTAAACAAAAACTTTTTATTTACAATTTACAATTTTCTACATTTATTTTATATATCTACTTGAAAAAAGCTTTTTATAAGCGAAACGTTGCGTCGTATTCATTCTTGTTTAATATTAAAGACCTAAAACCAGAAAAAGGAACTCCAATATTATATATTTATGTACTACGTTGCAATCCGGTTGAAAATACACAGCTTTGTCGCATTATCAACTCAACTGCAACGATATCACAGCCTTTATTTATATTATGTACAAATCTACAATTTTGACACATTTTTAAACCTACCGATGATTTATGCAATCACCTATTCGCTTCATGTTATCGATTTTTGAGTTGATCTGCAGTTACTTTGATGTCTAAAAGTACATGATAAGAATAGGTTATGAACATATTTAATGATAAAAATGTATGTATACCTGGGTTGTTTATTTTTTAAAAGAGCATCAAGAGCTTCATGTAATCAATATCCTGAACCATTGATTGGAAAACACCTATATTATAGATCGATATGGATTTTCCTTTGTAATTCCATTCGCGGATTAAAAGTGTTTAAAAATGATTCGATTTATACACATAATCTTAGACGAGTTTTAAAAATATGCCCTTTTTATTTTAAAAGAGAAAATCACCCATGTATAATATTACAGAACATCTTACAGAAAAAAAAATGCATAGTTATTGTTATCGATTCATATTCGTAATATTAAAATAAACAGTGACAGCAGAAACGGACTAAGTAAGTTGCACCCCAGAGAGCAGACAAGCATCGTTTTCAGTTACCACGATCCGAAGAAATCGTTCGAAACTGAACGGAATCATATATGTGTATTTTCACCACATTATCAAGATCAGTGCGCAGTGAAGGATATATTCTATACAGTAAAACTTGAGCGAGATATTTGTGGATTGAGTGCTTTTTGGACTTTTGAAATAACTATCACCAGACGGTGGGAATAAGGTTTTCAAAACATGAGTTACTGTAATATGAGAATAGAATTATAATTTCCTTTCGATATTTTGTTTTCGTATTTAAATCAATCGATTCAGCGCTTTCGAAAATGATTCGCACCTTGTTTCCTTTTGTGAAATAGAGCATGCTTCAAACTTTAATATTAAAAGTACGTATTTACAATAGAAGTTTAGTTTTGGTACTGAAACCAACAATATTACAAAAGGTCTAGCCGTAATCGCATGGACATACAGTTCAGTAGAAACCCCATTCTCTATTCACACAATAAACATTCTTTACCATGACTTGCATCACTGCTTAGGATAAATCATCTTTATTGCTTATATTCTAGAAAACGTGCACAGTTCTCAAAGGTGAAGTTATACAACAATGAGAAATACTATGTTCCATTAGAAACCAAAAGACTAACAAGGAGAGTTCACAAAATGTTAACCTCAATCTTGGTTTGCAAAACCAGAACCAAGATAGAGGTTAACATTTTGTGACCTCTTCCTCCTGTAAAATATTAGCTATAAATAGCAAGCTATTTTTTAGAGTCCTAAATAGTTAAGTGTATGGTAAACTGGGTGTTTCATTGGGATATTTCTCTATAATTCGTGAACACTAACAGATAAGAAGTCATGTTTTTATAAATTTTTGAAGGTTTATCATTTCGCTATAACGTAAAATCATCGGTACTTGATGTAGAAAGAACAGTCTTTAACTTTATTTTCTTTGATATAATACATTCCGCTTTTTTTTTATTTATTTTTAGATTTCTTAGAAAAAATATAAAAGTATATAACAACGTCTCTCATTTATTTCAAAACTTTTTCAAATTGTAAAATATACGCAAAAGTATAAATTGTAGGAGTGACGTAATTATTTATAAATACATTTTGTTAATAATAACGAATCTTATGTTTTGTTTTAATACAAAATGTTTAATATACCATTTGTTTTTCTAGGCAGTGGTCTCAAACTGGTACGGTTAAAATTTTTAGGGTACGCGGCCGGCCAACTAATAAAATAAAACAACCCGGGGACACGTATGGACCACGTTGACGTGCGCGCGCCACTAATGGCTTAGTCATCAGAGTGGGGCTGTGTGGCCGGCCAATCACTCGTGTCACTGCACTGCAGTAGGCATTGCCTGTTATTACAGGCTCGCCTCTCAGTATTGTGTATTTTTGTGGTGTGTTGTGTTATTCTGCGGACACTCAATCCTGTTGAAACACGTTTACGGACATTTGTTTGAAAACTGAGTCAGGTACGACGTAAGTGAATTTTACAATAAAAATTAACATGGATAAATGGCTCCTAAAGAAAAGGCCTCATGAAGATCTGCATCAAAATTCTTGGGCCATCAACTTCACAAATGAAAGTAGACCTGGAAACGTCTTGTTACTAATGAGCAGCTCAGGAAGAATAAAAAAAACCGAAAAAACTGGCAAATGAATATAAAAGTTAAAATGAGGAAATATTGACGAGGTTGTACTTAAAATTAGGTTTACTTGGACTGGAAGCTCAGACGAGCCTAATCCACAATGCGTTGTTTGTTCAGAAATTTTATCAAACAATTCTATGAAACCTTCTCTTTAAAAACGCCATTTTTTGAAAGCAAACATGAGAACTTAGTCAAAAGGAGTTACGGTACTTTGAACGTCTTTTGGAAGATTTGAAAAGTAGGAAAAACACGATAAAACACTCTTCTGGTGCAGAACAAAATGAAAGTGCCTCTAAAAGCTTCTTACAAGTTAGTCATTTAATTGCGAGTCGCGTAAAAACGCATACTATGGCGAAAACCTAATCCTCCCTGCGACAGCAGAAATTGTTTCTTTGTATGTTGGATGAGAACGAGGGAAAAAAGAATGACAGTAATTCATTTTTTTTTCAAATGTTAGTTTCAAGGGGAATTAGTGATATGGCGTTATGACACAAAGAACAACTTGTTTGTGGCAATTCGAGCTAGTCTTGCTTTGGTATACAACTCGATGAAACCACGGATGTCGCTGGCCTAGCCCAACTGATCGTTTTTGTACGTGGCATTTTTCAAGATGAAATATTTGAAGATATTTTATTTTGTAAGACACTTAAAACATCGACCAAAAGGTGAAGATATTTTCAATTTGTTAGATTCTTTTTTTCCGCAAACCAGCTTCGAGTAGAAAAACTGTGTGTCAGTGTGTATGGATGGTGCTAAGTCTATGAGCGGTCACATCACAGGGCTGGTAGGCCATATTTAAAACGGTTTCAACTGAGTGTAAGTTCACTCATTGTGTCCTTCACGCGAGAGGCTTGGTGGCTAAGCACCTCCCTGATGAACTTAAAGATGTCTTATCAGAGTGTGAAATTGTGAACTTCATAAAAACTAGGCCCTAAAATCTCGTTACTTTAAATTCTATGGCCAGGATATTGGGAGCCTCCATGAGAACTTATTGCTACATACTGAGGTTACGATGGCTTTCTCGGGGAAATGTCTTGCCCGTGTATTTGAACTCCACAAAAAGAATTACATAATTTTTACGGACACCAAATCCCATCTGTCTTCTGTACTTACTGATTTTGATTGGCTTTTGAAGTTTGGCTTATTTAAGTGATATTTTTGGGAAAACTCAACATCTGGAATTTATCCATGCAAGGCCAGTGTTTCTGATATTTTTTAATATAGAAAAGAAAACTGATGCAGTGGTTTTAAAAAGATCATTCTCTGTGGGAAGAAAAAAAGCAAATAGGAAAATTAGAACGTTTGAAAGATTACTTACATTTTGCAAGATAATGAGAAAACACATATCTGATTTCACTGAACTCAAGACTCAAATGGGCCAGCGATTTGAATGCAATTGAAGATCCGCATAAGAGAGTACTTTCCACCTTTGGAGAAACAGTATAACTGGATTACGTTGACCCTTTTAATGGCTGATGCTATGGACACTAACCTGACTAATCTTTCAAAAGAACACCTCATTGAAGTATCATGTGATCCCACGTTGAAAAACAAATATTTGACTGCTGGTACTCATTGTTAGATTTCTGGATCGGTATTTGGGAAGGAATACCAAAGAACTGTCAAAGCACTGCTGTTTAATTTCTTGTTGGGTTTTCCACCACTTATTTATGTGAAAGGGGTTTCTCAAGTTTAACCTATCTTAAAAAATAAATCTAGGAAACAAATTAAATGTTGAAGATGATTTAAGATTGTATTTAACCAAGTTAAAACCCATTTTTGATAAACTGTGCAAAGGGAAACAAGTTCACCCTTCTCACTAATTTTGAAGTATTTAAATTTGTGTGTGTTTGTTTTAATGTAATAAAAATGTTTGTAAACAATATCTCTTTGTTTTTATTTAAACATGATGCGTAATTCAGTTTCAAAGGTTAACACTATACTTCTATGCTACATAGAAGGCTTTAAGATTTGTTTAATAATAATTGTAACTGAGAAGGGGTACCTAAAATGTTTTGTGAGTAAAAAGGGGTACAGTGTCTAAATAAGTTTGAGAACCACTGATCTAGAGATTGCGTTTGAATATAGTATGTTGATTTGATTATTTAGTTAAATATGAAAGCGTTATTAAGTGTTGTTCTTTGTTTAAAATGGTTATATTTCTAAAATCAAATGTATGATTTTGAGTTATTTAATAATTAATACGCCAATGTAACAGTCAATGGATGTGGATTGGTACCACTGCGTTTTGACAACTCAACTTATCTTTAAGTTTATGCCAAAGTAAATTTTATGATGTTTTTTCATCAATAACAATTAAAAC
Source organism: Protaetia brevitarsis (assembly GCA_004143645.1). Taxonomy (NCBI): domain Eukaryota; kingdom Metazoa; phylum Arthropoda; class Insecta; order Coleoptera; family Scarabaeidae; genus Protaetia; species Protaetia brevitarsis. The sequence goes on along the minus strand of RXPK01000094.1, from coordinate 1,869,493 downwards.
TGCAATAAGAATATCGGCAAACGTGTTTTTTTTTAATTAAATTAAAGGATTACTATACACATTTTATGAAGAAAAATGCCGTGCGCTTAGGGCAGTTTTTATTAGTTTTCTTTATGTGTTACGCGACAGTGTTTATTATTTATTTATTCATATTGATTGCTTTTTTATTTCTTTGGATTTTCATGGTAAATATTTTATTTCTGACCGTCGTTTCTAGAATTGTCATTTTTTACAATTATAAATAAATGAAGAATTAATGAAAACCGTAATAACTTGAAAAATAGAAGAGATACACATGGAATATGCCTAACAAAGTATTCATTAATAGAAATTTAATGATGTAAAGATATAGAGAATGTTTTATTTAAAAAAAAATGAAGACATCTCCAGTTAAAGTTGTCTGAATTTTCACTTCAGTGATGAATACCCAATATTTTAAAGTTGACGTAAAAACACATTTAAAAGTGTAAGCAGTACAAAGATATTTCAAAATTTAGTTTAGTGGTAATTAAATTACAGGCGGCTTTCTCAAACAATATAAGTGACATAATTTTTAGAAAATCAAAGATATCTTGGAGATTAACGAATTTCGGAATAACAGACTTTTCCTTTCTATCGGTTACTTTATAGAGGAAGGGTTACTTTAGAGTTATAGACGAATTCCCTGTAAGTGAAACACCTCGTATAGTAAGTTTCCAGATTGAACTTAATGAACTAAATTAATTTTGTTAATACTTATTTTAGGATGTTCATTTTTGTGTGTAGATGTTCTCTTTTCTTTGCGTTATAACAGTTCATTTAGGAATCTCAAGACAAGTAAATATCCGATCACTCCACACTACATCAGATTTAATTAATTTAGGACAACTCTCTAGTAGCAAAATTTAAATTTTCCACAATTATTCTTAGTAACTTTAACAGAAAGGCATCAAAGTTACTAGTAATCTAATGCAAAATCATTGGTAATTTCGTGTTTCAATGTTGAAGTGACTAAAAAATAATTGTGGGAAATTTAAATTTTGCTAACAGGGTTGCTTTGGGAACACGTGGATTCCCATTATCAACCAAAGATCGCTCGTCATTCAATTAATCAAATCTGATGTAGTGCGGAGTGATGGGCTATTTACGTGTCTACGATTATACTACAATCCTTGTGATATCTTTTGAAAGGAATCTCAATATTATCTCTCCTTTGCATATAGATTATTTTGTAGTTAGCACTTAGGTGCTGTTGGATAACAAACATTATTATCGTTATAAAAAGACAAATATTGCAGAAATTCTGAAAGTTGTCCAAGCAATTATGAGCGATAGTGTATTTTTTTCTGGCATTGTTAGTAAAAAGCATATCACTACGTCTTCTTTCGACATTTCTTATGTTCACGAAAACATGGCAACTTAAAAGGACAATAATCTACGCATTATGGTAATTATTTGGCTTTACTTCATGTGCAGAGAATAGGTTCCTATTACAAGTATATTGACTAAGCAAATGCGTCTAGACCCCTTTAATAAATAAAATATTTCAGTTATCTGTTATTATAAAAATTGAAAATAAAAAAAATATTTAAAAAATATTAGGTTTTTAAAGAGGATGTACAAAATAAAAAAAATTACATAGTAGTTTCAGTTGTAAATTAAATAAATAAAAAAAAACATGCATAACAACTGTGTTTCTTTCATTTTATTGGTAGAATAATGCAAAAAAATACAAACGAGAAAAAAAGAAATGATAAGTAAATAAACCATCACCTTGCTGTACAAAATGTTGTTCCGGTTCCGAGGGATGGGTAATAAATAAGAGAAAAGCAATTTTGGTTTAATTCAATTGTTTTATTATTTCAAGAGGTAACATACAGTCTACTGTTTACAGTACATACTGCGATATATTTTTTTTTTGTATTTAATGATATTGCGTTAAAATCCTGCTTAAATATGTTGTCCTAATTGTTAAATAATCAAGTAAAATAATAATTCATTGTAGCTTTTGTTTTCGAACAAACTGTATATATAGTGGTGGTCGATTTCAAATCAATTTCATGAAAAAAAAAAAAAAATCACATGAAAGTTCATCAGATATATGGAAGAGAGGTTCATGGGATCATAAGTAAAACATGGGTATATTTTTTTCTTCTTTTAATAAATTTAATAAAGAACAAGACAATTGAATTTTGAACAGAAAGGAATTAACTTTTACCTAAAATTAACATAGTAGATTAAAAAAAACTACAAAAAAAAATGAGAAATATCAAAATTCCATTTTCACAAATACAAGGCGCGTCAATAGTATTGCAGATTATGTAGAAAATGCCTAAGATTTAGAACTGACTTTTGTTGGGATTAAATTATGCATAAATACTCATATTTCTTATTTCGATTTATTTTCTTTTCCGTGAGGTTTATCCTTCTACTGTTTATGTTTTCTTGATTTTAGCGGAATGTTGTGTTGAATATCAACCAAAAAAAAAATAAATTTTAATAGTACTTTATTAACGACGATTCGCTTTTGTATACAAAAGCTTTATCATACTTGAATTAACTGAAATATACAAACAAAACAATTCATTAAAATAATATTTTCATGATTTTAAACTGTAGCAATTATATAGGTGGCCCACTACATTCGCGTCGGTTTATATAAAGAAAATGGTAACATATTTTCAATTTTTTGTTTGTTAAGGACTATACAGGTTCAGAAGGACCACATTTATTTGGAAATATACAGGTTGACTCAAAGGAAAATTACACACCAAAGTTGTGAAAAATTAAATGGAACACCCTGTATATTATGACATATTTTGATAGTACAGACTAAATAAAGGCAAGTTTGTGTTAGATTTCTTATGCCTAACTCAACTCGTTAACGAGATAATTAACTATTCTTCAAAATATAGATCCAAATTTAAGAGGCACGCCTGTCATGCATATTGAAGCTAGATATTTTAAACTATATTTATTTTTTAACTAAAGCATTAGACTTGATAATAAAATAAAAGTAATGCAAAAAATTATACAGGCTGAACAAAAACATACTTTTAATTTTCGCTATCTTTAAAGGCAAGTAACTTTCTTATTTTAAATGGAACACTCTGTATTTATTACCTTATTTAGATTCTAATTTTAACGGTCTTTAAGATTGTGTTAATGCTTCCTATACCTATCTGTTATAGTTTTTTAGTAATTTAGAATTTTCTTTTTCAAATATTAATACCTAGCCATTATTTTTTTATTTAAGTAGGCTTGGACAAAACTGCTGTTATTATTCAACATAGATAGACGATAATAATCAGCCTAAGTTTTCAACTGGCCCCTGCAGCTCCACCATCTCGCGACGAGGAGGAAAGCGTCAACACCCGCATTTATACAGAGTGATTGCAATTGCTTTTTCTTGTTTTGTATACTTGTTGTTTTGAATAAAGTTGTTGTTGAGTAAAAGTTTAACGTTTTTTAAGGGGTTTTAATCTTGTTTAATCGGAAACTGTTTGAAGCTGTATTTTACTTTACTTTATTATATAATAAATAAAGAGTTCACGCTAAAGTATAAAATTCGAAAAACAAATTATTTTCTTTTTGACGTGATATTTATTACATTAAAACGTTTTATCAATTTTTGATCATATTAATATATCCCCAATATTAATTTTAGGTGAAGGTTAATATATCTATATCTATATCTGACGTTTGAAAATCTCATGTCCAAGAAGAAGAAATCTATAAATGAAATAAAAAAGTTATTTTATTTCAATGCGCTACATATCATCGATGACCCTTTCATGGGCATTCTTTTTAGTATCACATCTGACACCTTTTGTCTCATATTTTTTATTTTTTTTTTTCCATAAAAGTGATCGCTGGCGGTGGATCATTTTAAATTGACCAGATTGCATATAAAACATATACAACATGGTTTAAAAATATATAAACATTAAAACTTATTTTTTTCTATTTACAATTTAATAATACATGCTTTAATAAGGTGATCGATACACTTGTCCAACAATTATTATTATGTTTATTCAGCGCAAAGGTCATAATCAGAAACTAAATCTTCAAGTAATTAATTACAAGACAAATTAAAATTAATGCATTGATGTTTAACCACAACATACGATATAAGAATGTACAGGGTTGATCAACTATGCTGACAATCGAAAATATCTTGTACACAACAAAGTAATTCACAAAATAAATTTATAAAAATTAAAAAAGAAAATTCCAAAGAGAAAATGCAAATTTTGTAATTTGTATTTGGTTCTCTTTAAAGTCATTTCGAAGTCAATTTAGTTTTTGTTTTTTTAAATTGAAATTCTATTAACCTAACTTAATATCAGCATTGTGTTATGAAACTTTATTCGAGCCCTAAGAACAAGATCTGTTCTTCTATTTCTATTAAGTCTAAATGAATTGGTAAAGTATAAATAAATAATAAATGCCCAATCTGCTTTTTATTTTAAAATCTTTACACTACATGTTTCGGCTTTTCGTCATTATCAGGTGTAAAACGTTTGTAGAAATTAATAAAATAGTTTTTGGTGTTTTCCAAATAAAAAAAAATAACATTTTTTTCTTTATTACGTATGCTTTTATTTTTGTTGTTATTTCATTACTTTATACAGTCATGGTATTTGTAGAGTTGCAAGAAAAAGCAATAACAGATCCAAAGAAAGACAAAAAACACAAGTAGCGAGATTACCTAATTAATAGCACAGAAAATAATTACGAGCAATAGAAACAGGTAAAAAATACAGCTAAGTTAAATTGGTAATCGCTGCAAAACAAACGAAAGTGGATAGAATTGGAAGAAAAAGTAGAAAATAATTGTTAGCTAACCAGAAATTATTCTAAAGAGCACTAAAATCTGTAAGAAAGACTAAAACAGCAGAGGTGACGTATATAAAAATTCAAGAGAGGGTATTTTCAAAACCTGTTCGGAGAATATAGGGAATTAGAAAAAGAAGAACATACGGGTAATGAATGTAAATCAAGGATATTTGAAACTGATTATACAACGATGGAAGAACTTCAAGAAACTATAAGAGAACTCAACAACGGAAAAGTAGTTGGTGAGGATAAGATAACAGGAGCAATGTTAAGAACTTAAGAGATAATAGAGTGTATCTACTATTGAAGGTATACCGGAAACAATAGAATGAGAAAATGAAAAAAAACGATTGAAGAGTGTCACTGATAGTGCCAGTATACAATAAGTGGGACAGAACTACATACACTAGTGCAATGTTTAATTATTTTTCTTGTTTTCTTTTATTTCTATTCAGAAATTTGCTTTATTTTTCACACTGATATGTATTTAACCATTAGAATAAATTGTTTAGTTTTTCTATTGGTGTTCCACTCAAAACTACGTTTTATTAAAGGTGGACAAATAATTATGGACGGTAGTGTATATGCGATAATTACAAAGAAATTTTACTGAGTACAGCAATAAAAACATATGAAAAGATCACTGATAAGGAGATAAGACGTGTAGCAGAAAACTCAATAGAAGACACATCACAGAGTGGTCTCAGAAAAGGATGCAGTATACAGGAACGCATATGGGGTGATTTCTTAAAAAATGACCCAAATATTTCGAAAACTAAAAGGAATTTAAAATTTGTCAAAAGCAGATCTACTTTTAATTCAAGGAAAAAACAGTTTGGCATATGAAATACATTTTTGACGTTCATAGAAGCGCGCCCACGCGTACCTCCTCACAAATTTTAAGTGGAACGACACATCGTGTGGTACCTCGAATGAAGGCTTATTTTATTAGGATTATGGTGATGTATAACTTGTTCTCTTTTGGTTTAGTTTATCATCGAAAAATGATAATTTTCATACTCTACAATCTTACAGTTAGTTGGGCATAGAAACCGTAAACACAAAATAAACTAAGCCGCTGATGTTATTTTTAACAACTGTCACATTAGTTGCTGTTATTTAACTTCACCTATAATATGTAAAGTAAAAATGGTACTGTATTGCTGAGAGGGTGGAAGTGACCCAAATGCAATTATTGCAAATCCAAATTTGGTAAAGGACATTTGTTTTAGTGATGAATGCTCTTTTTTTCTTAAAAGGACATGTGAACAAACATAATATACGATACTAGAGTGATAAAAATCCCCATATTATAAGAGAGGAACATACCCAGAAGCCTCAAAAAAAAAAGTAATGTTTGGGCAGGAATACTAAATGATTCAATTGTTGGGCCCATTTTCTTTAGAGAAACATTAACGGGTGACGTTTTTTGAATATGTTGGAGAACATCATCGATCCGCTAATAACTGAGAAAGTGAAAAACCAGCTTGATGCAGAAGGTAATCAAATCCTCGATGAATAGCAATTGTTTTTTCCAGCAGGATGGTGCTTCTCTGCATTATGCTGGAAATGTACGTAACTTGCTTAAGCAAAGATATGCAAATTACTGGATTGGTAAAGGTGCAACGATTGAGTGGTCTCCGCGATCATCAGACCTGACAAGTGGGGTCATTTAAAGTTAGTAGTTTATAAGACTCAACCAATAGATTTAATTGCTTTACGTCAACGAATTATTAACGTATTGCTATGGCATGGCACCCCGGTTATTTGACTTCAATGGTGTTAATTTTCGAAGATCAAGCTTTGGCTTTGCCGCGCGCAAATTCTCACTGTAATTTAATATTTGTGTATTTTGCTAAGAATTTAGTAGTTTTGTTTGATGTATTTTTATTGTTCAGTTAGTTAGTTTATTTTCTTTCCTTTATATGTTTAGCTTTTGTTCATGTCTTAGGTCCTTCTTAAAAGGCATTTTCTATGATTTTTGCGGCTGACGCAGCGCGCGCAATTGCTATTTTGTATATACGCGATGAGAGGCCTCTAAAGGAACGCAGTGTCTGAATTATTGTCGCGTATGTAAGTATATTGTAAATTTTGAAGCTCTTTGCATCCATTTTGCCCATCTTTCATTTGTAAGGATTTGTTCGTTAATTTGTAATTTGATCATTCAGACAACTCAGTTTATTAATGGTGTTATATTTTTGTGCACAATTTATGTATAAGGCCGTTATAATTTTTCTAGAAGTGACCGCGTTAAAGAGTTTAAATTTTCCGTTTTTTGTTAGTTTTAATTTATTGATTTTAATCACCTCGGGTAGGTGAACGAGTGCTTCGTGCTTGATTTTAAATTTCATTTGATTGTACTTGTTTCTCCACGTGTGATTTAACCATAGATAAGATATAACTATTAGAAAGAGTTTAGACCATTGCGCATTCGCGAACTTTCAGATTGTGTAAAACCGCCATTTGATGCATAGATCAGCTGTTGTTGTAGTAGTTTGTTTGGGAGGTTTATAAACCCATTGTTTTGAGGTTATTCGTGTTTTATATTTCGTAATATTTAAGCTTTCATATATTATTTCGATTAAAGTTGTTTAGTAATTAGTAGTTTATTAAAGTGTAATTAAATATTGAATAATACGTTGTTAGTAAATAATTTATTTGGTTGGACCATTTTTTTTAATATTTTAAAAGAGTTTATATTTCTTAATACTAAACCAAGAACATTAGTGAGGTGTGGTATTATTACTGTGAATAGTTAGATGTGAATTAGCGTTTATGTTGTAGAATGTCTTGCTGCGTACCGGGTATAAGCATCCGTAGATTGGTATCCTCTGATGACAACATCAGTTTCCATCAGTAAGAGACCAACTATAATCTACTTGCTATGGTTATGTGGTATAACTTTATTGCATTCTCCTTTGTGAAGAGTGCTTGTTGCAGTTAACGTCTGCTGCAAAGAATCTGAGAGAAAAATAAATATACACTGTCGTAATGAAAGAATAAAGGTATTTCTGCACTGTTGACACAAACATAGACATGACATGTATTCTATTTCAGATGATAATAGTCAGCTGATCCGAGAGATTAAGAATATGTATTGGTAATTTCAGCATATCGCAGACAGTTCCTTGAAGAACATCCGATCTTATTAACAAAGTGATCATTGATGTTATTGTAAAATACGGCTTCATAGTTTGGTGAAATTAAATGCAAGAACTGCAAGTCGAATTAGTAAGAAAAAAAAATAAACGAACTTATATTTGTGTTTAGCCACCAATAAAGAAATGTCATATGACATAATGTGTATTTACTATACCCAAGAAATATGAAATAACCTAAAAACTTCAAATTCCAAGTATTAAGTGTATTAGCTTATACTTTGATAAATAAAATGGAATTAAATATCAATGTAATGTCTTTCTAGCAGTACAAAATACTATTCCTGTATGTATATAGTATAATACTAGTGTCAAAAGGAAGTATGAGCATTTATTTATTTTTTTATTTTTAAATATTACCATTACGTCCTTGTTTTATGTTTAAATGTTTTTTCACGACCCTGTCATGCATCAAAATGGCGGCCTCCATGTGATCTGAACACTGCGCAGCTCTAAGCTCTATCTATATATTTATCCTTGTCTATGGATTTAACTTAATTGTAGCTTGCTTTGATTTTGTTTTGAGACCACGTGAATTTTTTGTGGTATATGAAATTCCTTCTAGAACGAATCCACCATTTTGTTTGCTAAAGGATTTGCATTGTCCTTTTTAATTGTAAATTCACGAAGGGGTTATTTTAATCCAAGACATTCAGTCTTAAGGTTTTTTTCCCCTGTTGTTTGTAATTAAATGTTTTTTTTTTCTTTTTATACAATAAATTTAATGATTGTAAATATATTTTAAAGAAAGTCAAATTTTACAAACGCCCACTATTACTTTTCATGAAAGTTACTCTGAGCTCAAAGAATCTCTTGGCCCTTTTTAATTCATATTTGCTGAGCTAGCTAAATTAATTTTGTCATTTTTAATTTCTTTAAACTTATATGCTTGTACGATCAGTTCACAGCAGTATGTAGAATATTCCAAGGGGAACCTTTGGAAAAGTGAGACAAGAATTTGAAAACCGGCTTTGCTACTGCACGGACAACAACGGTGCCTATTTTGAGCAGTTATAGTGAATATTTTGTTGTTTTTTTAATGTTACTGTTTTTTTTCTTTTTTTTAATTGTTACTGTCACATTAAAGACTTACTGACTTACTAAAGCAAAACTGATCATTTTACCCCCATTACCCCTTCCCCCTCGTATACGCGCGTGTCACTAGATTATATCATACATATCTCACATGATACGAAAGATAAAAATTCTCAAATTTACATAGATTTTTTGCTGTTTTGTTCTTAAATGGAATAATTCCAACATTAAAATTGCATTTAAAACTTTCTTATTTTATATCGATTCGAATAGTACCTCATGTGCAGCACAATATTTCATGTAATACCCAAGCAATTCTATATAAATATTCTAAAGCACTTACAGTAAATTTGAGAATTACAGACTTTTTTTATATTTTAAATATCCCTTTAACCAAGTACTTTTGTTCTACAATAACGAATTTTAAATTACCCAAAAGAAAAAAAAAAACAATTTTTAGTGTAATATCAGAAAAATAAGTTATTTATGTTTTCTTTTTTTTTTGGAAAATTGACTAAAACTTAGAACGTCTTGGAAAAATCTATTTAACTTGTAACTAAAGTAAATGTGGTTGATATGGTTCCCATTTCCTTCCCCGATTGCCTGTTCAAAACTTTACACCGCGTTTCAAAACACAGCCTATATACTTCGATTTGCCAAGATACTCGATCACCCTGTATATTCGAAAACAAACTAAAAATTAAACTTTATGAGATCCGCCAATTCGAATGCTCAATTACTAAACTCTACCAATCAGATCATACCCTCAAACAATGATCGGTTGAAACATGCCGTGCTTCAATCGCATATGCGCCTTCATATTGTCCTTACGAGTGAAGGTCTGTTGGCACTTTGGACACCTATTATGCTGGGGTTTGTGTATCGAAGCGTGGTGCCAACGATTAGTTACCGTTTTTCCGCAAACGTTACACTTGTACACGCAAGGGTTCTCCGCGACTTTGGTAAAGATGTCGCAGTAATCTTTTATGGATAATGTCCTATTCTCGACCTCCAGGTACCTATGATAGTGTTGCTGCGGTGAAGCGTCCATCATTTCCGCAGATATCGGTTCGTCCTTTATACTATGCAGACTGTCTGGTTCATAGAAGATGTGCCCGATTTGTCTCGCTTGGTGTTCGTGGTGGAATGGTGATGGTTGTTGGTCATCTTGTTCCGGCCATCCAGCTGGAACAGATACAACCATCACCATACCGCTACATACTGTACAGTTTTTACATGCTTTATGATAAGGAAATGCGATTTTAAATAATATTAAACAGTGAAACGGTTCTAGGTTAGTACCTTATTACATAGTAAAACATATTATATTATTTAAGATATACAGTAGAAGTCACATTTATAGCGTAAGACACAGCGAGTAAGCACATGATCTTCATCAATTAAGATGTATACACGTTGGCCAGAAAAGAGTGGATAAGCGCCAGGTAAAGCGATTCTTTATTCAATTTTGAGGCGATAATCTTAATTCAAGAAAGTTATACGGTCCTTTCGTAAGTCACACGAGACCATCAAAACCAACAACAAGGACACAAGGACCAAAATTTAGCAAAATTCCTTAAATTTATCTATGTAAAATCATTGTGGTGAAATTTAGAAATGGAATTGTCATTAATGCCTTGACATAACTAATCGATTAATACCAATACTGTCCACTTTTAACATTTCTTCATTGGCATTTTTTAAATTAAAGCACAATATGTAAAAATTTAAATGCGAATGGAGGGGGCGTTTTAGGCAGGCAACCAATCTACCCAAGTCGTATAGTTGTGATCCGTAATGCATCAATTCTTTTAAAGCCTAATATTTCAATTTTTAGTTAATTGTTTTCTTAAGGCGTTTTTGCCGAATATCGTTAAACCATGTTTATAAATTATAAAACCGTGACTTTTATTATCAAAATTGAGACGTTACAAGTTATTAGTATTCCAATAACTTTCCCTGTGTTTTTAGAGGTAGTGGAAGTAGCAACTGTCAAAACTTGACGTATTGTGAAATGACAGTGACATTAGTATCTCTATTACTACTGTATTTGCAGTTTATTGTGCGGAAATACAACGAATAAATAGAAATAAGATTCACATGAATGCTTTCAAATAACAATAATTATTCAGAAGCAATTGTCAAAAAAAGCTCTGCAACGAGATCGGTTTGCATCAATGGCAGCGTTGTTTTTCTAGAATGGGCATACTTTTATAAGCAGCATTGAATAATTACAAATGTTTTATGTCATGAGAATCAATAATTGAAGATGCGAGTGGATGAAGGATCTTTTTTGCATGAATCAAGGTGTTTTGTACCCATCTTTCGCATAGCACCAGAGGGATGGGACTTCCATATAAATTCAATGAACATTATTTAGTCGCATCCTACAAGCGGTGATTTGTACTAACGTCATCTATCTCGCTCATTCACTATTCTCGGCAATCGCGCTCCGATCACTCGTTTTTTGTTTATTGATGCCATTTTGACAAAATTTGCTGGCGTCGTTTCGCATCGCGGTGTTATGCACGTTTTTTGGTTATTTCGAAAGTTTTGTAAGTGTGAAATGTATGTTATAACATTTAGTATGCCAGGTAGTGTATTGATCGAACGATTTGCAGTAAGTAGACGTGTATAATTAAGATTTATTTAGGGTTATGCATAAGCCAGGTACACTTTCTAGAGAATTCTTCTGGAGACATTGCATTGCAATCTGCAGCAAGAAAATTGCTCCCGCATTTATTATGTAAGTTATTAATATTTACAAATCAATTTTGATTAGTACATAACAAGAAAAACAAGTGATCTAATCAATCTAATAAAGCTATAATCGACTATAATGGTAATATAAATTTATGTTTATTAGGTGCATCAGATCCATCGATAATATCAAGAAATGTTTCCCCCATCTCACCTTACATCATAAAAATGTACGCGTAAGTTAAAAGTAAACATTCTAAGATATACCACCACCACCATAATCAAAGATATTATTATAGGTAAGTGCCGGCAGTACGGCTGAGAAGGAAGGGTGCATCATTGCCAATCTTGAAAGTCAAGCAGCAATATGCGGTACCGGTTGTTGGTTGGGTCACCACTCGGACAACACTTCTCAGTGGCTCGGTGTGTTCCGGCACTCTAGCCAAGGGCCTTCAAGGCCTGTAGTGCTGAATTGTTATTATTATTATTATAGGTAAATACATCGTTTTTAGTTAATGCAGCATGACAATGTCAATTAACTCCTTCGAAAGGAAGACTAAGTCGTAGTGAACCCCATTACGGTCATTGGATTGGGGCTTGAGGCATAATATCGAGGGTATAGAGCGAGAACCCAAGAAATCAAAACCAGATCTGGAAGTGATTTAATGACAGCGAATCAAAAATTGGCTTTAGTAAATAAATGCAAGCAAAATAACCACAACCGATTTAGATAACAAAAATATTTTTGGGAGAAAAATTAAAAATTTATTAGTGAGTTTCCTCTAGACGATTATAGGGGAAGGAAACTATAAACTAAATTTATTATGTTAATGGAAAAGCTCTTAACTAATTTTAACCAAATATTACTAGAAATATATTCTTTAATGCTAAATTAGTAATATAATTTCAAATATTAGGTAACCTAACTTTTAACTCTCAATAATCTTTTAATTTGTATAGAAAACTCCCTGCAAGGAAAATCTTGATTCGAAAATCACTTGTCTAGTATACGATCGAGTTAAAACTAAAGTCTGATTTATTTGCACTTATCAGGTTTTCAGTCATGTTGTTTTTTAATTTTTTTTTAAACAAATTGAAAATTTGCTTGAAATGATACTTGTTAGATTTCATGTTTATAGTCTACATACTATTTGGATTTTAGATTATTTATCTGTGGTTTTATTTTGCGACAAATATATTATGTTAATGATTTTACATAGGGGCATTTGTGTAAGACTCGTTTGACTGGTATTGTATTTATTTATGTATGAGAAATATGGCTTATTGGTTACAATAAAACACAAAAAAATTAATTCAGGACAGTAAGCTTTCAATGAACTTTGTGATTTTTCTCTTCAAATGCTTAAGGGTATCCTTATTATAGTTCATTTATTATAGCAGACGAGGTACTACGTGAGTCAGTTTGCTATGACGTCACGACCGTGTTGCAAATTTTCTGTTCGTCAAAACGTAAACAAACCGTTAGGTTGTTTACACCGTTAGGTTATTTAATTGTCAAACACTTTTGACAGGTGAATAAACAAACTCTTAAAAATAACATTTACCGTTAATATTAGTGATGATTATTTTTGAAAATCAGGATTTAAAGTATGTTAATCATGATAGCAGTGGAAAAAAATAACAAAAAAGCACAAGTGAGTACAATAAATTTAATCGGGACCATTATCGCTTAAAGTATTCACAGTAACGATTAGTTTGCAAGTTTCTTCTCTATCCAAACCAGTCTCTCTGATTTACTACTTCTGAATTTCGTTTCCAATATGTTGTACACCAAGTACGTCAAATTTCCAGACTAATTTAATTCAATCCGCTTTATACTATTATATGCATCCTCCGATCTGCCATATTTCATCCATCGTTTCGTAATAAACTTCCTTTTCTTTGAGAACAAATAATATCTACCACAACAATGTGTTTCAACCATACAAAAGTCTTTTCTTTAAGAACACTGTCCAAAACGTTAAATGTGTTATGTTAGTCTGAAAAAATGTATGTGAAAGAACCACTTCTGTAAACAATATTTTGTAATTACTCACTGTTTTCGTACTTGTCATAAATTGTGTTTCCATAGCACATTGACAATAAGTAGAATAATCAATTTTTACAACATTTATTTCGTATGCATTTTCGTTTTGGGTTAGTGGATGTAATTCCTTTTTACTCATGGATGAAATTTGCTTATGTTTGCAACATGAATGTTTAGAACACCTCGTTACTCTCTAAAAGCGAAATACTGTAAAGAATATGACATTAAAAATATATGGATTTTATACTCTCGCACGAAAGTTAACGGAGTAATGCCATTGTTCTCACGTTCTGCGTCGAAATACACGATTAAGGAAACTATTAACTCCTTCGATTGTTTACACAATGGTTTCGATATGGTTTAGTTGTAATAACTATTTATTTTAAATAAATATATACCAAGTATAAACGCAAATTCCCACACTTTACTGCAAATCCAGAATATAACCCTTTGACAGTTGACAGCAATAACTAAATTGGTGGGAATACATTGGAAGATGGGACAAGCATGCAATTTTGAAAGCAGTAGGCACCAACATAGTATCTTAATTGACATGAATAAGTTATATGTTAGTTTGGTTATTTTAATAATATGGTATTGCATGGCCCGAATTTGCAAGTAATGACGTACCTCGTCTGTTATGGTAAATGAAGTATATTTTATTGATTCAAAGATTGAATGGATTTATAAATCACATTGATAGCTTTTGTTGTAGAACGATTAAGGTAATTTGGAATAGAGAACAAGGAGGATTAGATAGTGTTCTCGAGTTTTAGATCAACAATTTAAGTTCACGTCACCAGTCTATAAATTTATTTTATGTATCTATCGTTTTACCTGCTTAAAATTAATTAGGTATAAGGTATATCCATTCCAGAAAAACGGCGTTATCATTGATGCAAACCGATCTTCTTCCAGAACATGTTTCTCTGTCCTATCTTTGACATACGTTGATATTTGCTTCTTCTAAATAATTATTGTTATGTAAATGCATCCATGTGAATATTATTTTATTCGTTGTATTTCCGCAGAATAAACTACAAATGCAATAATATCGATACCAATGTCACTTTCATTACTTTCATTTCACAATACGTCAAATTTTGACAGCTGGCGGTAATATACCCGGAGAAAATTATTCGAACACTAACACTATAACGTCTTAATCGTTTGGACAATGAAATGCACGGTTTTAAATGTTTATAAATATGTATGATGCAAGAATATTCATAGGCAAGCTGTTCGTCTGACTTAAGAAGGCACTGTACAACTTTTCTCAATTAAGATTATCGACTGAGAATTAAACAGAGATTTGTCCTACGTGGCGTTTGTCCGCATTTTTCTGACCACCGTGTATAACTGTTCGTATTTGGGATGGCGCGTGGGTATACCGTATCAATTTCAGCTGATTAGCGACGCATTAAATATGCGTATGCCACCACGGAACTCATTCATTAGAAGATTTCAAGGTTTTCTGCTATTTGTGAATTTTAAACTTTCAGGCTAAGAATAATGCATTCTAAAATATTTCCGATATTGTACGACTTCCGGAAGATCCGGAAACTGCCATCAACTTTCTTAATTTAAATGGAGCACCTGTATATTATTGCATTTTTGCATTCTACGATATACTGTATTAAGTTGTCCCATGTATATTTTCAACTGCTGTTATTGTGACTTAAGGAAATGAGGACAGAACTAATAAAATGAAATTTTTGAAGTGTTTCAGAATTATAATTAATGGCCTGTTACCACTATAGGACAATTTAAAAAAAGATGCAAGCATAGAGTATCTCTTTGTTAGAAGATTGAACCAAGACGCCCTGGAAAATTATTTTGGGTCTATAAGGCAGCAGATTGGAAATTGTACTCATCCACGCCTATTCAATTTCAAAGACCTTTAAAAAGTACTTTGCGTGAAACTTTTAATCCAGGAAATGAAAACTGCGAAGGAGACTTTATATGTCTGTGAATTTGGTGGAGCACAACAATCAATTGAGGTAAATGAAGCAGTGAAGTTATGATTCCATGTAAATCTCCAATCGATACAGAGTACCAAAGTAGTTGTGTTTCACAACAAAACTTTAGGAGATATATTATTTGTGAATACCTAATTAAAAAGTGTTTTTACAAATCCACTCTTGTGATATTTGTGTTGCTTTTGCCCAGGAACACAAGGATTTGGATGATTCTTCACTCTTCTGTTATTTTAAATGCCAATCAGGAAACATTTGGGAATCTTAAAATGCCGAACGATAACTTTGTTTCTTATATCGCTCAAATGAAACTAGTTTTTGAGAAATATTTTGAATTTGTTTCGACAAAAGATAATGCTATTCAGCAACTAGTGAAAATATGTAAGCACATTTATTTTAGACACGCCTGTCAGAATTCTCCTGTACTTTACCTTTTAAAATTATTCTGTAGAATTAAATTATTTTACACTTTAAAATATTGCAATCGAAATAATCGCAATCTCTAAAGCTTCGCATATTTCCTGAATTAACAGTAAAAACTTCAAACCTGCATTGACGAAGATGGATTCTTTTTCACAATAAGCCAATTCGCTTTATTCTTTTATTTGATAAGTATTTCATATTTAAAAAGGAAGAAAATCTGTGCTGAACGTATCTATTACTCCCATTTTCATAAGAAACAGTTTAAAAAAAAAAGGAAAACAACGGTTAAAGACACTTTTTTCAAATAAGCCTACTACGGTCCTGATGGAAGTGAATTTTCGTTTCCTAAGGCTGGCCCAAGAATTACCAGAAGAAAGAAACGTACATCAAGGGTTTTGACAGAGACGCCAGAAAAAAAAAATCGAAGAAGAAACATTAAATCGTTTAGCAAAAAAAAAAAAAAAATACTATAAATTGGGAGAAAGAGCAAAAAAAGGAAAATCTCAAAGTTACATTGAACAAACAAAAAAAGATAATAGAAAGTAGTGATAGTGAAAGCAATTATTCTGTTCACGATGATTCTGATACTTTGAATTTGAAGAAAGTATGAAAGAACCAGAAAGAAATCCAGTAGACCTGGAAAAAGGAGACTTCGTCATTGTAAAAATTGCTACAAAGAAGTTAGTTAGACACTACCTTGCGCAGATTGAAAACGTCATTGCCAATGAAAGCGAATATATAGTTAAATACCTAAAACGTCATTTGATCAAAAAAAAAGAAGATTCCTTCAAATTCTTTTTACCAGATGATGCTGAAAGAAGTAACACGACGTTACTTGGTGATGAAGATATTATTCTGAAACTACCAAAACAACAACAGTTGGGCACCTCAAGAACGATTGGCCGTTTTATCATTCAATGTTGATTTTAGTGACTTCAATATTATTAATGTCGCACTGTTCGTATTATATAAACTTTTTATGTTTATCCAACAATAACAAGTTCTTTTTTATATGTTTAAACCTGCCCCTAGCGTGTTCAAATCCTCCCCCAGTATAGATTCGGGGAATGTTTGTTATTTGAACCCTAGAATAACCAATAACAAATTGCTCCTACTAAAAATCATTCAAGGAGATCTTATTTTTTATTTACATGTTCTACAACACAGAAAAAAACATATAATAAACCTAAATGTATACAGTCTTAATTATAACAAAAATCCAAGTTGGCACCTTGAACCAAACTAAAAAAAAACCACCCTAAAAAGGGGAAAAAATAGTGATAACTTTGAACTGAGTAGAGGGAATTAGTTCTTGATTTTTTTGTAGAATGCTCATAATCAGTGTTTATTACCATGTTTTTTTTTTGAAGGTGATAGCTTAAGTAATTCATTGAGGAAAAAAAATTGAATTTTTCACCCATTCATGCTAATAGCTCGAATGGGGTGGCATCCATTGAGCTAATTTTTGGTTTTTACAGTATGTGTGACACTAGTACTCATTTGCTTTAATTTCAGCCCGATAGTTTTAGGGACACTTTTCAATGGCTTATCGGAGCAGAATCTTTATGAACTTTTAATGGACGGGTTCCGTTAATGACCCTGTATATTAGAAAAGGACAACTGCCCTATGTAGTCACCAGAAACTATCTTTCTTACTATAAATTATAACTAAAATCAAACTAACAATACACCAATACATTTTGTTATAATATATATATATATAGAGGTTAAAACGGAAAAATCAGCTACTGATTCTGATGTTCCAATATGTTGGTGAAATAAATCAAATTACTTGTTCCGAAATGAAACAAGAATTAGGTTTCAATAATGTATATTTAATTAAGGCTTTGTTACGTTTCGGGACCTTTGCAAATTCGCCCCTTCTTCAGACCTAAATGATGGAAAATTACAATTTTACAAAAACTTATTAACTAAAAATAATGAAAGGGAACTTACAGTCGCCCAAAATTACGGTACTTAGAAACAAAATGGTGGCCTCATAATCGAACTGACGAACTTAAAATTTTTATCTTGAATAGCTAACATTGGTCTTCTAATTAAAAAATTCGGACAACACCAATTAACACACATTAAAATTGAAGTAGAGATAAAATTGATGTAAAAGGGACAAAACTACAGATTAAAAGCTGAAGAGGCTAAAACAGCCCCGAGGATGGAGAGAGACTGCGGGAAATCTTTTTGTTTAATAGTTTAAAATTTTGAACAGAAAATGTTTAAATGTAGAAGTATATAAGGCGGACTCATAAAGTCGCAGTACCAGAAATAAAATTTAAGTTATATTTTAATTTTTAAATTGTGTATTAAATTTTTGTAATTATTAACTATATTTTGTGTTTGTTCTTTAGAATTTAGATTGTTTTTTATTTTATATATTGCTAAACTTTCCAAAAATACCCTTTTTATTGTAGTTATTCTCGCAAAATAAAAATTTTACATTATCAAATCAACAGAGTGGTTTTCATCTTTAAATGGGCGCCAAAGAGCATTTTTTCGGATTAACCCTAGCATCGCTCTTATGTTGTGTGGCTCGCTCCGCCATCTCTGTATCGTTTGCCCAATATAATAACGCGAACAGTCGATGCATTGAACAGCATACACTACATTGCTTTGTTGACTGTGAGGCAAGCCACATTTCAAATTCGTAAATTGCTTTCTGCAAGGAACAGCTGAAGTATATGCCAGGCGTATGGGGGTATCCTTGAAAAGTCCATTGAATTTGTCTGTTAAATTTGGTATGTACATTAAAGAAACATATGTAGGTTCAATTTCTTGGTTATCAAAGGTAGGCCGAAATCCAAGCCCGTAGAAACAGCAACCTATTTACCATACACTTGGATACTGGTTTAATAAGAGTATTGTCTTAAGGTATTTGAGATCGGTAAGTAAGAATTCCTCATGACTGATTCTCATGATTCTGTTTTTCATTGCCAGGACTAAGCCAATCTTATAACGCGTGGGACAGCAAGATTGATAGTTAAGTAATCTGTTTGAGTTCGTCGGTTTCCTGTACCAAGATAGCCTGACCCTGGTACCTTGCCTGTGTATCAGGGTGTCCAGAAAGGTAGGGTATTATTAACCTCCTTCTCATAAGTAAACTTAAGTTTGATATGAAAACTGTTGAGAATGTTCAAAGTATTATTGATTTCATTTTCAGGGATAAAACAAGCAATATCATCTACATATTGGCACAGAAAACCGAAAACAAAAGTAATCTTATCATGCAGCTTTTTTAGAACCGTGGTCATAACCATATATATATATCATAAACTAAATCAATCCGTTTATTAATACAATATTTATATAAAGAATTTGAAAAATTGTAAAAACTAGAAATTACCATTAATATGGCACAAATCACATCGTAATATAAATCAACCGTTCATGAAAAAATAAAAGAAAAAACCAGACACAATCATATAAGTCATTCGAATGAATAACACAATTCCCGCCATACTAATTTTTTGCATGATTCCTATTCGTGTGAGACGTGAGATCGCCCTTCCTCTTATAAGCTTTGCCACACACCTTGCACACGTGACTAGCCTCAGTGTGAAATTGGAAGATGTGCGATCCGAGATTCGCCACTGTCGCTTTACAAAAGGTGCACTTGAAACGTGTCGTATTGTCTTTCTTCACCCAACCGGAATTAGGCTCAGAGTCGTCACTGCTATCCTCAACATCTATGGGAGCTTCTTCTTCTACCGGCTGCTTTTGCGCCTCTTCCCCTTCTTCGTCGCGATGTTTTCGTTTCTGCCCTTGTATAACTATATCGGATAAGATCACGATGGATTTGCCCTTAGAGGAATCCTCAGAGGTGGAAGAAGTCGGTTCCGGGGATGCTTTTTTAGTGGAGATTGCGAATGGATTAACGTGTAATGTTTTCGATTTGTGTTTTTCTTTCGTTTCCGTCGGGGATTGTCTTGGCCTTTTCCGCTTGGCCTTCTTGGGAATCTTCGAAAACGCGCGATAGATTCACGTTAGTCTCTTGCGAGGAATCTTTTGAGGTGCCCTCGCCGTAATCCTTTTGAATTTTAGTCTTCAATGATGTGGATTTTTGTTGGATGTTCGCAACCGCCAGAGGATTTTTATAGAGGGTTTGAGTGCGTTTGTTCTCCTGCCGTGGACTTATCAGCAAACGATCTCTCGTTTGCTTATCATTCGGTTTCGATAGAATTCCTTCAGTTTGGGATTTTGACGCGATCTCCTCAGCTTGTTTATCTTCCTTCCCCTTTTGATTCTGATTGGTGATTTCTTCGTTTATGCTATCGGGGGAATCCAACCCCGTTTCCTTCGATGCGTCATCGCCCTCAGCCAACTTCCTCCTCTTATTAGTTCTACTCCTCTCGGTGAGCGCTACCACATCTTCATCGGAACTGTTACAAATCACGTCGATTTCAGAATCGCCACAGCTGGATTTCCTATTCACTTCTTGCGAATCGCAAATCATCTCAGACAATTGACTCCTTACGTCCAAACTGATGACGATATCCTTCCTAAAATCATCCACCGAAGAGCCATTTTCCTCCAAATTGATGACGACGACTTCTTGCCTAGATGCCGCCTCATCTTGCCTGCAAAAATTGGTTATATCGGCCAAAATTGGCGACGGCGTCTGCGCTACAGTTGTCTCATCGGAACTGTTATAGAGCACATCGATTTCCGAATCACCACTGGCCCTTCTCTCCCCGTGAGGTTTATCAACCGCAGGCAATTGACTTCTCTGGTCTGAAATATCTTTCCTTGAATCATCAACGGAACCGTTCTCGTCCAAATTGATGACGGCTACTTCTTGTCGAGTGCCCAGTGGTTCGTTCCACCTTCGGCAAAGATTAGCTAGGTCGGCTAAAATCGGCGAAGGAGCTGGGATCTCCTCCGAACTACTCGTAATATCGTCAACGATTATGACAGATTTCGAAGCCGAGGTCGCAGCATTGCCGGACGAAGTAGAGGCTGGAATCGGAAGAGAAAGGTGAAACGTCAGGGGTTGGCAGTTGTCAGTGTGTGATCAGATAAGCTAGTCTTTTAATATCGTGTTTATTTTGAAACAACCGGGCGTGTTTGCGGTCACGGCTCTCGTGTACCTAAAACTATCATACAAATTATTAGAACGTGATGAATGTTAATCGGAATTTTTAAATGAATCGTGTTATAGTATTCAGGGTTATCTATAGAATGATGTCGTTGAATTAGCGATGTCAAGCAAAGTAAGTTGATCGTTGTTTGCCGCCGTTGCTCGGATATACAAATATTTTTTTTTGCGCGTCCGTTCAAAAACACTCATTTTGCAGTACTTCCGGCAACAAAACTGCCGTTTTCCTGCCTAGGCAGGCAAAAATGTCACTAAAGGTTGGCCACATTAGATTCCACATGACAGACGTGTAATAAATTGTCATTAAGCTACTGTTCAACCATGCTAAGATGAACTGGTGTCCTCATTGCACCTTATTATTGATAAATAGATATTAAACTAGAACGAAAATTTCAAAAAAAGATTTATTCTCGGAAACGTCAAAATACTAATACATACTAAGGTATGTAACATGTGTGCCAACTTGTACTGTCAACTCCCTAGTGTCAAAATTTCTTTTCTATTTTCAATTCAAAATTAAGATTTGTCGGCCCAAAAAGCATTGTGTTTGGCCCACAAACCGTACTCATATTCACAAAACTATAGTTTCTGGCCTAGTGATACAAATAACTATTTTTCCGCGTTGTACAGGATATCCCATCCAAGACTGGGTCTTTGATTACAGCTCTATTTCTGATTTTAAGAAAAAAGTGTTTTACACAAAAGTTTTACAGAATTCAACCCTGCATAATCTAAAAATTTTTTGATCATACAGGCTGTTCCAAAAGTAGAAAAACACATACTTACTCCGTTATTTTAAATGGAACACCTATATACAGTCGCGAGCAAATGTTATAGGCACCCTAAATTTTGGGCGAATATCACAGTAAGAAATGAGAAAATAAGAACTTGTAGGTAATACATTATACATATGTAGTATTTTAAGGGATCTTATTAATTTGTTGCATATTAGAGTGTTTTTAGTACAGCTATAATAGTTTTTAGATGGGAGGGGGAAAGTGACATCTCGAAGACTTGATAATATATAAAAAAAAAAATAATACATTTACAAAGGGTATCTATAAAGACTATTGTGACCATAAAGACGATTATATAAACGTTGAAATAACTGTCACAAAAAAAAATGCAAGAAACATGAAACCCATTAGTTTTGTCAAAGGTGCCTATAACATTTGCTCGCGACTGTATTATCCCATTTTTAAATTCTACGAAGAAAAATAACATGATTTTATATATGCTATTATATGTCTATCTGTAATAACAACGGTATTATTTACGCTTTTGTAAATAAGGCCCGGTTAAGGCGGCGTAGTTTGTATATGCATTTGTTTTAGATATTCATATTTTAAATATCATACATGCATGCTTAGCTTGATACAACAGTGAAATTAAAATCGATATAATTACATATAGGTGTCCACTATAGTCCTGAATATTTACTTAACCTTAGCCCAAGGTAACTTGATTTTTTTTAAATAGCAGCCTATATCTTTGCTTATGCTAAATTAACCCTTACGCAAAGCCCTTTGAATTCATACTAAACATTTGTGGCGCCTCATGAAGGATATTGTGGATAATTAATTTAAAAAAAAATCCAATGTATTTTCCATTGATTTTCAAGTCAGCTTAATACAGTGGCGGCTGATCAGGTGAGGCAACTGAGGCGGCGCCTCATCGGAAAAAAATCTTTAAAAAAATGTTCAATGTTATTGACTAATATACATAGATTAAAAATTTTGCACATATTATTTCAAATATAATACAAATTTTAAAAATTTCTAGAAGAAATTATATCAATTTTCGCAATTCCCACTAAAACACGTAAAATAATGACCAGCGACTCGTAAGAATTCTAACTGAGGCGATGAATTATCGGTTCAGTTGGATGAACACAATGCATTGAAATTCATACTAAGAACTTATGCAACACACAATACGCTTCGCTATATCATACGTAATTTTAGTTGTTTAGTAAGGCGATTGATTTGTTTTCTCTCTATTTATCGGAACTTTTCTGTATCCGTCGGATTTCTTAAATATTTAAATTATATGCGCATGCTCATTTTAATACCTGCGTTAGTTTGTGTTTATATACCACGTGTTTCACCTGTAATATTACGTTTGATCGGTGTACGGGAGTGTTTAGTGTGAACATACACAACGGGTAAGACCTAAGGTAACATATTTTCTGTTCAATAGAAAAATCATGAACCTCACGCACGATATTATTATGTCTTTGCTTGAAACGCCGTTTTCACGGCGTGTCGAAGTAGAGAACCTTAAAATTTTAAATATGCAAACAAAAATCAAACCACCTCTTAATATGATTTCAAATGATAAACGGCAGGGTCGTGAATATTCAAGATCATTTAAAATATCATGGTACGAAACGTGCAAATGGCTTTGTGGCAGTGCTTATAAAGAGAGTTTATTTTGCTGGCCATGGAACTGTCTGAGTATGTTTCAAAATTTAGTAGTATATTTACAGGACAGTCCAAAACTATTCAAAATGAATTAATTGGTTGCATTGAGGAATATTTAAATGATTTTATTGAAAACGAAGTTAATCATAGTGACTGTCACTTCATTGCGGTTGAAGCTGATAATACAACCGATATTTATTATATTGCATCCTTGCCTATAAAGAACTTCAGAAATGAAATAAAATTTTCAGAGACTTTTAACATTTTCAAAAACTTACTGAATTTCCAACCAGACGAGGAATTTGTAGGGCTATTGGCGATGACTTCCCAAACAAAAAAGTCAAGGCGTTCTAAGAATAGCACCTCAACGGTGACGTGGAAATCTATTTAACTTTTGTTTGTGATCAAAAAATTTTAAGCTGTTGCAATCGCCTCACCTGGCAAATTACCCACGAGCCGCCACTGGCTTAATATACAGTCTGGTTTAAAGCGACTGTGTAAGTATTTCTCACATTGTTTGTGCTTATGGCGTTCGGCTTTGTTATGATGCGCTCGCTTACATCTACACAGTATAAACGCGATATAACTAAATAAAACCGCAAATTAGTAAGCATGTAGATATCAGTATCAGATCAAAAAATACAAAACAAATAATACGTTTTTTTGAAAATAGAAAGAAATTTAATGTCATTTGATTAACAAAAACTATATTACCGATGTTTTGTAGGCTTTGTTAATTGTCTATTACCATAACCTATCCAACAACCATTATATTTAATTAATAATAGTTAATAATAACTGAAAATCAAAGCTATCAAAAAAATAATTTGTTTTATCTAATGCGTTTTCAGCGATTTCTTTTTTTCTGGGGGGCTACTTAGAGAAACTTGTGTTTAAGAAAGAGCCATCCACGTTGGAAAATAGAATGAGTATATATACTATAAATTTTGATAATTAAAAATTGCTACATGTAAATACTTTTAATTAAGGATGTATCTTGTTGTGGTTTAATGTTCGTTTGTGTTTTTATTATAAATAAGAGACAAACATTAAATCTTAGTTTAATGGTTTATGAATGAAATACATACTATTTAAGTACTTAAGTAAATACATATAAATAAAGAATTACTGACATGTAAGAAGGAGAATATATTCATACAAAATTATTTGCTGACAGATTTGACGTTTAACTATAACGCTGGTGAAATAATTATCATGGCCTGCCCTATTAAAAATAGGTATTACTATTTCTGTTAATTATCATTAAATATAATTCTTTTTTTAAAAAATATGTCATTACTTTTATATTTTATTATCTGATCCTAAAACACATATTTACTAATTCAAGGCTTTTTGCAATTATATAAAGTTTATATACTAAGCCAACACAAAAATTAATGGAAAATTCGGTAGATTTATTTAAAATCATTAATTATCTACAAAATTCTGTATGAGGTTTCATAAATGTTTATTATAAATTAAAAGTGTCTTGTGTAAGGGTTGATTGAACACAGCAAAAATAGAGTGCTATTTAAAAAGGTCAAGTTATCTTGGGCTAAAGTTAAGCAAATATTCAGGACTACAGTGGGCAGCTGTATAGAATTATATCGATTTTAATTTCACTGTTGCCTAGTATAATTGGGAGATTTCCAACGATAAATATCTCGATTTTCCCTAAAACCAGTTTTAGTAAAGGCTTTTGAAATCGGTTTTTAATGCCTCACAATGTAAAAATTTGTAACCGTTTCAAAAGAGATTTCAAAGACTGATTTTCAAACCCGGTTATGAAAACCAATTTTAAAAGCGGGTTTTGAAAACCAATTTTAAAAGCAGGTTTTGAAAACCAATTTTAAAAAGCGGCTTAGATTCGCAACACTAGTGTGAATTAATTTTTAGCACATATAGGATCGAATGTTATATCATACATCAAGGAGATTTGTTTCTTAGCGCAACATAATATTTTTCCATATTTGAGATACAGTTGACACTGAATTTATAAGGTCAAACAGTATCTTTTCATAAGCACTTGAACGAGCAATGTGTTATTAAAGACGAAAAATAAGAGACAAAATGGATGAATGTTTCACAATAAAAGATGGTATTTGATCCCAACCTACAGAAAAGGAGGTACTCATATTATTTATAGCAGTTTCTACATCGGTTTCAGTTACAGGAGACACAAAAAAAGAATTCGGTCCTGCTGCAATAAATCTCAAATCTTTGTTAATTGCACTCCAATCGATTTTGTCATGATTATATGATGCATGATTCGTTTTCAGTTTGTAGGGCAAACTTGTAAAATGATGATTAAAATTGGTACACATCTCCGTGTCCGAAAAGTTGGTAGGCATGACATTAGTATCTTTTTTGTTGTAATTCGTATTTTCTCTGATTATAGAAACATACGGCTTTGTTTTTGTTGCTGCATGATTTTATAAGTAATTCATTTTTGTCGAATTTAGTTTTTCGTAAAAAATCTTTATATAGTTTTTCATACTTTTTGAAATCTGTTGTAAAAGCGGGATAATGTAAACTAATATCTTTTAGAAACAATGAAGTGTTTTTAATTTCTAAGTTTTCCGGTGTATTTTTTCACCTTACATTTTGAGATCGGAAAGCAAATATTAAAGTAGTACAGAAAAAATATTTAAAAAGCTTGTGAATGCTGCATCAGGACAGTTACACTCGTACACAGAAAGCCATGTTTCGTTAGCTAAAAAACTGTTAAAGGTGTTAAGTGACATTTCACAAAAATTATGTCTGTATACATATTCAGTAGAACTATTATTGTCCGATGGAGATAGTATTACTTTAATGATTTGGGTGTAATGGTCGGATAAATTATTATCATTACATAATACAGAATAACTACCATCAGGCAAATTTACATAAAAATTGTCTAAGCATGTTTGGAAAGTTTTACATACTCGAGTTGGTTCCTTAATGGTCAAATGCAAGTTACATTTCATATAACGCCTTTCAAAGGCAGGTATATGTAAGCACCAAAATGAGCAAAACTAAACAACAAATATCAGTCTTCGATTTTCGTTGACGGGGTTAACTTTGATCCCAATTCAGAAATAAAAAATATTAATTAAATTATGCGAAAAGTAATATTGTTATAATTTGGATAGCGAAAATTTACTTCGCGCACGTGAATGACTTTTAAGATCATTTAAACCAAGATATAAAAAAAATGCTGATGACCTTACAATAGTCGTCAGAGGGCGGTTTCCAAAGGTTCTGGTGGAGCGTATGCAAACCGCTCTCAACACGGTTGACAAATGGTGTACACAAGAGCGACTATCAGTCAATGCTCAAAAAACACAGGCTGTCACGTTTACAAGAAAAAGAACGCTAGAAGGCTTACAGCCACTAGTGACAGGAGGTGAGCGAATTCCATACGTCAAAGAGGCGAAATACCTGGGAGTATGGTTTGATCAAAGGCACACATGGAATTCACATATCCAAAAATTGACTAGCAAAGCCACAGGGCAGGTGCAGGAGGCTCTGTGGAAAGAATTGGGGCCTTAGCCCCAAGATGACTCTGTGGTTGTACACAAGGGTAATCAGACCCATGTTAACGTATGGAGCAGTAGCATGGTGGCCAAAAGCGCGGCAGGCGGGGCGGCCAAGGCGTTGGGTGGCGTGCAGAGGTTAGCGTGCCTGTGCGCCACGGGGGCGTTGAGATCGACCCCTACCGCCGCGATAGAAGTAATTCTGAACCTGCCACCAATACATATTTTTGTACAAGGAGCCGCAAGGTCCACAGTACATAGACTCTTACATAGTCAAGTACCGATAAGTAAATCGCACGGGGCTGACTATAAAAAACTGCTAGACGAACTCAAGGAGGCACCTCTTTTAGGAATGCCATGTGATGCCATAGTTCGAACCCCTAACCTAGATAAGAAATATCAGGTTATAATACCAGATAAGAAGGACTGGGAGGCAGGTGCCCCGGTAAGAGCGGACTCAAACTGGTTTACTGACGGCTCTAAAACGGATTACGGCGTTGGAGCGGGAATATACACTAAGAAACCTAAAAAGGCTCTTTCGGTAAGCTTCAGCAAAGACACGACTGTGTTCCAAGCTGAGGTTGCTGCAATTCACCACTGTGTCAGAGAGATAGAAAGATATACCGCACCGGGTAAAAGCGTCGCTATCTTCTCAGACAGCCATTCCACACTTAAAGCGATTAGCTCCTCAAGCGTGGACTAAGCTGATTTGGGATTGTGTAAGCGCCCTAAATGAGGTGGGCACCCAAAGGAAAGTAACCCTAGCCTGGGTCCCTAGCCACTCGGGCGTGAGAGGAAATGAGGCGGTGACGAGCTGGCCAGGCGAGGTTCGTCAAGGCCATTCGTTGGAGCCGACCCTTCTTTCGGCACTACCAAATCGCAAATTAAAAAATCCATCAATGAATGGATATACAATCAGTCCAGAGAGTGGTGGCAAAAATCACCGGGACAATGGCAGGCAAAAGAGTCCTAAAGGAGCAGAGGCCTGAACTCACGAGAGATCTACTGAATAAAGACAGGAACACTGTCAAAATGATTGTGGGTCTGCTGACTGGTCACTGTAGACTGAATAGGCATATGTATAACATAGGCTGCAGATGATGCAACCTGCAGATACTGCAAGAGGAGGAAGAAACACCAGTTCATGTGCTGTGCCAATGTCAAGGCCTGGTGAGGACAAGGTTTCTAATAATGGGGGAGGAGAACCCCACAGCTAGTAGCTACATAAAGAAGCCGCTCTCAAAGATGATAGGCCTAATCAAGAGGGCAAAATTAGAGAGCGTCCTCTAGGAAAAAGGGGATCACAATAGATCTGAAAAGGTCGCGGTGAAACAGGTCGATAGGCCACCCCAATCCTAATCTAATCTAAGATATAAAAATTGCGCTAAAAAAAAAGAAAAGCAACAACTGGATGAAAAGGAAAAGAAAGTACCAAAACATTAGCTTTTGCAAACCAATAACTATGCATGAATTGCAGAACTACTACGAACTATTCGAAAAACTATACTTTTTTTTGGCCATAGCCTGAAGTGATGAAATATTCTAAAATCTAAAAGAACTATCACATTTTCATTATTTAACGTTAAAAAAAAGTGAATCCTACGCGATGGTCGTCTAGGTATGAGTCGATAGTTGCACTGAAATACAGATATACGGATGCATTAAAAGGTTTGACAAAAATTAGTTTATTAACTAAAAACTGAAGAAAAAAAATTAAGCATTTTTTACAAAAACAAATGGAAAAATATGAATTCGAGTTTCAATAACAATTTCTGAAAATTATAAATGGAGTTTCAGTTTCTTCAAAAAAAAAAAAGGGCATGCAGCTTAACAAGGCGGCAAAATTATTGAAAAATGCTATGACATCATTAATAAATTTTCGAAATAATTTTAATCAAACGCAGTATGAAGCACAGATAATCATTGTTAAATGGGGAGTCAGTACATCATTTGTCTCTAAACGTCAAAGAAAAAAATTCTTTGACGAAGTGTGTGAGGATGAGAGGTTGACAGATACTGAACATCATTCAGTATTAAGATTGATGTTTATTTACGCCGCTTTGGATATTATAATAAATAAAATAAAAAATAGATTTAACGGTATGAAAAGTGTTGTAGAAAAATTTTAATGTATAATTCCAGTGAAACTATTACACGACTTTTCAGTTACTGCGTGCACCCGAAAGCACGTTCCAGTGTTTTATGTATTTCGTTGGTTTGAATACGTGATTTACAATGAAATTGGGAATACATGTGAAATAAAATAAACGCCAACATACATGTCCTGTATGCTTATCTTAAACATGTTATCAAAATATTTGTTATTATCATTTAGAGTTATTTTAACAGAAAATGACAAAGATTATGACAGAATTGACATTTTAGTTTGAAATTGCTCGCTATTACTTAATCAAGGTGATGCAGAGGCAAATTGCAGCTATTATTGTTTTCTCTACACGAATGAACTGTAGCTAGATGCCCGATTTATTAGTAGTGCATCGATTTTTAACCGACACGAATGTATGCAGGTGCATAATAGATACTCAAGCAACGACTACATTTATTCAAACCTAACGAATGCCAAACGCGAGTACTCAATAGTCCCTATATTTGATTGACATCACTGCTTAAAGTATCTCATCGTTGTTCGTATAAACCTGCATACTATAACAGATATTTAATAATTAAAAACAAACAAAAAATATATTTATTCTTATACTCACTTGTCTCGAAACGTTTTTGTTTTTACCTGGCACACTAGATCACAAGAACACTAGCAAAAATATCGTGGCGCAAGCAATAGTTTATAAGAACCAAACTTAAAACTAGTTCCACCGCAAGTATTTTTTTCGAAAGGTTTCAAATAAACAAGAGAATAAAAGACTACGCTTATAAAAGAAGAGAGGTATTTGTACATTTTGTTACGTATAAATATATAACAGCGTGTCTTAGATAAGTGGGTAAATGTCGTGAAGAAAAAAATGGGAAAAGCCGAGTGCTTTATGAATTTTTATATACATGGATTAAGTGAGGTCAGTGTTTTTTTTTTTTTTAATCTAAATTAAGAAGATGGAATAGTTTTCTGTACAATCCCTACACCAGATATTAGGAAATAAATAGAATTTAGCAGTATATTCCACTTCCTTACGTAATCATACCAAAATTAAAGGAGTATATTACAATTAAAAACTAAAGGAATTATAACATTTATCAGAAGAGTACGTTATAAGAGTTTCGTTCGTTTTTACGTACGTAAAAGTTCATTTCAATGTTTAAACTTACCATCTATAGTGTCGGTTACATCTTGCGGTTGTACTACTGGAGGGGTACTTTCTGATTCGGAGGGTTCGGACATTTGTTTGGCTGGACAGGATGTCATCCGGATGAACACTTAAACTGCCACCCTGTGAACGTTTTACGAGGTAAAAATTAGCAAATTATTCGTACACGTTTAATAAAAATGGATTGCAGATAATTAAGTTCCGATGAAAGTGTTAAATATGATTTATCATACGATCAAAATACTCATTACTTTTAAGTTAATTTGTGCAAATTCTGTTCACAATCAGCTAATATCACATTACACGAAGAATATGTGATATTAGCTGAAAAATTAGGAGTGACAAAATTTACAGTCCATTACTATATTCGTCGCTACCGAGACACCGGGATATTAGAAGAGCGGAATCGCCCAGATCGGTCACGGAGAACAATCCTCGCGGAAGATCGACGCCTTAAAGTGTTGAGTAAGAGAAATCGGCAATTGACGGCGCCAGAAATCGCAGCAGAAATGAATAGGGGACGCGAACGACCGATATCTTTAACAACAACTAAACGCCGCTTAAGGGGGGAAATACATTTAAAAGCTAGAAATTTAAATGATCTTTGTGATTTTTTTGGGTGAAAAAAAGGAGTATATTTTTAAAACCTTGGGATATACCGGGTGTCCACACTTAAGTGTGCACTATTGATAACTTTGTTATCTTTGGAGGTACAGAATCGGTGAAATGGACAAAGTAGTAGTATTTTTTATGGCGGTTACAATCGTGAAAACCGAAAAAACAATTGAGCGTCGCGTTCTCTAGATATTCAGTCCAAATTTTTTTTTTTAATGGAAAGCCCTGTATATTTTTTTGCAGTTTAAAAGAAAATTCCAAACTGAACAAAAAAGTCTTAGTACACTATTATAAAAAAATGTCAAATAAAATAGTTATTGAGAAATCTTTATCTTTGTTTTGTTTGCATGAAATCGATATAGCCATGGAAAATTTAAAGCGTCACATTCATTAAAGCTTTTAATTTAATAAACAAATAAAAATAAATACAAAAATAGTCAAGAAAATTATTCAAATTAAATGTTCAAAGACACCTCCTTCCATTTCAATACATTTTATCAATCATCTGTGAACATTACGAGTAGCTCCTAAAATTGTCCTACCGTCGATGTCGTCAATGATGTTGGAAATTCTTTCTTGAAGCTCATCCACTGTTGTATATCTGTACACTTGATTTTTTACTGCTCCCCAGAAGAAGAAATCTAATGGCATCATGTCAGGTGAACGCGCGGGCCACTGAATAGGACCATTTGTGCCAATCCATCTATTTCCAAATAATCTTTCTAATAACTCACTTGTGTCACGGTGATTATGTGCGGGCGCTCCATCTTGTTGAAAGTAAATAATATGTCTGTCTACCAAATTTAATTCATCCAGAAAATTTTCAAAAATTTCTGTCAATAATACCACATATCTTTCTCCTATTAAAGAACCCCGATAGAAAAATGGCCCAACAATTCGGGATCCGATTATACCACACCAAACATTTAAACTAAATCGGTGTTGAGGATTACAAGGATAAACAACAAATGGGTTTTCACGACTCCAGTAATGATTATTTCTTTTATTGAACATCCCGCGATTAGAAAAGTTAGATTCATCACTCCGTAAAATGTGTCTAAAGAAATTGTGATTTTCTTCAAAAGCATTGATAAACCATTGAGAAAAAGTTAATCGTCTTTGATAATTGCCCAAAAGTAGAGTTTGAACAGGCTGATATTTAAAGGGAACATATTTATATTTTTTCAGAATTTTATGGATCGTACTACGAGAAATATCTGATTCTCTGGACAAATCCCTTATAGAATTATTTGGATGTACCTGAAAATATGCCAACACATTTATTTCTATCTCTTGTGATAATATAAAATCATTTTTTTCCTCTTCTTTATAAAAATTGTTTCGTTGCTTCTTAATCTTCGATAAAGTTTTAAAAAATAGCGACGGTCTGGTACGTCAGGAAATTGCCGAATGATGATGATTTTTTGTTAAACAGCAAGTACAACTCCAACATATCACACTTTCCAAATGAGTAAATGCCATTGTTACGGTTGAAAAAAATTATAAAAACAGTACTTTTTCCTTACAGTAACTTTAACAACAACAAACATAAATAATTTGACAGCTACTAAACAATGTGACGCTTTAATTTTCCATAGGTATATCGATTTCATGCCAACAAAGCAAAGATAAAGATTTCTCAATAACTATTTTATTTGATATTTTTTTATAATAGTGTACTAAGAATTTTTTGTTCAGTTTGGAATTTTCTTTTAAATTGCAAAAAATATACAGGGCGTTCCATTAAAAAAAATAATTTTGGACGAATATCTAGAGAACGTGACGCTCAATTGTTTTTCTGTTTTCACAATTCTAACCGCCATAAAAAATAGTACTACTTTGTCCATTTGACTCCAAAGATAACAAAGTTATCAATAATGTACACTTAAGTGTGGACACCCGGTATTTACATACATATATAAAGGAACAAATATGATTTTTTTATTATATTATTTTTAAACATGGCGGCTTAGCTGGAATATGAATTCCATAGGTCTGCGCCGTAGGAGAAAAACGGCGTGACGCATGCCGCTTGTTGTAAACTTCAGAAGCATAAAAAACAAAAAGGAATTTATTATTTATACCCATGGTTTATCGATGAACCTAAATATGAACAAAAAAATTGGAAATTGCAATATTTATAGGCATTTGAAATAAAAATTTATTTTTAGGCCTATTTTCTTCTTTCCATTTTGTAATAAAACCATTTCTTTTTATTCTTTTTGAAAACATTTAAGTTCATCGACAAGGTAATAGTATTATACAGATGTGGTAAAAAATTCAGAATGATTGGTTAAATAATTTTTGAGCTACACGTCACGCTACTTTGAAAAATCACGTTTCGAGAAAAACGCGTCTAAACTTTTGACTCGAGAAAATTATATGATTTTTCCAACTCACTGGCTAATCAACAATTCCAGAGCCATATAACATTCCCTATGTTTCTTCGTAGAACTGATTTTCTTTAATTAATTCCTCCGTCTTAGCTTTTCGAGCTTCCTTTGTTGATAAAGAGCTACGTCGTTCCTGACTTACTGTGGCTGCCTATCGTTATCTGCAGCTGCTCCATCATCCGCAAAATTGCTGTGTAGCCTTCGTTGAAAATACCAGCAGCTATAAAGGCAGCGATTTCGACTATTTTTCGTCGGGAATGAAGATGTTTAGGGGCCAAGCGCCAGATTATTGCGTTGAAACTCTCATTAGTATTTTGCGTGGGGCCACCTAAACATCTGACTAACAAATCTTCTTTTGATAAATCTTTATAGATTGGCAATAAAAATTCTTGAACTTTTTTATCAAGTAGAAGAGAATGCTCATATAAATGCTCCTATTGCTTTTCCCTTTTGCCACTAACACCAGCCCTCTTCGCCTGACGGGCAGTAGTCATGTTGAGGTTTTTCATTTGTTGAACATAGGTGGTAAAACGGAGTCATTATTTATTATTTCTTCTTGTTATTTGTTTGTATTTTTGTTTTTACAAATACATTTTTATTTTTTTTCGAATTCCTGTCATTTTTATTTAGTTAGCAGTACTTTACTAGTTGTCCTAATTTCAATGGCTGGTGGTGTAAGTAGAACAGTTGTGGAGTCATCGCAGGCGAACCTTCTCCGATGACATCCACTTCTTATTAGCTCGCAAACTACACTGAAATATGCCTGATGAAGGTTTGTTAAATCTAAACTGGTCATAGAAAATATTTATACCTACATCCTTTTATTTTTTAATTTGATATTTTGCAAAAAATATAGTCGTCCATTGTAACTTACAGATTAAAAAATTATGTTCAAGGGGATTTTTTACTAAACTCACCTGTTCACAGATTTTCCTTTCTCCATTGCAAATATTTAAAAGGTTACAGAAGGTATTTTGGTATATTACAACAAGGATAAAGGTAAATCAAAGACCGCTTTGATGGCTTATATTTATTACATATGTATATATATTAATAAAAACTTTATTGTGAAAATATCAAATATAAACATTTATTTTGTAAAATATTTAAAAATTCAACATCTCACATGTACGATTAGGTAAAATATGTTTAATATGGCTTACGTTTTATACATTAAAAGCTAAAAGCTCCTCATAATTTTTTTTTTTTTAATATAATGTTTAACAAATTAAATTTTGTATAAAATTATAATGCTTTTACGTTAAAAACAATAATTAAACTTTTAAGATTCATAAATTCAACGATTCACAACCTTTATTCCATCTTTCTTTCGCGTTATTATCACAAATTCTGCACCATCTTTCTTTAACGTTATTGTTAATTATATATGTATATGTACAACTGTTATATTTACAGAAAACGTATTTCACAAATGTTTATTTCCGATTAGGGTTTTTAAGAACAAATTTATTAAAGCGCGTTCCATATAATATGTGAACGAGAATGCGTTGACATTTTCGAGGCTATTGGTGGTAAAAATAAAAGCGATCAACAAATAATGTGTATCTCGAATGAAGGATTGGTGAGGATGTAATAAAAAATAATTTGCGGTTTTACATTATAATTTTATGGAAGAAGGCATTTTGTGAGGAATAATTATTTGTTATTGTATAAATTGATATTACATATACATACTTCCTATATGTATCAAATCGCACGTCATAATATTAAAAGTATATACAAATTATTTTTAAAATATCCTTAATAACATATGTTTTCGTTTTATTTATTTTAATTATCGGTATTTGTACAGGGTGTTTCGTAACCTCATTACAGCCTTTGATTTGATTTTCTTAAATCACTGAAGTGAATACTCAAGACAACTTGAATTGGGAATATTTCATTTTTTATAAATATAGAACACCCTGTACATGTTTATATTATCGAATTCCTATTATTGCTAGACAATGGTACCCATCATATCTCTCAAACCGCAAGCAGTCTGTTAAAATTCATAGCCATCAATCATGTTACATTGATATAAACCTTGGTGTACCACATGGTTCTGTCCTGGGTCCCATTATTTCTGGTATATATATAAACGACTTGCCAAAAACTTTAAAAAAATATAGAAAATGTTGTATTGTATGCGGATGATGTTAGTTTAATTATTAAACCAGAAAATATTGATACAATTAATGACATGGCTTCAGCAACTTTAAACACAATTACTAAATGGATGAATTCCAATAAGTTAATAATTAATGAACAAAAATTTGTATATTTTTATAATAGAACTAAATCTTACTTACTCTTCTTCCAAAATTTTAGAAGTAGTCATAAACGAAAACTTAAAGTGGATTTTGAACAACTCAACAAAAAATGTAACATTAGTTCTTTATTGACTTTTACCATTCTAATTTTATTTCTTGTATGGGGTATGGGTAATTCACTGGGATTATCACCACACTCTGAAAAAGTTTTCTTAATTCAGAAAGAGCTTTACGAGTTATTTATAATGTCGGCTATAGAAATTCTTTAAAGAATATTTTAAAGCTAATGCTCTCTTAATTTTTTTATATGTATATACTAGGTTTATTGTTTTGAATTCAAGAATAAGCAATATTTTAACTGCAGTAATATTAATCATAGATATATACACGAACAGAAACTATTACCTTTCAGGGCCTCATAGGAGGGAAATCTTCCAAAAGATACCTATTTGTAGGATGTAAATTATACAGTAGGTCGTAAATGCGCCCCCTCCTGATAACTTGAATGGTATAGATAGAGCAATGAAACAAAAACCAAGTGCAATGCAAACAGTTTTACGATTTTCAAAATTTTTACCAACTTATCCAAGATTAATAATAATTGGAGTACATACGTTACTTTTTCGATAGCCCTCGTATTCGCTTTTTGGATATAGTGTACAGAAACCTGTAATTACAGTAATCTGTAACATAGACACCCACACACATGACACATACACTGACAGATAAGACACTTTTGCTAAATTTGCAAAAACGTCATATGTAAAATATGTCATATTTTACAGCAATCGCTTCCTAAGTCACATAAACCACAATATTTATACGAGGGCTATCGAAAAAGTAACGTAGTGCTGTGGACTGGCACTCCGGGTTTTTAAATTCAGTGATTTTTGAGATCAATTTTTGTCCACGCTTCGGGAAAATTCTCTCAGAAGTTAATGTTTTGTTTTTAAGAAAGATTTTGTTAATTGATTTGATTGTTTAGTTTGTTAACTTAAATGTTCAGTTATTTAATTGGTTTTCACATTTTTAAATTGATAGTGTTTACTCATGTTAGTTCATGTCCTTCTTAGAAGGTATCTTCGATGATCTTTTGCGTTTGTTGCAGCGCGCGCAATTGTTATTCTGATATATGTATGCGATGTAGGGCCTCTTTTAAGGGAGTTCCATAGATTGATGCCGTGAAGTAAGTACTTGTTATTTATTTGCTTGGCTACCATTTTTGGTGATTTCATCTTATTAAAACTTTGTTCGTTTAAATTGAATTCAGAACATTAATTGTGGAACTCCAATTAAATAATTGATGTTATATTGTTGTGCACTTTTAGATATAAAATCCGTTATTTTGAATTTGATCTAGAAGAAGTTTTTTTTGTTTTAAGAGTTTAAATTTTCCGTTTTTTTTTTCTTTCTGATTTGAATTTTATTGTTAATCACCACGGTGTAGGTGAAAAAGAAGCTTTGAGCTTTTAATTTAAATTTCAATTTAAATTATATTTGTTTTTCCACGTTTAAATTATAGTTTGGTTTAAATTTTGTGACCGCGTGGATTTTTTGTGGGATCAGATTTTCTTCTGGAACAAATCTACCATTTTGTTTGATAAAGGATTTGCATCGTCCTTTTTAATTGTGGATTCATGCAGGTTTTGTTTTCGGCCAGAATCTTATATTCATGTTTTTTTTACCCTGCGAATTTGTTATAAATGTTTTTTTTTCCTTTTTTTTTGACAATAAAATTAATGATTGTAAATATCATTCTAAATTATAGTTCTTTTATTTTTGAATCAACCATTTTAATCTTTGGGGATTTTAGTGAAAGTCAAATTTTTCAAACGCCCACAATTACTTTTCATGAAAGTTACCCTGAAATCAAATTGTCTTTTGCGCCCTTTTAAATTTTTATCCAATGAGCTAGTTGATTTAATTTTTTTTTTAATTTCACTTTTCATATATGCTGGTACCATCAGTGCACAGCAGTAGGTACTCCAATTATTAATCTTGGATAAGTTGGTAAAAATTCTGAAAATCGTAAAACTGTTTGCATTGCCATAAAAGTAATAGAAATATCTTCCAAATGAGCTTCTAAATGAAATTACTTCCCATTTAAAATTTTAAAGATAGCTACGCCCTCTATTTTACATCAGAAGCCATGTGCGTATCTCTATAGGCAAAAAATCACAAATTATCTCTAATTTGGGGAAGGGGGGGGGGGCATTTACGACTTCACTGTATAATAATACCTACTAATATAAAAAAATGTCACTAACTTTTTTCAGTTTAAAAAATAATTAGAGTATTTATTTAATTTGAATTGTTACTGTACTTTTAGATTATCGATAAAAGTACGGAAACACGAGAAAATTCGCCTAAATCTTGATCGAAAGGAACCTTTTCCAACGCGAACCACTGCCACATCCTAGTGAATAGTTAAATGCTTCAAATTCGACCACCGTTTCATCGGCCGGTAAATGTCATTTCACCCAACAAAACAGATAGGTATATTTTGGTGTGCAAAATTGCAAATTTCTGACTCATTTCACAATAAGATGATCAGTTACGGTACATACATACGTAATCGCATATTCACTAAATACGAATTTAGAATTTTATTCGGAATACCTAAAGTACGACAGACATGAGAATGACGTCGTTGTTTACAGAGACGTGCGATCGACTCTTACAGCAATATTGGAGCCTACAATTCCTGATAAAAGTATAGAAATTGTAGCTCATACATGAACCCGTTAATAGACTTAGAAAGAAGCAAAGAAATTTCTCTTCTACTGTCTACGTTGTCATTGACGTTATAAATACTTCGAGGGTATCGAACAGTTAGCGAAATGAAAATCGGAGATTCAATGCAAAAACGGATATTATTCCGGGCATATGAAAATAACTTATTTGCTTAGTGATTGATATCTATTTCATCTACATTATGAACGCCTACATTTTACACCAATCCTATAGAGACAATCCAAGGTTGTCTGAGAAGTCAAACTTTGCAAAGAAACTGGCCAGTCAACTAGTTGAAAACCACATGAGGAGAAGAATGATAAATACACGTATACCAAGAGATTTGCGTTTTTTTATTCTTGACGAATTCTTAGGGTTACCGAAGAAAGGGTACAAGATGACCATGATAATATAGATGTACTTCAAAAACGAAAAATCCGTCACTTATGTCCAAGCAGTTAGAGGCGTATGACTGAATATCTTACGTCGTCAGTGCAAGAAGCCAGTATACCTACAGTGCACAAAAAATATGTGCATTACCCGTACTGAAATGTTATAAACTTTGACTGTTGCTATAAAGCTACAGTTATGTGTTTTTGTATATTTTGAAATGTATTTGAGTTTAATAAATATATTATATGCCGTGTAAATTAAATTTATTCACACATTTTTTTTCATATTTTATTGTATGCTGTTATGAAAAACAGAATAAATATTTTTGTCCGAGATTCACACAGAAAATAACTGTAAATAAGTATTTTTTTATATGGTTAAGGACTTAATAAAAGATTTTTTTGTTTTTCGTGATTGGTATTGCAGTACTTCTCACCCATAACAACACTGCTCTCCTTATTAAACCAAAATGGCCGAATTGTCATTTTCCCTTTTAGTTCAAATCGATATCTCTTCTAGTTCCAAAGATATCGTTGAAAATGTGTTTTAGGGGTGTAACTTTAGGGGTATGTATTTCCTCTAGACGTGAATATCAGCAGCTAAAAAAATACGGATAATTATTTTTCATTGCTCTACACATACCTGCAAAATTTTATCAAAATCTGAGGTAACCAGTTGAGTGATTTTTCTTGTAAGTTAAAATTACATATTAGTTTTCTTTTTTTGCCACAACAACAAATTTCTACATCATTCTCGATACATCAATTTTTTTTGTCTCCTAGTATAAGAACAACCAGATTAATGAAAACCACAACAACTCATAATAAGTAAAAGTAGGTAGAACATGCTTAACAAAAATCAAAACATGTATTAATAGCAATTCAATTATGTAAACTTATACAGGGTGTTCTATGCAATAATGTGGAGTAGTGTATTTAAGAAAACAAAATTAAAAGCTGTACCGATGTTACAAAACATACTGTACAAGTCCCGACAATTTTATGTTATAGAAAATTCCACAATTTACAAAAGCTTTTCTTCCTCTGTTACTACTGCCTACTAGTTATAAAAAAAAATGCCTCCAAATGAAACATCCTGTATGTTATGTTTTCGATGATTAATGGAATTGCTCTAGACGTTCGTAGGTACCCGGCGAATACTGTAGAAACGAGGTGCCCGCTGTTTGTTGCACTCTGCAACTTAACCCCGTCCCATTACATTCGCGTTATGTTACACATTACATTCGCGCTCGCCCTCTGATGTGTAAAAAAAAAAAACTATCTGCACTTCTCGCACGCATACCAAATTTACCGTGTCCTTTAAAATTTTCCATTTTTACCACTAACAGTCTCGAAAATGCCAACGGATTCTTATTCGCACATCTGGATGCGGCTCCAGATTCATTTACTTTAAGTGTTTATGTTACTTTTTCCTGAGATAACACTATAAGAATATTTCTTATGTATAAAAAATGTGTTTCTTAATGCTAAATTTAAATTATTTTGATGATAACTATAATGACTCTGATTTATAAACAGGAATCTAAAAAGCAAATATTATAAAATTATTTTAATACTTCCGCTAATTCATACTTGAAAAAAAAAAAGAACTCTATAAATTTGTAAACATCATCTAAAGAGTTCGTTTCCAAAATGCAACAACTCGACTTTGCTTAAATGTCAGAGATGGATGTGGAGTTGCACTCCTCAAGAAAGCTTAAAAAACAACACAGATCTCAAACTAACAATTAGGCTTTCGTGGTTATTCATACTATATACTTCTTGGCGTCTTGAAACTTCTCATGCCCTACGTTTCGTCCTCAGTTGCATAAGTCATCTTCAGGGCTGCTACTTCCGCCGCTATTTACCTGTAGTTCTTAAGTTTCGTGTCAACACCGACAGAAGTAGCAGTCTTGAAGATTACCCATGCGAGTGGGGCCACCAATGCGATTTCAAGCCGAAAAGCAAGAAGCGTATGGCATATATATCCCTTGTAATGTATGCCAATTTTGGTGCACCGTTTCCCAAAATTTATTATAATTACATCTAGATACGTATGTATTTGCACATAATTTCTTCTGATATATTTTTGTTTTTCGTTTTATTATGATGATTTTACTTACAATTACAAAGAAATGTTCAAATAAAAGTTGGCCAACTATCAGAATTACACACAGAGCTTGGCCAACAAAGTTATGGGTTTGATATTTTTCAAAGAAAATCCACCATATATTAATTTCTGAAGAATTCCTGTATATTATTTCTGTTTTAAATATACAGAGTATTCCACGTAAGTGGTTCATCAAAAGTTTATTATGTTCTATTATTCACTTATATTTCAGATTTTGGCACCATTATCTGTTCGATTGCAACTATAAATCTGAAATACTTTAACCAAAATATCACTTCCGGTTGACCGGAAATGTGCGGAAACTTTGGTGTTTTAAATAGAATGATATAATTTCTTATTGATTTTTGGATTGTACGACCATAAATACCTCAGTCTTCAGCAGCTATTCCTATAGCTACATGTTGCCGCTTTTGAGTTATTGAAGTTTTTATTTTTTTTTTAGTCATAATCATTGCATCATTGAGAAATTAATATCTCGGTTAATACTGCAAATAGAGACTCCAAATTTGCAATGTGATAAATGTAGATATCTCTAAGAAACGGTACACACACTTCACATTCTAACATACAGGGTGTTCAAAACTGAGGTACAAAGTGACATATTTTCAAATGCAGAAAACTAATTTTTTTAAACAGAACACCCTGTATTTTAATTCAAAATTAGAAAGTAAATATCATTTACTTGCAGTATTAACCGAGATTTTATTTCTCAATGATGCAATGATTATGACTAAAAAAAAAGAATAAATTAAATAAATCAAAAACGGCAACATGTAGCTGTAGAAATAGTTAATGAAGACTGACGTTATATTTATGGTCGTAGAATCCAAAAATGAATAAAAAAAATATATCATTCTATTTAAAACAAAGTTAACGTCCATTTCCGGTCAACCGGAAGTGATATTTTGGTTAATGTATTTCACAGTTATAGTTCCAATCGAACAGATAATGGTGCCAAAATCTCAAATATAAGTAAATAATAGAATATTATAAGCTTTTAATAAACCACTTACGTGGAATACTCTGTATGATAGTGTTGGGACGTATGAGTATTTTTTAATACTCGGGGATACTCGTTACTTTCTTAAATGTAGCGGATATTAAATAGCGAATAGTTCTGTAGAATCCTGTATTCATAATATTCGCTACTATTCTCAAATATTCGCTACTTTCGCAGAATATTAGTTACTTTCATACTCGCAGATACTTTATACTCATTAAAGGTTAGAGTAGAAATATTCGAATATTCAATTAGTGTAGCTAATATTTACTTTGTAATGTACACAGTAGTGATGTAACGAATACGTGATTGTACACATTCGCGAATGCGAATATGTGCACTAGACATTCGCGAATGCGAATGCCAATATTAACTTTTTAACTTTACTAGCGCCATCTATTAGCTCTCAATTTACAACTATACGAACACTTACATTAAGCGCTTATGCGCACACGCAGAGAATTAAATTTCTCCAACAACGCAGCGAAACTAGCCAAATACAACCGAATCGTTTCGACTTCTTACGTCTTATTCTTGTCAATTCAAGTTTAATTTTGAGGTTATTGATGGTTATTCTAACGTAAACTGCAAATTTGTGTTCAAAGGTTGTTTTAGGATCTCAATGAATTTAAATATTAGTTTTTTTTCTTCTAAATTATCCATTTTAACAAGTAGCTTTTTTATTCGCAATATTCGCATATTTGTTGCGAATGCGAATATTCAAAAACATGCAAATATTCGCGAATATGAATGCGAATATCTGTTACATCACTAATACAGAGTATCTAATAAGGAAGTATTTGCTTTACAAACGATAAAACAAATAGTGCGAAGGTATTAATTGCGGCGAATATATTCGGTGAATATTTGCAATGAATACATCCTGCATGAAATTGCCATTTACTAATATAGGTATAGTCACGCATGCAGTCGGCGGTTTTCATTTGGGTCTTTGCGTCATTTTGTCTAATAAATCTACAAATGAATCAATTTTATGAATTTGATTTGCAAAAGTTTTACGTTGTTATAATATGTAAATTTATTTATAAAAGCAAAGAAACATTTTTTTTTATTGATTAATATGTTAAATAGACAATATAATAACATCAAAAATAGCTTATATACGGGAGAGCA
Source organism: Protaetia brevitarsis (assembly GCA_004143645.1). Classification (NCBI taxonomy): domain Eukaryota; kingdom Metazoa; phylum Arthropoda; class Insecta; order Coleoptera; family Scarabaeidae; genus Protaetia; species Protaetia brevitarsis. Next base: position 1,826,330 of record RXPK01000094.1, on the reverse strand, counting down.
AATAAACGTGTTTTTGAGAATAATTGTTGGACTTTGTTACATAAGATATCTTTCATTTAAAGTAGGGCTGAAAATAGAAGTATTTTTTACTGCTCTTTTTATCTAAAAAAAATACCTCTAACTTGAGTTCAAAACGTTAACCAAAAGAAAATCTGAATAAATTGTTAAATTTGCAGGTGCGTTGACGATAATTAAATGCAGTAAAAACAAAAAAGCGGCATAAAAACCTTCAATATATAGAAAAGAAGTATCAATAGAAATGTATTTACGCAAGTGGAATTTCCGTGTTTATAAAAGTATTGATAAAAAAAATGTGTGTGTTTTTTAACCAGCTTGCCTGAGTCATCAATAGCGTTTGCGTTATGCTTATAACACGATCATATGAAAGTTAGTAAAGGGCAATATCATGTAGGATATATTCATTATAAAAATTCACCAAATATATGCGGCATAATAAATACGGTTGCACTATTCCATATGTAGATTTTAGAGCAAATATTTTTCATAAGCATTAGGAACTCTTTATGTAAAGTAATATTCGCTACACTCATTAAATATTCGAATATTTATACTCTACTCATTATAACCATCCACTACTTTTTACTGTGAGTATATTAATACTCATAGAGTAGAGTATTTATATTCGAATATTTATACTCTATTCATTACAATCAACCACTACTCGTTACTCTAAGTATTAAGAAGTAGCCGATATTTTGTAACGAATACTAACTATTAACTAGTTTGTGCCCACCACTAATATATGGGGCTATTTTAAGTAGTTAGTGACTTACTTTCCTAAATAAGATTAGATCAAAGCTAGAAAGATAGAAAGCTCTGAAAAGATAGGCCAAAATATATCAAGTTTTTGCTCCCTGTCAACTGATAAATTAAGATGAGCTTATACTATCATCAAAAGTAGAGAGAATATCTATTTAAATAAAAAATAATGAAAACAAATATGCTGCAAGGAAAGAATATGATAGAACTGCATCCGAATTTATAAACTCTTGCAAATATTTGCCCTTGCAAAACAACAGATTAAAATTAACTGCGAGACAGTTATCACAGATATGGAATCAAGACAGTGATCAGTTATGGAATCAAGACTGTGTTCAGTTATCTGTGATAACTGATAGCTTATCTGTATTAGAACCGTTAGGGAATTTAAAAAAATCCAACTGATTTCTTGTTAGATACTTGGGATATGTTGCGTGAGGGGGATATAACACTTTTTTTGGACCCTAGCTCACGTAGGTACTATTGGGTAATGAGAGGGCGGATCAATTAGCTAAAGAGCCGGCATCTAGGGGAGATGGCTCGATTATTTGATTTGGGCTAATTTCAGCTAGTGTAGTTAAAAAAGCATTTGGGGAATAAACTTGATAATGATTGGCAGAGTAGGTGGGAGAATACCTTAAATGGGAGGTGGACTAGAAAATTTATCGGTAGGGTTACCCGTTTTAGAGAAATGAAGGTTAATTTATCGTATTGGTAGAATTAATAACAGATCACGGTAATTTTAAATCACATTTATGTAGATTTGGAGGGGTTAATGATTCGCAATGTGTGTCCACTCACTGATGAGTGGCGGTCGCGTACGGAAGTTAGGGCACTAACTAGAGGGTAAATTTGGCCGCAACGCGAAACAGATATTTAGAGAGTAATGAGTCACGAATGGTGGAATTTTTTAGTAATGTGCTAAAGAACTAGATAGGCTACGCATGATATTTAGATAGTTAGTAGGGTAGCACGCGTTTGTGAATGAATTTTTTATATTTATTTTATGCTCGTTAGTGGTCGGAATTAGTGTTAAATTACAAATATTTAAAATACAAATCTTTAATTTAATTACTCTTGGCTAGAATAATTAGGATTAAGTTATTGTTAAGTATTAGAATAGGTACTGCTGTTGTTTTGTTTGTTTTTAGGTCATTCCTTTTTTCGTGTTTCAACTTCCAATGTGTGAAAAAGGGAGCAGCTACGTGAAGACTGTACGGCTGTCGGAATTAAGAAAACGTGGAGGTTGCTTCTTCAGCACTCAAAAGATGATAATAATTTGCGTCTATCAGTAATAAGGTCTAGGACTTCTTCCCAGATCCTCCCAGAATAAGGTTTTGGCCATGGTTTTCCCTTACTCCGTGGTCATTGATTTATATAAGTATGTTTGCATATAATAAATGTCCTTGGCGAATGCTGGGAGATAACGAAAGTCGTTCCATGGACGCATTTAATAATAACTGATAGCTGACCGACTTACAGTAGACTTGCGATTATGTGAACTATTTCACATATTGCAGCATTTCACATAAAGTAGTATTCATATAATTGCGAGGCTACTGTATTATATTTTTTGTTATTAATAATCATATGTATGTGGGAAACAGCTTTGAAAAAGAGAAATATGAGGATCAATGCAGAGAAGACTAAAGTTGTGTCAATAGGGAAATACGATGGGAAAAATAATAATTTATATAGATGAAATATTATAAAAACAAGTAGGAATATTTAAATATCTTGGAATAAATATACGTCAAGAAGGTAAAGAGGAAGCAGAAATTAACAACAGAATTGAAAGTGGGATAAAATTATATTACGCAATGAACAATGCAAATAAGAAAGAAGGAAATTTCAAAGAAAACAAAAATAACGGTGTTTAACACAATATATAAATCTATATTGACATACGGTTCTGAAGGTTGGATCTTAAATAATCAAACTAAAAGTAAAATACAAGCGTTGGAGATAAGGTATTTAAGAGCGGTTAAAGGGGTCACTAGAAGAGATAGAATACAAAAAAAAACGAGAAGATAAAGAAAGAATTAGGATACAAGCCGATTTAGAAAAAGTATAGAGAGACAGAAATTGAAGTAGTTTGGACATATATACGTATGGAAGAGGAAAGACGAAAAGAGTATGGCTAGCAAGATCAAGACACAAACGAAAGAGAGTCAGGCCGAGAAAAACATGGGATAGTACAGTAGAAGAAAGTTTGGGAAAAGAGGAATATCTTGGATGAGCAAAGAAGAAATGGCAAAAAAAACAAGAAAGAATGGTCAGCGTTTATCTATAATAAGAAATAAAAGTGTTGGTATATGGAATTGATCTTTACACCACAGGGTACAAAGGTTATTGATTAATATACAGTGAGGTCGTAAATGTAATCAAAGTAATCTGTAACATAGACACCAACACATGACACATACACTGACAGATAAGACACTTTTGCTAATTTTGCAAAAACGTCATCTGGTAAAATATGTCATATTTTACAGCAATTGTTCCTAAGTCACATAAAACACAATATTTATACGAGGGCTATAGAAAAAGTAACGAAAGTAAGTCCAATTATTAATCTTGGATAAGTTGGTAAAAATTTTGAAAATCGAAAAACTGTTTGCATTGCCATAAAAGTAATATCTTCCAAATGAGCTTCTAATGAAATTACTTCCTATTAAAACTTTAAAGATAGCTACGCCTCCATTTTACATCAGAAGCATGTGCGTATCTCAAAGGCAAAAATCACAATTATCTCTATTTCACTTGGTTTGGTTTCATTGCTCCATCTCATACATTCAAAAGTTATAGGGGGGGGGGGAGCCGACCATTTAAGACCTCACTGTATATATAACATCTAGGAATTATTTATTGGAGTAGGAATTTCAATTGTTATGGAATCCATATAGTACTTAGAATAGGTAGCTTCGTGAGTCATATTTTAAGTGGAGCACGGATTGGGATGATTTGTAATAATTAGTTTCATAAATAAAGTGTATACTGCCGCGCAGTTAATTTTTTGTTTAAAAGTGGTGGTAACACCTAAACTATATTTTTAGCCTGTCAACCCCGAGACCAAATCTCCCTCCTAATCACATACAACCCCGAAAAAACCGATTATCGCAATTGACCAGAAGAGATTTGAACCCCGGACCGCACTGATAACCAAGCGTGCAAGCCACTCGACTACCATCCAGACTTAATCTTGCTGTTTTGTGTTGTTTGTCTTTTGTTCTGCCGTGTGTGTTTTTCTAAATGTTCTTTTTCGACATTTTCAATTTTTAGATTCCTTTAACATGACATTTTAAGACCTGAAGATGGAATTTTGTGCACCGAAACATGTAGTCTTAAATATATTTAGAAGTTTTTGGTAAATCTACAGACGTTTTTTTCCTTCTTTTATTATTTTTATATAAGGTAAAGTCAGGTAAGTGTATAAACCGGGCAAGTGTGTAGTTTGTTTATGTTTATTTTTAAAATTGAAATACGGACGTCCTCTGTTTTATAATACTCATACTTCACTAGTTTTTCAAACAAAAGTTCGCAACCTCCTAACGTGTAATAACTTGAATATCTTGTGAATATATCATACCTTATTAAACAGGCATCAGTTTAGTATTACACTCTTGGCCGAACTAAAGGATAATGCTATTAATATATAAAATACGGAACGATAAAATACGGAACGATTACACACTTGCCCCATTTTGCTGGGTAAGTGTGTAGTATTGACAGTGTTTAAAATTTCTTTTTTTTTCTAGTAAACCGTTGATAATTATTAAAGTATCTATTGAAGGTTTTCAACTGAGCATACATTACGTACTTCTATGTGTAAAATTTATCAAAAATGTCTTATTATGTGAACAGTGTTACATTTTCTCGCATATGCAATTTTTACTACACACTTACCTGACTTTACCTTACCACATTCATGGATTTCAACACAAACATAAATATGAATGTTAAAAATAGCAAAATCTGTGCCTATGTCAAAAATTAATGCCCATGCACTCAAACCCATTTGCTGTTTTTTTACTACTCATTTAATTTTATGTTTAGCATTTCTTGCACACTCCTTGTAAGTGAAAACGTCGAAAATACTGCATTTTGGAAACGAGTTGCTCTTATTAAATCACTAATCTTGCTGTGACCATAAAGGACTCAATCTTATTTTTAAATTAGCACCATTTCGTCCACAAATCACTCAAACAGCTCCCGCATCAGGTACCAACATTACTAATTTGAATTTTATTAACAAACACCACTCTTCGCTGTTTAAAGCAGCTTAAAGCGATTTCAATCAAAACGAACGAAACCCTCACTACATCACGATATCACTGCAAGAACCTATCCTCGTCTCTCATGCTCGTTCGATTCCTAGTTTCGGCTTCTAATCTCTTTAGCGACGCACAAACGATGGGCTTTACACTTGTCGTGATGGTTCACTATTTCCAAGCGGAAATTGCTACTACCTTCCGCGAAAGAAGTCCTTATAGTCGGGCATGTTCGAGCTCCATTTCCGGCAGAATTTGCAATACATTCGATTCTCGTGCTCTTCGTACTGCAGCCATACGTAGGTATCTTAACCAGTCGCCTGAAGCGACTGCCTTCCTACCGGTGCGCTTTGTCGGGACAGACGAGGTGACAGTCTTTTGTATAACGGAACATTCCTGCGCTTGCCCACCGCTTGTCGACGGTTTATTCACCAATTCGGGAGGTATAGGTAAAGGCGCCCTCGAGAACATGGACGGTATGGTCGAGAGAGTCGATCTCATCGTCTGTTCGAATTGGTCGCCGTACGAAATAGGTTGCGATCTCCAAATAGGGTTATTGATGCTTCCCCAATCTGATTCGTCCATCCGCTCGTGTGGCATCTTTACATCCCACGGTCGCTCCTTCATCTCCTGCTCTTGCAATAGGAGTTCCAGTGTGGACGGCTTTTGGCGAATGACGGGTAGGGAGATACGTCTCTCACCATCATTCCGATTGAAACCAGAGCACTTGTGGCGAAGTCGCATCCGTCGTTTCTCTCATTATTGTTGTCACTCAATACGGGCGATGGAGGTGTCACGGTATATTTTCGCAAATTCACCGGTTCCACGTCAATAACTCTCTCCCAATTTTGATTCTGCCAACAGAAAGAAGGAAAGGATACGTTTGAGTGTGCTTTCAACCCATCATCTAATTTAATTTAACATTAATTAAAATCAAAAATGGTAGTCCGTGCGTACGCGAAACCAGGAAATTATAATAATTTTTAAAACACATCAATTATGACGTTGACATTGACAGCTGTCAAAATCCCAAAAGGAAAATGAATTTAACATACACACGACTACCATTTTGATCGTAATAACACTTGATGAAAAAAAAAAATACATCAAAATACTAAATGCAAAATAAATATCTCGGTTTTTTCATCAAATGTTCTTTTAAAATATCCCTTCCTTCATTTCTATTCGCTCTGTATCTTGGGAGAGAGCTGTAAGCATAGCACGAGTATACTTTGACAGCCCGAAACGTTTTGCAAATATAACAACGGCAAAAAAAAGTCGACAAATACCACAAAATACTTTTCGAATCGAAGATTTAATATCCCTAGGGCATTGATTATATATAATATAGATAAAACCACGTCCAATAAGAGGCAATGGCAAACGCTTAAATTGAGCCTTTTGGACAAGCCGCATAGTGCCGCCGCCGTTTCCTGGTTCCAAAATATAAGTGGGGTATCTAAGAGATTTCAACCTAGTTGTAACTCAGTAGCTTGAACAGTGTTACGCTTCTAGAATAAAGATGGTGCTGTTTACCACGCATATACATTGCCCGCGCCTTATATGAAATATTCAAATTGTAAAACCTGATAATTGTAAGAAAATGCAGACAAACTATCGATACATTCATGCCTTAATTGTTATTTTATTATATTGTTATCATGCTACAGCTATATACAATATAAAATAAATCGTACAGGACATATAATCGTGAGGTGAAAATCAGTATGATATTAATAAGTCGTTTACGTTCGATTTTAGACCAATATAGAAATACTTTATTTTTTATTTTTTTATTGTAAGTTTGAATAAAGTAGTATTAGTAAACGTTTATTTACTAACATAATAAGTTTCACTTCCTGTTTTTCTTGAAAATATGACAAACAAAAAAACGTTTTTCCTTCTAAAAAAGTATGTGTGATTTTTAGACATAATAACTTATTGAACCAAAAACATGTGTTTTCATAACTTCCACTTTTTCCTAGGTGACGATATTCCGCATGTTGTGATAACGTAGGTATTTGTAAAAAGTATTTTTTTTCTATTTGTTCAAAGTAAGCAGAGGGGTGAATGTCTTTTCTCCTCACTCGATCTAAGATCTAAGGGTCTGTTATTTATGAAGTAAGCTCTTTATAATTTTAATTAGATATTATTATTTTGTTTTATTTGAAAGCAAAACATATTATTTTGAAATTTTACTTTTCAAAAGCTATAACATTTTTTGAAACTAACTAATTATGGTGTAGTACGCATATGATTTCCTCTCAGGATAGGATATGACAGCTGTATGATCAGGATCAATTTTGTATATTAGGAATTCCGAAAAAAAGCGATTAATTTTTTTTTGCTCATATTAAAACGAATCTCCATAATTAGACATAGCGTTTAATTTGAAATACAATTTTTCTCATAAAAGAATCTTTCAACCCAAAAAATGAGATACTTATTACTCTTAGCGTAGGTTTCATATTTTTGACCTTCCTGGTATACAACATAAATTTTAGGCAGATTTGATGAGGTTATTTTAGTTTCTAGACATGTAGAGGCAATTTGTAAGAAGAAGATTTACTAATTCAAAGACAAACAAATTTCACATATGATGCGCACGTTCTACCGATCATTGTATGTTATATATTCCTTTCTTTTTATATTATTATGTTATATATTTTATTATATTACATTTATTTTATAAAAGTTATGTAAAATAATAGTACTTCAACTTTTATTCTCCAACTTTCTCTCCTAAAACTACTAGTAAAAAGCTCCAGCATAAATGATATTTGTTTGCGCTCACGCTGTATATATTATAAGTATTTAGTTAAGCACCTATTGCTTGTATGTTTAACACTCACAATTTTGCTATTACACACATTGCTTTATTGCATAGTTTGTTTTATTTTAATTTATGTATCAGAATAAAAAAATAAGGTTAAGGTATATAATTTTATTTAAATTATTAGTTGCAACACAATTTGTACTCGATATTTTTACCGGCATATATCACATTTTTAACATCTGTTTATTGCTTTTTACGTATCCAGTTTAGTACGCATTAGCAAGTTTTTGTTCGAATTCAATGAAATGTGCCACTCTCCGCTAGAGTACGCCTATGTAGTTAGGTTTTCATACAATGCTAAAATAAATTTGACGAAAATTTAATTTGAATATGTAGATATAAGCGACACTAGTGACACTTTAATAGACTATTTGATAAAGTGGCTGTTGGTATATCTATATTATATTATAATCAATGCCCTAGGGCGGAGGTAAAATTGAAAACTTACCGCTTGCAGTGCTCAGAACGAACAGGTATAGGTCTGCGTGGTGGTTTCCGTCGTGAGGTATTTCTTGTTTTGACGACTGGTGAGGACGCCTCACGTCTTGATGTTTGTCTTCGTCTTGCCGTCGTGATCGGGTTTAGATTTGTAGCCATTTGACTTAAATTGGTTGGGGCTGATCCAAATATAATATTTAATAAAAAAAATTGTAAAAATATAGGTTAGTAAAGTATTAAGCTGTACTTGTCGAGGATTTGAAGAGTAATAATGGGTGAGCAGCCAAAATGGTTTGGTTATTGAAATTTCTTATCTGACTAAGACTTCGCCAAATATTTATTGCTTCCTCAAAGTATTATGGTAAGTACGCACGTGAAAATTCAGTGGTGAAACAAAACACACGCTTTAGAATTTAATCACCAAAAGACTAAAATACACACTCATCGAGATTATGCCAAATATTAATAAATCAAGGAATTACATGAACAAGTAAGGTTAAGACTAACAAACGGCGGAATACCGGGATAAGAGACACACAAAAAAAAAACATAGTCGATGGCAATTCCACATAAAAATAACAATTCACGGAGAGGCTAGTGGAGAAAACATTTTTGTTAGTTAAGGAAACTAAATTAGACCAAAAACAACAAAAGCCCGAATAAGATCAAAATTCCTAATAAATAGCAGTTCTAAAACTTTGGTCTATTTAACGGTGTGGAACTTGGCAAGCAACTTTATTAAAAGAAATAAACGTAGTACGGTTCGATTTATCTTCGTTTGTACCCGTTTGTACACCTTCAGTTTCGTTTTACCTCAAAGGTAAAAAATAGAAAGAGTTAAAAAAAAATTCAGCAAGCAAGTGCAGTTATTCAAAAATTCGAAAACGTCATTCGAAAGACATTGTTTGTACCGTTTTGTACTACACCTTCGCTTTCGTTTGTACCTCAAGGTTAAAAAAAGAAAGGGTTAAAAAAAATTGCAGCAAGCAAGTACAAGTTATTCAAACGGACACGTCAATCGGAAAGAACATCTTTGTACCCGTTTGTACCTCCATTTAAATCGTTTGTACTTCCATCCAACGGAAGTAGAAACTTGAAAATAAGTAAGTTGGCGAGAGGAATTTCGTTAATTTTTGAGATATCGAAAAACGGTCAAGGCTATTTCGATCAGAGCATTGTCTGTAGCCGTTTGTACTTTTTTACCATCGTTTGTACTTCCAACCGAACCGGAAGTAGTGACAATTTAAAATATGTCAAGAGAGAAATTGGCTATTTTTTTAAGATATCAAAAACGGCCAAGCTTATTCGAAGAGCATGTTTGTTACCGTTTGTACCTCTTTTTACCATCGTTTGTACTTCAACCAAACCGAATAGTGACAATTCAAAATATGTCAAGAGAGAAATTTGGCTATTTTTTAAGATATCAAAAAACGGCAAGGCTATTCGAAAGAGCATCGTTTGTACCGTTTGTACCTCTTTACGATCGTTGTACTTCAACCGAACCGGAAGTAGTGCACAATTCAAAAATGTCAAGAGAGAAATTTTGCTATTTTTTAAGATATAAACAATGGGCTAAGGCTATTCGAAAGAGCATCGTTTTGTACCTGTTTGTACCTCTTTTTCCATGTTTGTACTTCAACCAACCGGAAGTAGAAGCATTTGATCGATCTGAGAGAGAAATTTCGCTAATGTTTTAATATGGCACAACGCACTGCCATTCATTCATCGTTAATATGCCGCTACACGACCAATTGAATATCTTCTTATAATCTCCCTAGCAGGGTCCATAACAATTAGATAATAACGAAAGTATAATTGGTGTTAAATGCATATATTTACAACGGCGGTATCTGCAACAAAGATATAAGAAAATATATAATAAGAGTTGGTTTAAAAAACAAACATACATAAATATTAAGAAATTACTTAAAGGTCTCACAAAGTAAAAATTAATACGTAAACGTTTATTATATTANCATTCATTCTAATCAGAGATGATATTATTTTCTATAACACAAAAGGAAAAATACCGCAAGAGTTGGCCTAGATTCCGTTAATTTAAATCCATAATGTAACAATAATCTCTCATATAAAATATAATAAAGTTCGGTTATTAAAAAGTAGAATAAATTTGGGTTGTTCCTGAGTAGTAAAGTAAGAAAGATAATGTGAAGGCCCCGTATATAATGGACTTTTAATAAAGCGTAGGCCCTACATATGATGGAATTTTAGTAAAGTAAACAAAAAAGATTATAATAACTATTAAACGTTGACGCGGTTTTGTAAATTAAGCCAATATTTTCTACGCTTCTTTTAATATATCACACACTTTAAAACACGTATCTGAATAAGCACAGAAATTTACGCTAGGTTTTAGTGAAACAATCCTGTTAAGTTGTTGACCTTATGGTTTATGCTGTTTCCCTGATTTAAAACCAATCTATAAGAGAAAATCATTCAAAAGTGTTCGGAGTTTCGTTAGATATAGTTAGCGCCAAAACAAATTTCTTATAATTACTTGACTTCTTTATAAGTCCTTCATGCAATCCGTTTACATTCTCAGTTAATATAAAATAAATTTAAAGTATCCAGATTAAAATAAGCTCCTTCAATATTTTCATTATTTGATTCATAAAGTTCACAGTAATATGCAATATCTGAGGCATATGACGTGTAACAAACAATGATTGATATCAGTAACATTTGCTAACAGCAATAAATTTTGTGATGGCCATGGCTTTACCAGATACAAATTATTGCCAGGATTGAAATGTGGGTAATAACAAAATGATTAATTTAAGAGGAAACAATAGAAGATGGTTTAAAGGAATGCTACAGCAAATCGGTGTAAGAATTTAATTCTAAATCCAAAAATAGAAAAAATATACAGAGTGTTCTATTTTGAAAAAAAATTGTTTTGGCAACACTCAAAATGCTTCGGTGCCAGTAATTTTTAAACACCCTGTATAATGTCGCTGGATTTTTGTTCTACGTTCTGGTAAAACAATGTTAGTACTCGTTAATTTTAAAGTCAGATACTTCTGACACTTAAACCAAGTGAGAATTAATCAATTACTTACAACAATGTAAGTGCCAAAATTTTAACAAAAATTGTAATATCTTAAAAACAGCAGGATAACTGAACAGCTTCAGTTATCCTGAAGAAGCTCGGTCAGTATGAACAGCGAAAACGTCGAGCGAGAAAGTTTTGACACACGGCAGAGCCCGCAGAAGGCTGTTAGTTATAGTTTACCGGCCGGTGAAACGGCCGTACGGGCAGGTGATATCAGTTGAAGATAGGTATAAGATACCCTAGTGGTAATCGTCGTAGAATTTTGTCAAAAATGTAATAATATATAGGATGTTCCATTTAAAATAACAAAGTCCATAGCGACTTTCGGTTAACCGGGAGTGCAAAAAGGTGAAAATATTTTAGAAAGAAAGTAAGTGTCAAATTGTTGCAAATCCCAAATTTTTAAAACTGAGAAATTTCATTAAGCCGGAAAACTTCTAACTAGCCAGTTCCGTGCAAACCCTGTATGTTAAAATAAATAACTCAAACTAAAGTAAAGAATAAATTTTTAAATTATTTAAAATTTATTCTTAAAAAAAACATTACGAAGTTTCAGTGTAGATGTATAAAGGATTCTGCATGAGTTTCATATGAACTAGTAATAATTTTATTAATATTCACAAAATTCACAGAGTTTTAATTTGCATCCCACAGTGTGAAGATGTATACACGAAGCTTCACTACAGTTGAATGCCCATAAAAACTTTTAACGCTCGCCTCACTTAGCGATTTAATCCATTTTGTTCCAGATAATTTCGAATTGATTAACGTTTCGTGATACCAAAGAATACACATAATGCTCATTTGCATCGGTCCCTTTTAAATGACAGCCTTCCTGTCTCGCACTTAAATCCCCTTCAATTACTGTGAGCTCACGATTTGGAGTATTTCTATTTATTTAAAGCGATTCGTTGACGTTCACTACGAATTGGTCTTAAACTAATAAGTGGCGTCCGTTCCGAATATAAAAGTTAATGGCACGTGACGTACATAACTACCGAAGGGTTCCAAAGAAACATTAAAAAAAAAAGTATAGTTAGGGGTTAGGGCGCTTTCAGTTAACTACTTTGCTTATTTATTATTTTGAATTGATATAAGATACGTAGATCTTTGATGCATTAGAAAAATGGGAATAATAGCAATACAATTAGAATACAATAATTTCCAACTAAAAAAAAAAAAACAAAAAATTCAGTTAGGGAACATTTTTTCATCAGAATTACGCAGTGTTATAGTTTTATTGAAATACAGTGTGGACTGTTTATCTATAGAATGATGATTTAAGTATGGAACGAACCCGTTTTGGTCAGGGAATTAAACTTATATATTACTATAACAACAGCTGCGTTATATAAATACACGGCAACTAAATCGACAACTTAAGCCATACATCGCACATAAGGATTGTATACCGGTAAATTAACCAAAAAATGTTCGGTAAATTACAAAAATTTACCGGTATTTCGGTAAATGAAAAATCCATACCAGAAATTTTTATCTACGAAATATTGTGTTTATAGATATTTAAAGGTCTAAACGGACATTGAGAATAAAAAAACAACAGGTAAGTGTAAGTAACAATATACCCAATTATTAATTTTATGGGTGACATTTTTTGTTTAATTTTAATTTAAAGTTTCTTGAGATTGAGAGCCGCCGTAATGCCCTTGAATAGAAAATATAGAAAAGAAACTAACAAACTTTTTTGATTAGAAGCGTATAACCTCCATTCCACCGAGTTAGTCGGAAAGAGAAGGAATAAAAAAATTCTCAACAAAAAAAGCAAAAAATTGAAAAAAAAGTCGTGTAGAAATTAAAGGAAAATAAGTCTCAAACAAGATGGATAACGAAAAGCAACGCAAAGAAAAGCGAGATTAATGTTCATTTGTTACTAAGACGGCTGCTAGGACGGTAGGAAGCAAAACACCCCACTTTTCCTACCTGCCTTTGTCAACAAATGCAATTTCGATTCTCTCATTTTATGGTTTTTTTGTGTGGATTTTACTTATCTCTCGAAGAAAGTTGAGTTAGCATCTGTGATTTGTGCTCTGAGTTTTTTAAAATTTTTAAAAGCTTAAAATCGTTTTTCTTAAAGAGTAAGTAAATGTCTCATTTTTCAATATTTAAAAATAATAATATATAAGAATATCAAGGTTTATTAATACACATTTCACGTATTTAAATTAATAGCAATTTTGAATACACCGCATTATGAGAGGACATTAATGCAACATTGTTGTGTAAAATAACATTAAAATTTGAACCTTAAATATTTTTTTTTTACTTTTTTTACTTCTGACACCTGTTTAAAATAATTAAATACAAATATTTATTACAAAATTCTAATATTATGCCTTAATTTCTAACCCTATTTTCTTGGGGAATTCCATTAACGTCACACATGAAAAAAATTACCGGTAATTTACCGTTAAACCGGTATTTTCATTTCATTTACCGAATTACCGGTAAATGAAAAAATCGGTAAATTTACAATCACTAATCGCACACATAGCATGTTTTCGCAATTTAAAAACTCTCTAAGAATCAGGCGACGATCCACAAGCTATTGCATATGAAGTTAGTGCATGAAAATGTCCAAAAGTAATACATTAGTAGAACATTTAGACTCACCTCAGATCTAAATTTCTGCAAGGCATAACAAATGGATAACAATTTTTTACAAAGATTATTAATATGTTTACTTCATTCGCAACTTGTACTCTATAGTGACTCTGAAAAATTCTGTACTGCCAACCTGTGACAGACTTGTTTTATTCAATTTTATCAAACTTGAAGTCTCTCACGTGTGTTCCAGCCCTGAACTCAAGTAACGCAGTCTTTTTATGTTAACCACTAAATCGTTTTGGTGTAGACATTCACCTACTGTTGTTAAGGTGTTATTTACCTGTTTAAGTGCTGCTCTCCTAAAAAAAAATCCCAAATTATCTTACTCTATAAACAGACAGTTTGGTGCAGTACACTGTGATTTACCAGAATAAATGCTTTACTCAAATCAAGAAATACATCTAAGCAAGTTTTTCCCTTATGAACATATTCATACAAATGCTTTAAATTAATTACGCACTAAGCCCAAATCGTTGAGTAAAGAGTTCCATTGCTAAAATAATATATTAGTCATGAGTTTTGATCTGGCTGACTATTCAAGTACTGACGGCTGCCATTAAGCTTTTACTAAAACTTAGTTTAGACATAAACTGTGAGATGGTGTTTCTTTGTTCTTGTTGTAAAATTACTTAATTTTACTTATCATGTAATTTTTGACATCCAGATGTAAATGTGTTATAGTTAATTGGAAAAAAGAACATTCTGTAAGTTGCTGACGTCTCGTGCAGTTACCCTATACACACAACATACCTACATTGGCAAAATATCTGAAGTACCTAATGTTACTAGATGTAACCGTCTAAATCCAAATATACCATTTCTTCTAACATTATCCGTCAAATATACACACTAAAAAAATGATTCGTAGCTTATAAATGCTATCTTCACATACCAAAAAAAATCCAATTCCTATTTACAATTCCAATAAAATTACAGGGTATATAAATACAGAGTAAAATTACCAAAAATTGGGAAATCTAATAAAATAATTAAACATATTTTGCATTTTTTAACAATTTTGCGCAGCACTCTATCGAAATTTTACACAGGAAAGGCAAATATTTTTAGTATGATACAAGAGAATTTAATTTTTAGCGAACAAACTGCTTTCACGCTAACATTTTGATTTGACTACTGGCCCCCCAAAAGCGAAACCACAATGGATCGTGGAATGTAGGTTAGCATGGTATACCTTGAGAGCAACACCCAGTCCAAACAATTCTGGAGATCACTCTCAGTGCATAGCACGCACTACTTAGTTTGGTTACTACATAGTGAATGCATCCATTCCATGAAGACCAATCGTCCATTCCGTGTCCCAAATGTGTCGTCTGTCAAATAATTATTCAATACAAAATAACATGAAGTAGTGTGATGTTTATTCTCTTTTGCTTCATCCAGTTCAGGCATTACATCATTTATACCTCCTGTACTTCCCTGGAATTTTCTCATTATAAGATTAACAGTAAACACTAGTACTGCGAATCGAAACAAACGCCTTCAAAACAAAAAGCGTAATCGGTTTTAAAATCGGGTTTTTAAGAGGGGTTTAAAAAGGCGTTTTTAAAAGCTGTTTTGAAACTTTTTTTTTTCATTGTAGCATGTAGCGATATTTAATATTCAAATACGTAATTTTGAGAAGTATAATAAGAGAGATAGTGAGGTATTCTAGTGGCAATTAAGAGTGGAAAAAATATTTAACCATTTAAGTTCTTTTAATTTGTGACTAATATGATCATATTTTCTAATACCAAAAATCAAACGCATGCACGAATTTTGAAGCCTTTGGAGACGATATTTGTCAGTAGAGTCTAACGCGAAGTCGAAAACAACGTCGCAGTAATTAGCATGACTTAGTACCAGTGAATTCATTAACATTGTTGTTTTAATTTCCCTACTAAAGGCATATGCCTTTGCTGATAAATCATTTACAATGCATCGTAAACTTTTTGAAGGCAAACAGAAATATGCTTCTTAAACCGCAGGTCTACGTCAAATCAAACCCCTTCTTTGCCTCGTCAGCAATAGGTAATGCGATACCATCCATTTCAATCAAAACATTTTCCAACAAATGAGAACGATGGACATTTTTGCTAAATATCATTACATTATATTTTCATGGATTGATCCGCTAACATAGTTTACGCGAATATTCAACTAATCTTCGCAGATCCTAGTTTATTTGTTCAGAAGCTGCAGAAGTATCCGATATGTTAAAAGATTTATATATCAAAGTATCGTCATCGTCAAGTGAGAATTGCAGTTCAAAATTTACATACTCTTCTCAGACGTATATATGGTGTACAAAAGAAGACCCACGATGGATCCCTGCGGCACTCCACGCTCAACATATAACTGTAAAGTCGTAAGTTATTTATTATGGACATTATGCCATTCTTAAATATAATCGTGAATGACGTCTGTATTAAAAGAATAATAATATTGATAACATTTGGGATGTGTCAAGATAGAGCAAGCATTTATTGCATTAATATGCAATAAATGTTTGCTCTTAATACGATACATATATTTTTGTATTTAAAATACATACTTACCTGCAGACGTAATAATTATTATATCTAAAAACGGCGAAATGTTCATTAAATAATTTACGACTTTACAGTTATACCTCTCTGAATTGCATCGCAGGTGTATGAATATTAAATATTGCTATATGTCACAATGAAAAAAATTTTTAACCGTTTCATAACCTTTTTTTAAAAAACTGGTTTTGAAAACAGATTTTAAAAACCTGAAAGCTGATTAATCGGTTTTTGATATCTGGCGATTTACGCAGCTCTAATACACACCCCCATCACAGAATCAAAATCCAGGGAGAGTTTATTTATAAAGATCAATATTAGTACACACATGACTATATGCATCGTCATATTGTAGTGCCCTACATCTCTCCATTGCAATTTTTGCATGTCGTATCCTCTGATAGGTGTCGTCTGAGCATTAAGAATAATTGGGTTCAAATATGAGCAAGTCTATCAAATTTAAATATATCTGCACTGTTCTTCCGTCCATAATTAGATTAGAATGATAAATGAATGATGATATAATACGTAAGTACTTGATTCATTCAGAAAATTTCTGTGAATATAGATTAATGAAATAAGTTAAATTATCAGATTTTAATTTTAAAGCACGAAATTATTACACCACGTCATTTACCACCAAATATGTCATATTTGAATAGTAGAATGTTATAGTGCACGCTGTTTAATGTCCAACACAATATCTTAAGCAACGATATGTATTTCGATTAGGTACCCAGATAATCAGCAACCTCCCCAAACAGTCATAAGGTGGCTCTGCTTGTTTGCATGCTTTTAAATATGTTTTGTTCATTATACTTTTCTTAAATTTTGTAACGGGATGCTATACTGTGCTAAAGAAATACATAGAAAAGCATGGAAAACTAAACAAAGAATCGATTTGTGAGTATAAATATGTGTATACATTGTGTATCCAATCTTAGTATATTCTACTACTATAAGTTCTGCCATATGGTGACAAAACAAGGCTGGGTATACGCGTTAAAGCCAGTGTATAGACGCACTTTTACCTTTTAGTGAAGCTAGTTCCTGTGTATCATCAACGTTTACAAGGTAAATACAATTACTATATACAAATACATACGATACGGTGTCAAGCGACAGCATACCCCTGAGTTCATTTCCTCTCTCTCCCCTTACCAACTATACGTGTCGTTTTGGTGGAGGCGCCGGGTTTAATTTAATCTAGGTCGACGAAAGTGCTTAAAGAATATAATAAAATCAAGAAAATATACATGTTGATGTTTGTTGAATCTAATTTCTTTATTAATATTTAAGTTTGGCTGTCTCGATAAGAATACAAAAAATAACACTGCTATTTATGGCTGCACACGTGCGCATTACAAGTAATGTAAGTAATGGTTCGATCTCCGTTAAGAAATTAAAAGTAGCAGAAGATAGGTGTTATTTAGAAATTCTATCAGTACAAACTAAAAAGTTTAGGGTAAATGTTCGGAAACTTAAGGAAAACGTCAAAATGTTAGAAATTTTTCCGTAATACAAGTATTTTACGTGAATACTATAGGAAAATATCTCTTTCTTAGAACAAAATCTCTAGCGTTGTAATATTACCAAGAAAAACATTAATATATCTTAGAAAAAACTTAATTTTCTTACCATTTGGAAAATTGTAGTCATAAATATAGTGATTTTTAAGTGATAAGGAAATAAGAAAGGCGCGCATGTGTTAACTTAGAATGTTCTGGTTCAAGTCAGACGTAGGCAGAAATGACATGGTGTTCAGCCGCACGTGGTTCTGTTTTCTTGTTATTTTAGAACTATTATTCTGATTATTTATTAGTAGGTGGTATTAATTCATATTAGAAAATCTGTTTATTGTTCTTTTAATGCTTTGAAGTCTATTACGCACTATGCTACAGTTTGAACATAGAATATCACAACAACTTGGTAATTTTTCTTGGTAATAATCAATTTTTTTTTTGATATTTTTTTCGCATTAAATGAGGGTAAATGCGCAAAATGTTTTACGTGAATATTAATGAAAAAAAATTTGTTTCTTGAAAAGAAAATCCTTAACATTATAATATTAATAAGAAAAATCCTAATACCTCTCAGGAAAACTTAACATTTCTTACAATTTGAAAAATTACAGTTGAAAATAATATCTTTTATTCAAATAAATTACCTTAACAGCAAAAAAAAAATTGTTTGGATATACGATTTTCTTAAAGAAACTGCATATTTATTTTATATAAAGTCAGCACGGTTACAGATAAAGTAGTAGTAGATTTACGTTAAAATTGTATTACAAAACTACAATCATCACGTCATGATATTCTAAACATATATAACAAAATTTTCTGGCCCATAGTAGCAAATAAGTTAAACATATCCTACAAGTACAGAAATTTCCCTGAAGATGGCGGTTCTCTTATTTCACTACACTAACTTTCCATACTTGATATAAGTTTTCTACATAACAGACATAGTTCGATTACCTACTTGACAGATAAGTATTTCTTAGAAACTGTTATCACATCAGTTGTCCGATTGCATACGGTGACCTTTGATTTTTCCAAATTAACCGCCAATGTGGAGAAGCAACGGGTAAGCTGGGCAGTGATTTTGGGCAAATATAAGAAATTTTCATATTTTGCCTGTCTTTTATGCATTCATTTCAATAATCAATCTAATTAAATACGCTCTACCACGACATTTTTATTTCGACAATGCTTTCCTTTTTGTTAGGAAAAGTGATCAGAAATACTGAAATTTCCTTAAACAAGTAAAATTTCTATGGAAAATCTTGAATCTTGATAAAGTTACCCGTATTTCTTCTTTTGCTAGGACTATTCCAGGTTACATGAAAAACCCTTTGAAGTATTATTTATAGTTAGAATTATTACTTCTAAAAGTAAAATACCTGTACGGTTTTAGGGGCACAAAATTGCTCCAAAATTGTACCGGAATTTCGTAATACGAAAAAATACCTTGCAATTTTTGTTTCATGAAATTAAAATCAATCAAGTAATGTTATTTGCAGCTAACAGATGTGCCAATTGACAAATAATGTTTTAAAAGAAAATAAAACCAGTTTTGCCATGCTTTGTTGTTGTTAAATTGCAAACAAGCAAGTCGTTTGTGACACAAGCAAAATATTACTTTTAAGCTTTTAATTAGAATGCTAAAAGAGTTTCTAAAGGAACAGAGGCCTGAATTTACTACGGATCTACTGAAATATTGGAACTGGAAGAAACACCAGTTCATATACTGTAAACTTCTCCTAAACCCCTCACCACAAACTGCACTAAACTGGACGTACGTTTCGATAGCAAAGCTATCATCATCAGCAGAAACACTGAACTGTGGATGAGTGTCTCAGTATAGTGAGTTCAGTGTGCAGTTTGTGGTGAGGGGTTTAGGAGAAGTTTACAGCATTACCACTACCACAGTTTGGAGTATTTTTGTTACCAGTTCATATGCTATGCTAATGTGAAGACCCGGCGAGGACAAGCTTCTAGTAATGGGTATGGAGAACCCCATAGCTAACAACTACACAAAGATGATTAAACCTAGCCTAATTAAACGGGCAAAATTAGAGAGCATCTTCTAGGAGAAAGGAGATCACAATAGATCTGAAGAGGTCGCGGTGAAACAAGTATGTAGACCACCCCAATCCTAATCTATCTAATCTAATCCATTTTGTAACACTGTTTATCCACTTTACGACATTATTACTCGAAATCAAGCTGTATCCGAACTCTGTTTCGGGTACCAGAAATAGAATAAGACCATGACTGTAAATTTCGAATACTTGAGCATCCGGGATTTCGAGCAACAGCCCTAGTAGATATATTGTGTGTTGATACGTATTTAGGAATTAAGTAATTAGGATAATCTAAGAAATCGGATTTGTCGAGCTGACGGATTTCTTTGCTTTGATTTAATCTTTACATTTCGAAGATCAAATAAACGAAACGATCATAGTGAAAAAATTTAAAACAATGAAAAATACATGAAAAGTTTTATTTCGAACTATATACCCAAACTAAAAGAAATAAAGAAGCTAAAGAATTAGATAAGTTACGGCAAGTATCCTCATTAGAAAAATGTGTTTTTTGAACAGCCTGTATTTCACTGATTATTGATGTAATACTAAATACTACTACTACGTTCTTGTACTTACATCGACATTAGTAGAACTATTAAATAATCATATCAATATCATTATGAACAACTATATAATTTTATTCGAATGACTGTAAACGTTAAATATTCAACAAAATTGCAAATATCTCAAAGGAGATTGATTTTCAGCATAGACAGCCCAAATACAAACTCGTTGCAAATAATGCGGTAAATTCATTGGACTGATAAAAATCGGATCATTTGATTTAAAATAAGAAAGTTGACCTCAACACCCTGTATACCGAAATATTTTCCTTAATAACCGTTATTTTTACTACTTCATTTATCTTGTGATGAAACAGTTACTTTCGCAATATTACAATACGAATTAATATCTTGATTTCCAAGATTGTTTGATTTAAATAGGCGAATGCGCATATGAAATCATGTAAATTCATAATGTACCTACCTACTTTTTTCAGTGTCGAAATTCCAGAATTCAGAATTTTGATAGATACATTATAAATACCTGATCAGCATGAAATTTCATGCATAGTTATCGCGGCTAATTAGTAAACATGATATTAAAATATTCAAAAGGCTGCGTAAGCTGTAAAACATGAATTCATATAATTTAAAACTCCACTCAACATAGCATAAGTTTCCAGTTAATTAAAAAGAATAAAATATGACCTGATTATTTTGTAATTTTGAAAATAAGCGAAAAATGCCACATTGTAGTAATTCACTTTCAAGTGCCATCTAATAATATAAGCAAAATATGAATTAAATCAGCTACTAGGCGACAATCAAAATTATGCGAAATAAATTGGAACGTCGACAAGTTTAAATCAAATCTTCAGTTTCATTGCGTTAAGGGAACGAGTCGGCGGTGGATTTCATAATTTCAACTTATTCGAAATTCCGACGTAGATAGAGAATAATATTATTTTAATGGGGAAATTAATTCAAATTACATAAGACGCACCCGCTTCCGTTTGCGCGTGTATTTTCATCGACCGTATATGCGAAATTCCAGCTCCGCGGCTTCACGGACGCCCGAATGAAAGCAATAATGGGCTCGGAGAAGAAAGGACAGCGGCCCTGTAGCGTACGTGAAGGGCTACGTAAGGTCGAACCCGCAACTTTGCATAAAATATAGACACCACTCTAGGAACCCATTGCGCCGTTCACCTCACCTCATAAATTATATTGAATGCATGGAAAAGTTACGCAGGCTTCTGTATATATTTATAGACGGATACTTCAGCAGAATATGGTTTTAAAATTCATAAGGTCAATTGGATATAGGAATTTGAATAAAGTCCATGTTATTCATGAAAATATTTATTGATTTAGATAAGCGTAGAGTCTTGTTGAGCCTCATATAAGCAAATTTTACGGTAAACGCTAACAATATTGCGCATGCGCATAATTTAACGTAGTTTAAAGTTTAGCCCAAACACAACCTAATTTTATTTGATTTATTCGGGATGGTACATTGTTACTGTCGAAAAGTTTCTAAAGTCAAAAGACCGCATAAAAAAATAGTACTTATACTTTTGTTTATGCGGCCTTTTGAGTTTAAAAACTTTTTAACAATAACAATATACCATCGCAAATATATCAAATAAACTTAGCTTATGTTTTCTATGTGCCATACTGCCACCTGTTTTAGCATTAAAGAAGATGGAATTGAGAAAACGTACATACAGTGAAAATCATGATTGTTTATAGTTACGTCATAGTTGCTTGTGACGTATGCATCGTCTGAAACAAATTCAGGTACACCAACCATGTTTGCAATGAACTGTACGAAAATAATAATAATTGTCTAGATTTTCTTTTGTAAAAGAAAATCTTGGTTTAGTTTTTAGTCAACGTTGCGTTTTAAATCCAATCATGAGTAATTGCAACCATAGAATTCTAAATAGTGAAGTGTTCTATTGACAATGCTCGCAATAATGTATTAATTCATTTGTACTTATAGAAAGGAGGTGATCAGGCTAAGGTTATTATTAAATGTTTTCTCAATGAAATAGTGTATCACCGTAATAATATAGTTCTCATATCAAGAAACTATTTGTAAACCAAAATGAAGAGAATATTCAAGCAACATAAAAGTGTTTAGTTTAATATATGTTACCAATGATTAATTAAACGAAAGGGTGACGTTTCTATTTTATGTAACAAATGTCTCCTGTACAGCTATCCAAGCTTTCGTGTCACATTTCTAATACTTGGCTATCGCCATAACTATCTCGACTAATATGCTTATTATAATATCTTTTTCCATGTGCCCATATCAACTCGGTAGCATTGAAATCATAGTGATACGGAAAACTTCATGTCCACGTGCTCGAAGTAATTCATCGATATATAAACCATCTCTTTCTTATGCCTCTTGGTTATTTCCAAAAGTCCACTCTTATTCATCGCATTTTTATAGGAATTTACCTCATGTACCGCATCAACGGATATTAAAGGACTTCCATTTCGTTTTTCCTCCTCGAAATACGCGAGCGAACGACAAACCAACTCTTGGCAACAAGAACTAAGTCGTCCACCGGGCATCTTGAACTGTAACCTAATTTTTTTTTAAGTCTTTTGTACGCTTCTTTAACACTTCCAAACATAGCTGAAACTAAACGATTTGCTTCACTAAAGCTCTGAAAAGAAATTTTGGCACAAGAAATATTAGAAATAAATAAAAATTCAAAACTAAAAAACAACAAATAAACAGTAAAAAGCAGATGTCAAATGTCAACGGAGCTGTAAAGGGGGTTAAAATTGCGTGGTTGCATGCACTGTAGTAAACATTATGAAAGCTCTTATTTACGCAATACTTGATCGTATTCTATCTCACTTCAACTATTTTATTGATACTTAATAAAATATGGACGTATTTCTTAAGTAGCTACGACTATGTTATATATACTTATATCTCGCTGGTGTATATGAATGTTTCCAATTTTTTAAAACTACGCTTGTGTTTTACTTTACCGACCAGTTAATGACGTAACTACAAGCATTCATCGTTTTCACTATAGATAAAAAATAGGTGTGAATATCGGCCATATCAAAACATACGCGGTGATTAGCTGTCAGTTGTGCGGTTTTGGCTTACGTTGTTTGATTTTATTCATCGTAAGTAGAGATATTACTTTTGAATATTTAAATGCATTTTTATTCATTATAAATATCAATACATGAGTTAGTCCAAAGCCAGATTTCTTTATGTAAAAGAAAACTTTCTAAACATCAAATTTACAAATTTCAATTAGGGGAAGGTGGGGCAAGATAGGAACATCAGCTTTAGAACACTGCATCAGGATTGCAAATTGATATAATTCTAAGTACGCTTGTTGTAATCTTTAAACATTTATCTGTTGATGGATGAATTTACAATTTTTCGATGGGTACTTTTGATGTTGTGAGAAAATTTTGAAAAGTAATGTGTAAATAAACCATCTTGCCCCACCATGGGGGCAAGATGGGGTTCCAGGTGAGTTAATAATGGTTCGTACCATAAATCTAGGTAATTGGTAAAAAAATAGATTCTTAAAATATTCTTAAAAACATGCAGGAACAAAGCTTAAATTCTTTAAAGGGGAACTACTTAAAATAAAAATAATACAATAACCATAAGAATATTAAACTTAATCATCACAATTGAGGCAATAGAAGACGAACTCATCCACGTTATTCGCACAGCCTCCATGTACCCAACAGCGCCATCTATGGCATTGTATCAATACTTCCCCTTACAATACTAACATTGAGCGTCGTCTTCCTCAACAGGAGAACTTGTTTATTTCCTTGACGTTTTCTAAAAATCTATCTCTTTGCTTTCCTTACAAAATTCGGCTTCTTGATGAAAAAAAAATAGATTTTTAAAATATTCTTAAAAACATGCAGGAACAAAGCTTAAACTCTTTAAAGCGGAACTACTTAAAGTAAGAAAAAAATACAATAACGATAATAATATTAAACTTAATCTTCACAATTGAGAGAATAGAAGACCAACTCATCCACGTTATTCGCACAGCCTCCATGTACCCAACCTCGCCATCCACGGCATTGTATCAATACTTCCCCTTACAATACTAACATTGAGCGTCGCCTTCCTCAACAGAAGAACTTGATTATTTCCTTGACGTTTTCTAAAAATCTATCTCTTTGCTTTCCTTACAAAATTCGGCTTCTTGATAAAAAAAAATAGATTCTTAAAAACATGGAGGAACAAAGCTTTCTTTAACCTATATGGGTTCCTTTCGTCCTAGTGTTTACTCTTTTGGATATTGCATTCATCACGATGGAAAAAAGTAGTGGACTGAGAACTCCTCCCTGTCTGACCCCTCTGAAAGTTATAAAAGTTTGAGTTGTTCTTCTTCCTACCCTTACCCTATTTTCTGTTTTCCGGTATAAACTTTTGACTACTTCAATGAGTTTTACGTTTATTCGTCTCGTATCTAAGAGTTTTCAGATCTCCTCTCTTTTTATACTGCCTAATGCTTTATTGCTGCTACAAACAGTTGTTGCTATTTGTTGACGTTATCTTCTCGACGATTTGTTAAATATCCAACCCTGTGTTGTAAAAATGGTAAGATACACACTAAGGGGATACAAGTAAAAGTAGACGGGGAAATGTTCTTTTTTGAAAAAATTGACAACTTTTGTTATCTCGACTCCATCATTAGAGATCGCTACGAAATGGAAGTGGAGAATAAGGCCTGGATAGCAAAGGAAACAAAAGCGTAGGAATGCTATTGAAATTCCTAAAAAGCAAAAATATATTTATAAAGTCCAAAGTAATGGCATACAAAACAGTGATTAGGCCACCTGTAACATACGCTACAGAGACCTGGAACTTAACCAAGAACAATTGAAAAAAGTTTGGAGGTATGGGAGCGGAGAATACTAAGAAGAATTTATGGGGGAGTAAGAGAGGATGATCGATGAAGAAGAAGAACTGGAGATGATTTTTGGAGAGCCCACAATAATACAAGCTATCAAAGCGCAGCGGATAGCCTGGCTTGGACACAGAGAGATTACTGGAAGGCAGGCTGACGAAGCCGGTTGTGAGCAGGGGAAGTGGTGGAAGAAAAATGAAGAGGGGAGACCGAAGAGGAGGTGGCTGCAGGAAGTTGAAGAGGATTTGGTCGGAGTAGAAGTGATGCAGTGGAAATAAAAGCCGAGAAATAGAACTCTTTGGAAACAAATTGTAATTAAAGCCAAAGGCCTACATGGCCTGTAGAGCTCATATATATAACTTAAAAGACAATCCCTACAATTTTTTAGTTTAGTATAAATTTTGTGTAGTTTTAGAAACATGAATATTCAAGGAAGTATTATAATTTATGTGGTGAGAATAGCCAGAGTTGTTAGGTGGCGTGTGAATACTATTGAAATAATGAACGAATGCGTTTATTATTTGTGAGGAGGTGTTCAGTTCGAGCTGATTATATGTTTATCACATATCCACAGGTGTATACCAGTACTACTTTGTCTGCTATGAATAAATGATCATAATCTATTTCGATCAATTTTCAGCGAGATTTGTACTTCAGCAATAACAGGATATTCCACGTAAGTGGTTCATTAAAAGTTTATGATGTTCTACTGTTTACTTATATTTGAGATTTTGACACCATTATATGTTCGATGTAAATAAATAAATGTGAAATACTTTAGCCAAAATATCACTTCCGGTTGACCGGAAATGGACGTCAGCTTTGTTATTTTAAATAAAATGATATAATTTTTTATTCATTTTTGGATTCAGCAGCCATAAATACGTCAGTCTTTATTAGCTATTCCTATAGCTACATGTTGCCGTTTTTGAGTTGTTTAAGTTTTTCTTTTTTTTTAGTCATAATCATTGCCTCATTCTGAAATTAATATCTCGGTTAATACTGCAAGTAGAGACTCCAAATTTGCAAATGTTATGAATGTAGATATAACTCTAAGAAATGGTACGCACACTTCGCATTCTAATATACAGGCTATTCAAAATTGAGAAATCAAGTGACGAGTGATATTTTCGAGTGGAGAAAACTCATTTTTTTAAATGGAACACCCTGAATTTCAATTCGAAATTGGGAAGTAAATATCATTCCCTATCATTTTGTATTAGCACTCCCTATACCTACCTCTAATAGATTTTGAGATATGAAGAACTCTTTGCTGAACAATCTAAGTAGCTCTAGGTTTAAATGTTCGTAGATGGCTCTGAATGGGATTAATGTCAAATTCATTGTCTAACCATAAGTGTGTGTGTATGCTATCGTAATCACACTTTTGAACAATGCAATATGAATAGAGACGACTATTCGAACCGCGACATTATGAATTGATTCTACATTCATGAAGAATGTAATAAAGTATTAAATAAAACATGCTGTGTATTTAATGACAGATATCCACATCTTCCACCGATTACAAAGAAGAAATTTCGAAATATTGAAAACAACTTTTTACACTCGGGAACCGTGAAAACAAAGAGATAAAATAAACTAAAATTTTGAAAACACACTCCTAAATCTCCATATTTTCTATATAACCTCCATTATTTTCTAAGCATTTTAAAATCCGCGCTTCTACTTCTTCTGTGGCTCTATTAATTTGATTACGCGAAGTTCTTCTGATATGTGTCGTAACCCTATGTAAAATTTCCTCTCGAGATCGCACAGGTGTGGCATACACCAATGATTTTAAGTAGCACCAAAAATAAAAACCTAGAGGCGTTAGATCCAGTGAATGATGGAGCCATTTCCAAGGTCCATTGTTACCTATCCATATTTTGGTTAAGGTATTTCACATTTATAGTTCCAATCGACCAGATAATGGTGCCGAAATCTCAAATATAAGTAAACAGTAGAACATCATAAACTTTTAATGGACCACTTACGTGGAATACCCTGCATAATTGTAATCAGCAATATTAATAAGAAACTTACACTGTGTCCTAAGAGTTTTAAATGTTTAATTATTTTTTATCTGCCTTAAATAGAATTTTAAAGGAAATATTTGATCATCGGGCAATTTTGAACTGATTGTTAGTTTAGTAGATTTAATATAGAAGTTTTTATATTACAGCAGGTAAATTATAGCCAATGCACAGATAATATTAGGGATTACATGGATGAAATATGTCTACACACCTTATATATCAACACGCAAATTACTTACACCATTTCATTTGAAGTATCAGGGGAGCCAACATCCTAGTGTTTATATATGAGAACCTCAGAAGGCCCATGCACAGTAAATTTTCCCGGGCAAATATAGTTTAACGTCCTCGGAGACTTGCGGATTGAACAGATGCCTTATATATCAGTGTAAAGACGATATACGACGATACATCGTACAGTTTGAAAAACGTAATTTTAAGCTCAAAATAAATAAATTGGAGGTTGAACGGCATGTTTGAGGATTTAGTTCACCCTCTCAGCTAGGGTACCACGTATCATGCAAGGGGTTATAACTTAAATTCACCTATGCCTCTAAATACTTAATATCCCTAGATTTAGAGTAGTAGAACATATCCTTTCGGAAGTATTGGCAACTTTGTGCACACTGACAGAAAGGAAATTAAAATGTTATTCTAATATTTCTTGCAACTTTTAATTATTTTATTTTTAATTGGAAATTTTCGGTCATGGTATAGAAAAAAATATGTTTTTCTACTAAATATGTTTATTTATTCAAGAATTTTCGTTAAATTGACATATTTTCAAGCGTTGCTAAAAAAACATGTTTCACATTTAAAAGTATTCATTCTATGTAAGTGATAATTAATTTATTTATTTTTTAAGCTTATATTTCTATCAAAATAACATAGCTGTACTTTTCATTGTAACATCCACAAACTTACTCAAAAATATAATGAAGATCTTTTGTTAATAAATAAATGGTCATTGAGTTATAGCTACGCATTTTAAATTTTTCTTCTTATTTTTTTTATACATATACATATTTCATCTTTATGAATTTATACATCAATCAACTGATGGCTTTCCAAGTATACAATATGTGTACTTGAAACAAGAGATTTACACACATTAACAATGAACAATTATTTAGGTGTGCTTAGATTAAGTACATCTAAATAATTGTTCATGTATATGAGTATAATATAGCACACTTATTTTTAATAATGAATTACATAATTTCCTTACGTTTCGATAGTTTCAGATATCTTATTCAGTATAGGACAAGATTAGAAAATAATCTAATTACAAATTTATGAATAAGTAATTCAAACAACAATTCAACTTGTAAATAATAAAATAATATAACAATTAAAATTAATTTTGAAAATATATTCATATTTGAAAAAAATGTAAACACAAACCTTTAAAAAGATATAACAGGGACTCTAGCGTAGTAGAAAACACATAAAATATCCGATCACTCCGCCCTACACGAGGTTTTATTAATTCGGGACATTTGTTTCGTGGACAAGTGTGCCCCCATTACACTGCGTGACACGATTTTCGTACCTGAAAAACTGATTACTATTATGGTTTTCAATTAGTTACAATATGTAAGCTGTGGATGTTTTTTGTTTCTATCACGTCTTGTTTTTGAAGTATACACTGATGGCATTAGATAGCCTATACCGATTCTGGCACAAAATCTTGGGATTTTCAAGGGGGGTAGAGTTCACATTTTATCCCCTCATAGATACAATATGCATATTTACATGTCACTTCGTGCTCGTAGCGACAGATTGAAATATTCTACCTGATATACATACCGGGTGTCCAGCCTAAGATGCAAGGCTCCATAGCCGATTTATTATTGCTTTTTTGGAAAAATGTTTCAAATAAATGTTGGCTCGAATCATATTCTATACATTTTAAAATTAGTTTCAGTAATGGCGGACTTCCGGTTGTACCGGAAGTAGATACTTTATTATTTTAAATGGAACACCCTGTATATTACTGTATTTTTGGATTCCTTGTTCCCTGCATACATTGGGGCTAAGTTGTACCGTTTCCGAATTATGTGACGTTTTTCGAAAAAAATGACATTTGCAATGTCTGCAAATATCTCCGGAAATACGAAAGTTAGAAAGATGCGGTTTTCAGTTTTCGCTTAATTATGAAACAGCACACGCCTTTATTTTAAAATTGTTGCGTTTACATTACAGAATTATTAAATAGGGCTCTGTAATTTTCGAAATCTAAAATCATGGCTAACTTGATTTTTTTTAAATTGAATGGTATGGCAATTTTTACATAAATGGATGTAAAATTTGATTTTCTTTCGATTTTATACGAGTGTCATTGTGTCTATCTCCAAAGATTTTGGAGATATTCGCGATTTTTCAGTTTTTCATGATAGATACGTATTGCGAAGCGCCGGCCACCTTCCCCTCACATTTCACCAGGCTTGGGACTAATTAACAAAACAAAATAAGCTTTGTCGTTAGTTTTAATTTTTTGTCGTTAATTTAATCGAATTAGTGATAATTAAATAAAGCAATGTGTATATTTTTTAAGTTTTTTACCAATAATTATTAGTTACCGTACCCAAAAAACAGTACGTGATAGAAAAAAAGTGCATATGTGTTCTTATTAAGCGATTTGTATAAATAAATAAACAGGAAAAATTGAAGTGGGTACTTAATTTTTTTTTAATTTGTAACGTAGTGTTATCAACCGAAGACTGAATCATGCGGTCATCTAATTTTAATTCTTTGTAATGATTGAACTTTTTTATGAGGTGAGTTGTTCTGTAAACCATCATTCATTAACTTGTAAATAGATTGTTTAATCTTGTTTTGTTTTAATCTTTTCACCTTTTTCTGAAGAACTGAAGACGATAGGCTAGACAATCGAAGTGCATAAAGCCAATATTTTGTGGATTATATGCTATATTAAACTTAAGTGTATAGAAATTCTATATGGGTTATTATCCATTACATAAAATATTAGCTTTACTTAAATTTTGTTTTACTTTACATTTTTTTTACATGTTTTCAGCAAAATATTCGTGACAGTGTCTTAATTATTATGTAGTTTTGCATATAAATTCCCCTCTAAGTCAATTCTGTCATCGTGCTATAATCTTTGATTGTCCTTAAAAGTGTAATGAGGTGAGACGTTTTATTGGTCTTGCATAATATGCCAAAAACTACCTTTGCCGTAGATATCATGAATAATATATCAATTTTATACTTTGACCTGACTTTGATTTAAACAATTCTTCTGCTCAACCCATGTATCCCGAGTTGAAGAAAGAAGAAAGAAAAGAAATTTTTATTATCATATATGTATACTTTTACTCATTATATCTGTGATACACCACATGCATGCATTTGAATAAATCTATATGACTAGTAAAAAGTCGCGAATCTGTGATACAAGTGTCGTCGTGTCCCTATTTTAATAAATATTACCTCTGATCTGCAGTTAATCCCAAAAAATTCACCAACCGGAATACAGTGTTGCCAACCCTCAGTGACTCTTTGCCAGAGAAAACAACGACCAGGGCTAAGCAACTGTTTTGGCGCTGCAGGAGAGTTGGTAAAACTTGGGGACTAAAGCCGAGGGTGATCCACTGGCTATATACTGCCGTGATAACACCAGCGATAGCATACGAGGCAGTAAGGTGGAGAAGGTAGTAAGGTGGAGAAGGTCAGAAGTGCCCACCGCAGTGAAGCTGCTAACCGCTGTCCAGAAACTAGCATTGTTGGAAATCACTGGTGCAATTAACAGCACAGGGACCGCATCTTCAGAGACCATTGTGGGCTTCCCCCCGCTGGAGCTTTATGTGAGAGAGGAGGCACCCCAACTTTAGGGTGGGAGGGCACACTTATACTACGGGTACGCACTGTTTCAAATCAGCGACAATATTAACATTGCGTGGCTATTTAATGATGTAGATGGGCCAACAACTTGTGATCAACAGAGTTGGTTGCATACATAACATTTTGGCAACCAACTACTGGTTTGATGCTGGACGGGCCATTGCTGCAAATGCCCACGGACAGCGTGGCTCCCGAAATTATCTTCACTGAAAAGGTGAAAATCTCCATCTCCGAACAGAGATCAGGCACGTAGTGAGATCACTGCTATAGATAACTGGTTCACGGACAGATCCAAATCCAGTCAGGGCACAAGAGCCGGTATTTGTGGGCCCAGCCCTAATCAAAGGATATCCCTAAGGTTAGGGAGACATACAACGGTCCAGGCAGAGGTATTTGCCCTTGCAGCCTGTGCAGAAATGATTGCAAAAGGGGGCTACATGAGGAGGATAATTAATAGAACGACTTACAGCCAGGCTGTCATCAAGGCAGTCTAGTAACCCCATAACTAGGTTAAAACCAGTGTTGGGCACGATAGGAGAAGTGAATAAATTTCTATAGCGACTAGAAACACTCGTGTTTATTCGCGTAATGAGTGGGGAGCAGTGTTAACTAGTGATTTACTGAGAGGCGACAAAACACGAGTATGTCTAATCGCTGTAGAAATTTATTCACTTCCCCTAACTTGCCCAACACTGGACAAAACTAGTTAGAGACTACAAACAATCCCTCAATACACTGGCACGAGACTACACGGTGTCTCTGATTTGGGTGCCGGGACATGAGGATATAAAGGGCAATGTAATAGCCGACGAACTAGCCAAGGAGGGCTCTAAAAGATACCTCATGGGTCCAGAGCCCGTATGTGGGATTACTAAGGTTTCCGCAAGAAGGGAGATCTGGACCTGGTTAGATAAAGAAAGTACAAAGAAATGGAGCTCCACTGAAGGTCAACTCCATACCAAAGCGCTAATAGGGTATGGGGATGCTAGATTCTCTGATAACCTACTCAAGCGCAGCAAGAAAGAAGCTAAAACCATCACTGGGCTGGTAACTGGACATTATGCCCTGAAAAAGCATCTATACAATACAGGCCGAGCAAGCGAACCGTGATGCAGAAGATGCGAACTACGGGAGGAAACGAGTTTCATGAATCTGCACATGTGAGGAATTGAAGGTACTCAGTCAGAAATATTTCCGGAGAAATCTATTGGAGCCCTCGAAGGTGCTCAAGTTTCCACTGAGAAATATACTGGGCTTTATAGAGAACACCAAGCTACTAGAGTGGAAATAAGAGACTTAATAGGAGTGGTACAATGAGCACCTGGGTCAAGTGCTCGGACTTTAGGTGCCTACCCTAACTTAATGAATGAATGAATGAATGTGGGCCTTTTAAAATTTTGGTTTTTCATAATTAACAGAGAGTTTATGTAAGTGTAAGTATTTGCGTACAATACAAGAATAATATTATTTAAATATATGTTTGAACGTCAGAATAAATCGTATCCTATTCTTAAAGATTATCAACGCGGGTTCGTAGGTAAGCTCGGAATATGGTAGATTTTATTACGGTGATAAAAGATGCAATAAAACGGGATTTCGAGTTAATGTTTCCTCCTTTACCACCGTAGTAAAATCGCCAAATGGAGTTACAGAAAAAGTTGGATTACAAATTGAAACAAGTGACTCGACCTTTGGCTTCCTAAAACAAAACCTTTGTAA
This sequence comes from Protaetia brevitarsis, assembly GCA_004143645.1. Classification (NCBI taxonomy): domain Eukaryota; kingdom Metazoa; phylum Arthropoda; class Insecta; order Coleoptera; family Scarabaeidae; genus Protaetia; species Protaetia brevitarsis. The sequence goes on along the minus strand of RXPK01000094.1, from coordinate 1,793,116 downwards.
AATCTGTGTAGATTAACTAAAAAAGTTCCATCTGCGAACGACGAAACAAGAGCATACCACTAAAAATATTGTCATTAGCTGTACCAATGTCGAGGCTATTATTATAACCATTTATATCAGGTGTGGAAGACGCATTAAAAGTTCATGAAAAATACGTCAGAATTAATTCAAATTCCCTATATACCAGTTATACGAAGTGAATTACGTTTCTTAAATATTATAATCGATACAATGTTGTTGCTTTTACCTAAACCAAATAACAACAGTTTTAATTTAAATTAAACTCTGTATTTTCGTTATTATTGTGCTACTTATATTTCTTATTACATGTTATAGACCTTTTTCATTTAATTCTTTATACTTTATTTTACACCTTGCCATAGTAACTAATTTTAATTGTTTTTGAGATAATTAACCTATGCAGAAGTACGAATAAAAGTATTTTTTTAACAGAACTGAAGGAAGCTTTACATTAACTTACCAAGATATTTAAATTCCACTGAATTATAATGTAGTAATACAATCTGTGCTTGAGTGGTTTATATCATATGTAATTTATATGTGTAAACATTTGATTTTCCCTTACCTATATAATTACACAGTAATTAGGTATGTATCATAGGCTGGGCAATATAGCACCATTAAGCAAATTAATAATTTATACGGTATTCAGAATGACGCAATTGCATCATTACACATCAATAATAGATAAGTACACTCTATTTTATGTTTTTATCTATCAATCTAGTGATTTCACTGTCTTTTTTAACTATGGAAAGCAAGATTTGTGCTTGCGTCATACACAAAAATTCTTCGACTTCTTGAATGGCAGTCAAGGATGGTCATACCAAGGAACATAGAAATAAGAACGGACAAACAGCGTCGACATCTATGATCTCATACAGCAAAAATCCGTGGCCTTCATCTTATCGATATGCTATTGGATAAAACAAACTCAGAAAAGGTGGCAATTGTGTTTCTTCATTCAGAATTTGTTTTAAGTTGATAAATTTCTTGTTCCGAGTGTTACATGAATGCATATTTAGAGGTTGTAATACATTGAAAACTGTTAAATGAGCTTGGCAGAATTATTGGCTAGAACGAGTTCAGAAAAAATGGCGATCCGCGTAGGTAAAATTTGCTAGGTGTCCTATCTGTTATACTTATTGGTCATACTACGATATTATTCAAGCAGTTTTCCTGTTTTCTGTATAGGACCTCTCTTCAATTCTCAGCGATTTATAAATAACATCGTTTTTGGTACTTGCTTTTGGGGTAGGGCACAGTATAGCTAGATATGGTAGCGACACAGCAAATATTTTCATAAATCTTGCTCATACCCGAAACATTATGGTACCTAGCCTATAGATAGAAATAACTGTTAGATAATAAGTACAGAAGGTTACAAATAGCGCATGAGTGGGAAGTTGAAACGCCACAAACACTTTTCGAGGAGTTATGCACGCTAGTTTTGAGAGAGTAGCCTAACTCGCAATCGGTGACGCACCATTTTTATCCCGTAGATATATACGATCCTAAAGAGTCTAGGAGACTCCACATCACCGGTTACGGATTAATGTAGATGCTAATGGTACATTACACTGTGTGAGTGAAATAATAAATGAATGTAAAATCATGCCCTTCTAAATAATTATGCCCGAAATAAGCAATGACATCAACTGTTGCTCAAATATAGCGACATTGGCAGCAGATATAGATCTATATATAATGCTTATTTTCTATTTAAAACTTAAATTTATAGTTAGATAATTAAATTAGAATGATACTAGAAACTACCTTTCAGAAATAAAAGATATTTTACAAATGCAGAATGTTGATTACGTTTCTGTGTCGTCTATCAGTGTTCTTAAACAATGCATCCTTTGTATATATTTTATCACGTAATTTTATTCTCATAAATAGTTTTTTTGTAAATAATTTAATGCAAAAAGATGTGGCCCATTACATCTTCTCTTCAGTAGTACCTAAAATCTTCCCTACATCTTCTTCGAAATAGTACATGGAAATTTTCATTAGAACGCTCTTCCATTTGTACGAATAAAGAAATCTGCTATCAGGTACTTTAAAACCACCAAAGATGCTCTTTTCTCTAGTGTGTACTTCATAATAAGAGCATAACGCAGTGGAATATCAAAATGTCTGTTCTCTACCACCGAATATTAGCTGCTTATAAACATACGACGTTCGAACGTTAGTATTCTATAATTTTGCAGACTTTGCCGACACCAGAACATCGGCAACTGTCAAACCTCGATATCTACAGACTGAAAGAGTGCCACCGTGGTAGCATTACGCAATTTTTTTCTGCTCAATCGCTCAATTTGCGGGTACAAAGTTTGATAATTTTTCAATTTTAAAATATCTCAGAAATTATATATAAGATATTAAAAAAACCTTTTTCAACACAATTTGCAGCATGTTATATGATCCAAAAGATGGCGTAACCTGTCTTCAGATGAAACTAATAATAATAATAATGGGGACGGGCCCATTTTTTAAATAATTTCTCCTTTTCTTACGTCCAAAAAAAGCGCTTTCACTTAGAAAATGATGGTGGATAACAAATTCAGAGAAATAACATACATGATCTTATCTATATTAATATTTATTAGATCTGTAATTAAAAATAAACCTTCGAAAAGTCACGTAGACGTTTGGAGATGTGACAATTGTTTCATATGATGTATTATCTCGTGTAAAAGTGTAGCTTGGTACAGTGTTACCTTTAGTGGGGTTTTAGCTTATTTGCCTTCGCGCCTTCCGGCTCTCTCAGTGTAGGTAATAGATAAATTACTGCAATAATAAAACAAAACAAATTAAATAACGTACATAGAGTTTTAAGTTATTATGGTGTTACAAAATTGAGCATTAAGTTTAGTACTTTGATATGAGAAACAGATATATATATGCAAGTATATGTCATCGATAGCTAACAATTAAAGGTGACAAGAATGACTTGGGCGTATGATTATTCGCTAACAGGGAATCTCACATATATATTTTAAAGAACATCATTAAACATTGACAAGGGCAAAGAAAAATGTTCGTAATTTGTTTGACAAAACTTCCTAAATTAATCTTTACATAGATGCAAATAGTAACTTTTATTATTATAGTTAAATTTTTCTGCGCCATAAACAAAATAGAGTATAATGCGCCTGGCTATTTTAAATATTCATTACTACATATATCTATTTAAATAAAACAAAAAGAAATGTTGACAAATGGTGGAGATTTTGGGGCTTATTGGATACGTTTAATATTTGTGAATAATAAAATTGTAAACAACAAACAATTTCTTGTACTAGACGTAGTGACGTAAGAGTATTAATACTAAAACGCTGGCGATAACTTTCATAAATAAGCGACGATATATTGGGATAGATAAAATAAATAAAATAATAATAATAATAATCTTAAGTTGAACGTCTTCGGGGTTGCGAAGCAATTTCAATCCTGCCGCAGCGGGTCGACTCTCGAGGAAATGACCAGCAAAGGTGTGGTCCATAGTGCTGTGGACGAACACCTTTGAGTTCGCGAGAGTTTTTTTTTAAGCGGCATAGATGTTAATTTTGATCCCGATTTACCTTTCTCGATGTCGCGTAGAAATTCTCACAAAAATTTTTATTTTGTAATTAAGTTTTTTAATTAAATTTTGATTGTTTGATAATTTTATTAATTGTTCAGTTTATTTTAATTCATTCTTTTGTACATTTTGCATTTACCAGGAGTGTATATAGTTCATTGTGATATTCTAGTTTTTTCTTTGCGATTCGTGCGTCTTTGTAGCACGCAGATGATATTTTATATATTACCGTGTTAGGGCCTCTAAAAGGGGAGTTCTTTGACGAGATGTCGTGTAAGTAGATTGTTATTTGATTTTCATTGCTGTTGTTTGATTTTTCGTTATTATACTTGAATTTTGTTCGGTTAAATTGAAATTTATCTGTTGAGTCAGGGAACTCAGTTAGATAATAAGGAGTTGTTGTAGTTTTGTGCACAAATTTTGTTATAAAATCTTTATTATTAATAATTTGTTCTAAAATGGTTTGTAAGTTTTAAGAGTTTTATATTTTTTTCCGGTTCTAGTTTTCAAATTAGTTGTATTTATTAATCACCTCGGTGAAAGGTGAAAAGAAAGCATTGTGCTTTTGTTTATATTTCAATTTTGAAATTTATTTGTTTTCCACGTTTAATGTTAATTTTAGTTGTTTTAACCTTGAGACCACGTGGATTATTTGAGAAGCAGAATTTTTCTTCTAGAACAAATCTACCATTTTGTTTGTTAAAGGATTTTGAATTGTCCTTTTTAATTGTAAATTCACGTAGGGTTTTGTTTCAAACCAAGACCTTCCGTCTACGTTTTTTTTACCCCTGTTATTTGTATTAAATTTTTTTTTTCTTTTTTTTTAACAATAAAATTAATGATGTAAATATCATTCTAAATTATAGCTCTTTATTTTTGAATCAACACCATTTCAATCTTTGGGATTTAAAGTAAGTCAAATTTTCAAACCCCACAATTACTTTTCATGAAAGTTACCCTGAAATCAAATTGTCTTTTGCACTTTTAAATTTTATCCATTGAGAGTTTATTTAATTTTTTTTTTATTTTCACTTTTCCTATATGCTTACTCCGTTCACAGCAATCGTATGAGAGAGATCTCGAAAGTGTTGTGTGATGAATAATCTCACAGGTACACCACACGGTACAGTTATCCCCAGTATAAAATGAAGATTAACAATCACAACAATAACATGACGCCTCTCAGATCGTACCAAAAAACTTTCTTTTAGTGATTTTTTACGACAGTCATGAAAATACGTGTCGACTCAACGGCTCCCTTAGCTGATCTCTCCGTGCATCTCCTGGTNAGAGAAGACAGCCGCCGGTCGCACCTGATGATATGTCCTCGACGGTTCCGGGTGTGTCTGAGTCATTGAGAGGAGCAGGAGGTTTTAGTGGGTAAACAGTATATTGCACTAACAACCATAGTGGAGTCCCACACACCGTCCATAAAGGATTTCCTCCTGGATAAAAAAAAAAATATATAAACTCGATAAGTTTAATATGTCTATACCCAAACATTAATTTTTTGGACATCACAATTATCAGAAACGAAAATAATTTAGAAATGAAATTTTACCAAAAAGCCAAACTCAAGTAGATATACAAATTTTAATTCTATACAACCACTCTCTCATAAACGAAACGCAATAGTTTTAATAGCATTGTTTGATAGAGCATTAAAACTCCAAATTCAATTTACAGAAAACATATTTCAACATTTCAACTAATATAACAGACACCTTAGTAGAAAACAACCAATACAATTTATTGAACTTTAGTACAGTTTATTGAAAAAATCAAAAGGAAACGATTATATAAATTACATAATAACTCATATAAATACATACAAATTGAAAATAACTATAATAAAAAAAAAAGAATTATAAATACAGTGCACTACCATATATAAACGGTTTATCACAAAACCTAGACAAAGTTTTATTAAAACATAATGTAAAAGTAGCTCACAAAAATACAAATAATCTCTTTTACCTACATTCTAAATTAAAAAGTAAAATTATACATTAAAAACAGTCAAATGTTATTTATAAAATGAACTGCAAGGATTGTAACGACTCTTATATTGGACAAACGTCACAATATCTAGATGAGAGACCAAAGGGTCATAAATACTCTAAAAACATCACCGCATTAAAAAAAAACACGCACAACCTAAGGGTCCTAGTTTTGATTTTGACAACACAGAAATTTGTGACAGAGAGAAAGATAAAGGAGCAAGAGAAATACTAAAGTCAATGTATACCAAAAACAACAAAAATGCATGTAATGAAAAAAACAGACATATTAAATTTACCAAGCTTGTATTATACCATTATTCAAAATTATCCAAAATAACCAGTACAAATAATGCACGTGTGTATTGCCAAATAAAAACATATAGACATAAATAACTATACCATAAATAAAAACAAAAATATCAAAAAACACTTACACACAAACAAATGATATCGAATCGCCTAACATTACATATAAACACATTTCTAGAACAATATTTAAACGAAACACATAAAATGTAATACCTAGACGTTAGATTTAAAATTAAGGTATAAGGATAATTTTTTTTTTAAGCGAATATGACTATAAGTATGTACTGTGTACATATATTTAAAATAATCTTCAAAACAAGTAAGTTTTCTCTCAAGGTAGGTATATGTAATTGACTTGTTGTTTTTTAACTTGTTTGTTAGTTATTTAATATATGTTTTTTACAATTTTAAATTATTGTTACAGTTTTTTAGTAAAATAAATTAAAATATTTGTGCCGCTTCCCAAGAGTCTATTTGATTTATATAACGTATTTATTATCTGCAATAATCTATCATAAATTATGCGTAATGCCCTCAAATTTAGCGTTAGCGTTTACCGTAAAGATTGCTTAAACTCTTTACTATCAACCAGAGTGCTTTAGAGGCCATTTTGGTGTAAAATGGTCATTGATCTATCTCTCAGTTAAATATAACGCAAAATTTCATTGCGGCCGTCATCCGTCAGTTTGAGAATTCTACCGAACTAATTGTCAGTTTTATATAAACCAACATGAACATTTTGAGTACAGACATAGAATGGGAAGTACGTAAGTATCTTCGATCCAAAGATTCCAAAGGGTTGATAGCTCTACATCTTACTGTCCAATGAGTCGCTGGCTTCCTATCTAACTGTAAATAATTACTGGGTAATAAAATCAAAACGCTCCTCTCAGCAAGTAATCTACTTTAAATATTAAAATTTCACTATTGACCGTTGTAGAGAGACGAAACGAACATAAACTGCGATGCTTACAGGCTTTGGTACAAAGAGAGAAAAGTATGCCATATGGTGTATACAGACACCTGAACCCAGATTAAGAAAATACATTAGCCTGAATTTCCGACTTAAAAACGTTCCGACAGTAGAAAATCCCGTCGAGATTCCATAGCAGTAATTCTATTTAAGTTAAAATGATTTACCATAAGAATTATCTTTTTAAAATTCAACATTGGTATTACACACATATGTATTTAAACTTTTTAGGAAATTAAATTTTATACAGGATCATGCAGCTGAACTCCGGTCTCTGATTGCTCATTAGCTATCGAAGTTCCAAAAATCGTAATCAAATATATATTTGATTGTGCCGATATTTTTTTTAAATGGATTTTGTTTTGCATTTTTAGTAGCGACTGACCATTATCTATACGTACCTATTTATTTTTTTTCCTTTGATGTTAATGTTCAATGCACTTATTATTTTTGATAAAGAGTTAATATTTACATACTATTCTTAAAAAAAAAAAAAACAGTAAAGCTTAAGATGAAATAATGGGGGATTCCTTGATCGGCAAATAGAAGATACTTTAGGCAATATTTGGAGTTTTAGCGATATACAGGTGTTTTAAATTTACTGATCAATTTTGGAAACTTCGACTGTTTTTTTAGTCTTTTTTAAATAGAACACGCTGTATATTTTTACACAAGCGGATGAAGAGCTTAGTTATGAATCATTTCTGTTAATGTAATCCTATGGCTATCTGTATATAGGTTTAAATTATATGAGGATATATTTGTCACTAGAAGATCCAGGACAGTAAAATATGTCTATAGTTGCAAAAACACGTACTTATTATGTATGTGTAACTATACTCGTCAGCTGGAAAAAGAATAATACAAAAGCGCATTATTCATGTTGACACTCTTTATTGCAAATTCCTTTATCGCATACAATTTGCAGTTAACCTTAGCGTATATCACGCTTCTTTCAAAATTTAATTATCGTCGTGTTATTTATGGATACTCTCCGGATAAATTTCATCCTAAGCGAGCACGGACGGTGTGGCAGAACACCCGCGTGTGTGATGCGCCTTCGAGCTCAATGAACTTTGTTTATGTGCGATGAGGTGTTGAGGGGAAGATAAAGCAATAAAAATATGGATATTGCCTCTTAGATTGCCCGTAGGAAATTCCAAACAGTTTCTCCTTTTATGTTTTGAATTTTTTCAGGAGGCGATATTAAATTTGCAACAGCGCTTCGCATTGTTCCTGTGAGCGGTAGTGTGCGTTCTTTGCGAATTATAGCGGGTTCGAAATGATTGTAATTTTGGGAATTATATTCAAACTTAAATTCCTCTCTTATAGAAATAAGTAAATACATCTTTCTTCTTAAATGCGTGTATACTTGGCCTACAACAATGATTTTATAAATTGCAAGTTTATGCCACAGTATACATCAATAAGGAAAGCTCACAAATGTTTTGCTCCTTTAAGGTCCGTTTTTAATGACTTTAAGCCTAGCTGCTATCTTGTAAAGCTGTTGCCGAGAATTTTCAAACGTGTGGAGTGATTTTATTTAAAAGAAGTACGAAAATAGATTAGAAAATCCACAAACTTAGTGTTTTAATTGTGTTTTATTGGAAATATTTCTGAATAGCTTATAGTAATAAAAAACACGATTCTTAGTAAAATAATGTTTGATTAGGTGATACGTATATTTGCAAGTGTTTTAAAATAATTGGGTTCACATTCTTTCGTTTTTGTAAAACCAAGTCTCTATTTATATATTTTAGAGCGTAAAATATTCTTCCTTGTGGTTCTTTCTCACAAATTAATAAAAGTGTAACGACTTCGGTGGAAGGTTTTTGTTGTATTTTTACTTACCTTCGGATAGGTTTTTTATATTTGTTATCTTTTATTCGCTAACGTTTTAAGGCAGGTAATTTAAATTTAAAATGGGTGAAGTCGTTCGTATATACGAAGTTATAGAATTGTCTTCTAATTGGGATGTCTGTCATTTATATTTTCATTGCACCTAATATCGTATTTTTACATGGTCTTATTGTAATTAATTTCTTGATTGGTAAGAATTGTCAATGTAAATATAGGTATAATGTTATTGTTGTAAATAAACTTCGTAGTTTGTGAAAGATATTGGAATATAGCGGAACGTTGCGAATTAAGAAAAAAGTAAAATAGATAGACTATATAGCTCAAGATTGGCCATTTTATCTCCTTTAAGATCTTTGTTTTAATTTGTTTAACATATCAAATGTAATTTTCTTGTATGTAAAATTCACGACCCCTAACAATTATATGTTCGGACGCACTTAATCCAATATAATAACAATAATAAATATAATTTCTAGGAGCTTTTTATTTGTTGCAACACCACACATCATTTGCTTATCAATGTATTTCATAACACGACAGATAAAATCAAAACTGATGGATACTGCAGAGAGAATATAAGTTGCTGACTCAAGTACGCTAAATAGTTATATAATAAGTGCACACATAATACCGATTTTAAAGTCGATAAAGATTAACCTCCGATATTGATATGATTTATTGTATAAATTATTATGTAAAAAATATGTGACTTAACTTTCCAATCTATCAGACGAAAAAATAGCTTAAAATAAATATAAATATTAGGTCACATTAAAAATGTGTGTAACGCTCGCATGCATATATTTCACCTTATCATGAGGATCTTCAGTGCTACGGGGCTGTAGTTTCAGATCGACAATTAACGGATTTCCATCTAAATTCTCATTAAACTATTCTTCCACTTAATAAATATAAATATGTTTTCTAAAATTTCGTATATCGCTGGAATATATAGTTGTTAGGTCTCACAATCAATTGCTTGTTAATACAATTATGCAAATCTTTTACCACTGGTCAGTTTAATTTATCGTCCTAGTGGATCATTACCCAACCAAAACTGCAAAAAAGTTCACATAATTATAGAAATTGCCTACTATTGACCATGACACGTAAGTGAAAGTGCGTTCTCTTATGTAATGAGAACTGAATAAGCATTATTACGTTATATTGTTAGTGTCAATATTAATTAAAGAGTTATTTGCGCACACAATACATGTACTTTGTGAATAGAAGTAAATATCCCTGTATTTACTAGTAAAATTATTATCACTTCAGGCTGTTTAATAATGAATGTCATAATTACACTGTGTTTTTGCTACAGCAAAGTTATTTCCCCATTCCATTTTGAACAGAATATAATTCATATTTAATTAAAATATTGATTTAATGAACTCTCGTTGGAAGAACTTGTATAACGCTTGGTTTGGTTATAGTTAGAATATTATCATTTGTATAACATGTATTGGAATTGAAATTATTAGGGTATTTATTGCTGGAACAAAACCCTATACCGCTCCAAATTAATTATCCCAAGAAAGATGTTTTATCCTCGTTTTATTGTGCCGCTGAATCAAATGAAGCTAGTTTAAAGACTGTTTGTGAAAATCCTAAAAGAATTAAAAATGAAATATAACTCTTAAAAAATACGATCTATATTCAAATAACATCATCCTCTTAAATTTCAATTCAAAAAATATTTTCTGAATTATATTCCAGTGTACTTGTTGTCGTTATTTATACACTCAGATCTCTTCAGATAAAGTGCTAATGGGAAAAGAAGAACGTTTAACCATATCTGCCGTGAAGAATTTTATGGTTAGAGGCTGTACCTAGGAATAGGCAATCTCAACACTACCCCGCAGAAAGCAACGATCATTCAATAAATAGCTAAGTGTAATTTTACAAGAACTATAACTTTCATTTCATTTATAGGAAAAAAAAACATTCACCATATAGCCAATTAAGCAAAAACTCAATTACAAAGGTTTTGCGGTTTTATGGATCCTTATGTGGTTGACACAAAAGATTCCTTCATACGATTTTATTTTGGCTTTGCATTCATTTTTATAACTTTGTAAGAATATATATATGTTTGCTCTTGCATTGCTCTTCTTTGTTATAATGTAATACACGGCCATGGCTATATACAAGAAGACTAATCAAGCCCATATAAAAGCGAAATAGCTCTAAAAATTGTCGATAGATGTCGATAATTTTTACCATTATAATGCAGTTTGATAGTTCTCGGATAAAAGTATGTGTCAGCGCTATCTAAGAATAAATTTACGAAACCAAGTACAATGTAAGTAGTATATGTAGGTATCTTTTATTGCAGGTGAATTTGCGTATGAAAATCCATTTCCATTCTTTTAATTTTTAAATCTATTATAATATATACAATAATATTATAATTATTAATATCTATTTACTCATGTAAACACGATTAACAAAATGAACTGTTAAAATTCAAGTTTTCAAACGTGACGTCCGATAACGATTCAAAGCAAAGACCGATTATCGTTACTTTATGACTGCTTTATGATTAGTTGGTCAGAACAAAAGAACCTCTCAATGTAATCGTTTCTTCTTTGGTATTGTAACAATGAAATCGAATAATATACAAATATAACTATAAAATATACATATGATATGCAGCATTACGGGTATTTTGCCAATAGAACTGTTCTTTCATTATTCATCACCTACATATGAGGTGGTTTATTATTAAGAAAGACATTTTGTAATAATAAAGCGTGTAAAACCCTCACATTGGAAAATTAGTCTATATAATTTATAAATATCAGTAACAGTAGGTTTTTTTTTGCACGGAGTAATCACAACAAGACAGTAGGATTGTATACCACATACAGCAATCACCAATCTTAATTTTGTAATCTAAAATAATTCTTTTATTTTTCTTGTAACATCTGTTTAGAATTCCATATTCTCTAAAGGTAATAATAATAATTTATGGCATAGTATAATCTCTTAGGGGGATTAGAAACGTTTTCTCCAAATAATATTGTTAAAATTCCACCATATGTTCTCTTGACGCTATCGATTCAATAGGCCTTCGTATTGCTAGAATTTTTTAGGTGGATATTTACGTGTTTATTTTGCTTTATTCCCGGTATTTTCTTATCATCTAAAGAACATGCTGCGCTGTCAGCGCAACCATATAATATGCAAAAAGTTTTTGCAATCTGTTTGTTTGTTCTTTTTTTTTGCAATTTCTATATAAAACGTGGATTACATGTTTTGACTTTAAAATTTTAAGCTTCGGCTTAATATTAAATTTAAAAATATGACAAAAAAAAACCTATAATACATTAAAACTGTTTTTGTAAAATTATTGTTAGAAAAATTATGTAGTTTTATTATTCTTATGGGAATTTTTGCATAGGTTTGCTCCTTTAACTGAATAAGAAATAAGCTATTAAATCGCTCGTTTTGCAATATTCTCACTTTTAATACTTACTTATATCATAAATAACTACCCTCTTGGCAAAATTTAAATTTCCCACAATTATTTTTAGTAGCTTCAACAGAAACATCAAAATAAATAGTAATCCAATACAAAACCATTGGTAAATTTGGCCAAAGGGGTAGGTAAGTGAGTAAATTGGCATTGATATTTGTAAAGGTCAAGAGGAAATGATGTATCAATAAATAAATTTCCGCAATGATATACATCTTAATATAACTGAAAGAAATTGAAATTAAAACTACCTACAAAAAATAAATCATTACTTCTATAAATATCATTGCCTGTACAAAAAAAAAAAAACAAAAATGAAAATTCATAGATGGATCATATACCATTTTTGTACAGGTAAGAAACAAAAAAATACTATTTTAATGAATACTAATAAGAAACGATAAAAATATATACTACGTTCATAAAGATTGAAACAAAAAATGATTTTCTATATAGTTATTTTTCTGAATTTGAGAAAACAGAAATATAAAATAAGAAAAAAAAATATTGAACGCGAATTTTTCCAGAAATGATCCAAATTAAAAAACATAAAAATGGGGTTAATAATCGGCAAAAACTTGTAAACCCATCGAATATATACTTCCCTATAGTATAAAAAAAAGTGTCATCAATTTTATTATTAGGAATTTCAAAAAACATATGCTTAAAACGACCACGGGAATAAAAAATATCTCTTTTTTACATCAATCAACTATTTCGCTTTTATTATATTAAAGTTTCTTCAGGGTATCGTAGTAAAATAGACAAATAGCAGAAAACAAGTTGAGTACAATAACTATCCAAAAAACCAAACTAACAAATGAGTTAAAAAGAGACAGCAAATCTACTTTAGAAGTAAAGTTCCTTTAAAAATGTTCAAGATCATTGTAGGGTCAAATAAATGAACGTGTTACGTTAAACAAATAAAAACCTGTGACAAAATATATTTTGTTGGTTTAACAAATCTTTTCCTTTTCAGTGTTTAATTGATCAATAGGTACAAACAGCTTTTTCATCAAGCAAGTAATTCCGATTGACTTCTTCAAACGGTAAACATTTTAACAATTTACATTTTTTACAGATTGAGAGCAGCATGTTCACTGTTTGTTATATTAAGTAATGTGTTTACAGAATTGATCCTCCGCTTCGAAGTTACCCTACCGCACCTAATGCGTGTAAAAGTTTACTTATTCAGTCAATTCCGGGCTCGTAACCGGAGAAATTTGATCTTCCGCTAGAGCAACTTTTTGGGCAAGGCTGATCCTATAAAGAAACCGCACGCTCTGGTAAATGATTTTAGAAAATCACAGCCGGCTAGGCAACAACGGTGCGGCGGAGGTATGCAACGGTCGTTTAGTTATAGCAGACTTGATGCACGTGGTTCATTAGAAGTAATAAGTATGTATAGTTTCATTTAAACTTCACTTCTACTTCTATCATACAATAATTTCTCTCTGTTACGCACTCTGCTATAATTTGAACTTGGAATATCCTAAACAACTTGTATGCATGTAGGAATTACTTCAGCATTATCTATTAAAAGCCCAACCACACAATAAAAAAATTAGATGATTTTTCTTGGTACAAATCACTTTTTGTATAATTATCCGCATTCAATGGGGATAAATCTACAAAATGCTTTACATGAATACTAGGGGAAAAATATCTCTTTCTTAGGAGAAAATCTTTGACATTGCAGTATTACTAAGAAATTATTAATATTGCAGTTAATGTAACAATTCTTATGTCACTGAGCATATTCAATATTGCTCAATACTATATGTGGAGGCAAAACTATTCATTGACATTCTTTATACAACTTTTTTGTTGTTTTCAAAAATGTGAACAAAATTTTCAGTAATAATATTTTGTAAACATTTTTGTTAGTAACGTCTGTTATCGTATTTCTAATATGAACATTGCTTTGTGGGCCCTATTATTGTGGACAGTTCTTTTTCATTCATTTGGCACTTATAAGACGTTGAAATAAGTTTGTATCATCTCATATATCTACAGTATGTTCTTGGATGGAGGTAACAGTATGGGAATAATGGACAAAAGAATTCTGAAGAAATTCTTGAAGAATTAATATTTGAAAAATTAGTCCTGTTTGGTGTGAAACTTATTTATTGTTTGTTTTTGAGTTTTGAAAATCTAGGCCTTCGCAACTGATGTGAGTCAAAGTGTTTTCGTTTCAGGTAAAGTATATGTTCTGTGTACATTATGCTAAAATATTACTAAAAAATGTTGTTCAAAATGAAAAATCACAACGCTATGCAAATTTTCATCAATGGCCTACTTTGATATACTCGATTATTGAATTTTCATATAAGAAAGCTCTATGGGAGTATATTTAACGAAAGTTTGGGGTTTGGGCTCGATAGCATGACCCCTTTCTGTGGATCCCAAAAATATTTTAATTTTTTAGCTAGTTAAATAGGTGTGGTACTAAAACAAATTGTTTCTGTAAAGTTTCAAATCGATTGGTCAAAAAGATAAATTTTGTACATGTCATTACTTTCATAAAATAAAATGTTTGTATGAGTTTCCAATTCGACAGCATCGAGCGTACTTTGTATCTTTATCTGCTGTTATATGTAGGAGTTAACATTAAAAACGGTTTAAAAACTGTATACGAGTACGAGCACGTGAGACAGCTGTCAACAGCTTTCCCTCTCACTTTAAATACCATCCCGAATGTCTGGGGGTCCACGAACTCCGTCGAGCCCAACATTTATTCACTTTGATGTGTGCAAGTTTCCGACTGAGATCGGAAATAGGCGAATTGTTTGCCAACTAGTTCGCCGAACTTTGAACTGCCCACCCATACTAATCGGAGTTCGCCAAATTATCGTTTGGAGTTCGGCGAACTCCAAGTATGTGGACGTGCTTTTACCCCTTCACGTTCGGGAGTTCCGAAGCCGATCGTGCTCGAACTGTCAAAAAACGATGCTTTACATTAAACGATGAATGTAAAATAATGCTTTGTTTATATATTTATTTAGCCATAAATCTTGTAATGTCATATGATGCAATATTAATAATAAACCGCTCAATGTTGTACTTAAAGCTTTTATTAAAAAGAAAAATCGTAAATCAATTTGTACCACATTAATCAGTACATATGTGCAAACAGCACAGTGGTCGATGGTAGACCATCTGTTCCAACACCAATGAAGCTTAATATATTTCAATTCCGGTTAATTTTCTTCACTGACAAACAGCAACACAGACACCGCACCCACATATTATTTGCCTTGCCGTTGGAGGTTTCACTGGACACAACAGCGGCGGCGTATTCAACTGCACTGGCAATCTCCAGTAGTCAGCTATTGTACGGAATCTTTGATCTCGATTACCGTTGATACTGCATTAATTAAAGCGCACATCTATAGTTACAAAACAGATTTACGACTGTTGCGGAGCTCAACTCATTTTATTCTATATGTAACAACCACATTAAAGTTGATAAATTGATGTTGGACTGAGTTGAAATATTTAAATTAGAAAAGTTTTGTAGCATTTTGTTTATCATGTTTAGTGTATATTTAAAAATCGGAATAAAAATTGGCATTACGACATATCTCTTAAATTATGCAAGAAACTTGCAGAAAGTAAAATAAGTGTCCTCATTGTCGCTTCGCGAGTTTAATATTCTGTTCAATTTTTAGACCACTACTGTATTCACAAAGAAGTCTATAGTTCGTAAAAAGCTTATGTAAGCTATAATATTTAAAGAACAAAATTCGCCAAAATGAAATAATGCATGCACATGCATTCAAGTTTTATTATTATTATGCAATTAACATGTACGAAATCAGGTCATGGTAGCTTTGTCATATCCGGAAATTAAACACCGTTGTAAATTATGAATATTAATAATAATTTAATTAATAAATATTAATATTATTACTAATTAGATCTACTTGATACATTTAAAGAACACTAACTAAATAAAACAATTTTATCCACATTTCGTAATTCTTGATTTAACGAAATTAAATCCAGATTAATTCTTAATTCTTTTTCGATTTGAAATATATACGTAAAATGTTTTTAAATATACCAAAGATCGTTAAAGTTCATTCAAGGAAATAACATCACAAATTGGTTTCGAATTATGGAAAAATATAAAACAAATAAATTTATTATGTTTTCACTTGAAAAGGGCGTGTTCCATTAACAGAATAATGCTTAAAAATATTTTTAATTTTTGATGTTTATACTGTTGAGTATGTAATTGGAGTATGTAGAAAGAGATTTTACTCTACTAGAACTAAATTAATTAATTAATTTTGATTTTACTCACCTTTATTAACATATGGAAATTGTAATAGCTACTGCGGGTAAATCTGAAACAAACACTTATTTTTAGAAACGATGTTACGTCGATTTTGGATGTAGATACTCTTGACCGATAACATAAGTGTTTAAAAAAAGTAGTACTCGTTTATAGATGAATTAAGTTCAGTGTCACAAACGTAACCTTGGGCATATATATTTAGTGCAAATGATAAAAACGTGCAATTACGCTTCACATTTTCTTTTATTTGCAAAACCGAAAAAATATATATAAGCTGCCAATATCCTTTTATATTCTGTCAATGAACCAGACACAGTTGTAAAATATTTCATTTTTACCTACCTACATATTTAAATATGCATAGGAAACTTATGTGTTCTCGTAACAGCTTGTATTGTTTTGTACAAAGAGAAAAGTGTCTAATACTGTCCAGATTACATAGAGAAATATAATATAATAAAGGTTTTTTTGTACTACACTGAGAAAAATAGATTATAGAAATTAGATTATAAACTCTTTTATATTAATTACTAAATAATTATTGTCAAAAGGATAAAATATTGTTTATTAGTAGTAAAATAATCAGATATCTATAATAAGAGGTACTATCGATTTACCATCTGCATTCTACGGCATAAATATTAATTGCTCTATTGCTGAAATCCTGTATAATGACATGACTTATATAGACAGTAGTGTTACTATCTGCAATATTGTTTGGTATTGGACGCATATCCACTTTCTGCAATAACGCGTTGCCTACCCCTTGCTTTATTCATCGTTGAACTTTACCGATGAAACCGACCAATAGACGGCATTGTTTTGCCGTGTAAAACTACAGGCACATGTTTATTAGTACATTCTTGCTGATTCCTGTTTGTGTGTGATTGTTGTGTATCGTGTGTGATTTCAATCATAAAAATAATGGGCGCAAACGAGGAGCAATACTTCGCAGTGGATGCTTATGTGTTGATAGAAAATTAACTTAACACTTGCGCAATTGTGATGGTTATGTTTAATGAGGTAATACAGGGTAAAACTTTACAAATTGCTTTATTAGTATAACATTAAGGGCTTTCAAAAAGTACAATTAGGTTGTTTCCGATCGTGATCTTAACGTTCGGAAACGGAGCTAGATAAAAGTGTCTGCGTTTGATTCAATGAATCCATGTCAGCTGTAGAGTAATCTGAAGGATCTTCGATTACGATCTGATAGATTAGATTGCAGTTTACACTGAGAAAAGAGATGGCATTAAATGAAAAGTTTTATAACTTCTGGTTTTTATCATGTTCCACGAAAAGAATACTCTTTCCTTAAAAAAGTGTTTATTTTAATTGAAAGTAGCGTGCTGTTTTGCCGGATGACTATTCTTCTTAAGTACATGCTTTTCGATGAAAAGTAACCGTAATTAAATGGAATGCACCTTAATTTTGATGAATATCTTATAATGTCTATATAACTTCCGTTTAAGTAAGACAACACACATTACATAATGCATTTTATTATCATGTACATATTTAACAACATATTTTAGTCTCTTTTAAGTACGTTATCATATTATTGAATTGTAAACAGTATTTTAAATAAAAAAGTCGAGCGTTTTGGTTTATTTACGTGGACACGTATGTATACATTGATTTAAAACTTTTGCCTTTTAACGGAAAAATAAGCACCTGTATTCAAGCTGAGTGCTTTTTTTACGCGGAAGTATTTTAGTATTATTCATGTTCCTACGTGCATAAGTCTCAGATACACAAACAATAATGAACAAAAGTGAATATTTTTCGCGTCAGGTTAAATAAATTTCAGATATAATTGGAATCTTTTCAGTTTATGGTGATTTACTCATAAGCCAAGGAACTTTACAGCAGTATATAGTGTTTGAAGCTTTTAAAACTGTTATACACGGGAAAAACGATCTTGTAGTTTTCAACCATTTTTCAAGCATTTGGTTACAGTTACTAAATTCTTACTTGATTTAGGAATATTAAAAATGTATTTAATCAAACAAACAATTTGGTTAGTAGATTTATTTGAAGATAGCGCAGTATTTATTAATTTAACTAAATATTTACATGGAAGTAAAGATAATCGCATCTTCGAATCATCATCGAGTATCGCATTTTTTCGATTTTCCTATAGCCGTTTTCTCCCTATAGAGTACAGCAGATGAGCAGATATACACACTTATGTGTAGTAGAGAAATTGTCGCATAGATGGCGCATCTCCTATTTCATGCCCGTAACAGATAATATTTCGCACAAAATAGGCTAGAAACTACGATCGCAACATATTAATCTGGTATATTTACCAAACATCTGATAGGAGTCTTCTGTCTTCATTTGTCCCAGTATGAAGTGCTCCCACCATTGTGTGACATTGTATCTTTCACCACCCTATCATTTTTTTTTTATTTTTATAAAAAAACATTGCTGTTTAAGATTTTGAGGGAGATATTTTTGGTCATGCTACAACAATTGCCATTTTTCGGTGAAAAACTCTAGTTTTTCCACAAGTATTCCGTAGAATTCAATTCTGCACGGCCTAAAGATTTACATTGTAAGTTAATGTAAAATACACCTTTATTTTTATGAAAGTCTGTATGTTATTTTAATTAATTTTATTTATTTAATTCCATGTAATAAAATGATATGGCTTTATATAAATTATGATGTGACTATCTCATCCTTATTGTTACTTGCTCCTCTTTAAAAAATGCATTCCTTTACTTACGATTGACGTTTCATTTTGTTCTGAAAAATTTAAATTATATTTCAACTACTCTAAATGCGTACTTATAATTACTCTGGTGCAGAAGTAATGTCTTTATTAGGTGTACAGATTAATTCTTGGGTTATTATTCTTCCTTGCTCACTCTATATATAAGTTTAATGTTCTTAATGCTATAAAATGAATAACTGTTAGTAAAACTGTGATACAATCAATTTGGATGTCGATCACATTGACTCTTTTGGGACAGACATTATCAAGTTGGTTAATAGTACATGTGTATATAGGTCCTTAGATACGATAAGTAAATAAGTAAGTACAATATATAATCTTGTTTTGAAGGCGATACGCCCAGGGTTAGGTCAATACAAAACAGAAACGATGCAAGAGAAGTCCATTACGACACATGATGCTACAACATACATAAATAACCTGGTTACTAAATATCGTGTTTATACGAATTATAATTGATATAATGATTATTTATATGTGTGTCTACTTCTTTACCGAACACTTATTCCTTCAATTGTAATGAATCTGTACTAGAATGGAAACAATTCGCCACATACCCAATTTTCACGAACTCCGCCCTATACTCAAAATTACCCTTCCACAATTTATAAGTACGGGTAACATAAAATTGATGAAAATAACAGATTTAATTTAATTTTAAGCGCACAAACATAGACTACAATTGATGACATAACGTAAATACATTGTCTATAGGAACAATTACTTAAATTAGTTTCTTTTTGTATTTAAAAAAAAATTAAGAAGGTGATGACTGTAAATCAGTTGTCAATACCAACCTAAGTAGTTGAAATACTAAATCAGCGAATATTTCTAATACATTATCAATCAAAATAGAAAATTGCCTGTCGTTCTTTTTAGTGTCGAACGATGATGCATAGCTCGATCGATTTCGTTAATTTTTTCGATAAAATTTTTAAAGCTAAAAATTTCGTCGAAGTGTGTTTGGAGAAAATGATGTGTTATTTTTCTACTTCTTTTAATATTAAGTTTTTGCCCACTGAATTTAACATGGCTCTGAGGGTGGCTCTTTACTTACTTTTTTGGTTACTCTCTGTTTCTTACATTTGATTGAGTAATACATCAGTCTTTCATTATCTTTTAGAAATAGAAATATTTATTTTTTACCAAAAAAGTAACAAGTCAAAGTTAGTGTGCATATTGAAATTACACACCCAATATTATTAATATAATATAATTAATATATATGTAGGATATTTAGAGCATTCTTGTTGTTAAAAAAAGCCTATAGGCAAATTTAAAGTTACAATACGTTAGCTAAGCGATGTTACAACTACGTCAACTATATATCAGGACATTTATAAGCTACGTGAAGCTACATGAAAGTTCAATCTGTCGAGGTTAGTATCTAAATATCAATACTCAGAATTGATGAAAAATCCGCAACTTGCTAGTTTTAATTTGAATTTGTTTTCGTAAACTTCTATCGCTATATACAGATAAACACAAGAAACTGCGATTCTGGTAACGGCAAATATGAAATAATATAAATAAATTTCCCACATTAAATATTCGAATTGTCGTCCGTGTATTTACAATTAACAATAAACTAGGAAATTACAAAAATTATGTCGTACATTGGACAATGCATCTAGAACTAGACTAATTGATAGTGACGTATTCGTAGTTTTCATAACGGCACGATTGTTAAAAGTATTTTGAAACACGGTTATAATAGATAACGAGTGACCTGGTAATGCCACCTTATTGTTTGCACTTTTTCATTTTTTGTGTACTCCATCCTAGTTCTGTACCTCTCAACGATTGATAAGCGACTGCTGACGTGCTGATTTGCAATCAAACGCTCGTATATGACTGTTTGTTTGTATGTAGCACCTTAGTGACGCACTCAGCTTTGCTATCCATCCCACTATTATTCCCCTTTAACTACATTATCGTAGTGCCATGTGTTTTAGTGTATAGCGTTACCATCAAATTCGCTATACAATAATGTCAGTCATCTTTGGATTGATTTATCGATGCTAGGATAAATAAATTAACTTACAGATAAAATAGTAACAGAGAGATAAATAATCAACTAAGTGGGACACCATGTATTCAACCATTTTTTTACATACTTCTTATTTATGAGAAAAGCAACTTTGTTTAATATGTGATCTTAAGATTGTATTAATGGTTCCTATACCTATCTCTTATAGCCTTTGCCTATTTTTGTTCGGAGTGAACCCACTTTTGAAAATTGCCAATTCTCGGTCTCACTGTGTAAATAATAAGTAATCCACAATACATTCCATGATAAAATAAGCGTGATCACAGGCAATTCATAAGCAAACTGTTTTGTAAACAAGCTTATGCCTATGCCATATATGTCATATGTGTCAAACGTCAAACGAGGCCACGAGACGTCGATCTATTTTATGCTAACCAATCGTAGCGCATTATTCACCCGTGAGTGTTACCAACTATGTATTAACAATCTTGTAGACACTAAACTTAGAGTTAAAAATATAATGATAAACAGGTACAAAACTTTACCTGTCAGTTTACGATAACTGCCAGTTGCTTACCTTGCTTTTATCCTTACATTCATAAACCCACCCTTAAAATGTAGAATATTTGATTCTTCTTTTAGTGCTTCTTTTTTGGTACCCAATGTAATGTTTACAGTTCCATAATTTTCAAAACATATTATAATTGCGTATGTCAAAAACAAAAGGTTTCTAGTCTTTTTAGGCAATGGTTTCAGAATAGAAGGCTGAAGTATAAGAAATGGTTTATTTGATCTAAAGAATCCTTTATATGAGTAGATATAAAGGTGGAAGAACTTTCATTTAGCGTAATATAATATTAATTAAAGATTTCAGAGGTCGTATAAGAATTATTACAAAGAAGTCAAAAACTTTGCTGAAATGCATTTCCTAAATTTAATTATTTCAGCGCCGTTAGTCTTTAACCCGAGGAATTTCTTTCAAAAGTCTCGCTATTCACGTCTGCCATCCGCAGGATTCCATTTAATCAACACCATCAGCTGTCGGCAAGAGTGAAAACACAATTGATGAGCCTTTCCTGTCAACGCTTAAGGAGGATCCCCTTAGATTTGTTCGGGGTTTCACCCTACCTCCCGGCTCACGTGTGCTAGAAAATCTTCCTTATCGCTGTTCAACAAGGGAACGGGAATTACGATGCAGTACGAAAGCCAACAACATTCAAATAAACATCTCATCCGGCGCTTATTAAAACTGGCCCCGACTGACGGTTTCGCTTTCTCGGGATCGTAAACAAAAGAACGCGACGGTGAAGAAGAATAAGGGGAAGAAGAAGAAGAAGAAGTGTGGGGGTATCTTTAATTTATACGATTTAATACCACGGTTTAGTGCGCTTTGAAGGGCTGACAAACATCTCTTTGACGGAGGGGATGGCAATGGGAAGTAAGGACGGGAAGTTTTTTTATTTTAATCTGATAACTTTTAGGGCCCCTCTTTATCCGATTAATAATGCCGAGTTTGGCGAACTCGTATTTTTTGATTTAGTGCAGAGAGTGTTGCTTGTGCAATACTGATAAGGGAACATTTTCACATTTTGGTGAATATCTTTCTAAATTGCATTTGCTGCGAAACAACTAAGCGTATTTGTAGCCCTACAGAATGTGTTTACAACAACATCGTACAATAAAAATGGATCTGAATTTTCGTACTCATTTTTTCCATGACATACCACTTTATTACACTCTTAAGCCCGTGACATATACGGACAATGTTCGCTTTTCATTATTTTCATTATAAATTATCTGAAGCTCATTACGTCACGTTTAATGTAAAAATAGCATTTAGACAAATACATATCTCAGGTATAAAAATATCGCAAGCAGTTATTTAATTTTTTTACCGCTCGGTTATTTATGACTATAAGTCTTTTCGTTTGTATAGGAACTGTAGCACGTAATTACACTCTCTATCACCGGAATCCAGTCCTTTGCAGCCCAGCTATATTTTATTAATACACTTTTCTTTCTCTTTTGCATGGTGTAAATTGCACCAGTGCTGTTTATCTCCACCTGAGTGGAAGTGAAATACACTCGACATGCGCAGTTCATTATTAATCATGTCAGTAGAAAATTTAAAAGCGAGATGATGATTACGATGAACTTATACGATAATATAAATTTGACGGAAATCAAAGACGGTACGGATAACGATGCTGAAATCAATTTAATTATATATTATTCCTTTTCAATCACACCACCACAATTCTCAAAAATTCGCAGCATTTCACTTTTACCTACATAGATTGAATAACACTCCTTTAAATCCAACAGAATATCAAAAAGAATATAATATAATAGAACAAATAGCTAATAGTAAAGGTTATACATCACACACAATAGAAAATCTAAATAATAAATACAAATTAAAAAATGCCCCCTATCAGATAGCCACAATAATAACAAAGATAATAACATTCACATATAATATTTCAAATAAATTAACTAATTTTTTTAAACTCTGCAAGACAATACCCACATTTAAATCTAACACTTTAATGAATATAATACATAATAAAAATACAAACATATGACAGAAGAATGGGGTATATACTATTAAATGTGATAACTGATGTAATGTAAGATACACTGTTGAAAATTTTAACACTTTTTTGACTAATTTAATAGTCAGGAGAGGTCCACACTCTTTTCGTGTTATTTTGTCGAGAACTATAGAAGTTTAAATTTGACGAGCAAAGATAGTCAAGTATTGTCTATTGCTAAGGGGTTATTTTGTCCAACTGACACGTGGAATTATAAAATACGTCTAGTCACATTTTATTTGATCTAGACTAGACAAATTTACTAGCTGTTTAACTAAATGAATGCGATCTATTGGGTGTTTTAACACCATTTTCTAAACACAACTTTTTAATATGCAACTCCTATTTCTTAGTGCTATAATATTCTCTCTTTAAGACGTTTTCTCAATTATAAATATGCAAAACCACTCATTCACAAGTTTTGGTTCAACTAAACGTACCAATTTTAAAATGATTTTTTGAGAACCATTATAAAATTAAGTGAATGTTTATTGCTATTTGATTCAAGTCTAAACTAATTGCGTAAATAGATGTTCCCAATACATCTTTAAGATGTTGAAATTTTTTATGCCACTGGAATTAACGTTTAATAACACGAGGTTCACTTTGCTGGTCAGTCACATTTGGTGGTTTGTGTGGATATGTTAATACGGAGAATCAAACACGAAAACAGATACACGTGCAATGCAGGTGGTGCGTATAATGCAATACTGTATTAGAATAGGTGGAGTTTCTATATTTCTATCCGAGGGAAAAATTCTGATTGGTTGACGCTTCTGAATGTCTAGAAAAATAGTCAATCCTCATACCTGAACAAAGAATTCACACGAAATTCTAGTCATTTCTGTTCTATTAAATACGCGTAGTCAACTCGTCTGGCAAAGTTTGGAAAAATCAACACTAAAATATTTGACTAGCGCAAAATTAACGCCAACACCGTAATATTTTCAACAGTGTATGTTGGAGAAACGGGAAGAAAATTAGAAGTTAGAATTAATGAACATAGAAAACAAACAAAATCCAATTTCTATCAGCATTTGGTGAACACTGGATATACAGGTAATAACCATAAAAATATAAAATTAAATTATACATGCGATAAAAGTCAAAAATTACACAAAAAACCCAATCAATTAATCAATTCTGTCATAGTAATTAACTTGCTTTTAAAAAAAATCCATGTTTTGCATTACATTTCACTCATATAAATTACATTTTTAACAAAAAATTTTAATTCAATATGAAAATAAAACTCAACATAGACACACACATACACTTTAAAACATTCATATCTATTTGTTATACACATGCACACATATAACAAAAAATTATTTACTTCAAAAGAGATTGTACAAAACAACAACACATATCCATTCCATTTTCTCATTTAACCCTCCGGCGGGCTGGCAGTGGCACTCCGTGCCACATTCGCACTATTTTATAAATTTCAATAGTATGTACACACTCATGAATATTTCTCTTTCACGAATATTATTTTTACTAACAGAGGCAGCATATATTGCGAAAAAAAATATTTTTTTTTAATTGGTGTGATGAATTAGTTGCATAGAGGACTAGTAAAATTACGGTATTTTGTACCGGCTATGTAAATAAATAAATTCAAACTATGCGATGCGTGTTTTTACAGATCAAAGGTAGCAAAATAAGACGACAATATCTGAAAAAATTATAGAAGTGGTTAAACATGCAGTACCCTGTTTTATATGATTTAAACCATGCACACGCAGGCTAGAAAAAAAATTAAGCATGGGATGAATTATATAATAATACTCCTCTTCTTCCTCCATGAGAGATGCCAAAAGTAATATTTCCTTCATCTCTTCCTCATTTTCACGGTCAATTTTAACTAAATCATTTTTTGGACCCTTGCAATTAACGTGTAGACTCCCGCTGCTTATGTTTGTGGTCGCGCGCGGGCAACCGCTACCGTGGCCACAGCCGCCACCGCGACCGCGTTGGTTTGCGGGACCCTTAATACATTGATTTCTATGTATACTATAGGTTTGTTCCAAGAAAGCCTGAAGCCCATCACTGATCGTGCGGGACATGTGCAGTGACAAATATGCGTTTTAAAGAAAGCCAAACTTAAAATCTTCGATAGTAATCATGTGTTTGCTGACAGTCAGAACGATTTGCGGATTTTTCTCAAACCGATATGTACTGGTACCAACACATGCACACGTTAACTTTAGACATACAACCTATGCCGAACTCTGGGGCTAGACCAACAAAGTATTCTGTATATTTTATAAAATCGAATCTCTCTCTGATACAAAAATATTTAGACATTTAAGTATTTAGCATCGTTGAATAGCAAAGGTATCGGTTATTGCGAGGGTTATTGTATACAGGGTATTCCACGTAACCGGTTCATTAAAAGTTTATGATGTTCTATTAGTTACTTATATTTGAGATTTTGGCACCAGTATCTGTTCGATTGGAACTATAAATGCAAAATACCTTAACCAAAATATCACTTCCGGTTGACCGGAAATGGATGTCAACTTTCTTATTTTAAATAGAATGATATAATTTTTTATTCATTTTTGGATTCTACGGTCATAAATACGTCAGTTTTCATTAGGTATTCCTATAGCTACATGTTGCCGTTTTTGAGTTATTTAAGTTTTACTTTTTTTTTTAGTCATAATCATTGCATCATTGAGAAATTAATATCTCGGTTAATACTGCAAGTAGAGACTCCAAATTTGCTATGTTATGAATGTAGATATTACTCTAAGAAACGGTAAGCACACTTTACATTTCTAACATACAGGGTGTACAAAACAAAGTGACATATTTTCAAATGCGAAAACTCATTTTTTTTTAAATAGAACATCCTGTATTTTAATTGCGGAATTAGGAAGTAAATATCATCCCCTATCGCTTATATGAGCAATAGCAATCATCCTGTCTTTAACCAGCAGATATTACAAAAGAAATTAAATATTTGAAGCCACTGATATGTTTAGCTGAATGTATTAAGAAATACTAAAATAAAAAATATGTAGTAGTTTATTTATATATAAATATATAAATGATATTTAATATTCTTCGCCAAAAATTATACGAAAACTTAATTCAAATTCTTGGTATTCGTGACTATGAAGGTATGCCAAAAATAAAACTACATTTAACGTTTCGGCAATATATTGCCTTCCTCAGAAAACTACAAATATAATTAAATTAGTGTGAGTTATATTGTTCACATAGTTGTTACGTGATGCTTACCTAAAAACATAATTCTAAAACCGAAAAATTAATGATTATATTTCATAAGTTACATTTTGTTAAACATTATTACTATTTTTATTTCTTTTTTTTTATTTCTATTATCAATTTTCTGAACCATTTGTGAAGTTATTAATTTACAATAAAGTTTCTAAACCTTTCGACTTGTGTTGTTGTTATAAGTCGAATGAATTTTAATATTACAGACAAGCAAGTGTGGCCTTTACCAATAAACAAGTTTTTACATTATTGTTTCTTTTACTAAATAAACATAATGCAAAGGAATTAACGTATACTGGGTCTGGTCACAAAGTAATTACAAGATCGAACTGTAGATAGTTGATAAATTTTGGATTTTAACTCTGTCATTGATGGCATCATTATTTTGTTTTATGTGTATAAGCTCTAACATGTTTCTGATTTTGTAATTTTTTTCTTTAGCTAATATAGAGGTATTATTGAAATTAAATGTGTGTTTTGTATTGATTGCGTGTTTTTTTAAGGCTGTGCTGTTGTTTGCGTATTTATGGGCATTTAGTCTTTCAGAAAGATGTTGCATGGTTTGCCCAATGTATACGCCTTTGCAATCATTACATGGGATTTTGTAAACTACATGCGTTTGTTTGTTGTGGGGAACTTTATCTTTCAATTTGGTGAAATAACAGTTTAAATTATTATGATTTTTATGTGCTATTTTTAATTTGTGTGGTAACAAAATGTTTTTAATTTTTTTCTGATAGATTTTTAATGTGTGGTATTGGAATATATGTGTGATCATTATTCTCCTTTGTATTGTTTGTTGTGTTGCTATTGTTGTTGTAATACTTGTGTAACCTGCTGCTAAATGTTTTATTTATGATCATATCAGAACAGAAATATACAACAAAGCCGAAAACATATTACTACACAATGATTACCCTCACAAACTCATTTACAAAATATTTTTTTCTCGTTAATGCTTACAGATAGACCCCCTATGCATTAAGACTTTTTGATCGTATATGATTACAGCTGCTACATATTATTATATTTACCTCTATATCTGATATACCCTGATATATTTATTATAATAATAAAACGTTTATTGCGCTGTTTGGGGTTGCAGAGCTTTTGGTCCCCCAAATATTGAAAAACATGTTATTAAGAAATTGATGGATAGCAAGTAAAGAGCAATACAAGAAAATAAAAGTGCGTCGCACTGAATGAAAAC
This sequence comes from Protaetia brevitarsis, assembly GCA_004143645.1. NCBI lineage: Eukaryota > Metazoa > Arthropoda > Insecta > Coleoptera > Scarabaeidae > Protaetia > Protaetia brevitarsis. The sequence continues at coordinate 1,764,794 of RXPK01000094.1, read as the reverse complement.
TGTAAGTAAAATCAGTTTTTACCAAGATCGCCGTTTACTTAATTTGCGTCCTGTGTAAAATCAAGTGTGAAAGATCTAATTTAGAATAACGCAAGTGCAAGGCGGTGCAATATGTTTTAATGATAGTCTTTGGGCCGTCTTTGGTAGACCGAATGGTTTTCGAGGATCTATCTAATAAATTTCTCTATTAATTGCTATTGGATCTGATGGCTAATGGATTCGTAAATTTTCCAGCTATCGTAACAGTAAGTACATATTTCACTCACCTCTTACATTAGATTAATCGAATCTACTCACCATCGCTTTTATAAATCGTTCCTGTTCAACTTGACAGTACAAGCAATGTATATGGATGTGCGTTTCCTATAAGCTCTGCACAGGGAACCGAATGTAAGCGATCTGTTAGTGTTAATTTTCTATTTACCCTAGAAACTAACAAATATATCTTTCAAGATGTTTGTAATGTAACTGCTTTTAAGACTTAAAGACTTGAGGTAATATGTTTACTATAATATATTATTTTTGACGGTTATATTTACTATTTCACCCTAAGATTATAAATATATGTAATATGGGAAACAGCGTTCCAGGAAAATTTAATGCGTCACGAGACGCTTAAAACAATAATTTATCGTAATTTACTTTGGTGGATTGTTTGCGGGAGAGAAATTGACATTAAAATGTTTTTTTTTAAAACCAAATACTGATGGGTGCTATCGATAATATACAGGTATTCCACGTAACTGGTTCATTAAAAGTTTATGATATTCTATTATTTACGTATATTTGAGATTTTGGCACGAGTCTCTGTTCGATTGGAACTATAAATGCAAAATACCTTAACCAAAATATCACTTCCGGTTGACCGGAAATGGATGTCAACTTTCTTATTTTAAATAGAATGATATAATTTTTTATTCATTTTTGGATTCTACGGTCATAAATACGTCAGTTGTCATTAGCTATTCCTATAGCTACATGTTGCCGTTTTTGAGTTATATAAGTTTTTCTTTTTTTTTAGTCATAATCATTGCATCATTGAGAAATTAATATCTCGTTTAATACTGCCAGTAGAGACTCTAAATTTGCTATGTTATTAATGTAGATATAACTCTAAGAAACGGTAAGCACACTTTACATTCTAACATACAGGTTGTTCAAAACTGAGGAACAAAGTGACATATTTTCAATTCCAGAAAACTCAATTTTTTTAAATAGAACACCCTGTATTTAATTCGGAATTAGGAAGTAAATATCATCCCTATCACTTTATATGAGCATTTCCTATACCTTAATAGATTTTGAGATATGAGCGACTTTATGAGCGACTTTTTGTTAAACAGACTAAGTATCCTTTTTTTTTTTAAATAGAACACCCTGTATTTTAATTCGGAATTAAGAAGTAAATATCATCCCCTATCACTTCATATCAGCATTCCCCTATACAAAATCTTTAATAGATTTTGAGATATGAACGACTTTTTGTTAAACAGTGGCTTGCATTCCAAGTGGCGATCCACAAAAAACTAACAGCGGTAATGGCTGAATGATAGTGGTATGTGGGGGTATACTCGGGACAGCATTTAGGTTAGGCACAGGTGTGGCTCTAGCCCACGGTATTTATAATTTGTTTTTCTCGTTAAAGCTTACAGATAGCCCCCTGTGCATTAAGACTTTTTGATTGTATATGATTACAGCTGCTACATATTATTATATTTACCTCTATATCTGATACACCCTGTATATTTAAAACTGCAAAAATGGTTGAAATAACATTATAATTTCTCAGTACCAGCTGTACAAAAATATGTTAAAAACCTCACTAGTAACTCCCGTTTATCTTCAGTAGGTCCTACGAGTAGATAATTTTAGAACTGGACTGCTCTAATTTACCTTTCAGTTGCGCTGTTGGTTTTATTATCTTGGCGTTTTTCTCACATTTGTCGTTACGGATAATCTTTTAACTTCTTTTTGTAATACTAATCTATGTCAAACATTACTAAATCAAAATCAATTTCGTTTTGTTTACCGTTACAACATGAGATATATCTTTATCAAGGAAGAAAGATGAACTGCCGAAAAAGCGACATAGAAGTATCTGAAACCTATTAAATGGTAACATTGTAGGGTGCTATTTGTTTTATCTAGTGACTAACAAATTTTGCTCAAAGACTGTCTATTTCACGAAAACTGACAAAGGTTTACAAACATTTATTTTTCAACACAAAATATTTCCCTAATTTCTCCATTCTTGGCTTTTAATGTGGAAGGAGGAGAAGCAGGTAATTAAGAGATTATTCAAATTGATAATAGTGGCCCGGTTTTCCTGGCATAATCGCAAAGTAGATTGCTAGAAGTTAATGCTAAACGTAGAGCTTATCCGCTTACAAAAAGCTTCGTGATTAATAATAGATTTTTATTATCTTACGTTGCTGTAGACATATTTCAAGGTAAATTGCTTCCTAATTCAGTAATTCACTTTAGGAAATTGACCTGTCTCAGTATAATATTAATTTGTAATTAATCGTTTGTACAAAATAAGAAACAAAATGTTAAAAGCATGAAAAATTATATTAGGTAACTTCAGTTGACCGGTAGTTTAGTTGTAAAGTTTGATGAAAGTATTTATGTTTCTAACACTCCGATTTATTAGGAAAACTCACATTCGAGGTTGATCGAAGAGATGCATAATCGTGTATTATACATGCCGTTTCGTAAACTGCTGGGTATAGATTTAGCAATATCTGGTAGGTATCCACGAGTACCGTGATAATAAATATATATAATAATAAAGGATTACATGTAGTATCATTAAGCGTCATCATACTGCTTTGGATGCATCAGTAGCATGGAGCAAAAGAACCAATCTGGCCACCGCGAGAATTAACCTCTCGAAAGTGCAAAGATTAGCATGTGTATGCATAACGGGGGCTATGAGAACGTGCCCAACAGCAGCTATTGAAGTAGTATTGGATCTTACCCTCCCTCCACATTGTAATAGAGGGCGTGGCGAGAAGAACCACACTAAGAATGGTCAAGGAAGGAATGATTAGGCATAGGCCTCAATCTCCTGACGGTGATCAAACCTGGGATATGCCCCGGGATATGTTACAAAAAATTAGCTTTGTGAAGGAATTCATCATAAAGCTAAGTAACAGGAGCGAGTGGGAACATAACTTGAATAGAAATGCCATCAAATGGTATACTGAGGGCTCCCAAACGGCAGAAGGAACTGGAATACGAATATATGGGCCTAGAACCACATATTTCGAAAGCTTGGGAAAATATCCAAGTATATTTCAGGCGAAAGTACACGCTATTGAAAGATGTGTTCAGTTCAATATGGATAGGAACTATCGAAAGCAGGAGATTATCATCATGTCTGATAGTCAAGCAGCCATCAAGGCGCTGAGCTCATATGAAATCAGTTCCAAAATGGTCTGGGAATGCCTAGGGAAATTAAATGAGCTAGGCAAAAGAAATAAAGTAACCCTCCTGTGGGTTCCGGGTCATACAGGAGTGGAAGGAAACGAAATAACGGATAACCTCGCAAAAAAGGGGCTGGAATGCCTTTTGTAGGGCTCAAACAAAATTTGGTTATTATATTATTATATTATCAAGTAAACCGGTTTTTCAGTGCAGAATGATTTCTTAACGGATGGGAGTAAATCTTATCTTTAACTTTAGGTATATAATTAAAACCAATTTAATATTATTAAAGATGGTGTATATCCGCAGCTGAGGTGTAAATAACTTCAATCTAATTGCACAAATTAGCTAATTCCCCTTCGATTCACATGCTCCCACGTGCAACACCCTTGAGTTGCACAGTGCTACGCGATTTGAAAGGAGATGGATGGGTATTAGAAGTTCTGTTTCCTAAAAACCTACATTCAGATTCCTTTGCTAATCCGAGCTTAATCAGACGTTCTTTCAGTTTACAATATCCTGAAAGAAATCCCTGTTGAGATGCGAATTTTGTTCTTACTAAGGTCATAGGTCCTATAGGAGATTTACTTTGCCTCATTCGCTGGAGATTCTCCCAATAATTGGACTTTTTCTTCTCCATTTCACTTTTTAGTTTCTTCAGTATTGTACTTCTGCTTATCACGCAAAAGTGTTCAGGCCCTAAGAATGGTATTTAAGTCCCTTTTTTGCAAGATTATCCCTTATTTCACTCCCTTCTACTCCTGTCTGACCTGGAACCCACAGGAGGGTTCTTTTAACTAGCTCGTATAATTTCCCAAGGCACTTCCGGACTACCCTGTATACAAGGAGTTAAAGTCAGAGTAATATCTTCCCTTACTGTTTTGTTACCACATATTATGCCTGCCCATGTATAATAAAATTAATGGTAATAAAGAAATTTATATTTCGTAATTAGGCATATCTACATATATGCGGTAATGCCTGCAACATTTCATTTAGCAGCACTAATGAGCCTTGGGAAAGCGAAATTCGTCTCCTGATAGTGATTTTTAATTGCACAGTTCATTTTAGTTAACAATAATATTGTAAGTAGAAATATTAGATGTTCAAGAAAATTGACTTATTGGCTTATATCATAATTACTTTGTTCTAGATTTTCTTGAGGTGTCTGTTCGTGGAAAAACATATCGTAGGCTTACTGCAACAAGTGACTAATTGTAAGTCGAAAATTCGGAAAATCGAGATTATGTGACTAACAAACTACTGTTACTTAGTTTTACAAGTTAGAGACAACATTTACTAAAATGGGGAAATACTTGCTACATAAGATGTGAATAATGATCGGCAAAATCTGTAGGTGTGACTTAGTAACTTTTTGCAGTAAGCCCACGATACTTACTGAAATGATTTATTTCGATCAGGTGAACAAATTACTAAATTGAAGATATACTTTATTAATTTCAAATACACTCGTTTCTTACAATCAACTAAATATGTATTTATTTGAGCATTAATTGTAAAGTTATTCGACTAAGTATCTTACTACACACAGAAATTTCATTTAGTAATAATATCAATTGTTTGAAATATGCCTGTTGAATCACTATTTGTTTTAAATATATTTTTTCCTTGGCATCTAATAATTTCTTTGCCATTAAAAAAAAATAATTTCTTAGAATTAATGGGTAGTCATTAACGACAGAGAAATATTTCTCTCAGTGTGTAATGAAAAAAAGTGAATTTATAGCTGTCTTGTTAGGTTTTTACAAAAGTCCCTTTCTAATTCAAAACTAATTAATTCCGAACACTGTTAATATAAAACATAAACTAAGTGATACCCAATATATGAAATATAATCCAAATTATGAGAACAATGAAATTTCAGGTGATAGGGGCTAACAATAGCTGAACATCAATAATAAAAGAAATACAAAATATGTAGATAAAAAACCATGCTCTACTATATAACTTTTAACAACTTCACTATTTATTTTACTTTTTAATATTCAGTGTGTTCACGAATGGAGTTGTCAACAGGTATAATAGACAAAAAAAAATTGAATTAGAATTTGATATTTGAGAAATAAGTGCTGGCTGGTTTGAAACTTATTTATCATTTGCTTTCGAGTTTTTAAAATCCAGTAGGCTTTTGCAGGTGACAAGGAGTCAAAAATATTTTTTTCAGCTAAAGGAACTTTTTCGTTCACAGCATGCTAAAATGGTGTTCAGAATGAAAAGTTATGACGGTACGAACATTTTCAGAATCATTGACCTATTTCTATAAAATCCACTGTTTGAAAATTTCGCTTCAGGTAAAGTACTGTTTGCATTCCAAGTACCCCAATATGTTACTAAGAAAAAATGCTTAGAGAAAGAAGTTAGAGTTATACACATTTTTATACTTATTAGCCATCATCATTATCAAAGTACGTCGATCAGTCTAAAAATTTGTATAACTCTATAATTTTTTGGCTTTACCAATGTTTCTTAGTAACATATTAGCGTACTGTGAACGCAAATAGTATTTACCTGAAACTAAATTGACAAACAACGGATTTTATTAAAGCAGATCGGTGACACTGAAAAATTGCATACCGCCATAACTATTCATTCTGAATAACATTTACTAACATTTTGGCATACTGCTAATGGAAAAGGTACTTCAGCTGAACCGAAAACAGTTATGATTCAGCTGCAAAGGCCTACTGCATTTTAAAAAATGGAAAGCAAACGATAAAAAAATTCAGGGCTTGTTTTCAAAAAAAATATATTCCAATTCAAAATTTTTCATCCATCATACCTATTGTCAACTCTATCCGTGGCCACGCTACATTTTTTTTTTTTGAAGTATTTTACAAGTAAATGCATTTATGTTTATATAGCGACATTATTATTTTGCTGTAGAATTTACTTATTCCTTCGAATTGAAAACAATTCGCGCAGCTTAGAAGCGAACTGGCAATGGTAAAAACGTAAACAAATATAATTTTTTGTGTGATCACCGGTAAAGTGGACTTCTATAGATACTAATGTTATTTACGGAAAAAGAATGGATACGTTGATTCATTTTCTGATTATAAGTAGTAACATGGTAAATATAGTGTCCTTCACGATGTGTACTTCTACTATATGTAGGTGTTTTCGCCGAGGTATGCACGTAAACACGTATGTATTTACAGATCGTGGCGACCACTAAAAATCAGTGTAAATATGTACTTACATACATACATACAATACTTTGTACAGCTGCAACTCACCAATGGATGATTCATAACACCCGTCTGGTTGCAATATGCTCCTGTCACAAATCTCCAACGGCCAGTGAAGTGTTTTTATCAATTCGCCTCGAGGAATTGCAGTTTAATGAATTGCGGTAAATTGAAATAAGCGCCAATGACCTTCAACAATACAGAGCTTTATTATTTTATTGCGACGACGTGCCCGTATGTCATCGCCCATAAACTGGAGATTAATTTTACCAAGAATGGAACCCGGCTATGGCGGATATAAAATATTATTACTGCCTTTTGTTTCAACATTACAGAATGCTAATACGGGCGTTACGTGTTATCTACGCCAGATACGACGGCATTCGTCTTCTAAATTTTATGTAGTACTTATAAGAATAATGGGTGCGCTGTTAATCTTCGTCACACTCTTTTGATAAGGCCGCGATAAAATATGGAATGCACTTTGATTGACGCGCTGCACTCCAATGGCGATGAGGTGCGATACTGTTACGGATGCATGGCTTTCTAACGGGATAAATTTTGGGTCGTCATGTATGTACTTGAATATTTATGAGCCCAGTGTTTTTAGCTTCTTACCCTTTACAGACATATTCATGCTAATTAAAAACGGTCACCAGGAATAGGATGCCTGGTGGAACTACATTAAAGATATACCTGTAGATATATTTCTCTGCTAATAGAGTTTTACGACGTCCACTGTTTTTTTTCTTTGCCATAACATTATAGTTTCTTCTAGCCCTCCCTATTTGACTAACACCGATCATATGGCCGATAACCTTGCACTGGCATTTTATGAATTTTATCGATGTTTCTAAATATAGAATATCTTATTTCCTAAAGGATTTTCTTATGTATTATTATTATCTCATATACTTGAAGTTGAACCTACAACTCAACTAGGGTGTGAACCAGAGCGCTGCATAACTCTATTAGGTATAATCGCTTCTAACTGATTTGCCAACTATCAGCTTATAACTCGAGTTAGGAGTCGCCCGATACATATTTAGACCAGTGGCGGCTCGTCAGGGTAGGCTACGGAGGCAAAGTCTCCCCTATTATCTTTAATAAAATAAATAGCGTTTATTATGTATTAAAATAATTTTTAAGAATGGGCTATATATTAAAATAAAGTAATATAATTAAAACCGATTAAGCAGTATATCCTTAATATCGATTGAAAAGGTTTTTGAATTGATTAATGCTAAATACGTATTTTACGAACGGGCAACTGATTACTTTATTAGTACGAAGAATAGGCGAATTTCGCTAATTTATCGAGAAGAGTAAGCAATACCGATTTCCACGTTTTAAAACAAATATTAGGCTATTTCTTTTACTTTTTAAAAAATATTGTTTTACTAAGAATTTGTTGTACTTTCCAAAATTTATTTTTGCTTTACTATTACATTTAGTAAGAGTTTATTTTAAGTTTTTCTTGCCTGTTTACCTATCACTTCATCAACTTTCCTATCCAAGCAAGATTTCACTCTCACCCCTACGTGGTGCTTGCTAGATAATAAATTCTATTTTATTTTAATCTCTTTTTTTTTTAATTTTTATTATATACTTATACAATGCTAGAATTATAACTATAAAAATATAATTTACTGGCAAAGAAGAGTTACCTAGGTTACAGTAGCTTCCCTTACACAAAAAGTCACGAGTCGCCACTGATTTAGACAGACAATTAGGAGTACCCGAGAATACATCAGCTAGATTACTTGGAACCGGCAAGTGCATTTAAAAGCAAGGAAGTAGAGTGGGATGAGTTGAATGCAGGTCATTCGGTATTTTAGTTTGTGACGCCGTGGTTTTGGCGTTAGTGTTTTGAGCACAATGTATTGAAAAGATCGGGATAGATGGCAGCGTGAACAGCAGATACATAAGAACTGCAACAATATCGACTGCGCTATCACTTTTCACAAATTGACGGTGTGGTCAAGGTGTGGTCCACGTTGGTCTGTGTGTTTACCCGAGTTTGTTGTCTACCGAAACTGCGATTTTATGTGTGTTTCTTGCTTTTATATCTACTTTCATTGTAGTATTTTACAGACAATTATTGTGTCCTGTGTTTGGTAAGTGCATGTTTATTTGCAGTTATTATTTTATGAGAATAATCGGACAAAATATATCTTAAGCTTCATGTCACACATGTTTCACATTTTTGCATTTGTAGTTATTGTTTACACTATATACATGTATTTATGTATTGTATAATAACATTATTTGAAAAGGAGTACCGACCGGAACTTCGTTGAAGAATAAAGTAAGTTATATGGGTAATACTGTCTTAAAATAAAACTGCTAAATCGCCTCAATATTTCGTTATATATTTATAACTTCATCAGGAGGAACATCTACAATATTATAAAGAATATGAATCAATAGTAATGAAATATTTAAAATAATACTTACAAAGTTAAAATATAATAATCAAATTATATGTATTTTAAATTTAGATTTTTTTTTAAAAGTCAAAAAACATTTATGTAAACAAGGTAATGTTACTATGTATTTTGTAAGATGTTGCAACATCTTACAAAATACATAGTAACATAGTAAATTGAACGATGTTAAAATATCCAATCCAATAGAGTAATAGCTATTCAAATTCTTATTTTTAAAACATAATTTGAAAGAGTTTTTGTGATTCTTTCTTTAAATAGGTACTTTGATTTGTCAGTTGAATTCAGACAGAAACTGTTATTTATTTTAAAATTCAGGTAGATTTTCATGTATTTAATAAAATTTGTTTATGTAATTTATTAATGATTAATAAAAGTAGTATAACTTAGCATGCAACTAATAACAAAATCTGATTTTCGAAAAAAAAAACGTAAAATTAACAAATATTTATGTTGGATATTTTTTACTTGAATGGATAAATATTTTTTTTTTTTTTTAATTTCGTATTTTATATACCTTACGTTCTCCTGTTTCAAATATTATAACATATACAATTTTATCATTAATGACTTTTCAATGTTGTTAATAATCTTAATTTTAATTAATGACAATATTTTAATTTATGTTTCCGGTTGACGTTATTAAAAGCTTGAAGATGGCCAGTTTCGGTCGAAATATGTAGTTTTTTGTAGATTATATTAATAAGAATGGTATGAACAATATGTTTGGAATTTAACAAATATTTGTTACAGCAATTTGCAAAAAGAAGTGTTTTAGGCTATATAGGTTCCAATTCATACCAGTTTAATCAATCTAAAATGATTGTAATTTTGAAAAATTATGAAAGTTTTGCATTTTTATAATAGGTACCTATTATTAACAGCTAAACATCGTCAGACACGATTTCGATATATTTTTTAACAGAAATTTCGGGTGGAAATAACGGAATCAATCAACTACAGAGAATTGATCTAGTTTACAGACGGATAAAAAGCGAGAACGAGATCGGAGTTGCAATCCACAGAGACGTTGAGAAATATGTCCTTCATCAGGAAAATATGCCACGGTTTTTCAAGCAGAGGCATACGAAATATTGCATTGTGTAACTGAAATCGATCAGAAAGTTCATGAAAATAAGCGGATTATATTGCGGACAGCTAGGCGATTATTCGAGAACTGCACGCGATTGCGAAAGTATAAAACGATTCGAGCACGCCATCTTTATTCGACGGGTGTGATTGTGAACCATCCGACAAGTTTTGTTCTATTACTCGTTAACTTTACTTTCGAGTATGCCTATGATTAGCGTTGCAAACGAAAGCTTTCGCCGTTCATTCACCGCAGATCCTTCGTATCATAGCAGGGCTCAAGCAGTATATTTCATTCTTTATCTAAGTGAATGAAGCATTGTGCATGAAGCAAATTTCTCATATCGCTTCATGCGTGAATATTGCAGTGTGAACCGACGAAAGAATGAAATGAGCTATTCTCAAGTGACTGTATGCATTGCGCGCGCACTACTTAATATCTACTTCGTGAAAGATTGCGAGCGGGCAGTTTCGCTTATGGCATAGTTTTTTATAATCGTTACATTTTAATATTAAATCAATAATAATGAAGTATACTCATTGGACTTATATTTTCTTTCATTTCTTTCATTTATTTTTGTGGTCGGAATGAGGAATTTTTTCAGTGTCGACATTGATATATGATTGAAAACAGCACTTATCAAAATAAATGCAGCAACAATTTTCAATTTTAGGTGGTTTATTATTACAACGAATAAAATTTATAATACTAACAAAATGAACGTGAAATAAAACTAACACGTATGCATACCAAGTTACCTTTGAATCATATTTTTTTTTAACATTGTAGGGTTAGCGGGGAGAAGGATGAGTTTTTTGAATGTTAACTTTTTTTCTTTCGTTTAAACATCGGGAGAGAAGGTGCATAAAAAAAGTTTCCAGCCATATTCTTTTAAATTTGGATAGGATGAGCGGGGGAGGATGATGTACTTTAATGACAATCTTTTCCTTTTTTTTAAACATCGGGAGAGAGGGCGTCTTGAAAATGTTTGAAATAATATTTTTTACCATTGAGGGGATGAGCAGGGGAGGGGAGTGTACTTTTTGATTAATTTTTTTGCTTTTTTTTTGAAACATCGACGGAAGGGATGCAATAAAATATTTGAAATCCATATTTTTTAACATTGTAGGGGTGAGAAGGGAGGTTTTCTTAATCATTTTTTTAACACGGGAGAGAGGGTGCCCTAAAAATGTTTTAATCATATTTTCTTAACATGAAAAGAGTGAGAGCTAAACAATCATCCTCCCTCTCACCTCTTCAATATTAAAGAAATAGATTTTGAAACATTTTATGCAGTTATTTGTCGATGTCAAAAAAATATTATTGAAAAAATCTTTCCCTCTCACTCTTCGATGTTAAAAAAGAAGTATGATTTGAAACATTTTCACATCCTCTCTGCACTGTTTAAAAGAAGAAAAAAATATATCCTGTAAAAACATCCCGGCCCGCTCTAACCCCTTCTACTGTTAAAAAAATATGGTTTGAAACATTTTAATGCGTCCTATTCTGCCGATGTTTAATAAAAAAGAAAAAAGAGCATCATTTAAAAAATCATCCTCCTCTCCCTCCAACCCGTTTCAATGTTGAAAAAAAAAGATGATTTGAAACATTTTAGTGCGTCCTCTCTCCCGATGTTAAAGAAAAGGAAAAATACGTAAATATCATTTAAAAAATATTATCTCTCTCACCTCTCACCCTTTCCAATGTTAAAAAAATATGATTTCAAATGCCTATAATGCGCTTTTTCTCCCGATGTTAAAAGAAATAGAAAAACCATATGTTCAACTGAAATTCAACTGGTATTGTATCTCGGCGTCGAAACGTCTTCGCGTTGAAACGGACGCGTCGGAACGTCCCATGCCGTGTCTCACTTAGGTGTCAGGTTTACTCTTTTCCCTGTTGTACATGTTCCTACTGCTATTGTTTACTTTGTCGCCTTTACACTTGCAGCTGCCTCTCGTTATAAACTCCATACAATGCGCGTTTTAAAATTTAATTTATTTACATGCTGGAATAAGTCCCTATAATCGTTCAAATGCACCCAGCCCTGACTGTTAATTATTTTAATCTTTTAACTTCTGGCGGGTCTTTACCGCCCTATTTTTGATTAAGGTGCCCTAGGGACCTCGGTCCGGCACCAAATGACGAGGAGACCATGAGAAATGCATATCTTTTCAAATTTAATTATTAAACATGTGTTTTTAGCCGGGAATTTATTTTTATTAAAAAATAAATAATTTAATTATTAAATATTATTTTATTTTTTTGTTTAAAATTAAATAAATAATGTATGTATGTATTGCTTAATAAACCTTTCCATTGTTATTTGAGTCGTAATTGCGAAAACCCTCTTATATGTATAATGTATATACAGTCGCGAGCAAATGTTATAGGCACCCTAAATTTTGGGCGAATATCACAGTAAAAAGTGAGTAAATAAAAACTTGTAGGTAATACATTATAAATATGTAGTATTTTAAGCGATCTTATTAATTTGTTGCATATTAGAGTGTTTTTAGTACAGCTATACTAGCTTTTTTAAGGTGGGAGGGGGAAAGGACATTCGAAGACTTGAAAATATATACAAAAAATAATACATTTATAAAGGGTATCTATAAAGAACTATTGTAACCATAAAGACGATTATGTTAAACGTTGAAATAACTGTCACAAAAAAATGCAAGAAACATGAAACCATTAGTTTTGTTAAAGGTGCTATAACATTTGCTCGCGTCTGTATACCAAAATAGTTCCTGTTAAAATAAACATTAGAAGAATTTCGGAGTTAGTTGTGCATTACAGTGCAGTATTATAAGTAGTCGCTTAGCGGGTGTCTCGTGAAAACGATTATGGAAAGATTTATTTTGCACAACGCACCATTCACGCAGATAGGCAATCAAATAAAAAATCAAAATCTATCGCGAATGACGGTGAATGCATCGTCACTACACTATACATTCACACGTAAAGGCCAACCTTGAGAATAGGCTTCACTCATTCGTCGCATTCACATTGCAATATTCACGCACAGCTATACATGTGTGTGAAAGCTACGTTCATCACAACACTACCTATGATTCGTATACACTACTCGATACGAGGTTTCGAATCCCACTGTCTGAGTTAGCCTGATAGACCCCAATATAGCCACATTTGCCACAACACACTGCACACACAACACGAGAGCAAGTTAGGAGTTGGATCAAGGAGAAACACAAGAGACATTGGAATAATACAACTAAGCAATTTTATGAAAGAGTTTATAAGGGACCATCAGTGGCAGTCCATCTTCGCAATATATGAAGTCGCTGAACAGGACGCTGATACTGAAAGGACACCTATAGAAAATTAAAACCAACACTGAGATATCAACTGGAGACTATGTAATAGGATGACAGAGAAAGCTCTTTATATTCTGTGTGAATATCAGTTTAGCGTAAAAGAACAGACAATTTTTGGGAAATAATCAAAATCAGATTTTTATTTGTGTAACCTCTCAATAACAAGAATTCTAAATAAACTAGTATCATATTTTCAATCAACAGCAACTTTTTTTTTAAAAATAATTTTAATCTGTGAAAAATGGAGCTTCTTTAGCTAGAATTATTGCTGCTTAATAATATTTGTAAGAGAATTCTTCAATATTTGTGAAACTAATTGTTTGTGCCAACTCATAAATTGGTTACATCAACAATCTGTCATTCATGGATGTTTCGACTATCTTGCGGGTTGAGTTGGCAGCGCGAGTAATTGTTAATGTATATGGGTTTTCATAAGCTGTGTGCAGTCAATTGTACTTGATCGTTGTGTATGTATATGAGTAAATTACGATAATATTGTTTAAGTAAATATAAACGGTACATAGAACTATGCCATCACTAACCATAAAAAAAGTTAAATGAAACGTTAGTTACAACTGTTAAGTGCCTCGTATTTACAACTTTTGTATCAAAATACATTTAGTGCCACAGATTTGTTAAAGTTTATGCTTCGTGCAGTAGTTGCTTGAATAGCTTGCGGCTTTAAACTTGAATATATGCGTCTCAAAAATCAATTTAGATGCTGAAACTAATTAATTACATTGCCACAGTGGCCCATTGGTGTTATGCACTGAGAAAAATAGTTGAATTAATCCAACATAAGATTTTTGTTATCATTTTTATGTTAGTCCAAACAAAATAATGTTAAAAAATCCGTTATTGTGTTGAACTAAAGCATAATATATGTGTTACGTCTACATTTTATTTTGGATTAACAATATTAGTGTTATTTATGCGTGACTATTAAAATGAAGTGCAACGTTAACTCAACTTAACTTTGCCTTTTTTAATACATACAAAGTGTTGAAACAATTTATTTTCATGTAACATAAACCACAGTTAAATGAAAGTTTAATGGTAAAATTTTAATATGCTCTGCGCATGTTCTTGAGCAATCAATCGTACTTCCAAGAACAATGTGGATTCACCCTCAACCCTGGACGAAAATATGAAATAATGTAAAAGTGAGTAAAATGGCGGGTGAACTTTTGCGTGAAGGATTATCGAAGCAAATATCAAAATGCCCGTGTGTAATATTATTGGTGAATCATATTCTGATCTGATCTGATCTGTAAACATATTCAACTAAAAATGCGGTTAGATAGGCGAACCTGAAGCATTAAATAAATTACCTTTTGGGTTATGGAAATTGAAGAGTAACAGTACTATAGTAGCATCACATCTATTTTGTAGCAGTTTTCTCCCTATACACCATACATTAGAGCAAATACTTTAGATACTTATATGTATTACAGAAATGGCACATAGATGGCGTTTATTAGATAACATCTAATTATATATTTATATATTATTATTATATTATAATTTTTGTAAAACACATGAATATAATCTTTATTTTAAGTTACTTTTATTATTTACCCCACATAAAGTTATATTAATGTACCAAAATAATGTTCACTGACGATTACAATAAGAGATTCTGAAACTTTGTTTCTATAGAATCAAACGAAAATAACGTTATTTCAAACAATTAAATACTACTAGCGATGTTGGGTTTGCTTGAAACATAAACTTTGTGCAGTGAAAGCATTTTTGCGTTGACATCTTATCTTTTTGTGTTCTTGCTACTTAATTTGGTGTCCAATCAACATTTTATGCTAACACTGTTAGATAGGTTGAATAAAACCAATGGTTTTTGTTGTTTATATACAACCCGAAAATGTGTTAAATTAACGCATTTTGCGTTGACTAAACACATTTTTTTCTCAGTGTGTAAATTATTAGAACCACTTGGTATTTTCGGGCGTTAATTTGTTTGAGTACAGCCACAATATTAAGTACAAAGTTTTGGAAATGCTATCTACCTAATGAATTTAAATATTTTTATATTGTTTTAGGATGAGCTATCTAACCAAACTAGTATCTGTAGACATAGATCTAAAAGTGATATCATTATTAAAAGTATTCTGTGATCATTGAATCTATTTTTAGGCGATACATAAATAAATAAATGTCAATGTCATGACAAATGAAAACTTACGACGTCTAAATATGCACACATTTTATCTCCAAACAATTCATTATTTGATGTATGAATATTCCGTATCCGGTGTGGTACGACACATTTCCATGTCCTTGTACTCTACGAGAATAAATTTGTTAACTTTTATAAGGCAAACCATAATGAATTTGAACCCCACATTGTTTTACATACAATACGAATCGGTCTGAATCATTACGTCCTATGAATGATATGAAGTAAACTGTTAATACTCAACTTTTATGGCATTACTACTGGGCAGAGGCGGATTTAACGGTTGGCGGACCTGCAGTCACAATCCGTGCAAATCAAAATACTTAGCTTGCCATTGCGTAGAATTAATACGAGGTTGATTCAGACACTCTTGTATATACACTAAAATTTAGGTTATTTTTCTTGGTGAAATTTTTGATAATCTCCGTAGTGAATGGTGTTAAATGGACAGAAACCTAAGGAAAATGCGGAAATGTTAGAAATTTTTCCCATAATACAAGAATTTTATGTGAATATTAATGGCAAATTTCTGTTTTTTAGAAAAAAAACTAAACATTGTGATAAAAATATTAATATATTTCAGGAAAATTCAAATTTTTTACAATTTAGAAAATTAAAGTTATAAATAAAATAATTTTCAAGTAGTAAGGAAATAAGTAGGCGCACATGAGTACCTAAACTTAAAGCGGTCTCTTTCAAGTAAGACGTAGACAGACATTTCACTATCAATATTCTAGGCTGCCTGAAAAATCCTTCGAAATTACCTATGTTAGAAGTATTACATCTAAAAATACCTGTGTATGGTGCTAGAGGCAAACAATTGCTCCAAATATTCGTACAGGAATTTTACAAAATTTATTTGATGTGTATAATCTGAGGGCGGCTCTCGAAGACATGCATAATCGTATTATGTTCAACTATCGACAATGTTAATAATATTTTTAACATTCCTTTTCAATCTCACATTTATTGAAAACTGTTGAGCGACTATGATGGGAGAAGACAGAGTGATTAACATGGCATTACTATACATAGAAAAAGAAATTTTTGACACAATATAAGGACACCATATAAAAATTGTTGATGTGTTTGCGAAAGGGAAATTCAGACGTAAATTTCCAGAGAGGAATAAAATTCCTGTTAAATTTCAATTATTAAATATTATAATGGAATAAAAGTAATTGATTTACCTTGAAAAGTTGGAATGAGAAAAATGGTCCAAATGAACAGTATATTTAGCATTTTATATTACGGTAACTATATCTTTTAATAAGTACGATTAAATAGTTATTTTTAAATAGTCCTATGCATTAAAAGTGAGTAAATTAAGTTTCTAACACTGTCATATAGTCCCAAGTACTAAAATATTAACAGACATTACATATTCATACCCAAATCACAAACATACCTGCAACTAATAAACTCAGTTATTTGGCATACTATTATTAATTAGTGTAAATAATGACATTAATAAGTATAAATAAAAACCAACCAAAGAATAATGCTCAGTGAGTGAGAGTAATTACTAAAATTTTGAATCGTCGGCGTTCGAATACAATCGATTGAAACTGACAGCATTTCTAGCGCATATTGGCTATGTTGTGCTTGTCCCTGGTTCGGAATACAACTACGTGTCTCTGTTTTAGAAATAATGCTACCATTTATTTAGCTATCGAAGCATCGAAGTGACGAGGTTAAATAATTAACCTGTAATCACAATGTACTGTGTGTTACGGTTATCTCTTATGTTAAGTTATAGGTAAGGTACATTTTTATGAAGATGGTAGCCTTATTTTTAGAGTATATAATATTTTTCTAACATTTTTAGAATATAGCAATATGTTGTGCATGTCTAAATGTGTACACATTATTGTGATTTCTATAATAGATTTGCCTAGCTAATGTTTTTTTAAAAATAATATATAAAGAACTTTCAAATTAAATCTGCCGTTTCTTTACAGATACCTTTCTCTATATCTTTAATGATAGACACAATACAATATCATTCCACCAAATGGCTATAAAATGCTGTATATGTCCAGGATATCTGAAATTCGTCACTCTAGTCAGCATCCAAAGTGTATAATTACATTCAAAACAGCAGAGACATGTATGATTCCATATAGAAAATGTACCAAGGTATAATAAACACAGCAGATTTCTTATAATGTCGAATAATCTTGACGTTTCTTTCTGTATATTTTTGGATCGATGGATTTACAAAGAAAATCCCCGTCAATACCAGATATACCACAGGAATATGGTTTAATTCATTACATTTAATGAAAAAATAAAACAGCTTTTTCGAAGATTTCTTTATCAACAAAACACCCGTATCCAAGGATTTCACTCATTTATTTCTTTCGAATACATTGAGTCACTACCCCATTCAAGTAAAGTCGAAACTTAGGATACCAGGATATCGCTACAAGAGCCAGACGATAAATTATATTATTCAATTTCCATGACTACTAATGCGAAAAACCCAAATTATACCGGACATACAAAACAGGTGTGTTACATAAAATAATAATTACATTCTTAAGATGTTGATAGCTTTCCTCTCATGAACCACCGCAAACTATAGCTATTAAACAAAAAATAATTTTATGTTTATAGGTATAAAGTATGTAAAATTACTATGAAACTGCTGCATTAAACAATAAAATATTATTGTTTAATGCAGCAGTTTCATATTAATTTTACACACCTCAATAATTTAGTACCTAAATATTATAATGAAACTTGCTCTAAAATGCCTAGGGTGTATTCTGTGTAATAATTAATTATCATTCTTGTGTTTGAGCTGAAAAAGACCAATACTTCATACGATAACTAGGTATACAAAAACATGCCTTCAAATAAATAATTTATTTGTAGTACGTGTCATTCTTACCATACATTCCACAGTTTAGTTATGGTAAGCAAAGTAACAGGAGTAAGACAAAGCATCCACTGTAGGTAATATAGATATTTACATGAATTAATATACAGTAACTAATACCAGCAAGGCAAATATTAACTCCAAATAATGTAAAACATTTGGCATAGATGATGTTTTTCATTTACCAGAAAAATTAAAGATATTTAGTGTAGCTATCATTGTTAGAGAAACACGATTTTACTTGCTGTAACAGTATGGTCATTCGTTACATATACAAATGAATTTTTTAGTTGCCAAATACTAATTTTTCACATACGGTTAGTAAAAAATTTCCCAGTGTGAGTATAATTATTCATAATATACAAGATGTTTTAATTTCGCTATTTATTATCTGATTTTAAAACACAAAATATCAAATTGATTTTTGCTGAAATTTTTTATAGAAAATCAAAAGAATACAAAACTATTTCCAAAAATTAAAATGCATACGTGTCCCTTATTACTCCATTAGTGGCATTTAATATAAAATAGGAGATATTGCGCGACAATCATTGTTAATTCTTTGCACAAGTATTTCGTCATTTTCTGAACGAGTAAGATAAATCCACGATTGAAGTTTGTCTCATTACCAAAAATCTAGTGGTGTTAGGTCAGGCGAACCCGAAGGGCATTGAATTGGTCTATTCCTTATTCACTTCTCAGCAAGTCGTATTTAGCCGTTGAGCACTTAGGGGATTAGGACATTATGAAGGGGGTTCCGCTTGATTAAAAGTATAGTCTATCCATTCAGCAATTTGCAACTCATTTAAAATGTTTGCAATGTTTTCACGCAACAATTGATGGGCCAACTAATCTATCACTCTAAAAACTGCACCACACATTCAATCTAAATTTTTGCTGAAAGCTATTTTCAATAACAAACATAAAACTAATACTCTTCCATTTACTCTTTCGTAAAAAAAACGTCTTTATTAATAAAAAGCAAAAGGTGGAGATACAGAGAAAAATATGTGTATCTTAGATTAAACAGGTCTAATAGTATATTTTCATCTACAGGTGATAAGTCTGTATTCATCAATTTATTTTGGGCATGGATTTTCATGAAAATAGCTTCTAAAAAGACGAGATTGCCACCTTGTTTGGTCTTTAATAAATGCAAATTACCTGTATTTCTACTGTATATAAATAAAATCATTGGCAAGAGGCCAAGAATATGTTGACAGATCAAGACAAACTGACTAGGAATCCCTGGAGTTAAGACCGAGACTAAACTACCCAAAAAAAAAAAAAAAAAAATTCGAAAGAATTGCATCTATACAAAGGCTGACAAGAGAAACGCCTGGTCTTTTGATCCTTACAAAAAGAGTTACATAAACTCAGTCAACAATTATTGGAAAAGGTCCGTATGAATGAAACAATAAAAATCCCTTAAGAATTATAAAAAAAAGTTAATTCAAACTTAAAAGATTTTAGAATTTTAAGATTCTTGAGTATTGTTAGCTTCAAAATCGATTATTCCCTCTACTAAAAACACCATTTATGACAAAATTGGACTCCTTCCATCACATAACTTTTCTGAAACTCAATCATGGTACAGATATATGTTAAACAGAGTATACCTTCACCGTCATTATGAGAAAAAAATGACTATTAAAAGACTTCTTGTTCTGGTTTAATTACGCTAAATGACGGAGCTATGGGTCAGGGTGTTTTTTTTGTTAGCTGTACCTGTATATGGACTTTGTTCATTACATTACTTTAGTTGGTACTTTTCCGAAAGTTATATCATGTTACAGTTGTCTATTATCTATACTATTTTTTTTTGTATGTATAAATATATAGAGAACTCTAGGTTCTCTACATCCGTTGGTTGCATATCATACAATTTTAATTTATTGTTTGTCATATCGTAATTTGCTTGAGTTTTACCTCAAATGTTAGTTTGTGACTTTCTATCCTTGTTATTTTAGATATTGACGTTTTTTAAAACCTGAAAATGGTAATTATTCTCAGCCGAAACATGTCGTTTTAAAAAATATAATAAATATATTTTTATGAATAAAAGGACATATATTTACATGCAATCACCTACCCCATTCAAGATTTCGATATATTTTTTGTTTGTTTGGAGTTTGAGCATAAGGGCTCGAAATTTTTATCGCAGTGCCTCTTAATCCGCCTCTGCTACTGGGTTTACAGTGTGCATTAAAATGCAATTCCTGGCTTTTGTAATGGAATCTTGAATGCTTAAAAATAAAATATTTAATGTAATTAGTGTATTCTCAACAGGTACTCTTTTGCAAAGTACTAGTAAGCCTACCTACCTATTATTTTTGAGAAGTGCCTCAAAAAGAATATTAGAATAACACAAGGAATCAAGCAGTAACGGATGAGTTTTTAATACATAGCTATAATTTGTTTTGTAGAGATCTTTCTTGGTACGGCAATCTTCTCCAGTGTTTGTTGTGCGTGCATGTGGCCAGGTCAACTGATATGTGGCGTAATAAAATTCTTTTTCACACAAAAAAAGGATTAATACCATGATGACACGCAGCTGAGTATAACAAACAGGAATTTACAAAAGGACAACTCGAAACAGAAAAACGAAAGAAATAAAACAGCACAGACACGGTCGCTCTTGGGCACGGTTATCTTATTTATTAGGTTAGTGTCGAGACAAAATGAAAATAAAGTCGACCGTTTCTCAAGAATATAGTCAGATATATAAATTATTCTTAGCGACCTCGTAACCCGCAGTCAACTTATATGATTTTCTTAAACAAACCGTTAACGCCAGTAAACGTTCAAATGCATAAAAATTCTACAAGGAGCTGATAACGACCAGTACTATTAAGTAGTGGCTAATCATTTTTACAACATATGTAGCTTAAGAATATTTGGTTTATATAGTAGTTCTTGTGGAAATGAATCAGAGTTATTATACAAACTAAAAATTGTTCTTAAAATCAAGGTGATGTAGATATGGCACATGCTACAACATTGATTCACTCTTTTATTCAAAGCAGTATAATTTAGATTATATTTCATAATATTCCGTGACAAGCCATAATATACTTCGAATAAATATGTTTAAAAAATGTTTCTCTAGTTTAACGAATCAGTGTATGTGAAATGTGACACTAGAATTCAATCACAATCAATTTTTATAAAAACAACTATAATATAAATCTGTTTCTTTTTCACATTTATAGAGATAAGCTTCTTTTATTTTTTTAAGATTTGACAACTTCGTCAAACGAATAAAATTGTATTATGATCCGTAACAACAAAGGGCAAATATCTCTTTTAAGAGCAACGTTATAGTATCGCGTTGTTCAACAGTAGATCATATTTCGTCGATTATGTTCTTAGGGCATCTCATGGGTGAAGTTAAGCATTATTCTTTTGAAAAGCAGATAAATTTTCAAGAAAAATGGTATTACCTTGACTCACACAACTAAATAACTCTATCATAAAAATTACTTATAGCTGTGATTCCAGTTTCTTATGAAAGGCCTATACAAATGTTAAATATAAATATATTGGAATTGTGAGTTCGTGGTTGTAGCGGATGAATAATTAAAACAATAATCAAGTTGTGATGAAGTAGTGTAATTTACGTTTTGCTGTGGTGTGCCACAACTTTTTCAAACTTAGTAATCATAAAACTGAAACTTCACATTCTTTAAACTTTGTTGTAATTAGTTTTAATATTTAAAAATTAAACATGATTTCAAAAATTATTATTTAAAGTTTTGTACGTAAGTATATAATATTTAAAAAGATTTTTACAATCATTTAAAATATGTCACATATATTTTCATAAATTGACTGCTGGGTCACTGTATACCTTAATAGATTAATTTAACAACAAAATTTAAAATTTTCCTACTTCAACATAATATTGATTTGTTAAATCCTTGGAACTTACACTACCACTAAGTTTTTACACTTACCCACTAAGTATATATTAAATTTATGTTAAGAGAATCTGAATTTGTGTCACCACTCAAACTTATTTTGAAAGACTTAGAAAAGAAGTTATGTTACATAACTTGGGTTTTAAATGTTTCTTTTTTCTTTCAGGAAGTGTTGTCACAAATGTGGTATTGTGTACAAGTATATATCTAACAATAAAACTGATTTCATCCTAAACCTATTTATTATTAATTAAATTTTAATGCGTTTTAAGGCAAAATTATCAGCTGTGAAAAGGCCTTTAAATTTTACACATTCAAAGTTTGTTAAGATTTCATTTATTCCGTAGGTTAAAAGAGAACTGGCATTTATTCAATTATCGTAATAATACTTTTGTGTTACACATAAGTCATTAAGGAATTATATACATATACATATATCGTGTATCGGTTATGATGTTTTAATACAAATTTCAAAGAAAATGCTGTTCTAAATAGAAATAAGTTATAAAATAAGAATTTTAGTTATTATAAATTATAGTGCAACAAGAAATGAAAGAGTACTTAAATGTAATCCATGATTGGACGACTCTATAACTGCAAAATTACAGTAATCCACTTACGTACCTATTTTCCCTAACATGCAGTTACTCCTACATAGTGTAGATAAGGCCGACGTTTATTTGCAGGGGTTTCGATTATACTGTTCTCAATTGTGCATATTAGATAATTACTGGTGGGTGTAGGTGGATAATTCAAAATGGAAAATATGAAGAAAGAAGAAATAATTTAAATATAGTACAAAAATAAAATGTACAAAAAAATATATGTGCCGTATACATATGTTGTATACACTGAAGTACTCAAATTTCTTTGTTGTCTAGGAAAGCTTGTGCGCTTAATGAAACAAGAGCAACATTTTAAGCAAACACAGAGACACATTATATTTTAAAAATACAAAGAAATAATACCTAAGGGAAACATGAGTTTTAAATTTGACTGTACATTTAGTACTTCAAAAGATATACAAAGTCGAAAAATATATTTTAAAGGATTTTATCTAATTAAGTGTAGTTACCGTTAAATCCATTTTAGTGTTTGTACTTTAAACATGAAATGAAACAGGTTCCACTCACTATAGTACATCCGTATTTGCAACAGTGGGTAGCTTAAGAATTTTAATAGGAACAGTGTTTGAAGAAAGCTTACCAATTTACGATGAAGCGGTGAGAACTGCAGACATTTGTTTAAATTTAAATCTATTTTAATTTGTGATATTGAAAATATTTATGGTGTATAATTATATAAACGATTAATGTGTTTTTATTTTCATGTTACTTCCATTGCCTATTCTAATATGTGTAATATACATTTAAATATGTTTTAAATACTATATGTTAGTTGATTGTCATTTGTCAAATACTGTTTATAAAATCACCGGCGTATTGGAAATAATTTTTGCTGACTACCGCTACACGCCACCACTTATGAACTATATTAGGTATATATTTTATTTATAATCAGTGTTCTGACCTTAATATTGACGGTCCTTGAGTATAAATGAGAATAATTAAACATTATTGATGGGGCCATTCTAACGCACCATCAAAGGCGCCGACAGAAACCTTTCTTCTCCTAACTCTTCGCTGGTCTAACTGTACACATTTTTCATTTTTCTAGATACTTTTTGAGAAGATTTCGAATCAATCCATAGTATCGCATTTGTAAGCCTAACAGTTACCGAAGGCTTACCAAGAAAATTAGGAGTACGTATAAAAGATAAGTGGGGGAAGTTCATGAAAGGCTATTTGTACAAGGGGTGTCATAATGATAGAATCTTATATATCCGAGTAAATACGGTGGAAAGGAATATATGAGACACCTTGTATTGGTGCAGTGTGATTGTAAGCAATTACTTATGGGCAGAAGTGCACGCAAAAAATGATAGCTATCTCTTAATGTCATACTTGAGTGATTGGGAATCACTTGAAAATGAAGAAAGAAGTGCCAAATAAGAGGGTGAATGAAAGTGAATATATTGGCAAGAGGCACCATAAAGTAAGGACAAAAATAAGAACCTTGCGTAGGAATACACAAATGGAGGTTAAGGAATTTACATTAACAAACCCACACTTTAGAATAATGATCGTCTTTTAATACATCACGCAGATTTCCGAAACGTTTACACAGTCATTGTAACAGCCAACTGAGCTAGCATTTCATGCTTCAAGCATACCCTAATTTTTTCACTTACATCCTCATAAGATTAAACAAAATTAATTTTCGTTTCATTACGTTTTATTGGCAATAACGTGAATCAAGCGGAGTGCCGCATTTCTACATCAATCTCGGGCGACGCAGCATTTAATTTAATAAAAGCGACACTCACACCGAGCTCGAACATTCTTTTAAGGTTATATAATGAGATTTTTGTATTGCTGCTCCTATTCTTTCGTCACCCGGGAGGGCCGTTTTTAAAAAGGAAGCTGCCGCCCCACCGCATCTAAGGAAACGGCGACGTGCGATAATCGTTCTGCTTTCGCGAAATGAAAACGATAGAATAGCTATTTTCGTTGTGCTGCTGCTGCT
Organism: Protaetia brevitarsis; assembly: GCA_004143645.1. Classification (NCBI taxonomy): domain Eukaryota; kingdom Metazoa; phylum Arthropoda; class Insecta; order Coleoptera; family Scarabaeidae; genus Protaetia; species Protaetia brevitarsis. Next base: position 1,739,694 of record RXPK01000094.1, on the reverse strand, counting down.
ATTCCTCCCATTCGCACATAACAAGCTGTGTTTGGGCGCACGCAGTGCAATATTGGGAGTGTTTGTATATGGAGAAAAATTTGCAGCCGTCTTTTCGTCGGACATGGGTTCTACAATGAGCCAGATAGAGATACCTCAACACCTGTTGCCAACAATAGCTTACAGCTGTTGCGTATGAAAAAACTCCGACGCAGTTGAGGTTATTGTGAAGGGAACGAAAACGGTGGTTTTGAAAGGTTGTTGGATTTAGGCTGCTATAGTTATAACTAGTGTTGGAAAATATTGCAAAATGCACGTTATTGCATAATAGTATAATTTAAGATTTTTTTCTTAAGTGTAAAAGTAAAATTCATAATCATTATATAAGGATTCTATCAAAAAAAAAAATAATAATTGGAATTAGCAATTTATTTATCTAATATACATTAATTACTTTTCCTTTAATTCAGTCCATATTGAGATACATTGGCAATTTTATTTGAGTTAAAAACAATTATTGCTACTTTTACAGCATTTTCAGTTGCTAAAATGAAAAAAATTCGATAAAAAAGTAATGTGTCTACAAAATCGTATTACTAATGGTAATTGATGCTTACACTGAGAAAATTGAAAAATGTCGACGCAACAAAAATTGATTTTTTGAAACTTTTGCATTCACTCAACTAGTTTTCGTTTAACAGACACTTAAATTGTATTGGAAACAGTAACCGTATTGAAAGAAAATGCATATTTAGTTGAATTATATATGTCAATTCAAACAATAATTATTGCTTTAAACCGTCAGTAGAAACTACAAAATTATTAACTCAATGCATGCTCAGCGATTTGAACAAACTTTTATTTAATTTAACATTAAGATTATTGGATGAACCACGATTGTAGATTGATTCACAACATTAGTGCAACTAATTTTGCGCAATTGATTTTAAACATTGCGTGGTGTGAGCATTATTTAATCCTGGTTAAACGCCGTATTTTTTCTTGCCGAAAAGTGTGAAAAGTGAAGAATGTTGTTTGCGATTTTGATCCAGATTGTTCGGCAGAGTTAAAAAAATGCTAATTAATTTATTGAAAACCTTTAATTACAAGTCAATTGTGTTTCATTAGGTTTGTTCGCTGTGCAATCAGACACTATCCACAACTGAACGACGCATGCGTAATAACAGCTGTGCGTTCGCAGTGCAACAATTTCGTAATTCGACCTTTGGTAATTTAAAATTTGGTGTTCGCACAGTATCAATTGTAGTCAGTGACAGTTTGTGATTAATCCAGAAAGTTCACGGATTTCTGTGGATTTAAATTCGCTCATGCGCACTAAACGAGAGAGAGATACACTGCGCGTGTGCTTGCCGGCTGACATATAAATTCCAATGCTGGACACAGATGGCAGTAGTGTCGTTTTGAGTGTTCGCAGAGCAAATTATCAAACTAATTTCAAACTACAATCCCTTTTTGAATCATGCGCACTGGAAAAACCGAAATAGTTTCCAATTAAGTTCTGATTCGCACAGCGAACAAACCTATTAAAAGTTTTTTTTTTGTGTATTACAACAGCAATCACAAAACTAGAAAGCAGAGGATTTTCATTTGATGAAAGTATTTCTCTAGTAACTTCTGTAAAAAGTCCTTTTCAAACTTCTGTAGGCAAAAATAATGATGTTTGCAAAAAACTTAACAGAATGTTAGATAAAAATCTAGGATTTAAAAACGTCATGCAAATTAATGATACTTTGCAAGGAAATTTTGAAGAAAGTATCAATTTAAATCCAAATACAATGTGCAGATTTAGAAGTTGAACGGTCATTGTCCAGTTATCAGTTAATTTTAAGTCAACAGTGACAGTTTTGCAATGGACAATTTAGAAAAACATTTGATTACTTATTGCTGTTATTCAAGTAATAATTAATTATGATTAAAAAAAAGCTAATAAATGTTTCAAATTTAAATATGCACATTGCAAATAAAATACATTTGCTGTATATAATTTTTATTGTTGTTACAGTATCTAAAATAAATAATTCCATAAGCAAAAAAGTTGTCTTATAATTTTCTTATTTTTCTTAAGTGTACTATATAACATAAACATTAATACATACTTATTTTTAATACATTAGAAGTTATTATTAATATAACAAATATATTATTAGCTGTCAAGTTTAGTACAATCACTGCATCTTTCAAATCATAAACGCATGTTTAACGATATATTTTAATAGTTTTTCTTGCATATTTCCATGCATTTTTTCTAACTTTTTTGGTGCATAGTTTCCAAGGTCTAGTTATAACTATACCAGGTGATCCAGTCAATAAGTTTTTTTTTTGTGTGGACCTTTTCGAACAGCCGATTTGTTAATTTTAATTAATTTATTACTCCATAATTTTTAAGAATACATTTAGTTCTCGTTAGCTTGATTAGGTACCGCAAGCTTTAATTCTTATTTTTCAATTCAGACTGTCGCCAATAAGCCAACAATGTTCTTAACCCACCTAACACTAACAAGGGAATATAAGTAAGCGCATCTCATCGATTTAAATGAATCTTGGTGGGTTTACAGGCTGATGTAGTATAAGAACAACAGTAAGTTTGTTAGCTGCTAAAACCCTCCTTCTCGGGGGGTGAAGCGCCCTATCTTTAATACTACCCTACGTTATTTGCTTTAATATCACCAAAATTAAAAGCCATGTCAAAAAAAAGTTAAGAAAATATTTAACTGTTTTAGTAGTACTAAAGAATAGCCAAAATAGTTTCTTTTTCACATTATTGCTTACCGGTAACAAATCCCAGCCCCATATCTTTTTTGAATTCGAAAATTTTTGTTTGTTAAAAAAATATAAGAGATATTATGTTCAATTCGTCTATATATAGGTATTTAAAACATGTCACAAAATAACTTATCTTATATATATAAAAAAAACGTAACTAGTTGGTTATTATATAAAAAAATGTTTACACCACGCACAACGAATAAGTGCAGGCCTGCGACAAATACTGCATAGTGGTGTACTTTGTGATTTCTTTGGAAAGCAGAATCATATATAATTTTCGAACACTAGCAGGTGGCCGATCTTCGATGATTTAAATACACTGAAGAACCTGGACGATGAAATTTGATTATGTGTCAGAGATTGTAACTGAATAACGCTGTGTCTTTGATGTAGAGTTAAATCGGATGCTATAAGTAGGACCTACTTCATCTGAGAATGTTGCAAACTGAAGGTATCTTCTTAAGAATCGTAAACATGTGGACTTTTTGTTTGTTGGTAGTACTAAATTATTCATTTTTCATCAATAAAGCCAACCTCGCCTGTCTTATAAACGTTGTCTTTCCAACAGTCAGTTCAACAGTTGTGAGTGGAGCGTGTGATAATTTTTTTTATTTTAAGAGAAACAATTCTATGTACTTTTTTGAAATGTCAGACCCACCAATGGCTAGCTTTAAATGAAGGATAGTCAACTTTGTCTTATGATAGCAACGCCTATTCGTTGACATATTACAGAAGTCATTTAATCTGCGCGCAAAGATCTATAGATGAGGTTTCAATCAGAAGTATCACCAATGATAAATAACTACATACTGAGCCAAAATGGCATAGCAATCATAAATTCAGTATGTGTGCGATATCACATCGAATGCGTTTAAAAATAAATAATGAGATATAATGGTTAAATGATCTAAAACATATTAAAGATATTTAGAAGGTACACTAATTATAACTTTTCACATAAATGGTGATACTATGTGATCTTTATGAGGTTTAGTTACTCACAAATTCTTTATTGGAAATTAAATGCGACCGGTTTTCGTGCCATTTCTTACAAAAGGGTAAATATCAACGTTGTTTTTACAGATAGCTCTTATAAAGTCATGTTATTTTTCTGTAGCTATCTTTGGTTCATTTATTTGGGAATAACCATAGTTTAATGTTTATTTTTTTTAATTGAACTATTTTTATGTTTCGGAATAATTTACTCCATTTTCAAAACAAAAAAACTCCCAATTTAATATATTATTTAATTATTCGTCTCATAATACCTACATTTATTACTTACTAATAGATAAAGCGAGTGGACATCAATAATTTTTATACTGTACGCACTTTCAATAACATCGATAAATTTGTATTGTTTTTTATTTTTCTTAGATATGGTTCTAATTGCAATAAACTTTACAAATAGCACATAATTGTAAAAGACATTAAACACATGTTATATTACACACTACATTAATACAGTTGTGCACTAAACGGCAAACGCACCGATTCAAAAACAGTAAAAAGTAACAATAATTTCTTATAAATTTTCCTTATTTACATTCGACATTTCATAGATAAATCCTCTCGCCTCTAACCTTGGCACAACTTGAACAATTTATAGTTTTGTAAAGTTATAAATTTGTTATTCTATACAATTAATTTGAAATCAAATATTTTATATAATACTAAAGGTGTAAACGATTTTAATTGTTTGCCTGTGGTGTTTTACTGGGTAGAATTTAAGAATGGAAAGTATACAACGTGTTCCATTTAAAATAACGGATTAAGTATGCTTTTTCCTACTTTATGAACACCTTGTATAATCAAAAACATGTTTATGCGGTAGTAGGTTGTATAAAATTTTTGTTGACACTTTTTTTTCTCTCACCTGCACATCATAATTTTGGATTTATTCTAAAGATCAGGTTATGGAAAGCATCTTGTTTGAAATTATTTGATTCATTCTGCATATTTAATGAGAGTATTGCAAAATTGCCAAACATTGAAAATAATTTATATCTGGAGAAATATATTTACGACATACTACATATAAATACGGGGTATAGAAATTCGTGTAAAATATCATTTGCATTAAAGAATTTCAAAAACACTAAAGAATTTATTGACGAAAGTGGGTGTAGGTTACATTATAACTTTAAGGCCGTAACTAGTTGTAACGTGGAAAGGTCTCCCTCAATAACTGTAGTTTTTTTTCGTAGTATTTTAATTAAAAAAAAAATCAATGGTGTGCATACTTCCGCCTACTTCTCCCCGACACAAAAACAATGTTCTTTTTTCGTATCGAATAAAATTGATGTATGTGCGATAAAGTATGTTCATATCTAACATTACGAAAATATATTGAAAGACAGGGAAATTCAGAAAATTATTTAGGTGGTAACTAGTGTAAACACCATATTTTGGTTATTACGTTTTTGATTGGACACTCTATTAACTCTATTTCAGTGTTATTGTGAGCGTTTAAAAGCACTCGCAGTTAATATTTTTCTTATATGTTCATTGGTTTATTTTATTATTCTAAAAATATAATTTCTGGTAAAATTTAAAAATGCAATAAACATGAAGTATTATCTCTGCAAAATTTACATTATCTACGTCAATTTACAAGCATTTGCAGAAATTATTGTATTATACCGATAACTGAATACCACAGAAGCGTTTGCAGAAAATGTAATAATTTCCAAGATAAACATTACTTCAAGTTATCTGAAATAAGGAATGATGATTGACATGAAAAAAGATACTATGGTCGGCTCTTTTATATACAGTGAAAAAAAATAATGGCAACTGATAGCTTTATTAATCAAGCGCGTCCGCGAATAATGATAAATGTATTAGGAAGAAACTAAATTTAGGACGTTTATAAACATGTTATTGACGTATGCATTAGTAATAATTAAAAAAAAAACATTTTTTACGACACAAACAAACGAATAAGAAATGAACGATAAGAAATTTTAAAATACGAAAATTAAAAACCCTGCTTTCAAATTATTGATTTAAAGTGAGTAACCCCTTAACTTCTTCCTCGATTTCTTTACACGCTGAAAAAAAATAATGGCAACTGATATCTTTATTAATTAAGCGCATTTGCAAATGATTTATGAGGAAGAAAATAAATTTAAAATATTTATAAACATGTCATTGACCCGTATGCATTAAGAAAAAATACCACACACAGATCTTTTTCTGTTCAAGTTTTATATGGCTAACAAATTTAGAAGATAAGAAATTTTAAAACAAGGAAATTAAAATTGAAAACACTGCTTTCAAATTATTTATTCAAAGCGAATAACTCAATGACTTCGTGCTTAGGTCTCGGTTTTTTTCTTATGTTGAAAATAATAATGGTAACTGATATATTTATTAATCAATCGCAATCGCAAATAATTATGAATATATCAGGAAGAAACTAAATTTGAGACGTTTGTAAACATGTTATTGACGTATGTACCAGTTATGATTAAGAAAAAATAATTTTTACCACACACCGATTTTTTTCTGTATGTTGCTTTTATGAGTAACAAATATATACGATAAAAAAATTAAAACACAGATATTAAAATTGAAAACAGTGTTTTCTAATTATTTCTTTAAAGACAGTAATAGTTTAAATTCTCCTAAATAGATTAAATTCATCCTATTTTTAATATCTTTGCTTGTAAATAGTTTTCAAATAATGTGCGTCTAAGCAATTTTTCACAGTAACTCCTGCATATTATTATGTTATTACTTTCAAAATGCGAGCGGAAGTTGATGTTCGCTATGAAAAATAAAGTTACCTCATTTTTCACGCCAATTTTTTGCGAAACTGGCAAAGTGTTCGGGTTCCTAGTTATGCACTAGTAAACGCGAAAACCTGGAGAAGAAACAAAAGAAAATGATACAACGTAAAGAAGTGCAGAACAAAAGAGCGCAAACTATTTTCGTTGTCTTTGAAAATAGACGCCAGAAACTATTATCTATACATTCTATAACAAAGCTTGTTTTTGTTTTTAACGATTAGAAATGCTTTGACATTATAGCTAAGGAAAAAACAGCAGGAGTAAAACACTTCGCTTATTGAGCATAATAAATATTTAACTTAATTATCGATCTGTTTTTTGCCAATGCATCTGACAAAGTTTGCAGTTTTTAAATAAAGTAATATCTAGTGATAAATTAAATATTAATCATTTTTTACTTAATATAACCTCATTAAACGCATTTTTCTAATACGCTAGCGGTCTCTCTTCTAAATTATTTTTTCCTCCAAATTCTTTGCATGAGCATACAAATACTAATATAACTACCACTTTTAAATATTGCAAACTGCCTTTCATAGAAGGTTTAACTAATACCCTAATTAATTAAAACTAAAGACAAGATACCAATTTTAGACCAAAGTGATGTCACTGTTGCTATATATAACATTGCTTGTCGTGATTGTCAAGGTTGTCAAACTTCTAAAATGTTAAAAATATAATAACTCAACATAAAAGTTGTATAGGTGTTAAACGTTGATGTGCTTTGTCATCACATTTTCAGAATTTAGACCACAATTTTAATTACAATAACACTAAAATTTTTGACATTGAAAATAATTACAAAAAAAAAACGATTATTTTTAGAAATGGTGCATATTAACAACAGTCAAAATTCAATTAACTTTAAAACAGATACAAATCAACTGAACCATATTTATTGTAACATTTTATATAATATCTAGTAACTTTACTTTATTGACAAAAATGTTTTTTTGACTATTCAACAAATTACAATACTTTTAAATTATTATATTTATTGTAAGTATTATTGATTATCTTCATTATTATTGTTTTATATCCTGTTATAATATTGTAGATTACCTCTTGCAGAAGTCATTAATAAATGACGGAATATTGAGGTCATTAAGGATATTCCTTATTTTCAATTTTAACTTTACTCTTGCATGTCTTGTCATCGATTGGAATTGATGCAATATTTCTTTGCACGGTATGCTAATTATGTAAATGAAAAACTTTATATTCCATATCTAACAGCTTGAAGTTTAATTAACCTAAGAAACACATCAATTTTCCATACGTATTTAGACTGTAAATAACAATCTAACAGCGTGAGAAACAAAACCAGTCACCACGATTTGAGAGGCTATCACATTTTACTCTAAATTATCCTTTCAGCGAATTCTGTTATATTATAATCAATCATAAAATTTCAAAGCTAAATTAAAAGCGTGGAAATGAATGTTTCAAACATTTGCGTGCGCGTTTGACAAAACCTTTTATCGAAACTAACCAATGTGAATGGACGCTTTTATGTTTTTTACAATCAATGAAATTCAACATGGATTACGCTGTCATCTGCTTTAATTTGCGACAAAATCTATAAATTTTATTATTAATAATAACCGAAACTATTAATAAAAGAATCTATTTGTTTGAGAACATAAACGTGCAAGTTTTCGAAAGTCGTTTAGATGTTAGAAATTGTATAAATCCCGTATCGATATAAATAGTTCGAATTCCAGAGAAAATTATATCTACATAGGCGTTAAATTTAATATGAATTTTGTGGGCTCTAAAAGACGATCAACATTTTAGGTATTTAATATGCTATGCAGTTTGACAAATATACGATAACAATATATAATACCAACATTGTTCATATTATCGGGATTATTTTAATTCAATTCTTTGAAATATGCATTTTTTTAATGCACAGAATCTTAAAAACATTTTCATACAAATTTTAATGACCTAATTTACAATATCAACTTACATTAGTACCGCGTAAATTGATATTTGATGAATATATGAATTTTTAGTACTTCCAACATTTTCAGTATTTCCTAGGCAACTGACTCGTTCCGCTATCGACCGACTAAACGCTGGTTTGCTAAAAAAAAAACGAAAGCACATTTTCCCTAATGGAGTAAGTTGTTGTTAAGAAAAGTAATCTTCAGAATTTGCCTGCAAGAACAAAACGAAGAGGTGCCTTTGCCTTATGAGACGAAACTAAGCAACTTTTATTTAAAACTGTTTCGAGAAAAGTGCTTATTTAAAAAGTTTAAAAGTCAGTTCTATTTTATTGTGGGAGTACTGCAAATAAAATATTGTTTCATCGTGTTTCTGATTACTTACTTTAAGAAAGAACATTAATAAGAAGGTAAAAAAAGTTATGTGCTTAGTATTAGTAACCAGTAATTAATTATAAGGATTATTTGAGATCAGGGATATTGCTTGGTAATTTCTTGCAAGTTAAACTTTAATCTAAGAACTGTCTCGTTAATGTGAAAGGAAAGTGAACGCAATACACAAAGCAAATGATCCAAAACGAAGGTAAATGTTTTAGACAAGTTAATTTCCTTTATCCTAGATCTAAATTGTTAACTATTGTACAGACAAGGGCATCGAATATAAATACCTATTTCTACTTTCTTTACACTTTGTTACGCAGGATACTCTTTTCCAATATCTTCCTGTACAAAATTTAATACCGTAAACTAACTGCTACAAAAGTTAAGTTGCAATAAATACTAAACACAATATTAAATTCAATGTTCAGAAACAAAAATATTAATACTTTCCTCCACCCTGCAAATCCAGGACTGCTTGTAGTGGTCTTGGCATTGAAAGTACAAGATTTTCAGCTACACTTTCTGATATTTCAATGCAAACTCTAAATAGGGCATCTTTTAAAGAGTGTTTATTTGTTACCCTCTGCTTCCGTACCCTTCGTTCCACCTCGTCCCAAATGTGCTCAATTGGGTTCAGAGAGATCAGGCGATTGAGGTGTGTGAATGTAGTTGTTTAGGCACATTATAGTGTCCATTCTTTGAGAACATGCGTGGCGTGCTGGAGATTGTTGCCTTCTAGGGAAACCCAAGAGATTTCCAAGCCACAAGCGAAGCGGTTAGCTAATGCATTCAAATTATTTTCTATTATTATTCTAAATTTCCAAGTCTAGATGCCGCCATCGACCCCTAAACCATTACAAATCACCCACCATGTTCAACAGCTGGGAACAGATTTTCTCCTTTTTTTTTTTCATCTCTTCATTTGATCTACGCTATATTTTTCGTCTGCTATCTGATCCGAAGATGTACTTTTAGCAGTAGTGGACAGTTTATAAAAATTTAAAATCTTTGCCAATGTATTTTTAAGCAAAATCAATCCTTTTCTGGGTATTTTGTTTAGAAATGAGAGGTTTCCTTCGTAGAACCTTTCCCTTAAATTCATTAATTACGTCACTCTTCGTATAGCTTCTGCGTGTACGGCTTGTTGAATTTCTTCTGCAAGGAGCAGTTTTTGGATTTTCTTTCACTCATTTCTTCTTTTTTATTAAATACACATTAATTTCAATTGGATTTTTTTTTTATAATGGTCTGAATTGTTACACGACTTTTATCAAGAATTTTTGCTATTTCATCATACGATTTTTCCTCATTCCCTAATTTTCCAATTACATTGCGAATATTATCTGATATTTCCTTTCTGCTCTTGATATCGAGTCGCAAAAATTTTAAATAACAGGTACGCTATTCACTCCCTAGTAGTTCATCAGAAACAATTTTCTATGTATAAGGTTCTATAAATTATAAATGGGGAACACAAAATGATTGCTGTATGATTTTTGTGAGGCGCTATTTGCGGTTTTTAATTTTTTTTTGCAATTGCGCCTCTGTTTTTATTTTCTTTTTTTTGGGTGTGTTCATTCTTGTATATAATAAAAACTTAAATTTGATGTTCTTTATTATAGTATTGGAATTTTAGATAGTTTATATAGACTTTTGTGACTAATTGTATAATGAAGTTGCTTTTGTTAAATTTAAAAATTAAAAAAAATATGTGTAATGCGAATGATTTGTTTTTAACAATAACCTTATGCAATAAGCATTGAATGTACTAATGTAATCTTAGAAATCCACTATAGTTAGTTTAAATTTTGGGTTGAAAATAAATTCTGAAATAATTAAAAAATCTTCTTAAATAAAAAGAACAGCTATAAATATCCTTAGAAATTTGAATTTAATTGACACAATAAACTTAGACGTGCTTATGTTCCAAAGGTTTCACCATTAATCACAAAAATATGTTCTATTATATCCAAAGTTTTTGTAAAATAGCGACGCCTTCCTGCGGAAATTATCATCGTAAGGGCCTCCCGAGGCAAATTACCATAGTGTTTGCGGGGAAAAAATGAAAATGAAATGGGAACCTACCCGAAAAAACGGTTGGCTCGTCGACCGCAAAAGATGTAATTAGACCACTCATTATGTATACGTGGATGTATATCCAGCTAAAAGCCGAGAACCGTGCACACTCATTGTGCTCATTATTGTTTGTAACGGGAAGAATAAGTTCACCTCAAAAAGGTTTGCCAGGATTGTATTTTTTTTTCAAGAAAAATATCCAAGTAAATATACATTTTTGTTTTTTTTTTTTGATTAAATCCAGTAGTATTTTTTTATACAATTTAATCCTTTAAATTGAAATGAAAAAAAAAATTGTGAATTTAGCTTCTTATATTTAGTCTTTTAATTTTATTGAGGGTATTTTAAGTATTAGAATTATACTAGGCTTAATTGTAAGCTTCAAAATAAGAATATATAACAAATATCTTCTTGCCACAAAAATGGTAATACAAAACCCTCTCTATAGTTATCTTTAAATAGCAGTCTCCTCTAATAACGGCCACTTTTCTGCAAATTCTCAAAAGTAGATATGGAAAAACACATATCAATGATCTTCCCAATAGCGATAGTGCTACAAGCGCTTAAGCGTTTACGTTCAATTCTTCACTATGAGATGGAATCCTGGAAGAGTTTAGGAAGAAAAGACTTTCACCATACCTGTATAATATGGTAGTTAGTTATTTCAACGAGGTGTTCTTGATGGTGGGCGATGAGGATATGCTGGATGTGACGTGTAGCGTACGGCAGGAACCAGTTACAGGTTCAATATTGTGGAATATCTACTACGACGGATTCTCTAGGATCGATGTACCATTAGATTAGATTAGATTAGGATTGGGGTGGCCTATCGACCTGTTTCACCGCGACCTTTTCAGATCTATTGTGATTCCCTTTTTTCCTAGAGGACGCTCTCTAATTTTGCCCTCTTAATCAGGCCTATCATCTTTGAGAGCAGCTTCTTTATGTAGCTCCTCCCCCAATACTAGAAACCTTGTCCTCGCCCGGCCTTCACATTGGCACAGCACATGAACTGGTGTTTCTTCCTCCTCTTGGCAGTATCTGCTGGTTGTATCATCTGCCAGGCCTATGTTGTACATATCGATGTACCATTAGAGTTATCTACATAGGATATGCGGACGACCTTGGAGTTGTGATCACAGCAAGGGATGAACATGAGCTGGAAGCAGCGACCAATATTGTTGTTGGCAGAGTTATAGAGATAACTAAATACCAAATAGCTAAAGCACGCGTAATAAAAAATCGAGATAGTACTCCTGACAGCCGGCAGAAAGCTAAAGCAAATAAGAGTACGAATCGGGGATGCCCAAAACGTCTAGCCTGGCAAAGCTTAAAGTATTTAGGAATCTATTTGGATAGAAATATGCATTTATAGAGTATGACCGAACATGTCCGAAAAACGGCCGAAAAGGCAGGGAAAGCCCTTTCAAATCTTTGTTGCCTAATGGCTAACATCGGGAGACCGAAGGAAGGCAACAGAAGACTTCTGGGATTTGTTGTTCAGTCTGTTATGTTCTGTGGTGCACCCATTTAGAGGAAAGCGATGGACGTCGGGACGTACAGGAAGGTATTTGAAAAAGTCCAGCGGGAAGTAGCTATACGTATCACCTGTACGTATAGGGCAAGGCTGACTAAGTCGCTATTTGTACTGCCAAGAACTACCCCCAAAGAGGAAACCCTGAAACGAGGGAAAAAGCTAGGACAGAGGAGTGCACGGACGTACTATAAGTAAGTGGAGATGTACGAGGAAAAGGGAAACCTGGAAATATGTTACTATTTTCACTAATAGCTGGAGAACGGTGGACGAGATGGCTAAAAACGTATTTACTCAGATGGAGACGGTTGCTATAAGGAACATGTCGAACGGCCCGAACAGAGGCGAGAATCTTTCTCCCAAAGTAATGCCTCAGCAAGCGTCTACGGTCACTTCCATCAAATCTTTCTTGGAAAAAATGCTGTCCATTTTATCTCACATAAATTATTTTGTTTTAACAACGGCATCCAATGCAAATCCAAGAATTATTAAATTTTGAAATTAATTTCTCAGATAGTTTTAATGTATGCATTAATATATGAATACAAAAATATATTAATCAGTAAACCCCTTATAAATACCTAGTTGTAATTTAATTCCAAACGCTCATAAATCATTTTATGATGGTTATTACGGTTCGTACATAAAGTGAGGTAATTCTTTCATTTCTGTTCTCAACGTGTTATCACAAATGAAACAGAGTTATGAAAAACATAATTTATTATAAATCAATTGAAAATGACAACCACCATCGACAACGAACACATACATAAATCTAAAATGAATTTTCTTTTCTTTTTTTGACTCTCTGAATAACGGCCTCCTCCACATAACGGTACTATCTACAGAGATTTTGGTTGAAAGCTATTTACTTTGTTGTACTTTTTTTTGACAAGAACTACATAATGTATTATCTATTCATATTCAGTATGCTAATATAATGCAAATAAATATAATAAATATCAATTGAAAATCAGGAATAGTGGATTTCTTTTTATTGAAACATTTAAGTTATTGACGTTTCGACATTTACTGTCTTTTTTGAGATGTTAAGATGTGGCAGTCTCCAAGTTTTCACTCATACTCTTCAGTAGCATTATTGTATTTGTGTATTATATTGTTTGTCTTTACATATATAATCATGTATTTTGTCGTTCACAAAATTTTAATTTGTTAACTTAATAATGACTAACAACATCACGTTGTTTTTAAAATAATGTTAAATTAAAATATCACCTTAAGTAAAAACTTGGACAGTGTTACATCTTAACATTTCGAAAAACACAAAGTCGAAACGTCTATAACTTAAATGTTTCAATAAAAAAAGCTGAAAAATAACCATTCCTGATTTTTAATTGATATTTACATACACATATTTCGGTCAAATAATAAATTCCAACAATCACATAATGATATATAGACAGGTAATTTTAAAAATAATTGTAAGTCGGCAAAACGTGGGCATGGACACACGCAGAAGATATACTACCATTCTATCTAAGGATAAAAGGCTATAAGTAGCCAGTAACAAAAATTATCCCCGATTTTGTATAAAATTTTAAACAAAATTAAGAGATTGAATTTACTCCGTTTTCGGTCATGATTTCGAGGAAAAACAGTGATTACGTTTTCTTACCATTTTCTCCAATAAAAGTGCGCCCAATATTGTATTATATTTTCTTCTTGATAAACATGTTTTTATTTTTAATAGTTTCACACCCAAGGAGAAGAAGATATTGTCGATTAGAAACACTTTTCGTATAAATTATTAGCCTTTGTTTCAAAAATTTTGCAACAGTATATTACATTTGCATACTGGAGATACAATAAATATTTCTTAGCGATTTACGTTTCCTCCAAGAAAAGATGCGGCTTCCTTCTTTGTAGAAAACAACATTATTTCTATATTAGGTAGGGACATCGTTACAGAGTTAGCAGTACTAGATTGAGAGCTGTTGCAATTACTAAAATAAAGTACTTTTAGTAACCAGTATAAGTAGACTATATATCATTTTTGTTCGGAGTAATAAGTAAGAGTAGTTTCAGAAAGTATTGAAAGTACTAACTGATTTATTTGAAATTAAAAATTCAAGAATTCAGTACAATGTAAAATGAAGACAGTAAGGACAACATTCAAAATTTCCCCGTAAACCATTGCTAGTTGATTCAGTTGCAGTTTTGTCAGTATTGTTTTAGGATCAATGGGATCGGCGAGCTCATTTGAATGTGAAATGACCTCTAATTATGTATGCACGGTTAGCTCTTTCCGATCCCTTTGTTTCTATTATTAAAACAAGTAAGTACCTGTAGTTGTACATACGTAATAATTGTTTAATTCGAAAGGAGTAATGAAAGATTGCTAAAAGAATATGCAAGCCACAAACAGTATTAATAGTCGAGTAAAAGTTTCTTGAGAGGTGCTAGTTTTGCACGATCGATACTTATTCTTATGTAAAAGGTTTAAAACGGTTTCAAACTTTTTCACTATTATTAAATCCGCAAGCAATTCGTTTAGATGTCATACTAGGATTTTGTTCCACTAACGCACAAACTTATTTCGATATCACTGACATTTTTTGCTAGGACATTTCTATTTTTATTATTTATTAATGTAAACGTTCTTTCAAAACGTTGAGCTGTAGTACGAATAATAGTCGCACTGGGAATTGATTTTTCGATGTAATTTACTGCAAATAAATCGTGTGTAAGTTCTACTGAATTGCAACCGTAAAATTGCTTTACAATCCTCGGCCTATAATATTCCATTTTTTTTTTTATAAAATTACTGACCGCGATCAAAACTTACTAACCGTTACAAAATTAAGGACCGTATCCGTACCCCAATATGTACCAACGCTTTGTTAACAAATGAGTGAAATTAATCGAACGCCGCGCCCCGCTAAACTGAAAGTGTATGTACCGACTTATGTTAACATTGAAAGAGCAGTTTATTGCATTTTGTATAGTGAACCCTTCTTTTAAATTTTGAATCGGTAAACTGAATTCCGATAGGTTTGTTCTATTAAAAACTTGTGGTACACCAGCAGGAACAGATGTCAAGGAATTTGTAGAAGTGCTGGCGTATTGCTCATGTTGTGATTCAGATATCTGTACCATTTTTGCATTTTTTTTTAATTTCAAGGGAATTCTTCACATAACCTTCAGCGATGTTGGAAGATCGCCAACCGCCGTGAAGTTTTAAATCTAATACTCCACCGTCTTGTGAAGCAAGTGCAGTGGCAGTGGTTCTGCGGAAGCAATGGCCCCTATACATATGAGGGTTTTCTAAATTTAAAAATTCAGCGATTTCTTTAGGCATACTACTAAAGATATGCGGAATTGGTCTGCTTCGTTATTTACCATTATGCAGACTTAAAAATAATCCTGATTGACCTGCAGGTTATTTGTAGATATTTTCGGATAATTGCAGTTCTAAATTTTTTTGAAACTCCAGTTTTTCATTCTTGTTAATTCGTCAGCTCTACAAGCACCCGTAACGCCCATTGTTTAAACAGCCTATTAATTACATCATGTAAAAGTAATTTATATTAATAAAATTCGAAACAGTGGCAGTGGCCTGCTTCACGAATTTCAGGTGGTGTGCACGACAGATTATCATCGTCTGTGATATCATTCGACATAGATTGTGTGGAAATGTTTATAATAAATACTTATATTAAATTTCAATGAATTTATTTTTATTTACTACTATTGATCACTTTTCGAAAAACGAGGCTGACTTGACAGTTTTCAAAACATATTTGACAGATTAGGCCTACTATCTATCATGTTACTCACAGGTATGTTTTTATTATTTTTAGACATTTAATCAGTTAAAATTGGACTGGCGGGGAAAAAAATCGTATTCGAACCACGTGAGGAATGTGCTAAATAACGGAATGTGTAGTGCGATTTGTGCCAGCACAATAACTGTTTATTGCACACTGTACAAACTTTGGCACCACCATAATGTAAATCTTGAAATTCACCGATATATTTTGCTACATTATGAAACAATGGTCGTTTCTGGTATTTGCTACGCCCGCCAATGTATTACATTTACAATGCGTAAAACGTTAACGAAGAACTGTAGCATTTCGTTTCAAAACCCGACTAACACTGATACTAGATACTAGACACGAATCGGCGGAAGTGAAGACTATCTTGAAAATACGCTATGGCTAAACAATCTGCATAGCGCGAGGCGAGTGCGGCCAGTGTAAGCAGACACGCCTGACCACACTAATCATAATGCACTAAGAACTAAGATATCCTTTTAAATAGTTTTAAAGCAAAGTGTAAATTAATGCTTGTAGAGAATTCACTTAGTTTTCCTTTATGACGCAATTACTTATTATTACTGCTGATTTAAAAATCAACACAAGCTACTAGATCAGCCGCAGTTGCAATAATTGCAATGTATATGGAAGGAATACCAGTAAACAGCAATATTTTAATGACATTTTTATTATGATACATCTTCAAGTAACTAAAATATATTTTTGATGCATAAACCATGGTCTGTAACTATTACACTGATATAATTTACACGACAACAAATTATTTTTAGTGCCCTGCAAGCAGTAAATAAAACAAAACTTTTCTACAACAAAAATGCAACCATCAAAGCATTTTAAACAAAGTGGTCTTCTACTACATAATTTTGATCATTGAGAGAATAATAGTCATAACAAAATGCATTACATTTGAACCATAAAAGTTCGTTAAAACTTTGTCCCTTAAATATCACGTAGAGTGTTTATAATTTGGGCAAAGAAGAATATGCGTTCCACAGGAGCTGAAGAGGGCAACAGTGAATTACATTTAATAAAAATTTTCTTAACCTTAGGATAATCATCTAACATTGATAACGTACATATATCTATACATTTTATATATTATTTCAAATGTATAACAGTTTTCTCGTGGAAAACCAATGCCCTGTTTCTTGGCATGCCGAAATACTTAAGAGTAGAAAAAAATACATGAAGCGCTTTCTTTCTCTTTCTTCCATTTTAGGCAAACAACTGGGAGTAGTAAGTACGGCTGCCTGAATCTCAATGGTACTGGGATTATTCTACTTAAAATAGGTACATTTTTTACTGGGAAATCCCCAACTTTGATTAGATTTAATACCCCCTTTTTACCTGTGTCAAATTAAACGTTTGCAATTAAATTTATTAAAATCTAGGTAAATAATTGGCTATTCTTTTTATATGCGTAGTTCTATATCCTTGAAGTGTGCGATAATCTTCCGCTGCCTTTTGACAGCAGATCGTCAATCGGCCCAGGTTGAAAGCGCACGGAAATTATCCTCGAGAAGCAAACACCGAAGTGCACTTAATCTTCCTGAATGTGACGATGTTAAGGATGACGCATTGAGGGTCATCTATATGCGACATCCAGAGCCTCTTAAATCAACTTGACCCCCATTCCGGCACCATCTTTGCGGATCGTACTTCTGGCTGACCTTAATAAAAGCTCAGCTCAAATAAGGATCATCCAAAAAGTTCAGCATGTTGCGGTATTAGAGTATAAATTATGTGGATATCCGGGTGAGAATTCTTTCATCGAAAGCATATTTCATGGCTTCAATAGCAACTTGATGGCCATTGGTATATTAAGTTAACCTACGTCTCCTAAAAAAAAGCTTAATCTTTGATTTAAACTAACACTATTTTGTTATCATCACGTGGGTATAGTATTTGTAAGATACTACTTAAAATTAAAAATTAATTCTGAGACAATGTAAAATAAAGTAAGAGTAATATACGAAATTTCGCCGTAAACCATTGCTAAGTTAATTAGTTGCAGTTTTTGTCAGTATTGTTTTAGGATCAGATGGGATAGCGTGAGCTCCTTTGAATGGTGAACGACCTCAATTATGTATGGCACGGTTAGCTTTTCCGATCCCTGGTTTCTAGTATTAAAGCAAGTAAGTATCTGTAGTTGTACATACGTAATAATTGTTTAATTCGAAAGGAATGAAGTAAGATCGTTAAAAGAATATTCAGGCGGCAAACAGAGTGTTAAACATTTTTTCTAATGTTTATAGATCTTGATTACGATTAAAAACCCTGTGAACTTTTACATTTAATTAATTAATAAAGCCAGTCGATATTTTTTCCATTTATTTATTGTCTAATTTTCGAAGAGTGAATAAAGGTGTATATAATTTATAAATTCATTTGAAGTACAAAATTATCTGTTGTAGTAAAATCTGTACGCAATTGTATAGGTATACTTTTCAACGTAGCATTTTAACTGATAGTCTGCACCACACATGGATCACCCAGGGCCACACGAGATTACTTTATACGAGGCACATCAGCAAATGAATCACTTCTTTATTAAACTTCATACTACCGTACCAGCTTGTTTTAGTTAATTTTCATTGTAATTACGCGTTATGGTGCGCAAAAATTAAACATAAGGCACAGAGATACATACGTAGTTTAGTATACTTCCCAATTATATTAGGAACTTTGATTGAACATTGTTAAACAGATAATACCTCCATTCAGATATGCATGCACGATGCACCAAAGCTTTTCAAATATTAATTCAACAATGTCCACTGCGAACTACCGTATGTATAAGCTATTATAATAGAGGCGTACTTCAGCAGTGGAGAAGTGTCTACCAAATAATGACTTTATCACCCCCTCTTAGGTAAAAATACATCAGCTATTATCAGTATTTTTCAATCGTAATTGAACAAAAAGCTTTGCGTATTTTGCTAACAAAATATATGTATGTTAATTTACTTTTTAAAATAAAAAAGTTGTGCAAATAACTATGATTGTTGAAGTTTTAAAAAATATAGTTTATGAATCATCAAGCTCTATATACCTAAGCAACCAAAAATCTGAAATATGATTTACAAACTTTGTAGAACCTGTACAAAATATATAATCCCTATTAAGTTATTAACACAGGTAATTTATAGAATATAGAAGTTTAACAAAATGTTTTTACGGTTAAGTAAAAACAACTTCTTTGTGGATGTACATAGACAGCAGATTTTATTACAATTAAGAAAATATTTGTTGCTGTGTGTGTGTGTGTGCCGCGCAAAACGGAAAGAAGCTAAAAAGCCTCATTTTTTCGTATTAAGTGGGATGAATTGTACGACATGGGATGTAATGATACACGTTTCATTGGACGTTCGACAAAAAGATGCGGGCGACAAAAGGACAAAAAGGCGCAAAAACTTCCCTCCACACTTTATCTAAGCTTAGGACTGGCAGTTTTTATAACTGGAGTGTTTAAAAGTTTTTAGTTGAATGACTGTAGTAGTCACATGTCATTTTTTTAAATTTTTTTTCTAAGCTTTTTGCTGCTACAGTCTCTTTTTGGCTTTTGTTACTAGTATTTTACATCATTAAACGCGCATACAACAGTTACATAATTCTACATATAGAATTGCAGCTTGCAGCATTAGAATTTTGCTGAAACAGTCTATCACATTTGTAATTGAAAATAATGTTGCGCACCCAAGCGTATGGTAAAGTGCACGGAAGGAAGTGTACAAAAACATTGCTGCTGGAATAAAACAAATTGTTTCACAGTATAATTTTAGTGTAGTACAGTAAGAAATAGCGCCAGTGTTAATGTTCTTAGTGTTAGGGTTGATCAAATAGAGCTAAAATTGTAGTGTATTTATACACTTTGATTTAACACTAAAAAAAAGTAGTGTACATAATTACACTAAAAAAAATTAGTGTGAAATAATTACACTAACAGACTACTTAGTGCAATTCAACACTGACAGAGTAAAGTATATAGTCTGTCAGTGTAACAATAGTCAATTCTTTGGAGTGCATATTGTATTTCGCGCGCTGTAATAACACATGATCAGTTATGATGCGTTCTGATTGGCCAGAATAGTTGTAACGGTTTGGTGTTCAGTGCTTCAGTGGACAAGACCTACATAATAAGTTTGTTCGCGTCGCATGAACTATTTGCACTATTATGCACTTTTAAGAACTTTTGTGTGCAAAAGTGCATAATAGTGCAAATAGTTCATGCGACGCGAACAAACTTATTATGTAGGTACATCAGCCGCCAATACGCCATTCTAGTTAGGTTATGTATTACATACGTGCTGCAGTAAAATAAGAGGTAAGTGATTGTCTATATACTATAAACAATACATTTATTTAGAATTGTATTATAGGAGGATACCATCAGAAAAGGAGAAAGTAAATAGGTCGAGATTCTTATCAATTTTCGGATGAATAAAGTGTGGCAGTGTTGAGTTACTGCATCGTCAGTAGAAGAACACCTGATAGCAAGAATGATAAGGGGTTCAACATGTTCAAAACTACTTTCGTGTTTTGTCGATGCGTTAATTTCAATATTTGAGTTTATTTTTATACTATATAAGTACTGTATATGTATAGAACTATTTTATGTCGGAGTAATTACGTTTTATCTCAACGAACATGGTCGTTGCTTTATTTATTAGTGATTAAGGATTAAGTTCCATTACTTTCCTTCCGTTACAGTAGTGTTGATAAAACATTTAATAGAGAAAATTATCTCTTTTTAGAGTTAGCAATCACTATCGATGTTGTTTAATGCACACTAGTAGTGGTCTTACGATCTGCACTAAAAAATTAGATAAACACTAAGAAGCAGTAACATTCGCACTAGTAGTGATATACCTTATTTACACTAAGGCATATTAAATATCCCTCTAACTACTAACACTACTCTTAGTGTTAAAAAAATTACACTATTTAGAGGGACCTCCATGAACTCGGCGTAGTGTAGTTCTAGTGTTACAAATTTCCTACTGTGTACACTGCAATCTCATTTAATATGTGCATATTATGTAACCATTGTATGCGTGTTTAAAAATGTAAAATGCTAGTAAAAAGCCAGAAAACATACTCGACAAACAAAAAAACCAAAAAAACAAAAATAGAGAGCTAACTACTACAGTTATCCAACCAAAAAAATTGGTTTTTAACACCCCAATTATATAAGTTTATATAAGCTAGTCTTAAGTCAAGATAAAGTGAGAAGAGAAATTTTGCATCTTTTTGTCATGCGTTCTTTTGTCGTCTGCGTCCTTTTGTCGAATATTAGTTATCCACAACAATAATATAGAAGGTATATTGTGAGTAGTTCATTACTATGAATACAAAGCTACTTAAGGTTTTCGCAAGAAGTTTTGCAATCAAAGTGCTTCTTTTACTAAATCAGCAACAAATAAACTGCGAGCCAAAAAAATTGCAATACCTTGAAGGAGGTGAGTTACAAATTTTAACAAGTTTCAATTAGTAAATCATAACCACTAGTTTTCAATAGTAAATCTTAACAATTGCAAAAAAATACCAACAGTCAGCAAAAATTTACCAATAAAACGTCACATGCCTACGATTGTTTATGCACTGTCTAACTCTGCGAGACATACTTTGAATGAGATGACCAACGGCATCGGAGAGCGAGCAGGCCAGAGTTTAGTTTAGTTTAATGAATGACTGCGGGTTATCAATTTTATACATGAATATATGATATATATGATATGCTAATCCCAAGTGGTTGACTTAATGTATGCTATTCATAATCCTAATAAAATGTAATTATTGCTACAGAGTAATTTTCTAATTAAAATACTGAACTCAATTCATTGATCCAATAATCGTATTTTATTAACTCAATTCACTGTTGAGTAAGCATTGCAACTTTATTTAATTGGATTGCAGTAACAGTAATATTAAAAGATTGATATCAAAAAATATCAAAAGAAAATATTAAACAATTAACAGTAAGAACGCTTCCATGGCAGGGGCTCATGGTCCACTGTGGAGGAATCACCATACAAGCAAAAAAAAGGAACAGAAATGTGAGTTTTTGCCTACTAAGCGCCTTTAGCATCATTCAAAAGCAAATTCACTTTCATCACTATCGCGTTTCAAGTATTATTCTTGATTTTGCCCTAAGAGGCCACGAGTTTAGATGCGTGCCTTCTAGGAGCCACACACCAAACTTTCACTCAGTCAGCGGCCGCGGCGTAAGGTAATTCAATCACTGCCGTACACCTTTCAATGAGCTATGTTATCTATTCGTTCTCGCAATAAATTACAAAGCATTGAATCATTGATCTTCAATATCAATCGTTCCACACAAATTTCTTTCAAATTTGCAAAAAAAGTGTATTAACGGAATAAAAATAGTTGTCAACATCATTCTTAAGGAAAAATAAACGTGATCGAAGTACTCTGAAGAGCTTGAAAGGAGCGGTGTATAGAACTAACACAATGTAAATATTACATATGAAGTTACTGTTTTATAATCCTAAATAATGAATTTAAAAAATAGTGCTTATAAGACATCACTGCCTTTGCATACCACTGGTTGTCGCGTGCTTTGATGATTGATAGCAAATATCAGGCTTATAGGCTGTGATGATGGGATCGCCGTTATAATAATCATGGCTTCACCTTTTTCCTAGACGACGCTCCCTAACTTTGCCCTCTTAATTAGGCTCTTTGTGTAGCTGCTAGCTGTGGGGTTTTCCACGCCCATTACTAGAAACTTCGTCCTTCTATCATATTCAGCATGCCACCATTAAGAACCAATCTATTACTTAGAGCGCCACTTGACCATATGACACAGAATGCGGAGATCTACTATGAAGATATTTTCCTTGGAACTACTACACAATAATATTTCTTTTTCTGCCTATTTTTATTTTTTTCTTAAAAAGTATATGTATTTTTCTATATATTTGTTATATGTATTCACATACTATATATTATATGTTGTACTGTTATTGAAGTTAGCTGTTGGGTAAATAAATGTCTATTATTATTAAACCTTGTTCTCACCAGATCTTCACATTGGCATAGCACATGAATTGGTATTTCTTTCTTCTCTTGGCAGAATTGCAAGTTGCGTCATCTGCCAGGCCTATGTTGTACATATGCCTATTTAGTCTACAGTGACCAGTCAGCAGGCCAATTTTTGCCACCACTCTCTGGACTGATTATGTATCCCTTCAATGATGGATTTGTTAATTTACGATTTGGTAGTTCCGAAGGAAGGGGCAGCTCCAACGAATGACCTTGATGAACTTCGCCTGGCCAGCTCCTCCGCCGCCTCATTTCCTTTCACGCCTGAGTGGCTAGGAACCCAGGCGAAAGCTAATTCTCTATGGTGCCTACCTCATTTAGGGCGCTTACTCAGTCCCAAATTAGCCTAAAGTCCCACACTTGCCGAACTAATCGCTTTATGTGTGGACTAACGGTCAGAGAAAACAGTGACGTTTTTACCCGGCTCGGTCCACCTTTCTATTTGCTGGACATAATGATGGATTAGAGCAACCTCAGATTGGAACACCATTGTGTCTTTGTTGAAGCTTACCGAAAGAGCCTTGTTAGGCTTCTTTGCGAATATTTCAGCTCCGACGCCGTAGTTCGGTTTAGAGCCGTCTGCATACCAGTTTGAGTCTGCTCTTACTGGAGTACCTGCCCCCAGTCCTTCTTATCTGGCATTATAACTGATATTTTCTATCTAGGTTTAAATTTTTGAACCATAGCATTACATGGCATTCCTACAGGCGTGCCTCCTTGAGTTCATCTAATAGTTTTTGATAGTCAGTGCTATGCGATTTACTTATTGGTACTTGACTATGCAAAAGTCTATGTACTCTAGACCTTGCTAGGCTAGTGTTATAATACAATCTAATAATACTTAATGAATAATTTGTATTATTAATCAGATTTTTTACTCTATTTACAATAACAATATGTTTGTGATTGGTAAACTGATTTGTTTTTTATACATGCTATTCTAATTAGTATAAATATAGTTTCTTAACAACACAAAATTTTAGAATGTTTTTTTTTCTCCGAGTATTATGTCAACCATTTTATATTACATACCTTGCACTAGCATTTGAGATTTTATATTAAGTAGGTTAAGAGAAGTATGTGTATTTGCAAAACCTGCATTGGTTTATTGCACGATTGCACATTCCTTTTTAATTGAGGTCTTATTACAAAAAAAGGAAGTTCTCTGGCATTAACAATAATGCAGAAAAGTCAAGTAACTGTTATCTTCTATTTTTTCTATGTCATGTACATTCCGTTAGTACAAATTAAAAATTTAGTTACGGTTCTCTTAGTTTAATCTGAAATACCCGACTAGAAAACTCTATAATTCAGGCTAATTCGCTTGCAAAGATTAACATTTCAAATACGAAACGATTACGAATTATGAGTATAATTGGAAAGTGTCGGGTGCAAGACCTAGGTATTTCAATTAACTATAGAAATTGTAATCTACGGAATTTACATCATTTGTGGATAGTTATTTAAATCTTTCATTGGAATGAAACCAAGTAATGGAGACATGGATTTAAAATAAAATTTCCAAATGCAATTTGTTGCGTAAAATTGAATTTGTTTCAGTTTTCTGAGCATCGTAGTCCTTAGAAAGTTTGCATTGTTTATATTTAAAGTGCACTTGACAAATAATCTGTAGCCATAAATGCTTTTTGAATATATATTTTCCAAAATTTTTCAATTGAGCTAAGCCCAAAAGAAGGAGAAATAAACAAAATAAATAATATTACTTCCTGGAATACAGGATGCGTTTTCTTTTAAACATATCCGTACCAACATACAATGTGTTTTATTGTGCGACACTACAAAACTAAAGGAAATGCAAATCGTTGTGTATACGCGTGCGTAATACGTACTACACAGCATATGTTAAAGTATTGTTTACATAATGTAGTATCCAGCAAAAGTGCGTACGCTTATAAGTATTTTGGTGAACGCATTCATTCATTTCATATTCAAAAGTGCGTGAAAGTACAGTTAAATAATTTGAAATTTAAATATGGTAGAAGATCCCTCAACTATACCTACATGTGCGCTAGCGTGGAATACAAATTACATCCTGCCAAATATCATTTAACACCATCACCACGTATATTTGTTAAAAATGTTTTTTTTAAAGATTGAGCTATGTGTTTTGTGGCATGTTTAATATAATACAGATGAATTAAACACAGCCTCTTGCACTTTTAGTATATAACAAAAACAAATTTGCAAAAAATATGGCAGTGGGAAATGTTCTCGATTAACAATAATTGTGAGAAGGAAACTAGTCTGGCAGTCCTTTACTATTACGTCTACATACCAAATACCAAGTCTCTTTTAAATCGGTGAGGGACACTTGCTTATGTTTCCTTGTGAGGTGGCACTTAATGATATTTTTTATGGTAGAATACGTCTCAAAAAATGTATACCTACTTAACTCATTATTTCACAAATTGTTACTTAGTGAGTTTTACCTCTAAACCGACGATACATACTAATATTACAAGACGAGTTTTTTTAGCCGATAAGGTATATAAAATTACAATTAGGAATTCACTAATCATAGTATTTAACTTAAGTTAAAATAAACGTATATTTACTGCTGCACATTTTCTCGAAGCATCTTGCGTATGAAACGACAAAACATCTCCCACAGCTAAAATGCTATGTTATTCAACAATCATAAACTCTCAATAAAATAATAAGTTTCTTGCTGTGTATTGATTCAGCCAAAACGTATTATTTTTTTCAGTTCTAATTTGTTGTAAATATTGAAAAAGCGCTTCAATATTGAATTCACTTTTGTATATTTTGTTAGTCCATTCGTGTTATAAAATTAAAAATGTGTCATCGTCCTTTTGATACTAAATTCAAATTAAAAGTTTACCTGCGGCACATTTTTTTCTGGAATGGTTCTTTTTGGAAAGTTATCGACTTTATTTAACAATTTTTACTCTCGTTTATTCTGTGCTTACGGCACCGGGATAATTTATATTCGTACGACTCTTAAGATATTTTGATATCGATCGCTGCAAACGCTCTATATAATGTATCCTTTGTAGATATCAATATGCGTAATAGGAAACAGCTGGGTTCAATGAAAGAGCTTACTAAAAGCCAACAAAGGAACAAGGGATTCAGGGTATAACTTTAAATTGTATTTCTGTACGAAGTAATTGGGGAATGTATTTTAGTGGAGTAATTGAGTTACATTCATGAAATTGACGCCTCTTCATTTTTAATTTGAATTAAGAATGTAGTTTGAGTAGTAGCATTCGTATTATATAATTACATTAATATTAATTGATGAATTAAACCTTAAAATACAAGAGAACATGGTATAAATAATAACATTTGATTTCCTTTTTCTTGGTTTTTAGGTCTAATATTAAAACATGAATGAATACGACGACGACGACAACGTTTCGCTTTATTAAAAAGCTTTTTCAAGTAGATATATAAATAAATGTAGAAATTGTAAATTATAAATAAAATGCTTTGTTTAATAAATGACAAAATTGTTGTGTTTACTAATGATTTTGAATATAATTATTATGTTTTATTTTAAGATTGCATTTTAAAATAGGATGTTGTGATTATTTGTTTATAAAAATTTTTAATTAAATAGTTCTTTACAAATATTTTATTTAGTTATAAAATTAAATTATATAATTTTGTGAAATACTGTATATCGGTTTTATCATTGACTGCATTTTATGTTTATAAATTTGAATTATTTCAAGTATATTACGCGTTTTTAAAATTTTGTTCTTTGTTTAAAATTGTTACGTTGTTGAAATCAAGGTGTGATTTTGAGTTATTTCATGTTTTTTAAAGCTGTAAGATTTTTATTGTATTTGTGTCCTTTTATTCTATTTCTCCAAATATTGCATGGTTTCACCTATATAATACCATTACAATTTTGACAGTCTATTTATAAACTATGTGTGATGTTTTACTTTTTTCAATTTTTGATTTTAATTTGAATAGATTTGGTTTGGTAGTTTATTGTGTTTTGAATAGGCAATTTTGTAATTATATGGTTTGAAAATTTGATTTATTTTTCGGATAAATGTTTAAACATAAGGAATTTTATGAAGTTTTGTAATTGTTTGAGTATTTATTTATTTTTTTTGATTTATTTATAAAAAGAAAAATTCTTTGTTTGAATATTTGTGTATAAGAGAATTGGATAATTATTTTGTTCTAGAATATTTTTGCTTTGTTAATAGTGTCTGATCGAAAAACTGGACTTGTTATTTTATTGCTCTGTCAGCTAAACTTATAATACACTAACTTTTTGAGATAAAGGTTGTGAAGACGTTAAAATTTAGATAACGTCCAGACCATGTTGGTTAGTATACCATTGAGTTAAAATTTTGTTATCATTGTTGATGAGTTTGAGGTCTAAAAGGTAATGCTATTGTTTTCTCGATTTCAATTGTAAATTTTAATCTTGGATGAAAGGAATTAAAATTTTCAAGCAAAACTGGTAAATTTTTTTCTTCTAACGCGGTTTATGCAATCATCTACATATCTTTGAAAAAAATTATTTCGAAATTTATTTTATTTAAAATTTTTTCTATATATTCTAAAACAATTTGTGCAATGATACTAGAAATTGGTGAACCCATTGCACATCCAAAAATTTGTTTTATAAATTTATCTTTGTATTGGAAATATGTTTGTGTTAGTGTTAATTCTACTGCATTAATGAATTCCGTGATAGGTATGTGTGTAAAATTTTCATTAATTGCCATTTTTTATGTATAATTTGTTTTGCTAGGTCTAATGGTGTATTTGTGTATAGTGATACTACATCTAAGGATATCATTTTAAAATTTGGTTTTAATTTAATGTTGTCTATAAATTCTTTGAATTGCAGGAATCTTTTATATAGTAATCATTTTTGAACGCGATATTTTTAAGGCAATTTGCTAAAAATTTTGATAATTTATAAAAAGGACTTTGTACATAAGAAACTATTGGTCGTAAAGGTATATTATTCTGATGTAATTTTGGTAAACATACAATTTTGGAGTTTGTGCATTGTGAATTTGTAATGATTTAGATTCGTTTTTCGTATAAATTTAAGTAATTCCCATTTTTTTATTAATTCATTATTTTGTTTTTGAAAAATATTAGTTGGATACTTTTAATTTCTTTATAAGTTGTATTGTCACTTAATAATTCGTTAATTTTGGTATCATAATCTATTGTATTCATTATTACTGTGCTGTTACTTTTTCTGGTTTTAATATTATAATTTGTGGATTGTTTTTAATAAATTTTTTTGTTTGTTCGAATTCTTGTTTAATGTTTTAATTTCTTTGTGTATGTGATGTTTTATTTTTAAAATTATATATGTGGTTTGTAATTTTTGTTCTTATATTGTTTTTATTTTCATTTGGTAATTCAGAAATTGAAGATTCATATTAGCTATTATATTATTAATAGGAATTTCGTTGTGTTATAACTAAAGAAATTGGTCCTAATGATAGTGTATTATAACATTATTAGGTATTATTGTATTTGAAATATTGGTTACCAATTATTGTTTTGTATGGTTTTGGTGTTTTGAGTTGTTGGCTTGTATTTTAGTAGTTGTATTTTCTTTTGATGTTTGAGTTTAATGGTTGTAAAACGTTCTTCATATTTAAAATTTCAAAATTATTCTAAAAATGTGTGTTTGTATGTGTTGCTTGTCAAACTGTCAATTTTGTTTATAATGTCAGATATTCTATTTGAAATGTAATTTATCTGTTGTGTGCAATCTTTAATTAAAACATTTAATAATAAAATTTGAAAGTACTTACGGTTTTTTCGATTTTGTCATTTAAGAAACTGCTATTACATATGATATGCTTAAGATTAAAATTAAGGAATTTGGAGAGATGTTTCAGTCTTGCACGTAAGTAGAAATATTCTCCTGTTCTTCAAAGCTGCATATTTTTCATATAATTTGATAATATTTTGAAATCTTCATATATTTGTAATCCTAAAATGTTTTTCATCTTCTTGAAGTTCACTTGAATATTGTTATCCATTACAAAGCTTCTTTCGCCAAAGGGTATTAATGTATAAAATTATATATAATTTCTTCTGTCAGTTTGACGTATAAACCTATTTTTCAACCAGAAGGATATTAATTTTAAACCTTTAAATCTTGACCATGTATATAATATATTTGATTTCCTTTTTCTTGGTTTTTAGGTCTAATATTAAACATGAATGAATACGACGACGACGACAACGTTTCGCTTTATTAAAAAGCTTTTTCAAGTAGATATATAATAAATGTAGAAATTGTAAATTATAAATAAATGCTTTTGTTTAATAAATGACAAAATTGTTGTGTTTACTATGATTTTGAATATATTATTATGTTTTATTTTAAGATTGCATTTTAAAATAGGATGTTGTGATTATTTGTTTATAAAAATTTTTAATTAAATAGTTCTTTACAAATATTTTATTTAGTTATAAAATTAAATTATATAATTTTGTGAAATACTGTATATCGGTTTATCATTGACTGCATTTTTATGTTTATAAATTTGAATTATTTCAAGTATATTACGCGTTTTAAATTTTGTTCTTTGTTTTAAAATTGTTACGTTGTTGAAATCAAAGGTGTGATTTTGAGTTATTTCATGTTTTTTTAAAGCTGTAAGATTTTTATTGTATTTGTGTCCTTTTATTCTATTTTCCAAATATTGCATGGTTTCACCTATATATATACCATTACAATTTTGACAGTCTATTTTATAAACTATGTGTGATGTTTTACTTTTTTCAATTTTTGATTTTAATTTTGAATAGATTTGGTTTTGTAGTTTATTTGTTGTTTTGATAGGCATTTTGTAATTATAATGGTTTGAAAATTTGATTTATTTTTTCGGATAAATGTTTAACATAGGGAATTTTTATGAATTTTGTAATTGTTTGACTATTATTTATATTTTTTGTTGATTTATTATAAAAAGAAAATTCTTTGTTTGAATATTTTGTTTATAAGAAATTTGGATAATTATTTTGTTCTAGAATATTTTTTGCTTTGTTAATAGTGTCTGATCGAAAAACTGGACTTGTTAATTTTATTGCTCGTCAGCTAAACTTATAATAACACTAACTTTTTGAGATAAAGGTTGTGAAGACTTAAAATTTAGATAACGTCCAGACCATGTTGGTTTAGTATACCATTGAGTTAAAATTTTGTTATCATTGTTGATGAGTTTGAGGTCTAAAAAGGTAATGCTATTGTTTTCTTCGATTTCAATTGTAAATTTTAATCTTGGATGAAAGGAATTAAAATTTTCAAGCAAAACTGGTATATTTTTTCTTCTAACGCGGTTATGCAATCATCTACATATCTTTTGAAAAAATTATTTCGAAATTTATTTTATTTAAAATTTTTTCTTCTATATACTCTAAAACAATTTGTGCAATGATACTAGAAATTGGTGACCCATTGCACATCCAAAAATTTGTTATAAAAATTATTTTTGTATTGGAAATATGTTTGTGTTAGTGTTAATTCTACTGCATTAATGAATTCCGTGATAGGTATGTGTGTAAAATTTTCAATTAATTGCCATTTTTTATGTATAATTTGTTTTGCTAGGTCTAATGGTGTATTTGTGTATAGTGAATACTACATCTAAGGATATCATTTTAAATTTGGTTTTAATTTAATGTTGTCTATAAATTCTTTGAATTGCCAGGAATCTTTTATATAGGAATCATTTTTGAACGCGATATTTTAAGGCAATTTGCTAAAAATTTTGATAATTTATAAAAAGGACTTTGTACATAAGAAACTATTGGTCGTAAAGGTATATTATTCTTATGTAATTTTGGTAAACCATACAATTTTGGAGTTTGTGCATTGTGAATTTGTAATGATTTAGATTCGTTTTTCGTAATAAATTTAAGTAATTCCCATTTTTTTATTAATTCATTATTTTGTTTTTGAAAAATATTAGTTGGATTACTTTTAATTTCTTTATAAGTTGTATTGTCACTTAATAATTCGTTAATTTTGGTATCATAATCTATTGTATTCATTATTACTGTGCTGTTACTTTTATCTGGTTTTAATATTATAATTTGTGGATTGTTTTTAATAAATTTTTTTGTTTGTTCGAATTCTTGTTTTAATGTTTTATTTTCTTTGTGTATGTGATGTTTTTTATTTTTAAAATTATATATTGTGTTGTAATTTTTGTTCTTATATTGTTTTTATTTTCATTTGGTAATTCAGAAATTGAAGATTCAATATTAGCTATTATATTATTAATAGGAATTTCGTTTGTGTTATAATCTAAAGCAAAATTTGGTCCTAATGATAGTGTATTAATAACATTATTAGGTATTATTGTATTTGAAATATTGGTTACCCAATTATTGTTTTGTATGGTTTTGGTGTTTTGAGTTGTTGGCTTATATTTTAGTAGTTGTATTTTCTTTTGATGTTTGAGTTTAATGGTTGTAAAACGTTCTTCATATTTAAAATTCAAATATTCTAAAAATGTGTGTTTGTATGTGTTGCTTGTCAAACTGTCAATTTTGTTTATAATGTCAGATATTCTATTTGAAATGTAATTTATCTGTTGTGTGCAATCTTTAATTAAAACATTTAATAATTTAAATTTGAAAGTACTTACGGTTTTTTCGATTTTGTCATTTAAGAAACTGCTATTACATATGATATGCTTAAGATTAAAATTAAGGAATTTTGGAGAGATGTTTTCAGTCTTGCACGTAAGTAGAAATATTCTTCTGTTCTTCAAAGCTGCATATTTTTCATATAATTTTGATAATATTTTGAAATCTTCATATATTTGTAGTCCTAAAATGTTTTTCATCTTCTTGAAGTTCACTTGAATATTGTTATCCATTTACAAAGCTTCTTTCGCCAAAGGGTATTAATGTATAAAATATATTATAATTTCTTCTGTCAGTTTGACGTATAAACCTTATTTTTCAACCAGAAGGATATTAATTTTAAACTTTAAATCTTGACCATGTATATATAATATTTGATTTCCTTTTTCTTGGTTTTTAGGTCTAATATTAAAACATGAATGAATACGACGACGACGACAACGTTTCGCTTTATTAAAAAGCTTTTTCAAGTAGATATATAAATAAATGTAGAAATTGTAAATTATAAATAAAATGCTTTTGTTTAATAAATGACAAAATTGTTGTGTTTACTATGATTTTGAATATATTATTATGTTTTATTTAAAGATTGCATTTTAAAATAGGATGTTGTGATTATTTGTTTATAAAAATTTTTAATTAAATAGTTCTTTACAAATATTTTATTTAGTTATAAAATTAAATTATATAATTTTGTGAAATACTGTATATCGGTTTTATCATTGACTGCATTTTTATGTTTATAAATTTGAATTATTTCAAGTATATTACGCGTTTTTAAATTTTGTTCTTTGTTTAAAATTGTTACGTTGTTGAAATCAAAGGTGTGATTTTGAGTTATTTCATGTTTTTTTAAAGCTGTAAGATTTTTATTGTATTTGTGTCCTTTTATTCTATTTTCCAAATATTGCATGGTTTCACCTATATATATACCATTACAATTTTGACAGTCTATTTATAAACTATGTGTGATGTTTTACTTTTTTCAATTTTTGATTTAATTTTGAATAGATTTGGTTTTGTAGTTTGTTTGTGTTTTGATAGCAATTTTGTAATTATATGGTTTGAAAATTTGATTTATTTTTTCGGATAAATGTTTAACATAAGGAATTTTATGAATTTTGTAATTGTTTGAGTATTATTTATATTTTTGATTGATTTATTATAAAAAAGAAAAATTCTTTGTTTGAATATTTTGTTTATAAGAGAATTTGGATAATTATTTTGTTCTAGAATATTTTTTGCTTTGTTAATAGTATCTGATCGAAAAACTGGACTTGTTAATTTTATTGCTCTGTCAGCTAAACTTATAATAACACTAACTTTTTGAGATAAAGGTTGTGAAGACTTAAAATTTAGATAACGTCCAGACCATGTTGGTTTAGTATACCATTGAGTTAAAATTTTGTTATCATTGTTGATGAGTTTGAGGTCTAAAAAGGTAATGCTATTGTTTTCTTCGATTTCAATTGTAAATTTTAATCTTGGATGAAAGGAATTAAAATTTTCAAGCAAAACTGGTATATTTTTTTCTTCTAACGCGGTTATGCAATCATCTACATATCTTTTGAAAAAAATTATTTCGAAATTTATTTTATTTAAAATTTTTTCTTCTATATATTCTAAAACAATTTGTGCAATGATACTAGAAATTGGTGAACCCATTGCACATCCAAAAATTTGTTTATAAAATTTATTTTTGTATTGGAAATATGTTTGTGTTAGTGTTAATTCTACTGCATTAATGAATTCCGTGATAGGTATGTGTGTAAAATTTTCAATTAATTGCCTTTTTATGATTAATTTGTTTTGCTAGGTCTAATGGTGTATTTGTGTATAGTGATACTACATCTAAGGATATCATTTTAAAAATTTGGTTTTAATTTAATGTTGTCTATAAATTCTTTGAATTGCCAGGAATCTTTTATATAGTAATCATTTTTGAACGCGATATTTTTAAGGCAATTTGCTAAAAATTTTGATAATTTATAAAAAGGACTTTGTACATAAGAAACTATTGGTCGTAAAGGTATATTATTCTTATGTAATTTTGGTAAACCATACAATTTTGGAGTTTTGTGCATTGTGAATTTGTAATGATTTAGATTCGTTTTTCGTAATAAATTTAAGTAATTCCCATTTTTTTATTAATTCATTATTTTGTTTTTGAAAAATATTAGTTGGATTACTTTTAATTTCTTTATAAGTTGTATTGTCACTTAATATACTTGAAATAATTCAAATTTATAAACATAAAAATGCAGTCAATGATAAAACCGATATACAGTATTTCACAAAATTATATAATTTAATTTTATAACTAAATAAAATATTTGTAAAGAACTATTTAATTAAAAAATTTTTATAAACAAATAATCACAACATCCTATTTTAAAATGCAATCTTTAAATAAAACATAATAATATATTCAAAATCATAGTAAACACAACAATTTTGTCATTTATTAAACAAAAGCATTTTATTTATAATTTACAATTTCTACATTTATTTATATATCTACTTGAAAAAGCTTTTTAATAAAGCGAAACGTTGTCGTCGTCGTCGTATTCATTCATGTTTTAATATTAGACCTAAAAACCAAGAAAAAGGAAATCAAATATTATATATACATGGTCAAGATTTAAAGTTTTAAAATTAATATCCTTCTGGTTGAAAAATAAGGTTTATACGTCAAACTGACAGAAGAAATTATAATATATTTTATACATTAATACCCTTTGGCGAAAGAAGCTTTGTAAATGGATAACAATATTCAAGTGAACTTCAAGAAGATGAAAAACATTTTAGGACTACAA
The DNA here is from genome assembly GCA_004143645.1 of Protaetia brevitarsis. Lineage (NCBI taxonomy): Eukaryota > Metazoa > Arthropoda > Insecta > Coleoptera > Scarabaeidae > Protaetia > Protaetia brevitarsis. The sequence continues at coordinate 1,704,867 of RXPK01000094.1, read as the reverse complement.
ATATATGAAGATTTCAAAATATTATCAAAATTATATGAAAAATATGCAGCTTTGAAGAACAGAAGAATATTTCTACTTACGTGCAAGACTGAAAACATCTCTCCAAAATTCCTTAATTTTTAATCTTAAGCATATCATATGTAATAGCAGTTTCTTAAATGACAAAATCGAAAAAACCGTAAGTACTTTCAAATTTAAATTATTAAATGTTTTAATTAAAGATTGCACACAACAGATAAATTACATTTCAAATAGAATATCTGACATTATAAACAAAATTGACAGTTTGACAAGCAACACATACAAACACACATTTTTAGAATATTTGAATTTTAAATATGAAGAACGTTTTACAACCATTAAACTCAAACATCAAAAGAAAATACAACTACTAAAATATAAGCCAACAACTCAAAACACCAAAAACCTACAAAACAATAATTGGGTAACCAATATTTCAAATACAATAATACCTAATAATGTTATTAATACACTATCATTAGGACCAAATTTTGCTTTAGATTATAACACAAACGAAATTCCTATTAATAATATAATAGCTAATATTGAATCTTCAATTTCTGAATTACCAAATGAAAATAAAACAATATAAGAACAAAATTACAAACACAATATATATTTAAAATAAAAACATCACATACACAAAGAAAATAAAACATTAAAACAAGAATTCGAACAAACAAAAAAATTTATTAAAAACAATCCACAAATTATAATATTAAAACCAGATAAAAGTAACAGCACAGTAATAATGAATACAATAGATTATGATACCAAAATTAACGAATTATTAAGTGACAATACAACTTATAAAGAAATTAAAAGTAATCCAACTAATATTTTTCAAAAACAAAATAATGAATTAATAAAAAATTGGGAATTACTTAAATTTATTACCAAAAACGAATCTAAATCATTACAATTCACAATGCACAAACTCCAAAATTGTATGGTTTACCAAAATTACATAAGAATAATATACCTTTACGACCAATAGTTTCTTATGTACAAAGTCCTTTTTATAAATTATCAAAATTTTTAGCAAATTGCCTTAAAAATATCGCGTTCAAAAATGATTACTATATAAAAGATTCCTGGCAATTCAAAGAATTTATAGACAACATTAAATTAAAACCAAATTTTAAAATGATATCCTTAGATGTAGTATCACTATACACAAATACACCATTAGACCTAGCAAAACAAATTATACATAAAAAATGGCAATTAATTGAAAATTTTACACACATACTATCACGGAATTCATTAATGCAGTAGAATTAACACTAACACAAACATATTTCCAATACAAAAATAATTTTATAAACAAATTTTTGGATGTGCAATGGGTTCACCAATTTCTAGTATCATTGCACAAATTGTTTTAGAATATATAGAAGAAAAATTTTAAATAAAATATTTCGAAATAATTTTTTTCAAAAGATATGTAGATGATTGCATACCGCGTTAGAAGAAAAAAATATACCAGTTTTGCTTGAAAATTTTAATTCCTTTCATCCAAGATTAAAATTTACAATTGAAATCGAAGAAAACAATAGCATTACCTTTTTAGACCTCAAACTCATCAACAATGATAACAAAATTTTAACTCAATGGTATACTAAACCAACATGGTCTGACGTTATCTAATTTTAAGTCTTCAAACCTTTATCTCAAAAAGTTAGTGTTATTATAAGTTTAGCTGACAGAGCAATAAATTAACAAGTCCAGTTTTTTCGATCAGATACTATTAACAAAGCAAAAATATTCTAGAACAAAAATAATTATCCAAATTCTCTTATAAACAAAATATTCAAACAAAGAATTTTTCTTTTTATAATAAATCAACAAAAATATAAATAATACTCAACAATTACAAAATTCATAAAAATCCTTATGTTAAACATTTATCCGAAAAAATAAATCAAATTTTCAAACCATATAATTACAAAATTGCCTATCAAAACACAAACAAACTACAAAACCAAATCTATTCAAAATTAAAATCAAAAATTGAAAAAAGTAAAACATCACACATAGTTTATAAAATAGACTGTCAAAATTGTAATGGTATATATATAGGTGAAACCATGCAATATTTGGAAAATAGAATAAAAGGACACAAATACAATAAAAATCTTACAGCTTTAAAAAAACATGAAATAACTCAAAATCACACCTTTGATTTCAACAACGTAACAATTTTAAACAAAGAACAAAATTTAAAAACGCGTAATATACTTGAAATAATTCAAATTTATAAACATAAAAATGCAGTCAATGATAAAACCGATATACAGTATTTCACAAAATTATATAATTTAATTTTATAACTAAATAAAATATTTGTAAAGAACTATTTAATTAAAAATTTTTATAAACAAATAATCACAACATCCTATTTTAAAATGCAATCTTTAAATAAAACATAATAATATATTCAAAATCATAGTAAACACAACAATTTTGTCATTTATTAAACAAAAGCATTTTATTTATAATTTACAATTTCTACATTTATTTATATATCTACTTGAAAAAGCTTTTTAATAAAGCGAAACGTTGTCGTCGTCGTCGTATTCATTCATGTTTTAATATTAGACCTAAAAACCAAGAAAAAGGAAATCAAATATTATATATACATGGTCAAGATTTAAAGTTTTAAAACTGTATACTTACTGTAATTCATTTTTTAATACTATTTTCATAAGGAAGTATAATATTTTTTACTCATTTATATCTTATTTCACCCCATTTAATTCGGTACAAATATATTTGTAACAATTATAATTAACTAATTAATAATATATTTATAGAACAATAGAAGGTAAAGAGTGAATACTTCGTAGAGGGGACTGCTTAATGATGTGTAACATTTAACGAGAAAGTGCACAACAACTATTTCTACAATGTTTGACATTGCAACAAATTTCCAGAATTGTGATAACCACAGAAATTCAATACTTCACAGATTATTGAAGCTATTTGTTTTTTTTTTTGATTAATAAGTTATATGTTTTAAGTTTGTAAGTTACACGTACTTCACTTATGAAATATCATTTTTTTTTTATAAAAAGTGTAAGTCGAATACAAAAATAAGCAAAATAAAATAGCGAGTGAAAGTGTAGTATTAGAGTTTATGCTGTCTACCATATACTCAAGTTTAATCGATGAATAGTTAGAATTGGGTATATGGTAACCAAAAATATCATTACTGTGGTTGGTGTACGCGTGTTTGTTTGACGCAAACACAACTAGTGTATCAATATGACAGTATGCGTCGAAAAAAAATAACACGCACGCAAATTGTTTACATATACAATTTTTAATTGACCTAGAAGTACGGATCTGTTTCACATAGACCAATATTAACTGGGATTTTAAAATAACATAGACAGAGTATTTATACATTGGGTAAACAAACCCTTCAATGATATGCAAATATACCTACAAGCCGAAATACGAAACAGCCAATAGAATATTCATACCTACAACAAAACAAGATTAATTAACTGACACCTAGTCAATCTCTCCCGTTGCTATATGTGCCAAACTTGCGGTGGAATGTACCAATATTCTCAGCACTTCATGTCTAAATACACTCTCGACTAATAGATTTGTGTTTACTTTGCAATTAAACAAGCAAGGGTACATTTCACACTACAGAAATTAATTTACAATTTCCAAGTTCGAACTTGAAACTTGTCAAACTAGGAACATTGCCAATCTGCAACCGTGTTTGCTTAGACATTGTAATCTTACCTTATTGTTATAAGCTTACTGCCATTTATCTTCACAAAGTTTATGTGCAACTTGCGTAATCAATACAATTATTAGCAATTTTAAGTTTTCCTTAAATAAGAAATAGATAAATAAGGATAGGAATGAGATGGCGATATTAGAATCGTAATTGCTAATCTCCCCTCATGAAAAAGAAAATTAACGACTTTCGCGAAAATATCTTATGCGGAGGACACACTTTAGCGGAATAATAGCATCCCATGTTTACAGATATACAGTTAAAATACAGTCAAACATATGGTACCACGACATAGCATATCATCCTATACGAGCGTTTTACTAAAAAGAAAATCAGCAGTCAATCATTTAGGATTACGGAGCTGTGAGTATACAAAAGACGAACAAATGCAAATTATGGCATTACAAGATTATTCGTTACTATCCATTATAGGTCTGTTTCAACATACTTTTAACAATTGCCCTGTTATAAAAATTACAAATAACTTATTAACAATTATTCTAGTTCTAAAGATTTTATATACACTTCATCTTCATAATCGTCTGCTTTATTGGTTATTGAAAGTAGACGGATGACGATTCAAACGTTTGATGCGGGAAGACAAGCCTTCTCCTCTTATCGTTGTACGCCAATCACGTTATTGTTTCTTATCGCAGTTCCTTGTGTTTATCTGTATACGAAGAATATCCGAAAAGCAGTATATATTTATATATAAAGGCAAGTAATTTTAATTTTAACATTAAATAATAAGCAACTTTGTTACAAATAGAACGTAAATAAATAGCATTTATGAAATTAAATTAATAAGGAAAGGTTTCGAACCCGAAAACTCGGAAGGTTTGAAAAGTTTATTTATGAGCACTGTGATACTAGGTACTCTGTGATATTTTCAAAGTAATTTTTCCTATGTCGCATATGCGATGAGCATTTTGGATGTATAATTAAAAACATAAATCAGTTCCTTCTATTTAATTTATTGTAATTTTCTTTAGCATTAGCAAACATGATATTCTCGAACACGACACAAAACACACATTTAAATTAAAAATAAAATTATTTATAAATTTTGGCAATCCTTTTTAATTTGCTTTTCACTAAGATGTTTTTGTTAAATTAGCCCGAAGAAGGCCAAAAAGAGGCCGAAACATATAGCTAATGCTAAAGAAAATTGCAATAAACTGAATGGAACGAAATGATTTAAATTTTTATCTGTCATCCATTCACAAAATAGAAAACGACGGTACTCAGGATTTTGTGTTTGTTTTGCCGAAAAAAGTTCGACTTTGTACAATCAAATGTGATGATATTTGATAATGCAGCTCGTACTTGACATTTTACAATTTGATATTTTCATTTGGATTTTTGCATAGAACTATTGCGAATGACGCAATTGTGTGCCAAACATGAAAACAATGAAATTTTCTACATGGATAAAGAAATCGTATTTTAAGTAATAAATAAAGTAAAGACGTCATTTTCTTAATACACTATTTTAGTGCGAAAATATTACATTAAAAAACTAGTTTGATAAGTGAAAACTGCACTTACGCATTGCACTAACTAACTGCATCAGACGAGTCCAAGTTTGAAAAACGAGGCGCTTTTCAAAGGATGTGTCAAGAAAGGCCTTATGAAACGCATTCTCTATGTGATTTTTTTCTGATTTCCACGTTAATGGGCCTTTTTTACTTTAAAATATTCCAGTAAAAGTCCTACAATATAATATAAACCTATTAACGAACTCCATTTAGTGTGGTTACTTACAGCTTTATTGGCACATCATTAAAAAAATGATTTACCTGGGGGAACCTCGCTTTTCGTTAGTACTATTTTTGGTTTTATATCAAACTGATGCTTTTCAATGTTCCACTACATGCATGTGTGAAGGTTGCCTAATTAATATAAATCAGTATAATTGATTTATATATGGATAAGATTATATATGTTATTTCACTGAATTTATTATACACCATCGTTTTTTACCTAAAAGCGCTTTGTTTTGAGAGATAAGAAAAAGGGAAACTATTTAAAAAAGTATTGCCTGCCCCATTATTAAAATATATATTAAACTCCCAATTAATGTTGACAATGAACCCAATTAATTGGATTTGGGGAGGCAAAAGATAAAAACTTGAAAATATTTAATTCTTTATTATCATATCAAAATTTCGGCAATGTATATGGCCTTTCATCAGGGTGAATAGATAAATAATTAAACCAAATTAAGATGTTAAATTTGAAAAGATATAAAATTGTCAAGAGAGATAAAAATAGCAATTCCAAGTAACGTAATGTATTGTGATTTTACATGATTTTCTTCTGTTTCATCCACGTTCCACATATATAAACATTCAACATAACTGATAAAAGGAAAAAATCAGATGAGCCAACTCTTCAGGAATGCCAACTTAAATTTTGTATTGCCAACGTCAGTCACTTTGAATTGATCACTCTGTACATAGGTGTTCCATTTAAACTAAGCAAGTAGACATCCATTGCCGGTATAACCGGAAATAGTTCATTTTTGCTAATGTTTTTATTTGAAAGACTTCCAAAGACTAAAAAATCCCAAAGACTAATTGTAATTGGCAATATTCTGCTAACCGACGAGCTAGACGCCGCACTCTGTATATATTCAAGATTCAAAATGGGATACTTATTTGTTTCATTATTTCTAACTAAAGTTACAATGCGCACTTACTGACCTCCTTTCAGTACACTTTTGTTTAATAATTAACGAGTGAAAATACAAAACAATTTACGTTTATTTGATTTGTCCTTGAAATTACGAATTTATACTGTTGTTTCTACTCTTCAGACGTAGAAACAGTGCGCAATTCAACAAGTAAATTTCATTCCGGTACTGCGGCGAAGGACCCCAGCTGTAACGTAACAATCACGGAATAACATCGAGCAACATTCACAGCCCCATCAAAATTGTACTAAGTGCGCCGTGACACGGCGTTAACGGCGTTCTCTATCGTTTTATTTTACGTATTTCCCACCGGGAAACCTTCTCACACACAAACAAAGGAAAAGAGGAAACAGAAAGGAACGGAGGGGTCATAACTTCCGGCGTCCGCCCATCCATTTTGGCTTCCATAACAAACACGGATGCGGAACGGCATTTGCATTCAGAGCAGCGATTCCGGAAAAATTACACAGCACGACGTTATATTTAGGAGAAATCAAATAACAAAAAAGAGGAAACATATTTCGCGGTTAAGGCGGTGCCGGAGTACGATGGCGAATATCTCCCAAATGGGAAACGTTTCTTCAGTTCAGGGACTTTTCAATTTCCTCGCTTGTCACGGCCATACATATGATATAGTTACAGTTCAAATAAACGACATAATAGTTGACATTTAATTCCTGAGGCATTAACTAATCAATGTGAATTGTTGCTGATTTAAGATATACAACATCGAATCTGGAGGAGACAATATTTTTTATAGTTGTTATAGGAATCATTTGTAATGGAATCTTCGAGAACACTGCAGCTTTTTGACTTTTTGTGTTTAACCTCCTCCCGTCTCCTTTACTCATTGCTTCTAGATTCATTTTTCGTCCTCTTTTTGCGTCCAGAGCCTCGCATTGGTCTCAATTTTTAGTAGGCGTCCTTTTAGTGCACAAAGAGATCTACTGAGCTTGATTTAGTCTTCTCCTTCAACGATCCCTATATCTGTTTCTCCATGAATTTGCTTCGTTTTATTAATGCAGTGTTCTTTATGTTTCATGCTTGAACAATTCCAGAACATGTTCTGGACTTATATAAGAAGTCGATGTTCCTTTGCTTACTAACTCATTGGCTTTACATTGCGTTCGATTCTCAAATATCCAGGTACCCATATTCAACACTATTTATTGCAGTCTATCGGGCTATTCCCTTCCCAAATACAGTTCGAAGCAGTGGTGGATGTACCTTAGGGTTCACTAATGCTGTCAATATTGCCTGGCTATCTGTTGCAATACAGGTTCGTTTGCTTTTATAGGTCCCTGGATTTATGTCTGTTGTACAATTTTATATTGTGTATAGTGTTGATACCTTCACGAAAGTGAACGCGTGATAGGGAGTTAAACTCCAAATCAACTTTCAACAATTGAAGGGTTTATTGCAATAATATGCACAATGCAATCGTACAGGCTAACTTCCTTACTGAATAACAATTGAAATCAAAAACTATCCGTAAAATAACACAAAATTTGAATGAGAAGGGTTACATGTAGTACTGAATAATTTGAAAAAGTTTAAATATCATGCAAAAGGTTTGTTGTTGCACTGTAATTATAAAAACCGCAAAAATAACTCAAAAAACAAAAACTAATATACATAGAGGTAATTGAAACAATTGTTAGAGGTTAATGAAGTGCACTGTGCACGCACATCCGAAACATTTCCATTCAAATAAATACATCAACATAAATTTAATTTTGAATACGAGTGAGAAAGGAATACTAGATAGGTGGTTAGCCAGACATGACCTAACTTAATTGATATATTAATTAAATGTACTTCACAAACTAGCAACGTTCACAAGTGATTATTATATACATACATAAAATGCATATAATATTAAATAATATTCAGTCAACTGATATGTTTCCAGATAATTAAAGGCAGATGCTTTATTAAGAGAAACTGAAGTATATTAATTTTGCATTGCAACAATTTTCAGTGTCAGTCACTATGTGTTAATTTACGTATAAAATAATAGGTTATTACTGACGTTTACTTCCAGCAAATTAAAAGTCAATACTTCATGTATGTTTGGTGCAAAGTATAGCACATGCGCATATACCGGGTATTTCCCTGAGTATGCATAGTACATTTCAAAATTATTTATTTGCGCCGCCTATGAGGATAATTACCCGACCCCTCATGTAAAGGATACAATTTATCTGCACATTAATTGTACTATAATTTTTGGCCAGCGGGTTTCATCAAAAGTATTTTTAATATCTAATAATATAATTGTACTCTGTATTTGTTCTAACCTGGCGGTTTTAACAAAATTTACAACCCTATCTATCGCATCTACAGTTGATTTACCCTATACTAAATCCATATTGTCTTACATTCATAGTATTTTATGAGCACATAGAAATTCTATTCTAGAAGTAATAGAGCAATGATATGTATGGATGTGTCCATAACCTTAACTAATTGACGTTTCCAACAAGTTGGAAAACTACCTCTATCTAAGTATTTATTAAAAAGTTTCGCGATGAAATACTGCCTCACAAATCCTAAACGCAATACCAGAAATAATACGGCCTATACCCACCGCTTTACGTGAATTCATCGACTTAAAAGCAACCTCTATTTCAGGATCAGAAAAAAAAAAACTAAATAATCTGCGTCCCTAGATTCACTACTTTCAAACTCGCTAATGCTTCTTCTCGTAATCTATAATTATGTGGAAAAAAAAAACTATTTAGTAATAAATCTCCAGTTTCCTCTGCATTTTGCTTATATACGAATTTGACCTATATTTAATGTTACCGCGGTACTAGGTGAATATTTTGTAAGTGTAAATTTATGTGAAGTCCCCATGAATCCTTTCCCCTCTGACTTCCCTTCCATTTTCTTTAGTAATCTAAATTAGTGATTCATTATCTCTATACTTTAATCTGTGTGTGGTTTCACGGTCGCTCCCAACTTCCGCATCATTAGATCTTTGAAATCTCCGCCTTAATTGATTAATCTCTTTCCTTAACCTAGTTAGTTCAGAGGTCCACCACGGTACCGAATTCCCAAATCTAATTGCACGCGGCATCAACTATTCGCAAGTCCTAACAGCCTTATCATTAAATGTATTGGTCATATTTTCAATTTCTCTATCTAACATACTATTGTTTAATTTCCAATCTAAATTAGTGATTTGCCTAATAATAATTTCCGTAAAAGATTCCCAATTAACTTCTTCGGAATAAAAACGCACCCTTGAACCAATACTCACTCTTTAGTAATACAAAATTTTACAAATTTATTGTCTAAACGCTTCCTCATTTAATAAAGCTCAATAATTAATTAAATTATAGGCGTTTCTATTCGCAAATGTCACATCTATAAAGTACTGTCCCTAACGCCCCACAAAAGTCGGCTTGCTATTAAAACAATTAGGGCTTTAAAAATAATTAATTTCTCTAAAACTCGCCCGCGTTTATCTTCTATCGTACTACAATCTTTACTATTAGTGTCCGTTGCAATTATTCCCGTAATCGACTCTAATTTGCATACTAGGTTATTAAAAGTGGAAATACTATTATCAAAACTTCCCCCACATGTCTTTATTCTGCAGGAATATATTGTAATGGGTCAAGACCAACCATAATTTAAAACAACCGGACCCATAAACACTTCATACACAGATCGACTGTACTCTTGTCATTCGACAAGGACGGTCGGATTCAACCAGTCGCAGGGTCGTATGAACGCCTAAGATCGGTCGGGAAGTCTGCCACATTCATACCATAGACTTTCACACCAATTCGTTAAAAAATATTAACATACCGAGAACTGAGTTAATCAATTATTAATTCTTTAGAACTTTCAGTCAAAAAACAGGCACTATTGTTAAAGAAATTTAAAAATTACTCACTTTGAAATTCAGTAAGATTCATTTCAACAGCCATTTTGGCAAAGCTTTATGTCATTGCCCTCAGAAGCATGCTGAAGGAGTTGTCCTTCTCATGTCAGTCATGTTGAATATTTATCGACAAAAACCTTGAAACTCACAAATTACTAATTCTGAACTGTAAATCGATTTTTGTAACAACTCAGTTAAAAAAGTAAAAATTTCACATTTCTTATCAACCTCATTAGAAAGTGCACTTACTTGATATCGTTAAGGAAAACAATTTTCAGAGCGATTGAGATGTAATTAACAGATCCTCAGGTAATCAGGAGAAAGTTTAAAATAGTATTTTATCCACATAATTCCTTTTAAATTAGAATTTTGCTCTATAAAAACAGATTATTAATTTATTAAATTCGACACAGATACGCAATTTTACCTGTAGAAAACGAATTTAATAATGAAAATCTTATTTAAAAATGAATTTTCAAGATATTTCTTTCAATTTCCAAATTCAAAACGCTGTTCTTTTATTTTGAAAAGACGCGGAAATTTTCCACCAATTAGAGCACAGCATTTTGCAAAATTGAAGTTAATTTCCATAGTAACCAGGAATTGAATTAGATTCTGGTAGTTGAGGGGTAACACGCGTTTCTTACCGCCAATTTTAGTGAATTCTAACCTCACGTAATTACGAATAATTTCTAAGTCCTATTTATCCTGAAATAAAAGGGAAACAGTTAAATCCGATATTCACTAAGCGTTTAATAAAGTAAGAGTCATCAGGTAAACATTGAGAAGAACGAAATCCTAATTCCGGCAAGAATTTCCTGTATTCACCTAGCCAACCGACACGATCCTACCTAGCCTGTCCAGACACCCAGGACCAAAGAGTGAAGGCCAGTTGTTGATCCTGCAACGCCATCTGGCAGTTAAGGTTCGCACTTCTTGCTCGTTCCAACGCATCTTTAGTCGTGATAGTCAAAAGTAATGTCTCTTTTTCGTTATTTATTTCCAAATTATTAGTAATTCATTGTCCGTTAAAATAGCTTTTGATTGTTCAATTATTAGTCCAAGTTTCGTTCATTAAAACCTTTGTATGAAGTGATTCATACAAAATGTTATTGCATGTTTGCATGTATTGTATTCTTAGTTTGTCAGTGACTGATTTGATGAACGTTGCATATCCCGTTTCCGCCCTCTCGCTAAGCGAAGGAGAGGCTTCTTAAACCATGTCACGCTCTGTAGTTCGCTCCGTGAAAGTTTTATTAGTTACCACGTTTGTTGTGGGATATTGTCACATGAGGAATATCCAATATCGAGTGCATTTTCTGTTTTACCTGGGGCGGCCAGGAGAAGTGTTCGTTGCATCGATATTTTCCTGAAAAGGGTTTTACAAGCAGTTAGCGCAAGCCGGCATTCATTTAGTTTAATGGCGTTATCTTTAGGTCACTGCTAAGTTGACTTTTCTTTCGGTTGTTAACGTTATTAGTTTTGGTAATCCGGTCCTGTCTTTTAGGATCTATTTTGCTTTGGTTAGAACTTAGGGTGAAAGAAGTATCTAATTTGGGAGACCGCTGATCGTCGAATTTATCGGCACCGCGTACAGGGGAGCAAATTTGGACCACGCCTACAACAACAACCCGTGACATACCTCTCAGAAACACACACCGACACCCGCCAAAAGTTACCAGCTAAGTTTTTACTGTTATTTTTTTTTCTTTCTTTTGGTGTACAGTATTAAAATTGAATTTATCTTTAAAATCCTATCATATCGTAAAGACCGTCAAGCCAAAAAATTACTATATTAAGACTCAAATTTATATTTCTTAAATACCATCAAAATAGTAAATTTACTCATTGCACGCTCATTATTTATAATTTAGATTACTAGTTAAGTGCAGAGGTTAAGAGTGAACACCAATTGTGATTGTAACAGGTGTCAACCTATATGCTAAGATTTGTATGTCATTGTATTTTATTATTTTGTTTTATTTGTAACAAATATACAGTGTCACCTAAAAATTTGTGTTTTAAATAATTTTTTCGATCCGATCAGCCCTTGGAGTTTGAGAGCGAACGAAGCCCGTAACACAGTCCTTTCCATATATATATATATATAATTCAACGCGACGGAATACCTGGAGTTCAATTCCATAGATATAAAATTCACCGACCGATATTTTGTTCGATAATCTGTCATTGTCAGCATCGAGATCTAGGTCGATAAAGTAGGTGTTCGTTTCATTTGTGTGAAGTGTTGATACAAATTTTAATTTAACAAACTATTTAATTTAAAATATTTATATTTAATTTATCAAATCATTTAACGATTCAATTTGAATTAATTTAAACAAAGTGCCGAAAGAATTCCTGTAGATCCAGAGATAACGCCATCCACTAAAAAATTATTACATTAATTATAAATTTATTATCAATCCTTTCCCTAATTATTGAATAATACTACATATTTTTCCTTTTCCACATTTATTTATTCTTTACATTCAATAAAATTTAACCTTTTGTGTTTTATAGCCAAGACCCTGAGATACAATTAGAATCTTTAACATTTCAATTTTGCAATTCATTTAAGTACCATTTTTCCTTCTCGCAAGGGAAACGGTACAATATATATATAAAATTATTTTGTTAATTAGAATCATGGAACAACATTAAGGCATTATAAAAAAAAAACATTAATTTAATTATATAAGAAAATTCGACATGTAATTAATTTTTTAGGTAATTGAAAAAGATAATAAATTGTCGAAACGTCTTGCCTCATTGCAAATTAGTTGTTTTCATTGAGCCAATATTTCCAACAAATTAACCGTTTAATATATTGGAAAATGGCTAAAACATGAAGAATATACATAGGTCAGCACTCCAGGCCAACAAGGCCCATTGGCCCTTATTCCAATACTCTCCAGATCCTTTTCTATCCTTTGTAACCATTCCGTTCATGGTCTGCCTCTTCCTCGTCTTCCAGTTATTCTTCCCTTTAGTACTTGTTTTGTTGGCCTTCCACTTTCCAGTCTCGTCACGTGTCTCAACCACCTCATTCTTTTTACCTTCACTACATTTTTTGTCGATGGTTCCCCGTATAACTCATGAAGTTCTTCATTTGTTCGTCTTTCAAAACATGATTGACTTTTTTTCCACCATATATCTTTCTAACACCTTTCTCCCAAAAACGACAATTTTTCCTTCTTATTCAGCTTCCATGCCTCTCCTCCATAAGTAACCACTGGCCTTATTATTGTCTTGTAAATTCTTTTTTTTTCCATTTCGTGAAATATTTTTTGATCGTAGAATATGCAGTAATTCTCCCATATATTTGATAGCTTTAGCAATTCTCTCTTGTATTTTTACTTTTTCCTCTCATTTGCTCGTTATTGTGACTTTATTGAAATAGTATTGAAATAGTATTCTGAATCTTTAGTTCTTATTTTAAGTCCCTCATTTTCTATGTGCCCTCCCGTTCCCTTCACTAACATAAATTTTGTTTTACTTTAATTTATTTCGAGCCCTCTATTTTTTTTTTACATGAAGAATGTAAAATTTAAAAGAAAACTATTGAAGGTGGGTATACGGAACCTTAATGTATGTTCAGGTATTACTTCCAATTCATTCGATTTTTGATTGAAAATAAAAATCCATGAATTTCACAAATAATTGCCGTGAATCAATAAATGATATGTTGTAATAGCCCTTGCGTCTGTTACAATATATTCCTTCCTATACTAAATAATTTAGTGTGCTTCACTAATGACAGAATGTATTAAAAGCTCGTTAGTAAATAAAATACGAATCAATAAATTGTACTCTTACATTGCAAGCTAACTCCAAATATAAACTTTATTAAAAATTAAAGGCATAATTGAATCAGCCGGTGTTGCACATGCATCCACTCACTTCAAGAGGGCATTGTGTGAAGCTGCACAGAACAAACAGCTCGTTCTCAAGTACTTTTCCGTACTGGTGTTTCACCTAACAATATCTCTGTGCAGTGCCCCATTAACTAACTTTCTGTACAGAATACAATAGCTGTTTCCTTGTAGTGGACGTAATTCTCTAAAAGCACGCAAACATTTGTTTTCAGGTTAGGACAGTGTCGTTTCAATCAGGAATGTATGATATGATAAGGTAAAACTAATGTAGCATACGATATCAAAATAGCCATTAAAAATTGACGTGTGTTTCTAAACTCGTACACCCTACTACAAGCAGCTTCTCTTCAAAGATATAGTTGTCAAGGAAATTGAAACTTCAGATTTATCATTTAATTTTATATCAGGAAAGCCTTCCTAGCTTATAGCTTCGTTTGCCGTTTACACGACACTAGATTATCCTCAAGAGGGTAGACGGACTCGAAAGTTTTCGCACCTTATGGTATTACGTCAACGAAATCAAGTAGCGAGTGTCGTCGTTGCTGTGAAAATGTTTCGTAGCCTCCTTATCGAATAAAGTGACGTGGAATGTTCCACCTGCATAACGTCGAACATAGTTATAAAAAAAATCGATTGCAGCGTTATTTTCGGCCAACACATCCGCTATAGCAGAGTATTAAATTAACTTTTCAATATCTGCGCGGCTGTTACGCGGGCCACCTTTCTTAATTATTACCCTGAATGTATATAAATTGCGTCCAACTGGCAACAACGTTGATTAGAAAGGTAATTAGGAATTATATTTCAGCGTTGAAGAACTGCCAACCGTCATTGATGTAAATTAACATAATAATAGTGGGCATAAACCAGCGATAAAATCTAAAATATTTTATTCTTATTTTTCCAGTCATTAGCATTTAACTGAAGAAAGAATTACATATGTATTTTTTTAATGCAAATGACGAGGTAAAGTTTTGGCAGCATCACACGCTTTTGGAGGCTTTATATTATTATAAAATAATTTTGCATATACAGGTGTCCCACCGAACTGGGTCATTTTTTGAACTAGCAGGAATTTGATTTTAAAACTTGCAGTGTAGTCATGGCCTGCTATGGTCTATTTAAGGAAAAGATTTTCAACTTTATAGCACTTTCGGTATACAGGGTGTTGATATCAACTTTCTTACTTTAAATGGAATGGTACATTTTTTATCGATACAATGAATCTATCGAGTTATTTGCAATTAGTTTACATTGGGGTTCCCTATCCCTGAACTCAACCGTTTTTGAGATATTTGCAATTTTGTTTAGTTTTTGACGTTTGCACTGTTTCAAGTGAAATTAAATAGCTAATGAGGTATGGAACGTGGTATTTTTTACTAAAGCCTTGAATGCAGCGTAAAATTCTATATCGATTGACATTAGGGTTAGCATACCTATTTTTGATAGTTTTTGAGATATTAGCATTTATTGCCTAAAATATGACTAATGTCCAAGTTTCGAGTAAATAAAATATTTCTTTTCAAATTAAAAAAAAAAACTAAGAAACTATTATTCTGAAAGAACATTTATATTGGACATTTTCAAAGACTTTTAATAGTCTGCTTTTGATTTATTTTATCTGTCTGTATCGCTTAATACCTAGTTTAATACAAAAAAGCCAAAAGGCTGCATTGTTTTCGGAGACTCCATGTCAGACGGCTTCCTTACAAAGAAAATACCTGGTCTAGTAAGTGAACAATATTTGAAATATTATGGGTGTATTTAGGATATCTGCTTTAATTTCCCTTTGTATTTTACTTTTTGAGGTTTTTATTCATTGCAAATAAGTGTAGGTAACTGATCATTGTTACATTCTTCATGAATGTAGAATAAGTCTAAAATGTTATTTGTATATGTATCTTTCAATGTTTTCCTTATTTCTTTCGATTTACAACATTTTACTTGTTAGAAGAAAATGTGTGAAGGAGTTGACAGCATTAGAACATACTATAAAAGATATGATTTGTTAATACTGCATACGTTTATCACTGGGCAATTTGGTAAATTGCCAACAATTGATATCACTTGTTTGTTAGCACATCCCATGGCCTACTAATATCTAATAATTAATGTACGTTCTCTATGACTAAAAGACATTATATTAGATTTTACGCTGCATTCAATGCTGTGGTGAAAAATACCATGTTCCATTTGAGATAAAAAAGTTTTGTTGGTTTAAAGATATCCACATTGGAGATATGTTTTTGAATACCCTATATGTGTTTCAGTGATCATTGCTATAACACCTTATAGCTACGTCCTTGTATTTACATCGATTTTTAGTAGAACCACTAAATATCTGCTAGCTCATGAAGTATTTGATTTTATTTGAAAGAGTGAAAATGTCAAAAAATCTACGAAAATGAAAACATCTTAAAAACGGTCGAGTTTAGGGATAGGGAACCTTCACATAAAATAGTTGCAAATGACTCGCCAAATTCATTAGACCGATAAAAATTATACCATTCCATTTAAAATAAGAAAGTTGATATAAACACCCTGTATACCGAAAGTACTATAAAGCTGAAAATATTTTCCTTAAATAGATCACAGTAGGCCATGTTTACACTGCAAGTTTCAAAATCAAATTTCTGCTAGAAGTTCAAGAAAATCTAATGTCCCAGTTCGGTGGGACACCTGTATATACATCCTGTAAGATACTTTGGGATTAACAAAAAACACGATAAACATCTTAATTATACAGAGCATTTCAATTGGAACGAGCCTCCTCAAATAACTCCTTACCTACTAGTAATAACTTCTTCCGGGTTTCGCCGTGGGTCAAAACTTTCGCTCAACGTTTCGCTGTTCATACTGACAGCTTCTTCAGGATAACTGAACTGATGCTCCATGGTCCGAAATTCTTCTTATATACGCCCCTGGTGCATCCAACCATGTAGTTTCCGCCCCATTGACCGTGACTGTTTTTCGTAGTAGGCTCTTCCGCGTGTTGTTGAGGTTTTTTTCTGTTGACGGTTTTTATTCTTTGTATAGTATCTATATATTTGAGTATTTTCCCGTAGTTCTTGGTGGTAGC
This sequence comes from Protaetia brevitarsis, assembly GCA_004143645.1. Lineage (NCBI taxonomy): Eukaryota > Metazoa > Arthropoda > Insecta > Coleoptera > Scarabaeidae > Protaetia > Protaetia brevitarsis. The sequence goes on along the minus strand of RXPK01000094.1, from coordinate 1,687,539 downwards.
TATCACTTTTACGTTGTTGAAATCTGTTTTGTGCCAGATGTCGCGCATGTGTTCTGCCACGGCTGATTGCTCGATCCTTCTTAATTTGCGTCCCTCTCGTGTCCCTTTATTCTTGTGTCGACAGCTCCTGCTGTTTGTCCGACGTAGCACTGCCCGCATTGGCATGTTACCTTATAGACGCCCTCTGTACGCCCCTTCGCTATTCTATCCTTTGCGGTCGGCAGATACTGCTGGATGGACGTTGCAGTTCCGAAGCGTACTTCTAAGTTGCGTTTCTTCAAAATTCGACCTACTTTTTCGGCGACTCCCGCTATGTGTGGTAAACAGCCTGTGTCTCTCCGTGGTTCTGTAGTTGTCTCCAGTGTAATCTTCTTCAGTGCTTTCTCCAGATGTATCTTTTCACTGGTAAGATGTTGTTGGAGAATGGTTACAATGACATCGACGTAAGGAGAGCCACTAGCCAAGTAACTGCTCATTCAAAGTTTTTTTAATTCACTTTACGGCAACATATATCAAAAAGTCATTTGTTTTAATCAGTAAGCAAAAGGTGCATAATTTGCAACCTGTGGAATAAAATAAATCCAAACTAAAATAATTTTATTAATTTTACTTTATTAAATGTTCAAAACGACAATTTTGCGTCAAACGCTGTCGCCACAATTCTGGAGTTGCTCGTTGGCGTTCTTCAACAATTTTAGCGTAACGCTTAGAAGAAAAATGAACGCGTGGCATACAGCTTAGACTTAAGATGTCGCCCGGAAAAAAAATCAAGTGGTGTAAGATCCGGTGATCGGGTAGGTCATTCTATTGGCGTCCTGCGATCAATCCAGCGATCGCGGAAGTAATGATCCAGAAATTGCGGTATTCCGGCGGCTTGATGTGGAGCCGCCCCATTCTGTTGAAATACTATCTCATTATCCAACAATCTGGATCTTTCTCCAATGTTTGGATGACAAGGGGATTGATTGTATCGCCCAGCATATTCAAATATATTTGACCATTATCGCCAATAATACCAACCCGTACTTTACGTTTATGTGGCTGTTGTGTATGTATTTCCCTCGTCAAATGAGGGTTGGTGCCTTCCAATATCTGCAGTTGTGACGATTTACTTCACCATTCAGTGAAAAAATATTTGTCCGAAAAACAGATATTATGCAGTAAATTTCGATTATTGTTGAGGCGCTCGGTCACTAATTCCAACCTTCTGTCAAAATAATCCTCATTGAACTCGTGTAAAGCTGTAATTTCAATGTGATGAAATTTGAACTTCTTAAGTATTCTACAAACTAATTAAGGCTTACTCCTGATACTTGAGATATCTGTTGTATCGCCGTCGCATTTCCAAGCATTGCGACCTGACGTAAGGCTTCTACGTTGATATCTTCATTATTGACAACCCGATGAAAATGTATTTCTTTTGTTATGTACAGAGGCCGTTTTCGTAAATTTTTGGATTAATTTCAGTGCGTACTTGTGTCCCAGATTTTGGGCTGCATGATTTTCGTTGAATAAGCAAGCTGTAGATCTTGCACATCTCCCATTGTCATAATAGAAAGTCACTAATTTCACACGTTCTTGGATCATTGTGAATTCAGGATTAAACTAAAAGTAAACTCCGCTAAAGAACACTTCACTAAACTAAGGCCTACTAATTGAACCGAGGATTTTCAAGGAGTATAGTATGCTGCTTGACAAGCGTCCGTTCAACTAGTGAAATCAACTAAACGCCTCATCTGAAAGAGGCCTAATGCTGCACAAAATAAGTGTCTAAACCTGAAAAAAAGTGGAGAAAAACGACATTAAAACTGATAAATGAATGTGACAAAACAAGTAGGAATAACCTTGGTTATCACAAAAAAAAATCCAAAATGTCAGAAGAGCACATAGGGAGAGCATTTGTAGTAATTTCATTCTAATGTGTTCTATAGCGCATGTTGCAAATTATGTACTTTTTGATTATTTATTAAAAAAATAGCTTTTTGATACATGATGCCGTAAAGAGAATTAAAAGACCTTTTGAATGAGTGGTCACAAGACCCATCTTCCCTATTCAAATTTTAAGGGTAGGGGCTGCTGCGCATTTGGACGTCAATATACCTTTAAATATTGGAAAAGACCGTTCTACATCACAGTTAGTTAAAGGCGCATAATTAAAATGCAGCAAAAGTAAGTAATACTTTTCAATTTAATTTTGATTAACATTTTTCATTCAGGGAACTCTCGTAATATATCTAAATTAGGAGTTCTTTCGAAAACATGGCGCGCGCATCTTTTCTTTAAGGTGAAGGCAAATTGCCTTCAGTACTGCATAAATTGTATATAATCGTATTTAACAAACTTACAGCATCATTTAATTTAATGTTACGTTGTTCAAAGTAATTTATAGCGTCTATTAAATGTATGAATTGATATATACAAAATTAAGTTGCTCTTCTAACCTTGAATTTTGTAATGATTCTGTTCAATGCTACGAGTATTATATGGTAAAAGAAATATAAAATCATTGAAGTTTTGAAAACTTGTTGAATAAAATATACACTGTTGAAAATATTACGGTGTTGGCGTTAATTTTGCGCTAGTCAAATATTTTAGTGTTGATTTTTCCAAACTTTGCCAGACGAGTTGACTACGCGTATTTAATAGAACAGAAATTACTAGAATTTCGTGTGAATTCTTTGTTCAGATATGAGGATTGACTATTTTTCTAGACATTTAGAAGTGTCAACCCATCAGAATTTTTCCCTCGGATAGAAATATAGAAACCCCACCTATTCTAATACAGTATTGCATTATACGCACCACCTGCATTGCACGTGTATCTGTTTTCGTGTTTGATTCTCCGTATTAACATATCCAAACAAACCACCATGTGACTGACTCGCAAAGTTTAACCTCGTGTTATTAAACGTTAATTCCAGTGGGCATAAAAAATTTCAACATTTTAAAGATGTATTGGGAACATCTATTTACGCAATTAGTTTAAACTTGAATCAAATAGCATAAACATTCACTTAATTTTATAATGGTTCTCAAAAAATCATTTTAAAATTAGTACGTTTAGTTGAAACCAAAACTCGTGAATGAGTGGTTTTGCATATTTATAATTGAGAAAAAGTCTTAAAGAGAGAATATTACAGCACTAAGAAATAGGAGTTGCATATTAAAAAGACGTTGTGTTTAGAAAATGGTGTTAAAACACCCAATAGATCGCATTCATTTAGTTAAACAGCTAGTAAATTTGTCTAGTCTAGATCAAATAAAATGTGACTAGAAGTATTTTATAATTCCACGTGTCAGTTGGACAAAATAACCCCTTAGCAATAGACAATACTTGGCTATCTTTGCTCGTCAAATTTAAACTTCTGTAGTTCTCGACAAAATAACACGAAAAGAGTGTGGACGTCTCCTGACTATTAAATTAGTCAAAAAAGTGTTAAAATTTTCAACAGTGTACATGCTCCGATTTGAAAACTCCGTCACGTTACCGGAACGGGGGGCTAAGGTAAAGTGGGATACTGTTCCTTATAGAGAGATACCCGTGAAAGTTATTTACGTAAAAATTGTTTAAACAAAGCTACTAATTATCTAATTGGAAACTCATCCCGAACAAACTACATTCCATTATCAATTGTCAGATTACCCAAATGTAGACGAAAGATTACCACAAAAAAATAATTCTAAATAATTCATTTCAATATAGCTTATAGTACAAACGAAAAATAAAGAAGATAAGAAAGACTCTAAATTTGTATTACAAATGCAGATATATTCTTAAAAATAATTATCAAAAAATAAAGTTATCCTATATTTTGATGTAATCTACTTAGGTATATAAGCCCAAACACCAAAAGAAAAAAGGAAGTAAGTATATTGTAATACTACAAAGTAGCACACAGCCCGGTCAAAAAAAAATAATGCTGTCATTAAATTATTAAAATCCAATTTTAAACATCCTAGTGTCACCTATTTTATTACTTTTTAATCATAAATATACCCTATCAAATGCCAGATGGTATGCGGCGAGAGAATTTCTGACTGCAACAGTCTAGACAACGTTCTGACGTTACAAAAATTACGAATAGGAAGATAACCCTCCTTAATATTTAGTGTAACCGGAGACGCCGTGGGAGGCTGTTGCTTAATACCAGCTACCCTAATATTCAATGTTAAAGTAGTTGATTCAAGTGAAATAGTGTGCATGAGACTCTCGTATATAAATTATAATCGACTTTGTATGATAAAGAAAACATTTAAGTGAAAACAAAAGTGGTTTTATTTAATGAATGGTTCTAAATAAATAGCCGTGCCGTAGAATATAAATATCTCAGGTAAGTAAAATGGGTTCGCTTATTAAATAACGATTACGTTTTTAGTTAGTAATTCTAAGTTTTGCAATATAAATTCATCATAGAAAATAAATACGTACGCTTAAATTTAAATTTCTAAATTCTCGCGCCCTCTAAACTTCGTACCTGTGTGATTCTAAGCTTAAATGACAGGTAGATCAGCATATGCAACATTTGTTAAAAATTACTGGGCATTCGGTTTCGTGTCGTGAATACATACTAACTAGTAAAATTGGAACTGCCACCTCATAAAAATTTTCAACCAGTGCTCGCAAACTGGTTGGCAGTTGTGTACAAAATTTTCTAACCCAAAAATGCGCAGAACAATAAAATTTCTTATAAGCATATTAAAATTTAGATTACAATTAAAATAATACGTTCATTTTTAGGTTGATATGGACGTGGAATACCTTTGGAGGGAGCAAATCGGCAAGCATCGCTCATCAGTTCTGGAAAGGGATGTTGAATGGGACCCTGGTACTTCGAATTACGGAATAGCTCATGGATAGGAACATATCTCTGGAATATTGTCGTCGAAAATTACCCAACAATTATGTAGGTAAATTGTCGTTAAAATAATTAATTTGATAAGCTTTGTTTAAAAATAACTATCATTTTAGGTCGGAATTTGGAATAAATAGGATTTCATCAGAACAGCCATTAAAATTTATGAAATTACTCGAGACACGTCCGTCTTTCACAGAGGTTGGCTAGTGAATCATACGAATTACAAAAAATCCAACAGAACAGACATAGCCTGCGATTGTCTTCACAAGACCTACAACTGCTTAGAAAAAGTCCGTTAATTTCACCGATGTGAGGAGTATATTACATTTAACATATGAGAATGCTCATGTGATCAAATGGAACTATGAAATGTTTGAACTGAATTGAAATAACTAATTATTGCAAAATTCTGGAATCACCTCACTTTCATTATAAAATAAATGCAGGTGTGTGTACATTATACAAAAAAAATACTTCTGAATAATTAAAATACATTATTGCACTTAATTAACAATTAAAGAAGTATTAACTGCGCAGAGAGTATGCAACTACGCACACATGTCAATTTTTGACCAAACCAAATCCCAGCAATTTTTCCTCTCTTCTTTTTGACATATTATGACATAATTTGGATTATAAATACATCTAAAACTAAATTTAAGTAAAATAAATACACTGTAAAAAAATGTCCTTTCGAACTGACCTCCATCCAACTTTTTTTCTGTCAAAATCTGTTGTAAATATTTACAATTCATATTCTAATATTTGATGGTGAAAGCACAACTTGGCGTAATATTAATTAAAATTAGTTCTTCCAATTTGATCGCGTGTGAGTTCATGGCATAAAAAAACTAAAACTACTACATTTGTCCTCACTCACAATCTCAGATTTATTTAATAATATATATAATATAATATAAGTTGCAAAGGAAAAGTCAGAAAATGTAAAACAAATTAAAACTGTAATAATACCATATACTGTATAAATTGTTAATTATGTAGAAAAAATTATACGGAATAATTAAACAATTACTACAAACACAGATGTTAAAATTGTAAAAAAAAGACACACAATATTAAATCTGAGATTGTGAGTGAGGACCAATCTAGTAGTTTTAATTTTTTTATTAATTAAAATTGTTTGTAAAATACGTTAAACTAGTACCTGTAGTATAATATGCAACATTTAGTGAATAACATTTAATTCAACCCATTTGCTCCATATCTTCTGCGTATGCGCCTGGTCGATAAAAAAATAGTTGGCCATCTATCCGATGTATAATATATCCGTGTTGCGACGTCTGAGTCATACTTAAATTCCGCACGCCTATAGAAGTAACTATACGAAGTAATAACAAGTTTTGTTTTTGTATTACTATGTTTATGGACTTTCCTGACCTACATTATTTAAAAAATCAATAAGAGGCAGGAACATTGAAATACATACAGCAATATAATCGTAAATGTATTGTATTACACAGGAAAAATGTTTTTTTTATACTTCCCTAGAGAGCTGTAATTTTATTTAATTCATTCGGAATTTCCCTGTTGAAAGTTCTTTGATACAAACTGAAATTTTCTGTGTAAATTTTATATAGAGTAGTCCGTAAGCGTGCAGACAAGTGTGTTGTGCCATTCCGGGTTTTATAGAAAAATCAAACAAAATGAACGAAACAAAATCAAAAATAAAAACGCGTAGCGCAAGTAACTGCGGTGAAGATGACAGTGTGGTACTTTTTTTTTAAAGTGAAGTGCTTAAAGAACTTTTGGGAAGAGTATTAGAGGAACATGTAAGGAACCTCAAACAGAAAATTGGGAACATGAAAGTTAAAACAAAAAAATTACGAGAATCTAATATAGAACTTGTGAAATTAGTGGCAAGTAAGGCGAAAGCTATGGAAAATATAAATAATATATTAAATTATTCAACTGATAGTGTTGAGTCAAGCGACACGGTCATTGAGTTAGAATTACAAAATAAAAAACAGAACGCAGCTCTGGGAAAAGAAACATGTATAACAAATGCACAAAGAAATCCGGGAAAACCGATTCTAATCAAAATGAACTAAGTAAAGAAAAATATTCCGATATTATAAAAATCAACGTTAATGACTTGAACGGATCTTCGGGAAAAATATACACTGATACTCAAAGTAATATGAAGAATAATAAATCAAACAAAGGCGATTAATATTCTAAGGAAAATCGTTTTTTTTTTGCAAATCGTAAGGAAATGTCGAAATGTAAAACAGTAAGCGTGGAGCGGCCACCAATGTCAATTTACGAGTGGTTGTTTCCTATTCATACTTGTACTTGTCAAAATTAGACAAGGGCACCACTGAAGAAGAAACCCAAAAATATTTAACGGAGGAGGGTTTGACAAGTTGGAGTGCGAAAAGATGAGATCTGAAAAGCCAGATATTTACTCTTCTTAGTAGGGGTTGTAGACAATCGCTTGGAGAAGTTGAAAAGCCCTAGCAAGTAGCCTGTGAAACATATACATGTCATTTCTTATGGAAAATAAACAAAAAAAAAAACAACCGAGATTGTCCCTGAAGTGTAGGCCAACTGAGTTGTTGTTCACAAATCAACTTTTCGTTTATTTTATATTAATATTCAACGTCTAAGAATCAAAGTAATCGTTTGGAAGTTGTTCGCAATCAGCATCAATCAGAAGTTGTGAGTTTCTCGGAACACTGGTTAGGACCGGAAAAATTCGAATTGCTCAAACTTACCAACTACCGCTTGGCGGCAAAATGTTGTAGAACTAATATGAAGCGCACATTGGTGTATGCATTTTTGTAAAAGATACCGTTAAATTTGACAAATTGAATGAATTGGATTGTTTTAATGAGAGAGTCGGTACTTGAAGTTTGTGGAATACACTTAACTGAATTAAATATAGTTGTAATTGTGTGTTACAGATCTCCTCAGAGTGGCATCAATGAGTTTTTAAAGAAATCGGAAAATGTTTATCAGTAGTTATTGCTCTTAATACTCAAATAGTTTTGTTAGGGGATTTTAATGTTAACTTTTTGAAAGACAGTATTGATTGTTTAAATTTGTTAGATTTGCTGCAAACCTTCAACTTACAACAAAAAATTCATGAACCAACTAGAATAGTTCTATGGAGTGCGAGTTGTATTGACAATTGTTTTTCTGATATTGAAAAACTATTAGAAACTAAGGTTGTTGATAGTATGTTGTCTAATCATTATGGTTTATTGGTTGGTTTAGAATATTGTAAAAAGAAAGACAATTAATTATAAACAAAGACGAATTATTGAAACGGGATTACTAAACTTGACTTTTGGTATACATAATTTTAATTGGAATCACATATTTAGACAAAATACTACGGTGAATATCAGTATTTTTTTAAAAAAATTCTAATCTCTACTGTACCCACTTTTCGGAAAAGTATTTTAAAAAGAAAAATGGTAATGTCAAAATTCCGACGTGGTATTCTAATGATTTAAAACTTAAAAAGGAAGAACTGGACATTCTTAACGTTGTACATAGTAATGCATAAATACAAAAGAATTTTATGTTTTATTGAAAAAACATGAAAAAGAATATAGGTATCAACTTAATAATGCCAAGTAAAATTCTAATGTGAATTATATTAAAAAGTCTGATAATAAAGTGAAAGCGGCATGGACAGTCATCGATGCAGAGCTTAATAAATCTTATAAAAAACCGGAAAGCTATCAACAACTCTCTGCAATATCAATTAAATTATTTTTTTGTTTCAATTTCGGAAGTCATCGTCAGTATCGTCGTATCCCCTGCCACCTACGATGCAAATGATTTTTTAAAGTTACGAAATAGGCACCAATTCATGTCCTTTTATCGAGATCCCGCGTCTGAGACAAAAATATTTGACATAATAATGAAATTAAAAAATACAGCGGCTGAAGATATTTATGGCATGACGCCAGAAATATTAAAACATGTTGCTCCTTTTATATCCGAAACATTATCTAAGTTGGTAAATAGACGTTTTTGTGATAATCTTTTCCCTGGGGAGTTAAAAATCGCAAAAGTAGTGCCTCTGTATAAAACCGGAGACGGGGCCGATCCAGGTAGTTACAGACCTATATCGATTTTATCGGTTTTGTCTAAAGTATTTGAAGAAATATTAAAACGTAAGCTACTTTGCTATTTTGATTAATTTTCTTTATTCTCTGAACAACAATACGGATACCTTAAAAAGAAGTCAACGATACATACGGTATATGATCTACTTAATATTATTGACTAATTTGATAACTCTCTTAAATCTTCAGCTATTTTTTGGGATTTATCAAAAGCTTTTAAGTGGGCATTTCATGACATTTTACTTCAAATGGTGTTAGAGGAGATTCTTTAAAAAAATTTGAATCCTATTTGACGGACTGAAAGCAGAGTGTGGTAATAAATAACGTAAAATCAGATCAGAAATCAGTCTCTCGAGGAGTATCACAAGGTTCAAAACTAGAGCCAATATTACTTTTAATTTATGTAAATGATTTATGTATAAATCTACGAATGTGTCAATCTATAATGTATGCAGATGATACAACTCTCTTTTTTAAAGCCGATAATGAAACTCTTTTAAATAAAAAATAAATTGATGGATTGGAGAAAGCTGAACTCTAGTATCACGCTAATAAATTGAAACTTAACAATACAAAAACACAAAAAATAACATTTGACCTAAAATAAAAGAATAAAAATACCGCAAAATTATTGGGAATACCACGAACCACGTTGACTTCATTTGTAGAAAATTAAATATTACGGTGTATCAAATAAGAAAGATTATTCAAATGACCCATGTTGAAACAGCTAAACTAGTATATCGTCGTTGTCAAGTTAGAATCTGCTAAGTAGGTTTTGCGAAATTTTACAGGAGAAGCAACAAACTAATTAAGTCCTCTAGTTTCACAGTTATATTAAATATTAGTCCACAAATAATTGGCTAGACGGTAATGTGCAAAATTAAATCATTTGTGACAAAATACAATTAAATATATTCAATTTTCAATGGATATTAACATTTTGAGAACACATGGCAGATTTTGCTTTTTGAAATAAATAGTTGTAAACAGTTGATAAAATAAAAATGAAACACAAATTAGAAAAACACGCTTTATTTTGACCAAAAATATTGTTTTAACTCGTATAACTAACTATTGTGTGTTACTTGTACTGTACTTGTACTGTCTTATGTAAAAGGGAATCGTAAAATGTATGATATTCTATAGACAGTGCAAGTTTTATCTCCTGAAGGTGAACGAACTTTTATTTTTTAATTTTTTTTGGGAAAAGAAGCCTTTGTAAAGTATCAGAATGAAACTGAAATATTAACGGCTAATAACTTTGGCAGTAAAGGTATGGTTATATTAAATATATTTTAACAAAAACAATTAGATCCAAATTAAAAATGATCTAAAAGTGTTTAACTGTGATGCTTATATTCCAAAACAGTCTTTCCTTACGAGCCTCCTTAGTTTAAGTATTTCAAGGTTAGATTTGAGAAGAATAGTAATTTTTAAACGACTTATATTTTCCCTTAAATAGATGGGTGATATAATCAACTGTTTTAATTGAATTTCAAAAGCTGAGAAACAAAAGAACTAAAAAATCGCCGTGATGGAAACAGATATCACGTGCGAATATATTCAATTAAGTCAAAATTTTTTAACCGCTCAGACTGTGAATATCTGTGCTGTGAGCCGTGAGCAAATGACTCACATGGTAGTTTTCGAGATGTAGGAAGCGCGGTTAACTTTTCTGCCTTGTGGATAATATAGCTCCCCATAGCATATTTTCTGACTACCAATCACATAACAGGTATTTCAAGCTAAAATATTGTGGTAATCGCGTACATTATCACAAAGCTGACAGTATACGAAGGTGTATGGGCTCTAAATTTGCCATATTAAACATATATCTCATTTTGAGGAAAAGTCCCACATAGCAGATTTTGACTTGACAACGACTATATTACATTAATTTCTATTCTAATGTAGATAATAGTATACTCTTATGAGGTAGCACAAAACAAAATATGGAGAGGATTTTTAAAATTCAAAAGAAATGCATAAGAGCTATTAAAAAAATTAAAAGAACATTATAAACCTGTTTTTCAGGAATTGGAGACCTTGACAGTACTGCTTTTATTTATTTTCAACATTTTAATATATGCAAAACAGAATTAGGAAAACTTTAAAAGTCAATCAGATGTGCATAGTTATTCTACAAAGTTTAATAGTTATTTCAGAATCCCTATCATAGATTGTCCATAACGCAACAGTCGATAAAATATCAGTCCACAAAATTCTTTAATTAATTGCAACATGATATTAGAGTATTACCGTTAAAACAATTAAAATCAGCTTTAAAGCAACACTTGATTAATGGTGCTTTTTTATGCCGTTGAAGATTTTTTTGCTACAAAATCAATATGAAACACACATTTGTTTAAGAGTTTATGCTTTCTTTGTATTTTTTCTGTGACTTTCATTTATGTTACTTTATACTGTGGAAATAAAACTTTCCATCTATCTATCTATGAATTCGGCATGAATATTGGGTGTATACAATTATTATCATAATTATTATTACGAATTAAAACAAAAGTAATGTTAATTAAATTTTTGTAAAGAGTTCACCACCGTTAACGTCACATAAATAAAAAAATAAATCACCTTAGTCTTGGGATTCGCTGCTAACATTCCTTTTAGATAGAACACGCTTTTTCAATCGAGTTAAATTACATTCCACACAGCATAGCAAAGCTTCACATAGACAACGTCCATTATATCAGAGCCGACCAGAAACTATTCGTTTTATACTCTCCGGTTTGCTTAAAACCGTACGTATGCTTCGAGGGAAATTCGGCGCGGGCTAGATTCAATTGCCCATGAATGACCCAGTTCTCATTGGACGATTTTAGAATTTCAATTTTTTTTTTTGCGTAGAGGCAGTCGAAAAGTGCAAGCGAAAATCCGGAACGTGTATCGAAAAAGGACAGTGTGCTACCGTTTATTTAAGGGATAACAACGTAAAGGCAGCAACCGTGCCACGTACTCGGAGCGAAATAACTTTTTGGAATTAGATTCTCGAATTTAATTGTAAATTTATTCTTTTCAGTCTTAGATTAAAGCACACTAACGGTTACGGTAACGCGAGAGAACGAAATATATTTTTTTATTTACGTCGTAAAGTAAATGTTTTCGTTAAAGGTTTATTACTAAGAGGATACGTCTCACTCACACAATCGACATTTTAAAGAGACTATTGTAGGTAGAATAAACAAACGTTTTGATAACACACAAACGGTCATATAAAATCTGAAATAAGTTATAACATTGCATAGGGAATAGAAAATGGTTTGTGGCCATATTTTTATGTTACCTACTATATCCGCTGTAAAAATCAACCTCCACTGACGTTACGACAGTTCGTTTACTACATATACTCGAATTTTATTATTTCGTTTTCACTCTTTTATATGTTTTTCTTGTATTTCCAAGGTACATTACTAACACACATCCTTTGTGCTATAAATTCTGTTATCCGTTACAAATTAGATTGTATTTTTCGCTTCTTTTCACACAATGACGTCTTTGTTTTTCCTTTTTATGGAACTACCATGACTTCCTAACAATTTCAAATAATTTGGGACCATGATTCTTTTCTTAAAGTTACTTCTTATATTTAAGCGTTTTCAAAAGCTTAACACGTTTCTTTTTGTTATTAAAAGTGAATAATTTTTTTTTCCATTTTTATTTTCGCATATTAACTCAGTACAAGGCCACTTCTCCTAAACATTATTTTGCATATTGGCGTTTGATACATGGTGATATGTTGCACCCTGATCACATATTCTCTACGATTCGGTGTTCTTCATACATACTAACACTGAAACTTGTGTCTCTTTTTGACCTATTTGTTTACCACTTTCTTAAAAATGATGCTAAATTTACCTTCATACTAGGTAAAAAACATAATAAATACCACGTAAAATCACACCAAAAAATGGTGTAACTTCCATATTACCCCGAACCAGGTGACTTCGCCTGGCAAATCGATTTTTATGTAAAATACATCAATAAATGTAGCAATTTCCCTCCATATTGTACTTAGTACCACATTGAGGGAAATTTATTTTGAAATGCGGATAATATGACAAGTGGTATGAAATTGTCATACTAATATGTTAATATGTGTATTACACGATTGGAAGACATGTAGCCCTTGAGAAAGGGATGTTTTTCTTTTGGAATGGATCCCGAATAATCAAAAGTTAAAACCGTCACGCAAACATAACGTGTAATTCAGCGCAGGCGTCTGAGTTATACAGTTGAATACCCAGGAGACATGTGCAGCAATAAGGAACGGTTATTAACTGTGAACCTCTGTTTTTTGCTATAAATTGTGTCTACGTTAATTATATATTGCAATTATCACTATTTAGCAACTATATATGACAACATACGTGTATAGGTACAATGTGTAATGAGAGATACTTGCAACTTAACCTCAACACGCTTTGACGCTATTGTTACTAGTTATTTTTTTATCTTTATCATGGCCAGTACATAATTGGATTGAATGCGTTATGGAACTACAAAACACAATAACTTCAATATAAGAGAAATAATAAAACAAATATAAAATAAAATGTAATCACAAAGATAAAACTCGTTAAAACTGTAGAAGCAATTTTCGCTAAATATTGCATATGTTGCATTTTAAATGCTTTAATTGATTCAATATCTCCTATTATTTCTAGGAGTTGGTTGTGAACCGCCATACATGCAAACTCTGGAGATTACGAAACAGCGTATGTTATGCGGGATTGACCATGAATTTAACCCTTAGTAGAATACCCATGTTTTGGTAAGAATTTATTAAATCTAATCTACGTTTGCTTTAGCAAATAAAGTAATCGGTAATGTAATTGATGGTGCGTCAAAATTTTGTTTTATTTAAATATAGATTGGCAGCTATCCCGGTATTTGACATTAAATATTAGGTGTATGATGCGCTTTTGAGCCACAAATACTCTACTCCAACTAACTGATTGATCCCATACCATTATATTATAGGATATAATTGAGTAGGCCACTAGACGCTAAGCAATTTTTTGTGCTAAGACTCGATTTTAAGTGCATAATCGCGTAATATGTCGAATTTAATTTTTCATTATATACTTAATATGCGACTCGAATGTAAAGTTCTCATCCAGCAATAGCCCTGGGACTCTAAAAGACGCTAGAAGCAAGCCATCGCGTGGTGGACTTCGACTTTTGTGGAAATAAATGATTGCAGTCTTTTCATGATTCAAAATCACCTTATTGTTGCTGCACCACGATGACATTTGGATCACCCGCTCAACCTTAAGTAACAATTCCTCACTGGAATCAGAAGAAATTGCCACCGAAGCATCCTCCGCAAACAACACCAGAGAGCCAGCCGATATAAAGTTCGGAAGATCATTTGTGAAGAGAGAAACAATAGGGAGCGCCAAAACAGAGCCTTGAGGAACACCTAGTTCTATCTATTTTCACTTTTATTTTCCTATTCATAAAGTACGACCTTATCCATTCAAGCGGCAACCCTCGTATTCTAATTCTACATAATTTCTCACATAGCACCTGTGGATCAACACAATCAAATGCTTTGGTTAAGTCAAAAAAGATCTCAGCTACGAAAATCAATATTACAGTACTTCTTACTGTGATTTTTTATAATAGATTGTCTAGTTTATATAGTTGTTATTGTAACAAATAAAAACTTTATTCTTAAATCTGCATTCTCTTTACAGATACCCATCCGTCTATGTTTAATGATATTCAAAAATACAATCCCCTTCTCTAGATGGCTATGAGCTTATCAATATGCTCGATATGTCTCAATTCACCATTGCAGAACATGTGCATTAGTAATTTCCCCTCTTTTAACCAATGAGTGGATATATTTATATATTTTTTTTATCAGTAGTAAGTAGGTTGCCAAGGTGGCTATACGTGTTTTGCCTTCTAATTCAATAACTTATATATTATTATGCTTTTACTTGATTATGTATTAAATTTATAGTATACTTTGAATCATTTAATGTATTGAATGCTTTTTTTTTATTAATAAAACGGGGTAAACATCACTAACATGCACAATTTATTATTTAATATTATATCAAAAGCATATAAAGAGTATAAGAACTCTTACTCAAGGTGAGTACACTTATTCGAGCATTTAAATCAAATATCAACTTGTATCCAGTATATTTTGGATTCTTAAATTCTCAAAATAAATTTTAAATCTCCCGCTATCATAAGATGAATTCACCAACTATGCCCACCTATCTATACATATTAAAATTTCAATTTCAACTGTCATTTACAAATACGAAAAATGACCTCAAAGTTTTCCAAATGTTAAATACTTATTTATACAGAAATTTAAACATTAATTAGGCAAAATACCTCGAACATCAGCTTGCATACGCTCCAAAGTATTTCAGAATGGAGTTTCCTCGCAGTGACAAGCCAAAAATGTTGCAGAGAAGGATCCATATGGAAAGTAAAACGCCGGTATCAAGAAATCTCCTTCAAAGCATTCAAAGTGTATCATTATACGCAAGACAGCAGAGACATGTACAATTCCACAAAATAAAACGGTACCAAGGTATGTTAATACAAAAAATTCTTCTAGTGTTGAAAAATGTTAACGTTTCTTCTATACATTTTTAGGCTGATGCTAGAGAGATCGATTCACAAAGAAGATCCTCTTTGATTTCGGATATATTGCAGAAATATATTTAATTGATGTTACTTGACGAAAATGAAACAATCATCTTCAAAAGAAATTTATCAACCACCTCGTCTCTATGGACATTAATTTGACAAAATACCTCGAATGTCAACTTGCATACACTTTAAAGTATTTCAGAATGGAGTTTCCTAACAGTGATAAACCAAAGAGGTTGCAGGAAAGCATCCACATCAAAAGTACAACGCCGATACAGGAAATCGAGGGAAAAATCTCGTTCAAAGCATTCAAAGTGTATCATCATCCGATAATTTTGGATCACGTTCAATAGCATACGACACATTTGCTTTGAAATGGTGGGCGAAAGAAAGCATCCCTGCCAAAGATGTTTGATTCGAAAATTAATAGACATAGTTCCGTTAACATTTATTTATAATTCCTTCAGGAGCTGATTCCATGTTAGCTTCGACCATTCCCACGAACTTAACTTCTTCGGACATCAATTGTAACGTTTCATTCTGAAAAAAAGGTGCAAAACCTGCATTGCTTTTCCAGAACTAACTTTAAGGTTTTAGAGGTTTCCGCAACATTATAGATGTTGCATTATCATGTGCACACTCTTGCAGCTTGCACACGTAGGGTAACAAGCAGTTTGTCATAATAGTGGAGACAAAACTCCCACCTGTGGGCTGTCTAGACACATGCGTTTTCGTATTGACTAATTAGTCCAAGAATTGGGTATTGGGGATTAATAAAAATTTCAAGTAGTTAAGTAGGTTCACTTAAGTACTAACATAAACGTTGTATTCAGCAAATTTGATTGTTGTGTTGTCTAATTAAATCGAATTTCCGGTGGAATATTAAAATGAAAATCCTTGAAATAAAAGCAATAATAATCTTTGGATAACCTCTTCTATTTGTTTTAATTTAAATATTAATTAACTAAATATGAGCTAATAACGGTTTAAAGTCAAAATCGAAAGAGATGTCCTGGGTGTATTGACCTCATTTCCAGTATTTACTTCTTTTCTTTTCCACAATATGACAAACAAAGAAGGCTTAATACTAAAATTTTATTGATGTTGCTAACCCGTTTCAGTTTTTGTAATTATCCGTACTTCAAACTTCACTTTTCATCGTGAAAATTTTAAAAGTTCTAATTTCTTAACTGAAATAAATCAGTACCATTTTCTTTGGAATATCTTTATTTACGGTTAAATAAAGTTAGATAAAGATAGGTTGCCTCAACATGTACCTCCATTGCATTACGTAGGTGAAAAGATTTTGACCGCAATCTAATATCAGCGTACCGAGCAAACACAATAACCGCTTTGCCGAAGGCATTTTGCATCTGTGCACACAGATTATTGCGCTGCCAGCGAAAAATACGGTCTTATCTATGTTGCAAACGGGGCAGTAAAGGACGAGTAAGTTGACGACACAAGCTCACACAAGCGCGGCCAAGAAACGATCGCCAAGGTAGCGCAAGGAATCTTCATTTTCGTCTGCGCGTTAGCGATTCTGCTTCAGTGAACTGCTTAACGAACACTGGATTTAGTAATTTGCCGGATATTTAGTGACCCGAATGATTTGATAAACAATTTCCCAAAAATAAGCGCCTTTTCAAGTATGAGTTAGTATCGCCCACGCTGAATAATAATATAAAAAATCGATTGCACAATTTGAAGGTGTTAAAATTATTAATACTGGAAAATTTTTATACGCAAAAGTTACGAGCAACAAAGTTTTTAATTAAAGTTTGTCCTGATTTTGTGATAGCTTGCACCTATAGTAGCGAACATGAATACATATAGAATATTTCAGACTGCCCTTATCACCATTTGACAACAGAACCTGGTCTAAAGAATGATTTAAAAATATTTTACCTTCCGGAAACATAATAGTCGATAACAACTTTCTTATTTTAAGATTAAATAGATTAGACATTTTGACATTACAATTTGTGCTGGCGCTCTCTGTCTTAAGGTACTTCTTTCCACTGAACGAGGAGTCAGCTTCATGACTTCCGAAGAGCTAAAGAGCTACCTGCGCATGGCACAGCTATCGGAATTGAAAGAACGTGGAGGCTGCCTCTTTCAAACCCAGAAGGATAATGATAATAATTTGATGGCTTTTGGTAATAGGGTCTGGGACTGCTTCCCAGGTTCTGTTTCCAGAGTAAGGATTCACCATGGTTTTGCTTGTTACTCAGCGTACACTGATAGTATTGGAAGTCGTTCCACGGGCGCAAATATACCAGCGACTCTTCGCTGACGGGTTTATTACTTTTTGTTATTATTATTAATAATCATAGGGAAATTATTTAGAGTGAGAACATTTCAATTAGTACTATTAGTACAATTAACTTAGAATAGGTAGTGTAGCTCGTGTTCTACCTTTAGGTGGAGCACGAGATTTAAGCTTTTCATAGGTGCGACTGTGTACGTTTATTTGAAATGTTTCTTTGTTTTTATGGACATTGACAGTATTTAAGATGAAAATTCACGCCAGAGTAAGTATGGCTTTGCTTCAAAGGTGAATTCTGATGAATTCATTATTTTTTAGTTTATTTGAAATTCTAATCACTCTCTTCTGCAGTTTGAAAACTTCGCTTACATCATCAGTGGATACTCTCCAGAACACGACACCATAATTGAGAAGGGAATGGTAGGATGCGTATAGTATGGTATTCGCATTGGCCAAAATTCGATATTAAAAACTTTATAATATGTAATTAAAGAGCACCTGGTTGGAAATATAAGTAATCTGCGCACTCAATTAACGCTTTCCCCCGTCCGTCTTAGCAGGTATTTAAATGTAAATGCCCCTCGAAACATTTCAATTGCCTGTTAGTAAACGCTAGTTGATCAATTAATATAAATGCGTTTCTGTTGAAGTAAACCGTAATTGCTCTGAAAAATTTAGTAGTGTCTAGTAACGGATTTTGTTGAAACTAGTAAGTAAACATTCAATTTATATATTTTATTCTGTTGGAGTTCCCCTTCATATTTCTTTAAATATCTACTCAAGCAAACAAGATTTTGCTACATATTATAAAGAGCTCTTGGAAACATAGAGCCTTTTGAAATGATTCCGTGTGCGTCCAGGCTGGTTTGACAATTTAGGCGCAAAGATAAATACTTCTGTTTAATGTCATTTCAAAAAACCGCAGCGCATTTTCGCGATTTTTTTTTAATTATAATTTCTCTGTATTAAACGCTCCAATTTAACAAAAATGTCTTATTATTCACTTTTGTTTGTTGTAGGGCCGTCAGGGATTACTAGAATAACTTGTGCACAGCTAGTCGATCTTATGCAAGCGCAAAATTTGTCAAGTTTAGACAGCACATTGGAATTTATTGAAAATTACCTCATGAATTATGGTGACCACAACGATGCGGACAATTACATGAAATAAAACATAGATTTCCTTACGTATATATCTACTTCCCATCTGCTACGATACGATATAAGAAAACATACAAAAAACAGTCGCAAGACAATAAAAACCAGGTATTCCCTTCGTGGTCATTTTCGATGGTGGTTGATGCCCATTTATCTAGAAAGCAATATGAAATTATTAGATCCATGTTATAGCATATTGCATCAAGGTGTCTCATGTAACAAAAAATTCAGCTGAAGTAAAGCAGCAAAAGTGGTGTCGACATTAAAAGACGAAGAGGAAAACACACTACATCTAAGTAGTAAATGGGATTGTGATGGGTCACAGAAGAAATCGTTTAAACAAATACTGGCGTCACAAATGAAGATGAGAAAAAGAAACAAAAGACACGGTGAAAGAGAAACATTATTCTGTAAAACACACTATGACGTTGACATGCACATTGGCAAAGTTTGTAATGCGCACACAACCACTTCATACATGATATACATTTTGTGAAACAACTCCCAAAGATTCCAACAATTTAGAATTAAGGATGGAATAAACGAACACATTCCAATTTGCTGTGTCGATACCACATACTAGAATTAGGTTTTTTGAAAGCCTGTTACAAAATTGAAAAAACAAGATGAAAGAAAATTGTACAATAATGGAAACTCCGTATCCAAGAAGAATTTAAAGTTTTATAAATCTCGATATTAACCAACAATTCAATTAGGATTACTAGTATAGGTGCTTTCTCTAATTATCGTGTGGAATCACACAATCGCTCAATTATCATGTTGATAGCCTATATAAATCGATCAAATGAGGTTTTGCTTTTGCTTGTTCGTTTAGTTAGTTAGTAAGGAAGTTTTAGTTAATACATTTGACTGGCCACTTCCCCTTCATTTTTTACTTATTTTATTTGTGGATTGCTAAGAATCATCTGTTATATAGCTAATAACAAGGACTAGTTCAATTTTTGGGCTAATTAATTCAACTTACAATCGAAGGCCTACGGTACAATAATAATCTACGTGCAAAAGTCTAGTTTTGAGAAAATGAGAAAGCCTAGGATTTAGTAATTGTTTGGTACAAAATCAAGCCGGAACTTTTAAGTAAAGTGTATTGAATAGCTGTATTCTATTGTTGTTACATCAAACTGTACAGTGTATATCCATTTTCCATGTAAAACTCTATTTGACAAAAAGTGGCGTATGGCTCATTATTGCACCAAGCCCCTCAATTAGTAAGTAAACAATTTTGAGGATTATAGTCATAGAAAGGCTTTCTAAGCTCAAACAAATGGTGTTTAATATAAAATTAGAGTGAAATAAATATTTTTTTTTTTTAGAAAAGAAATATTCATTTCAAATATGTTTTTTTCATTTAAAAAGGTTTTCTCTATGAAATACGAAATAACATATCTGAATACTGATAGATTTATTGAGGTAACCCAGATGTTTTGTATCGCTCTCACATTCGCCGTGAGTTCCTGGCATTTTTCTTTTTTTTTTCAGAATAATAGAATAATGTACATTTTGGGGATAAGACACATTGTATTTCTTACAGGGTTGATCGGAAATTCACGAATGTACGAGTAATTGCTGCTAATTTATTTGTTTGTTTGTTAAAGAAAGTGTGATATTTACAAATAACATCGATAACAAAAAGCTATATGAAACTTTCCCGGAAAATAAAAGTAACAACATACCTGGGGGTGTCTAAAAGAGAAGAACTTGTTTCTTCATATGCCGTCAAAATAATATATTAGTAAATAAAATAAATAATTAAAATCAAAAAATAAAAAATGATTTCTAAAGTTAGATAAAGTACATGTATAATATCATTCTGGATTATGAATTATATTATTGCTTTTTCTTTGGTGTGAATGGATGCATATAGCAGTTACCTCGCTGCAATTATTTTAGCTTCTACGTAATATAATTACCTTTTACGTAAACGCAGATATATTAATAAAAGTTACAGCACTTAACCTACATACTAATTAAATCGTAATTTTAAATATATATTATTTAATTTAATCTTTCTATCAACTATCATTTCAGACTATCGAATTCTTATTAGTTGATTCGACAGTCTGAAGAAGACTGATGTGTTGGTCGAAACGTAACTGATTGAATTCTGGATTTATAAGAATAAACTATCTGCTCAAAGATTGCCGTTTTTCTATTTAATATTAAGGTTTTGAACACAGGTTTTGAATTAGAATCGCCGTATACATGCCTTGTTGCTTGTTTTGAGGAAGGAAACATATATCAATCCAAATTTAAAACTTTGCGCGCTAAAAGATAACAAATATATTCGTATATCAGTTTAGTGAGTTTTCTTAATTATCTCTAAAATATAACTGTGGCACTCCCGTTTACACTTCCATTTTTGACATTAAATCTAATTCCTTTTGCAGATATAAGATCGAAAATGATGTAAATCTTAAAGGTTTTAACAAGCTTTGTCTTCCTATTGTAGTGATCTTACTAATAGGAAATTATTAATAAATTGGGAATTCAAAGTATTATTTTCAGAACATTATTAAGGATAGAACATATGAGAACGCATTATGAAGTATTTCTTATTAAAATTATATATATATTATTGTCTGATATATTCTTTTTATAACAAACTGGATTATTATGTTTTGATATCTCAATATCTTTTAATGAAATTGTAATATGTATATAATAAATTATATTAATGTGTAGGTACTTGCTTTGTGATTACTGTGACTTAAGAATGAATTGTTATATTTTATTGTAATTTAACCATGGATTTTAAAAATTTTCATGAATTTTTTAAAATGCATGATATTTTAAAAATTTCAACTCTCCAATTGTCCATTCCAACATAGCAGGGGGAATCGTTTGAATTCTCGCATTATGGTGTTGGAAAAAGTTGCGAAGGCGATTTGCCACAGTTCTTGAATTAAATTTAAATAGCGCCTTTTAACAAATTAATATTAATCATTCTAAAAAAATCGATGAACTCAATTGTGGATGCCGCTCGTTTTAAAATCAGCATACCCTCCTGCTGGACTCTGTATTTTGAAAAAATCTCTTAAATATATTGAAGGTTAGGTGTTCACTACAAATGTCAAAAAACTGACAGACTTGTAAAATTTATGCATTGCCAATCGGATTTTTGAATCTTGACGTCAATGCGGCGTTGCTACTGCATCTGTTCGGCAATTGAACTATAGTAGGTTATGTTCTGTGATAACCACCCATAGATAAAAAAAAAACCTTATGTCAAAATTTGAGCGTTGGTTATTTTTTTTTTTTTATTTTAAAGGGGTGGTAACGCCTAAGCTATATGATTAGCTTATCATAAATTATAAATTTAAATTTGCCGCTATTTTCTATCCTTTTTGTTGTAGTAACTCGTGTTAATAAATTTTTACAGAGTAAAGTGGTCTACTTCCGCTAATATACAGGGTATATCAAATAAAAAAGTAAATTTTGCTTGGGTGTTAATTACAGGACATATAAAGCACAAACCCGCCGAAACCGGATTTCATCATTAAAAAATAAAAAAAAGTGAAATTTAGAGCCAAACATTCTTTAGTCCAGAAATAAATGTAGATACAGAAAATTTGCAAACACGCCTTTTTACTATGATATCGCGCGAAAATGAATCTATACATTTCCGCGCTTTTGCCGATGCATCAAGCTTCGATTTTCTTTATATGAAATCATGATGGTCCTGAAAAGGATCGTTTTTTCGAGACGGGAAGAATTTAAATAAAATGTTCGAAGTGGCTTGCACTCCAAGCGGCGATCCACACAAAACTAACAGCGGTAATGACTGAATGATAGTGGTTTGTGGAGGTATACTCGGGACAGCATTTAGGTTGGGCACAGGTGCGGCTCAAGTCCACGGCATTTATAAAAAAAAATTCTCGTTAATGCTTACAGTTAGACCCCCTGTGCATTAAGACTTTTTGATTGTATATGATTACAGCTGCTACATATTATTATATTTACCTCTATATCTGATACACCCTGTACATTACTTATCTATGCTTTCGCTGCTGCTCTTAAGGTATAATTAAAATCAGCACACAGATGTGAGGTTGTGTACCTTTATTGTCTTTACAGATTTTTTTCTTATGAAGTTTTACGGTCACAAACATCAATAAGTTTATAATTAACATTTCGAATTATGCAGTGGATAAATAAACGTTATTGTAGCTGTAAGTAACGTATATCTTCTGTTTCATTATGGTAAATTCAACAACTTTGCCATAAATACATAAAAATTAAGGAAAGCACGTTGGAAAGCATGCTGTAACATAAAACCACGTATCTTCCGTATTGCCGCCATAACAATTCGAAAAATAAAACCGGAAGTTACCGTGAGTTTCGATGTAAATATTTATGTGGTTTTACTGGAAACGGCAATCCAAACAATCTTTTGATAGAAAATAAACAAACCTTACTCCGGCAGATATCTCATCGCATTTATCACGGGCGCACCACTTCACCACCGTCTCCTCTTCCGAGGAGTCAAAACAGATTAGGACGGCCGGGAAGAGCGCCTTCAAAAGACCCTCCGGTTTCATGAGCCGACTTTTGTAGGGTAGTCTCCAATCCCGCAGTACTCCCGTTGGTATCAGTTGCCGCCCTTCCGTTTAACGTTGTTGGAGCAGCGGTAATCCAAAACTGTGGGGGTTTCCTTTCCTTCCTTCCAGATCGTGGAATTCTATTCAATTTTACGTAATCTGTCGTCGATAAAAGGCTATCCGAGGGAGAAGATATAATTCGGTTAGGGTCTGGCGGTGTCTCCATATTAAAGTATATTGTACGCCGGCACCTGCATATATTTAAGCTACTAAAATGGAATTGGAATCTTGGAACGAACGGATTTAAGAAAGAAAAAAACTCCACAAAAAAATATTACGCAGTATCCTAGATTTAAATAAATCCATCACGTGATTGGAAACCACTGATCTAAACTTATACTTTCCCTTTCGTGATCCGATTTTTTATATGTAGGTTGAAGAATACTTTCTATCAAATTATAAACGATTCATTTGCACTATTACATCAACCACATAAAGTAATGCATGTATAGTACTTTTCAAAATATAAGAAAATCACTTTTACGGTCTGTAATAATTTTAATTATAATTATTTCATAAATAGCGTTTTGACAGAAATTTTTACTATTTTGTTGGATGTAACTACTTCATTGATCTTCGAGGTGACGCAAGGTATTAATCTACTCATTGTTGTGATTAATTTTGCTCCTACTACTGAAAAACTTTGTAACAAAACAATAATGAAGATGTTCAAAGTTATGGTTGGTTGACTAACTTTGTTAGGTGTGAAACAATCTTTTGAATATACCGCCAAAAGCAGTGAATCTGCGTTTTGATATTATATTCACTTACAATTTGTTTTTTACGAAAACTCACTATTACAAACCAATAATATTAATACGTGTATTTTTATTAAATGACAATATTAAAAGGTTAATTCGCTTAAGTGGAATTTCTATTGCTCAAAATGTCAATTAATTCGTTATTTCAAACTCTGATTATTTTATTCAACTAGTTAAGTAGTTTCTGAGAGCGCTATTAACAAGCAACAAAGTGTTAGTGGATTTATGTCTTAATGAAAGGCAATTTTCTTAGTTTAACGACGTTTCAAATGTCTCTAATTTTAAAGCTGACCATATATAATTTACAGCTCCAAAATTGTATAGTTTACCAAAATTACATAAAAATAATATACCTTTAAGACCAATAGTTTCTTATGTACAAAGTCCTTTTTATAAATTATCAAATTTTTTAGCAAATTACCTTAAAAATATCGCGTTCAAAAATAATTAGGATATAAAAGACTCATGGCAATTCAAAGAATTTATAGACAACATTAAATTAAAACCAAATTTCAAAATGATATCCTTAGATGTAGTATCCCTATACACAAATACACCATTAGACCTAGCAAAACAAATGATACATAAAAAATGGCAATTAATTAAAAATTTTACAAATATACCTCTCACAGAATTCATTAATGCAGTAGAATTAACAAACGTATTTCCAATACAAAAATAAATTTTATAAACAAATTTTTTGGATGTGCACTGGGTTCACCGATTTCTAATATCATTACACAAATTGTTTTAGAGTATACAGAAGAAAAAAATTTAAATAAAATAAATTTCGAAATAATTTTTTTTTTTTACTTGAAAATTTTAATTCCTTTCATCCAAAATTAAAATTTACAATTGAAATCGAAGAAAACAATAGCATTACCTTTTTAGACTTCAAACTCATCAAAAATGATAACAAAATAAGTCCAGTTTTTCGATCAGATACTATTAACAAAGCAAAAAATATTCTAGAACAAAATAATTATCCAAATTCTCTTATAAACAAACTATTCAAACAAAGAATTTTTCTTTTTTATAATAAATCAACAAAAAATATAATAATAGTCAAACAATTACAAAATTTATAAAAATTCCTTATGTTAAACATTTATTCGAAAAAAAAGGAAATTTTCAAACCATATAATTACAAAATTGCCTATCAAAACACAAACAAACTACAAAACCAAATCCATTCAAATTAAAATGAAAAATTGAAAAAAGTAAAAGATCACACATAGTTTATAAGATAGACTGTCAAAATTGTAATGGTGTATATATTGGTGAAACCATGCAATATTTGGAAAATAGAATAAAAGGACACAAATATAATAAAAATCTTACAGCTTAAAAGAAACCATGAAATAACTAAAATCATACCTTTGATTTCAACAGCATAACAAAGAACAAAATTTAAACACGTAATATACTTGAAATAATTCAGATTTATAAACATAAAAACGCAGTTAATGATAAAACCGATATACAATATTTCACAAAATTATATAATTTAATTCTATAACTAAATACAAAATTGTTAAAAAAAATTTAATTACAAAATTCAAAAACAAATAATCAAAACATCCTATTTTAAAACGCAATCTTTAAATAAAACATAATAATATATTCAAAATCCTAGTAAGCAAAACAATTTGTCATTTATTAAACAAAAACATTTTATTAATAATTTACACTTTTTACATTTTATATTTATATACTTGAAAAAGCTTTAAAATAAAGCGAAACGCTTAAAAAAAATATATAGATAGACGATTTTTTTATGTGAATAACAAAATTACGATCTTATTGAATCAGCAATTTCAAACAGCCGATATACTGAAATGAGGATATCTATAAAATACTAATAAAAAGGTAAGCTGTTTTATTCGGGTGATAGTGTCAGCGAATATTAGCTCACTAAAATAAAATGAGGGTATCCGAAAATAAGAGCGGAAGCACTATTCGAGAACGTACTACCAACATACGATACTTCTGCTCTTGTTGATGTTATAGAAACCACCGTTTATCGTTGCCAAATTCGCCAGAAATGATTTAAATCGAATCATTGTGGTTCAAATAAAAGAGAATTAGTAATAACTCCTCTTTAAGTGTTCGAAGGTAGATGAACAAATATAATCTATTAGTTGTATTTCATTTCCATCACATATTGACTCATTTAAATCAGATGTTTCGGCGATGACTGCACTTGTCAATTCCATTCCTGAATTGTCGTACGTTTTTCACAGAGAATGACTGTGTGTAACATTTTTGTTAACCACTTGTATGAATATATTCGCTACAGCTTAAATGCCAATCCTTTATCTTTTACCTATCAGCAGTAATTTAATCGTCTCAGCATTATGTTCCTATTAAGTCTTCTGGTGTCGTTTTAGATTTATCGAAACATATACTATGCACTTATAAACACGCAGTGATTTTGTATAAACTAAAATACCTACTATAAGGTAAACCATAACTGGAAATTAATATTTACTTTATCGATTGATTGCAGTAATCGTATAGTCATAACGCAAACAGAAAATGAACCTGGTGTATAAATAGATGTTAATTTTAACTCAAAGGTACAAACACTGCGAGGTTGACATTATGTAAAATAAGTTGAATTCTATTTACAACCTAAATAAAGTCAATATTTTCATTTGTGGGATTGTTATGATTTCGGGAATTGGTATGGTGAGTAATACCCTTTTTGTTTTAATAAACTAACAGTTAAAACTTATCGTTAAAAGTATACTGCCTGATCCTTTTATTGAATATGAACGTCCATTACCTAAACGAAATTGGTGGAAGAACCGGCCAGAAATAGATTCTATTACCTTTTTGGCCTAAAATAAAGCTCCCAGTAAATGACATGTCTTACACAACAAACTCTCTGAAATTTGTAGTAATTATTGGTTAGTGTTTTCGAAATGCGTAGTTTTATAATTATTTTAAAATGCCTCAATTTAGTTCGATTTTAGGGAGAAAAGTTGATTTTAAGTTTTCTTCGTTTCTTAATAGAAACCGAAAAACAAGTACATATGTACCGTTGATTATTGCCTACAATTAAAATTGCAAATACCTTTAGTTGTTCCTGTATTTTCCTTATGATTTAGATTAATAATCTTGCTTTCTTATGTTAGCCAAACAGGGTTATAATTTTAAAATAAAACTCTTGAGATTAGTGGTCATGTTTTGACTCCTCTTAATTTAATTACATTGTTATCCTGTTGTTTCAACAGAATTCTGTCTTTTTCAAAGGTATATTTTACATTTATTTAGTATTTCATAGCCTCTCTCCAAACATTATACAATTAAAAGTATTATTTTTAATTGAGTCACAATTTCTTTATATACTATTATTATTATTATTTTTTATTTTAAAAAACAACAATTGCGGACAACACAAACATTTTAAAATCGTCGTCAAAGTACAGCTGCTTACAAAATGTTATCCACAATTGTTGTTTTTTTTAAATAATAAAAAAAGTATATAAAAGATTTGTTACTCAATTAAAAATAAAACTTTTAATTGTATAATGTTTGAAAGAAGGCTATGGAATACTAAATAAAAGTAAAATATACCTTTGAAAAACGAAGGAATCATGAGGAATTAAAATATGGCCACTAATCTCAAGAGTTTCATTTTAAATTTATGATTTAAAATTGTTTATTTGCTGTATAAACTTACAGCTCAAGGGACACGGTGGACAAGTGTCAATATTCCGGGGATTGATACTAGCAAGAATCAAAAACCTCCTTTTCTTTGTCTCTAGAGTTTTCGAAATAAATTTATTTTATCATCAGTAGAACAAAATCAGAGTAAGGTAGTACCAATAATATCAAACAATACATAAACAAGACAGTCTAATTTAAAATAAAAAGACATTTTACACGTTAAAAGTTAAAAAATTTCAGCAATAACACTGAGATTAATTTAAATTTAAAATAATGTAGAAGATATGAATGACAACAACGGCCATATTATGACAAACTGCGCGGGCGGTTACTTACTCTGATATTGTTATACCGATGAAATAAATTTAATTCGGAAGCTCTAGAGATAAAGAAACGTTTTTTTGATTCTTGCTGATATCAATCCCCGGAATATTGGCACTTGTCCACCGTGTCTCTTGATATTAACGTTGTACCAGAGTACTTCCCTTCATCTCTTTACTTACAGCCATCTTCCGCTAGAATCTATACTTAGATAAAATGAATATGATATTAAAACAAAATAAATTTTGCAAATAGTAAAGTAAAAGTACAAATTGAAATTTGAAGACTAAATGTAATTGAAATAATTAAGTTACAATTCCCGAAATTTAAGTTACACTATAAAAATTTAGAAACGTTAAAAATTAAAAATTAAAAATTAAAATATAAGTCTAAAATTAAGTAAAAAAATTCAAATGTTGTAACACTAAGAGGAGACACAATGTGTGGATTCGTGGATTCCACAGAAGCACAAACCAGACTAATAGCCAACATGCAGAAATATGTCATATTAGGATCCTTGCGCATATTACGAGCCCACGAATCTAGGCACCCAACATCTTTGCCGAAATAACGTGATGGCTTATCTACAGTGTGTGGACGTGATCATGAGCGAGGGTGAGCTGCAGTGTATCTTTTTTATTGTCCAACAGCGAACCAATTCTAGGACAATAATTACAAACATAAAGGATAAGTAAAAAATCTACAGAATTAACAAAACGAAATTACTTGTTACTAGATAGTATGCAACCAAACAGCCTTACAAGATATAAAAGTAACCTAACTCCGTAAACAAACCAAAAAATAATAAACAAATATGTTTATGCAGATACTAATGAAAAACACTCCTATATACATATGTTTACTTGTGCATTGACACATAATTACAACCGGTGTTCGAGCTAATGCATTTGTACGTGCCGTCGGTAGAAAAATGGTCTCTGTGGATCTTGCAGCAATACGTAGAACATAGAATTTGATAACAGGCCAGAACAATCGATTTTATTATAAATTAATTTCTGCAATAACATTGCAGCCTGCTGGTCACGTCTGCCCTTTGACTGGCCATACGCATTAAGCATAACCATGGAAAATGAAATAATTTTAGAAAACGCTGAATAGAATAAAACCAAATACAAAATTTATTTATTTCTTTATTCCTATATATAAAATTGCCATTTTTACTTGTACAACATAAATTAATTAAAATATATGTGTAATATATACACCTATAACTAATAGGTAAGGTAGAGGTAAAACACACAGTTCATTGTAAATCACAAGGACGAATATTACAGCAAGCTTAATCAATAAATAAAGACAAGTGAGTATTTGCAAAATGCTTTTCAATAAAATTAATGATAGAAGGACAACAACAGATCGCCTTAATACTTTTGAACAAATAATGAAGGAAGTATGCCGTAATATTCCAGAATTTGTAACAACAGGTAAACTGTAGGGTTGCGGGACATCTTTCAAGGTCACATCAATTTTTATATATGCTAACTTTGCTTCGTTACTAATGTCAGAGGCGCGGTGCAGGTATCCTAACATGTATGAACAACATTGCTTCTTGTTTTAGAGTATTGCGAGGTCATAACTTTATCAATGCTCTTTTTTGCTATCAATGCTTTTTTTTTATCATATAAACTTCATTGGCACAGCTTTCACCGTTGCTTCTTATTAAACATTACCATGAATATAGATCAGCGATTTTTGTAAGGATGCCGTTACAGTTTCGCTGCAACCTATCAGTAGAGGTGTCCTAGTAGCTTTTACTCTTGAAACGTCAGAGAATTATCACGTAAGAGTTCTTTATCGACAATTTTATATTCAGTGGTAGCAGGAGTGAGGAAGGAACTGCATGGAGAACTTGCGACAAAAAATACAAGTAATTTATAAAGATATTACCAGTATCCCTTACCGTTTAATTTTTTTTTTTTCAGTTTATTGACATTACTATAACAAAGTTTAGCCTTCTACAAGAAAGCTGCAAGTTCAAAAGTTCGTTTTAGCCCACGTTTTAAGGATTAATAAACACTGCTCGGCGACTTACTGAGGAGGATTTGTTTTTCCTTACACCAAATTCTAATTTTCAGGAAAATCTGGTGTTAGATTCGACTACGGTTTATTAACTAACTCAGAGTGATACAACACTTAGAACACTCCAAAAACAGAACTCCACCATCTGCAACGCAACCATCATTGCCCAGATTAAGGTTTTTATTATCAAATGTAAATTTAGGTTATAACATTCCTTTCAATGTATATATAAGCAAATTCTAAACTGCACACTTACAATCATTGTTAGTAGTATATACTCCGTGTCAACATTTCTACAAGCAATCGCAGCCGGTAATCATCAAACAAATATAAAAAAAGAAACACGAAAAACAAACCTTTCTTTACGTTCACACTTTTCAGAATAAAAACGTTGGCAATCGGCGACGACAGACGAACCAGTAGCAGAGAAACGCCCAAATCCCGTTAATATTTGTATTAATCTCGCGTTTGATGATGGAGCATTACGAACGCCAGAATCGAAGAAATTCTAGACAAAGGATTTAGAGATTAAGATGGGAGAAGAAGAGAGCGCTGGGCATGTATTTTATGTAGCGTAAGAGGGTTTCTGCGCCAGTTTGGCGGAATCGACAAAGTAAAACCCAGATGGCGTCGCAATGAAAGCGTACGTTTCCCCGTTCCGCTTATCAAAAGAAAATTATACTTTTGTGTTGAACAGAGCTAATTGTTTTGCTCAAGCAGATAGAAATAAAATTTCTTTTTCCGGGATTATAGCGCAATTACAGAACCTTCTTTTATTTTAGTAGTTGAATGCGTTTTATGAATTTTGACAAATAACGATGCAAGAGTTGATTTTAAAAATATTTAAATCATCTAGTGCAGGGGTCGGCAAACTTTTTTAGGACAGGGCCAAATCGTAATGAAAATTAAGTTCAGCGGGCCAGGTTGTAAACTCCAACGAGTATATTTTTTATTAAGTGTTCCTCTGTGTTTTAATGAACCGAAAACAATGTGCCAAAAAGTTTCCGTCGTATCATACAGGGTGTTTAAAAATTACTGACTTGTCATAGAATCTTAAAGTTACAAAACTTTTTTTTTTCAAAAACACCCTGTATATTCTTATATTTTTCTGCAACATTCCCTATAGGCTTCAGTGGTTTTATTTTAAATTATTCCTATTATTTATTAAAATTAATTAAAAGTATTTTACCATTTTCCAAATGGTCAAATAACTTGGTGGATTATAAATAACATTACAATAAATTATTATTGCTAGTAAATATTATAATAATCATTGTTTTCTATATGTTAATACCTAGAAAAGTACTCAATATATAAACCAAACAGTAAATATTAAATATTAAAAGTTTATCTTCATCTGGTTCGCATTTTGCAAAATGAGGCAAAATGCGAACAAAAAGTTAAGTGTTTGTGTAATATAAGAATTTGCAGAGGATTAAAATAGCTACATAATGGAATCTTTGCAGACGATGTGGTAATAATAACAGACAGTGAAAAACAAAGAAAATTTGAACATATGGAAAGGAAACATGGAAGAAGAGGGCATGACAATAAACATAGAAAAAGCTAAAATCCTCGGAAACCAGAATGTTGAAACTAAAATTGAAATAAATGATAGTAAAATAGCGCAAATGAGAAATTTAAATATTTAAGAGTAACATTGGAAGAAACAGGAAAACAAGATGCTGGAATAAACGATTGATAAAACAATCAAGTACTACGCAATAAACCAAAAATTTATTAATAAAAAAGACAAAAAAGACAAACCTATAGTAGTGTTATGAAGAAAGCCAAGAAAAATAAGATTCCACTATTTTAGGGCATTTGGAAACACGTCTCAGTAGTTCAATACCTGCTACTTCTGAATATTTGGCCACCCTGAAAACATCTGACCAGAAAATTTTGAAGTAAAATAGGATCCATTTTTAGGAATTCTAATCCAATCTAGATCACAAGAAATGAATTGCGATATATTTTTTTTTAATACTTCAACGAATGTTAGTATCTTTTTATTTAAAATAATTTGAAGGGACGAAAGTTCAGTTGAGGGGGCATAAGAAACAGAAGCAATAATTACTATTAATGGACGGAACGATTGTAGAAATTGTTTCTCATTTAAAAAAATATTAATAATTTCTCTGAGCTCCAAAAATCTCAATAAAACTTTTCCACTATTGCACCATCGAACTGGCGATGGTTAACTCGCCGAGAGCCAATAAAGTTAACCACTGCCACAACTGGTTCAATAATGCAAAATGGATAGAGGTGTTTGATGAATTATGCAATGACTTATTGAAAGCTTTGCACAAAACAAAAATACTTGGGCAGTATCAACAATGACTGTTGACTCATCAAGAACTAACAAAAACCACTAGACATTTTTTGCCTTCTCCATTAAGAAGCGTATTGTGATATTCTCAATTTATCTGACAGTCGCTTGAGCTGAGAGGTCAACAGAAAAACAAACCCTCCTCTTTGGGCACACTTCTTCAGGTTTATCGCAAATCTATTTATAAATATTTCAAATTTAATTCTAAATAAGGTTAGAAATATTATTGCGAAGTACGCCGAAAGCGTTCATAGCAAATGAATTAACCGGACTTATTTACCGCGACATCAGTCGGTGAATAATAGATGTAGATACCTCCCGATACAATAATTTTCGTAAACCCTTATTGTGGGTGAGAAAAACTATCGGCAATAGCTGAATTAACCGCTTGGTACTTACAACTTGCGCGGGCCGGATTGAAATACGCAGCGGGCCGGATTTGGCCCGCGGGCCGTAGTTTGGCGACCCCTGATCTAGTGCATTAAAATAATAATTATTGTATACCGTAAAATAGCATAAATAATATATCAATACATAATTTCAAAGAAAAGTATCAACGATTTCTGTAACTTTACTCTGTCGAAAGCTAATGTTGCAAAATTTAGGTGTGTTCTTTTTTTTTCAGGGTAGATGAAACTTATGCAATTTGTTGCTGATCAAGCACCTTCGCAGAGCCAAACTTTTCTCCTAATCATCATTACGACTCTGGAAAGAACCGGTTACCGCAACTGACCTAAGTAAGATTCAAACTCGCAGCTTATCGCACTAGTCGAGACCTCATAAGGCATTGAGATGCGAACAGGCCGAAGAACTCTAGATGACAAATGTATATTTTCCCCCCCTTGGGGAGTGTAACCAATAGAAGACAGCTCCGCCAGAAAGACCTATTGTGCCTCCAAGTCAACTTTAGCCCTCTCAGTCAAGTTGCAACCTATCAAAAAAGGTCGCAATCTGGCTGAGAGTTAATTTACCGACTCTGGGTTCGTCCAACCTATTGACCTCAAAGTGTGTCTGCCTCTCCACGTCCACTGTCGGACAGTTGACAAGAAGGCGAGCAGGAGTTTCCTCCGCACTCCCACACTTTCTGCACAGAGGAGAGTTCGCTAGCCCCATGCGATACATGTGTTTATTTAGTGCGCAGTGCCCATTAAGATTGCTGTGAGTAATCTCAATCTGTCCCCGCTCATAAAGACTGCCTTACGGCTTCTTTCCACATTCGGTTGAAGCCCTTGAGATTTACAGTGTCTTGCGCCGGCGAGTCCATTCTAAGCCATGATGTTGCCATAAGCCGGCTGATGGTCAATGGCTCGCACGCTCGGCTGTCAGTCGCGGGGCCCTCGGTTCAAACCCGAAGGGACTGCTCTCAGAGTGAGGTTTTCGTGGTTTTCCTCACTCCTTGGCGAATGCTGAGAGATGAACATCTTAAGTCACTCCACGGGCGCAGGCATAATAATAACTCATGGCCGCCGATGCCCCCTGTAATTGGCGAAAGCTGTTGGGGGATGCTAAGGCATGAATTATTATTATTTCACAGTTTGACAAGTTTAATTATTCACTTGGTCTTCAACTTAGTGCATCGGTATGAAAACAAGATGCCTAAGTATTGTTCTGCTCACCCAAGGTTCGCCGGAGCATGCTGCATAAATCAAGCAGTACCGATCTCTGCATCTCTAAATATAATGTCTTCTCCAAGGTTAAAACGTTTAATGACTTATGCAACCGTCTTGGTATTTCCCCTCTTGTTCCTATAATAATAGGTACTACGGTCACTCTATCCATGGCCCACATGGTCTTGATTTCCTCTGCCAATGGTAAATATTTATTTATTTTTTCTCGATATGTTTTATCGGTGTTGGATACTAGGGGGACTGCAATATCAATAATATATGTCACTTTTTCTTCTTAAGGGTTAAAATTATATCCGGGATGTTATTCGGGATCGGTCGGTCAGTGATGATTTTTCTGTTCCAATATAACCGAGCGTTCAGATTCTCGCATACTTGGGGCGGATCATACATATAATAGGGTGTTTTGTCTTCTAGATCAAGATATTTTATATTCAATTTTTGATGAATGATTGCCGCAACCCTGTTGTGCCTGTCGAGGTATTGCTTAGGTGCCATCACAGAGCATCCCGCCATGAGGTGATCGAGTGTCTCTTCTTTATCATCACACATACGGCATTTGATGTTCTCCATGTTAATTCCAGGTTCCTTTTTTAGGATTCTTTTTTGTAGCCTTCGTCGCTATTACCTGATCTTGGATAGCAGCTATAAATCCCTCAGTTTCAAGAAATAAGTTGCCTGTCTGTAGCCATGCTTGTGAAGCCATTGTGTCGATGTCTGGCCTTTCAATTGCTGTAACATATTTGCCATGTAAAGACTTATTTTTCCATTTTGCTCGTAGCTCTTTGGGATTGTGAATTTTCGTAGAGGGGTCGTATATATTTGCCAATCGCAACGGTGTAATTTCCTTATCGCTTTGTACAATAGCTTGGTGTATTTTACTGGTGTTTGCTTTTTTTATAAAATAATCTCTTAAATTTTTTATTTGTACAAAGTGTTGGGAATAAGCACTAGGAATACCTCTCCCACCATGACGTCGCGCTAGATGAAATCTTTCAATGGCGCTATGCGGGTGATGCGCTCTGTTACGACTGGCATTTACTCTAGTTTTTATATCTATATTGTTAAGGTCTGTTTCTGTCCAGTTCAAAATCCCAAAGCTGTACGTCAATACTGACGTTGCAAATGTGTTAATGGCCTTGGTCATATTTCTAGCTGATAATTTAGTGCGTAAAAGGCATCTTAAGCGTTGAAAGTACTTATCAGTTATTTCCTCTTTGGCACTTTTATTATTAATTCCTCTGGCTTGTAGATATCCTAAGTATCTGTATGATTCTTCCTGCTCCATTCCAGTCACGATACCTTGATCCGCTGCTACCTCATATCCATCATGTTCCATCCAAACACCCCTCCTCGTGCAACTTATCTTACATTTGTCTAAACCAAAATTCATCTGTATATCTCTACTGAAACATCCTACACAATCCAGGAGATCATGAAGATCATTCTTTTGTTGGGCATAAAGTTTCAAGTCATCCATATACCATAGATGGCTAATGGGTTTCCTATATTATATCCCTTGCATTGTTTCTTCAATAAGGAAGTGAGTGGTCGCAAAGCTATACAGAACCAAGGGGACTAAGGTATCTCCCTGAAAAAATGCCTCTTCGAATATTAATTTTGCCTCTGCATGTACGTTTATTGATGACCTATCATCGTTAGATTAGTACACCACTTTGTCATCGCATGTCGAAGAAAACTTGAAATATGTTCATCAACTTTGTAAATTTCCAATACCTTAGATAACCAGGAATGTGGAATACTATCAAAGGCTTTTTGGTAGTCTATGTACGCCATATAAAGTTGTTCTTTCTTCCTCTTCGCCGTATTCATTATTACGTTATCTATAATTAATTGCTCCTTACAACCAGGTGATCCTTTTCTACAGCCTTTCTGTTCTTCATCCAGCAATTCATTATTTTCCATGTGACGATATATTTTCTCAGATAATACTGCTGTGAAGTACTTATATATTGTTGGGAGACATGTAATTGGTCTATATTTGGAGGGGTTTGCTGTGTAGCTTCCTGTTTTTGGTATTAAATACGTCACTCCTTCTGTCATGAAAGATGGTAATGTATGAGGATGCTGGACTATTTCAGTATAACACCGGGCAAGGTGCGGGTATATTGATGTGAATTTTTTGAACCAGAAATTCTGTATTCTATCTAGTCCCGGTGCCTTCCAACATAGACTTTTCCTTAGAACCTTCTCAACTTCTTCTGCAGTGATTTCCCATTCCATCATAGTTTTTATATTATTAACATTCGTCTTCTCGTCTGACAACCATTGTCCCTCCTTGTGCTCTACTCGATTTTCCCATATTGTTGACCAATAATCTTTGATAGCTGCTTCTGAAGGTGGTGTCCCAATTTCTACCGATGTCGGGGTCGAATGCAAGTTTTGATAGAACACTCTTTGATTAACTATAAACTGATAGTTTTGTTTTTTTCGTAAATTGCTGATTTTATAACGCTTAAGTCTCTTTGATAGCGCTGCTAGTTTCTGCTTAAGTAAATCTAGTACTTCCACAACACTTAGGTTTTCTGGAGATCTGTGTCGCTCTATTATTACTGTGGCCATTCTTTTAACACGAATAGAGGCATCTCTTCTTTGACTCTGCGTTAATTCCGATATTCCGTCTTAGTTCTTCAATTTTGTTAGTTATACGTCTTTCCCAGGCAGGTATTTTGTTGTTCTTATTTTGATGCACTGGTTCGTCCATCTCCTTTATAGATTGACCACTGAAAATAAGCACTGTGGAATTGCGAGCATGTCTAATAAAGTTAGCATTCGCCATTATGTTATGCAGCCGACAATGTATCTCGATATATCTATAGCTACATTAATATTTATGTATGTTTATGTCAATTTGAATGTGTGTACTTGTATATAGGTATCTTGGTCTATTGATTTTTAATTTTTTAAGTTTTAGTTTTTAGAAGCATGTTTTTTTTTTTACTTATCTGCTCACGAAGGTATTTATGTATTGGAAATAAAAGCCATATTTATTCTAAGAATATCTATATGGTATTTTTTTTTAGATATACTGTAATCCTTAAACGGAAATGTAGATTTAGTGGAGAAAGAAAGGCAATATATACTTTCTTTCGTATTACAAAAAAAAAATCGTTTTTTCTAATTTGGTAAATTATTTTGCAATGCATGTTTTAGCTCATTCTTTGGCTATATTTCCAGTGCTTCTGACATAGAAATCACAGAAAATGGTGCAAATGTATCATTACAAGATCTTTTAAACCACACTACTGAACGACTTTTACTTAGCAAATTAGATGATATCGATAAAATTGCTGAAAATAAATTTACACTGATTAGTAAATGGGGTTGTGATGGCGCTTCAGGGCAGAGTGAATACAAACAAAGTTTTAGCAGCGATATTGGCATAACAGATGCGAATTTATTCATGATATCTACTGTCCCACTAGAAATGAAATTAACAGCAGACACAATACATGTATTACGGAAAAAATCCCGACCAGCATCTACACGATATTGCCGACCTATAAAATTTGAATATGCGAAAGAAACAGAAATAATGCTTCTAGAATGTCCCATTGGAATGACTTATGAATTACATTTTACAATGCTTGATGGAAAGGAAAAAGCCATAACAAATACATCATCAGCATCAAGATGCTACATATGCAAAGCTACCCCAAAAGAAATGAATAACCTGACCCGTATTTATTAAAAACCTGTATCAGAAGAATGTTTTAAATTAGGTCTTTCAATACTACATGCGCGTATAAAGTTTATGCATATTACATATATCATATAGAATATCGATACAAAAATGGTCTGCTGTAACACTAGAACAAAAAACAATGACAGATAATACAAAGAAAAAAATCCAAGACGAGTTTAAGAAGAAAATGTAGATTTTGTGCACCGAGGTTCAGGAACCAGGAATGATGGCAATACCGCTAGAAGGTTTTTTCAAAATCCTCAAATGACTGCAGATATAACAGGGGTTGATGTAGAACTAATTGAAAGATTTAGCGTAATTTTGCAAGTAATAACAAGTAGTGCAGTAATTGATTCCGATAAATTTGAAAAGTACGGGTGTGACATGCAGAATTATATATAGTTAGGAATAATTAGTACTATATGCCTGTAACCGTGCATAAAGTTTTAATTCATGGCAAAGATATAATAGACACAGCTGCTTTACCTGTACTATTATTGTCAGAGGAAGCACAAGAAGCCCAAAATAAAAAATATAAAAGCATAGAGCCCACCATTCACGAAAATTCTCTCGTAAAGCAACAAATGAGGACATTATGCATACGCTGCTTCTAACATCCGATCCGCTTACTTCAAATGTGACACGTTATTAGACGCCTCCTAAAAAAAATTTGGAATTTCACGTT
This sequence comes from Protaetia brevitarsis, assembly GCA_004143645.1. Lineage (NCBI taxonomy): Eukaryota > Metazoa > Arthropoda > Insecta > Coleoptera > Scarabaeidae > Protaetia > Protaetia brevitarsis. The sequence continues at coordinate 1,648,753 of RXPK01000094.1, read as the reverse complement.
GACGCTAAAGATCAAATTCGAAATGATTTATAGATTATACCCTCAAATTACTCTCTATGGATATACTTATGAATATCCAGTTGGTCTGGTATTGTGCTATTATTTTTTAAATGTTTGAATATGTTTGCTTTTCAGTGTTTTTTAAACTGATTAAAGTGCTTTTGCCATTTTTCTTGTTTTTTATATAGAAAATCATTAATTTAATTACTGCACTGATGTAGGTATGTGAATCCTATCAGATTTGTTTTAATTTTTAAAAATCTTTGTTTAATTACAATAACATTTATGTGTTCTCAGGTACCTAAAAAAATTGAATTGATACATTCTAAATATGCTATATACACATATACTTACATACACACACGAACAATATACACATACATGTATGTACATATGCTTTGTTTTCTTTTATAATACGGCTATTTGTTTAAGAATGATCACCGAATGTAGTACTCTTGGGACGCAATAGCAGTTCCTCTTATTTTGGCCTACATACTTTCTGACTTATTATATTCTCTTATTCAGTATCACTTGACGGGAAATTTCTCTACTATTAGTAGTTAGTTCAGTTGTTGTATTATTAAAAAATATCTAACCATTTCTGTTTGTTTATAATAATGTTAAAACATTTTTAGCATGGCACGCGTTATAATAATTCTTCTGAATATTTTCTGATTTTCTGAACATTTTCCCATTTTGTATTATTATCATTGCTATTATTATTGTTAATATTATTATACATATGTATATTTAACTAAAATAGTTGAAAAAAACATTAATGAATAGAAACTGCAATACCTAACATTATTTGAATAATTTATGTATTTCCACCAATAAGTACGTCGTGATTTTATGCTTATCCTTTTTCTTTTATGCAATTCTAACCCCTATATTTAATCTCATAATCCTGAAAAAATTATTAAAAAATTCCAATTCTATCAAAAGTTACAGATTTATTTCCGCAAAAGCGGGTTTCTGGACCACTATGCGTCGGCCAGCAGGCAGCCCGCTACCACAGCCGTCCTAATCGTTCAGAGGTTCTGCGACACGGGAACCTTCTGCTTTTTTATCATTTTGCCGATCCACCTGCTAATCTTGGCTCGACTCCACTTTTTTGCAGCGCCCTTTCCATCGATAACAAAAGTATATTGGAAGATCTATACTGACATCGGGGATCCTTCCTCATTAAAGACTTTAGCATATGTATTAACGCTTATTGTGATTTCCCCATAAACTCAACAATATGAAAAGCGCCAGAATGTCCAGGTTTTTAATTTCAAGAAGGTAGAATAGATGTTTAATGATAGTTTATAAATAAAATACAATAAACTATGAAATATCCACGATATAAAACGTCGAAATACAGTATACATATACGTTATGATATATAAGGCCCCTTTCACACGATACGACTTTTATCCGATCCGATTTTATTGCTTTTTCCGTGTAGTCTGGTGAAACATTATTTTAAATGCATAATTACAAACAATACGACACGACAAAGTTCGTAAACGATTGTCGTATATCAGCCGGATGGTTCGACTGGGGTTTCACGGCATCGTGTCGTGTACAAAAAGACAGACTACCCAGTTGACTACTATGCTAAATGCAATACTGCAGACAAGTCGGTTCCTGTCGTACAACCGGATAGGTGCACGTATTTGAAAGTTTTCGTTTAGTAAGAATAGAAATTATCCAATAATGGGCGATTATGAAATCGACGTAGAAATTTTAATTACATTAATAGAAGATCGGCCTGTGTTATGGGATAAAACTTTAGAAGAATATAAAAACAAAAATCTTACATCAAAAGTATGGTCTGAAATCTGTTCTATTCTTGTATTACATTATGATACTGCAGATAATAATGAAAAGGCTAAAATATGTAGAGTATACAATCTTTTATCAGTTATGTTATAAAGATTAAATTTACATATAGTTGTACAAAGTGCGTACAGAAAATAATTAAAGAACTTAGTATCATTTTGCCTTAGCTCCCTATATAACGTTTCAAACACACCATGCTTTTCTCTCTGCTGAAGCAGGGGATGTCCCCAGTATTTTCTTTTACTTTTATATTTCAAACGCTCATGCCGTAAATACAGCAGATATAGTATTCGTTGTCTGCGATCCATGATGCACGCGCAGATACTGAAAACTATCCTGGTTTTCTACCGTGTCGTGTAGATTATGGCATGTGTGAAAGTAATAGATTCGTAAACGGAAAAAAATAATCAAACCGGATCGGATAAAATCCGTATCGTGTGAAAGAGGCCTAACAGATAAGTATTTAAAATTCTGTCATAATAACTGCATAACATTTTTATAGTAAGTTCTTATACGAACAAATATAAACATGTTGCTTTGGCAATATCATAAAGTACCTTTTTTTGACGATTTCAACGTTAAAACTCCTTTTGCAAGCGTAGTCTCCATTAAGGATTATATACTTTGTATTAAAAAAAAAATAAGAAGGTACAAAGTTATGTTTGGAATTAATTATGGATTATTTTAATTTATTGACGTATTTAAAGGAAGGCGATTGCAACGTTACAAGCAATACGTACAAAGCTACTAAGGTGACAAGTGTTTGGGATTGAACCATGGGTAGTGCATAATAGTTTGAAGAGTAGATTTTAATTCAATTATTTATTATTTGGAATATGGCTTTGTATAAAATTAAAACATTATTTACAAATGTAACGTTTCGGCTATCTAGATATGTTTTTTTCCAAACAGTTAAAACCATGTAATATTTTAAATATATCACATAACGTTTAATACTTTTATATAAAAGTAATTAATATAATATATAACGAGCTAGTTTTTTATATCCGCACGATACAACTAATTATTAAGCTAACAAGATATTTGCATGTCAAAAAATATTTTCAAGAAAACATGAATAGCAGTTTAAAATTGTATGTTCGAACAATGAGAAACAAGTTATAGGTGTACAAAATAAAGTCAAACCTATACTAAAGGTGCGACTTTCCACTAGAAGATTTCAGACGGCTGAAATGGAGTACCTTGTTCTTGACACATTCTATAGTTCTAATAATCATAAGAAGAAGATACAAAATAAGAATAATTTGGAGAAATCTAACTATAGAACCATTGACAAAGACAATAGAGAAACAGCAAATGAAATAGTTTGCTCATTCAATGAAAATAAAATAAACGAAGAAAGCTAGGTGAGAGCCATGAAGAAGAAAAAAGAGCATGAGAGAGACCTAAGAAAGCGTGCAATACTATCACAAATCAAACTTTAGGAGAGGGGATAGCGCTGGGGTATAATAGTTGTAATAGTTTAATAACGCACATTTTCTGCTGAGCACTCTCCGATAACAAACTACATGCGGTGCATCTCTGCTAAGACTAATAAAGATAGTTGGAGTATCTTTTTCTTTCTAGTTGGTTCCTGCCGTAGAACTAGTGCATACGCAACGTTACAATTATTACATTACCAGTATTAACTTTGATATCTTACGAAGCGAGTACTTCACTCAATTTACATCAATACTTGACATTTTGGTGGAGGCGCGGGATAATTTGGGGTTCAGGGCATGTTTATTATTCTTCCCCAGTGACCAACTATACTTATTTCATATTTTATAAATATTTAAAAAATATTAAATCTTTCTTGAATATTAGTTATATTAATATAATATGCATAAAATATATTATAGAAAAGATATTAGGAAAACATTTAAAAAATATATATATTATGTAGCATTAATAATATTTTATTGCAAATGTTTTCTCAATATATTTTTCATAACTCTGCAAGAAAATTTTGTTTTGTATTTCTGTAAATATTTATTTCATATAAAAAAAAAGATTAATTTTTGCTTTTGTACATTTGGTGCGTAGGACGAATATATAAAATGGGTAAAATATGCATACATATTAAGTAGGTATGTACCTATTTAGTGTGAGTAGTTTGTAGTTTAAAGATTAAATTAGATAATATATATCTAATATGATTTAATTAGTCTCAAAGTTGAGCGCTGTAACTTTTCTATTAATATATCTGCGTTTTGTATTATATTATTTGTAATATTTGTAAGTTGCGAACGTCAACACAACACCTCTATTCATTACCGTGCCGGTGTTATATGATTTAGTATTGTTTATGCGTCTATGGATTAGGTACATAGAATGCAAGGTTCGTATATACTAGGTGGCCTCGTAACTTGCAGGGGATACGCGATGACGTTGTGGTGAGGCGCCTCGCAATCATTTTCGAGTCAAAGAAATGTTCCACTGGCGCACTATAGATGACACCACCAGCATTTTCTATTGTTGTACGTTTGTAGTGGTAAATATTTCCATAAGAGAATACTGCGGTGCCATCTATAATACGCTAGTGGAACATTTCTTTGACTATATAATATGGTATTGGGGTATTCTGTAATAATGAAATGAACTTGAAAGTATATTTCAAGACACGTTCTGCTTGACATAACATTAATTGAAAAAAGTCCTAAATTAAGATTTTTGTAAAAAAATAAATATTTAGTTTGGGAGTACAAATCGCCATTTGGTTTTACATATATGCACCACTTTACTTATTAAACACAGCATACGTGATGATGTATTCGCGCTCCTTCTCTTGATTGGCTGAAAAGTTATGAGGCCACCTAGTATATACGAACCTTACATAGAATGCATACGCGCACGTGCGTATCACCAACGTTTTCATTCGTTTGTCCGTTACATATTATAGTTTATAATAGTATACGATTAGGGCAGATTAGGGTTAACTGTGTAATTAATTGTTGCGGTGTGTTTTAGTTTTTGTGGTGACTACGAGGTAAGCAAAACTTTGAACATGTCATGGCATTTATAAATACTTGGAATGCTCAATATCGTATGTACAGAAATCTTTAATAATATAATTGTAGGAATTTTATGCATCATATATGTACTGCATCTACCAGATAAATTGCTAGTTGATTTGCTTAAGAGATTCATTTCGGTAGATAAACGTCATAACCTCAAATAGAGGTTAGAATACGTTGTGTTGTTTTATTGTTTGTACGTAGAATGTTTTCAATTTTTATGAAATAAAATAAAAATAAGTATCGTAAGTATTTAGAATGTAGCTACCACTCCAATTATTGTAAATGCTCCAAATGTATTAGTAGGTGTTGATAATGTTGTACGATGTTTTATTCATGGTATGATCTAATACAATTGGCATTGTTTTAGAGGCCACAAGGAAACGCCATGAGAGCGCCACTACCGAAGATATGAAAAAAGCCATAGGGTTGTACCTGGCACCATCCAAGGTTAGACTTAAAAAGAGCACTTTTCATTTTTATTGGCTTATTCAAATAAAATGATAATAAATACATTTGTTTTTTATTTAGAACACTTCAATTAAAAAATAGTGATTAATTTGATAAACCTTCCGTATGTCTTAAAAGATGCCAGAATTATTGATTATTAACTTGCATGGTGAGTGTGAAAAAACAAGTTCTTGCCTTTTAGACAACCCTATGTATGTTTCAACTTTTCGTTATTGACGTTATACATTCTAAATAACCAAGAACAATTTTAGTACATTTTGACAAATTAAATAGATTGCAAAAAAAATCTCAATTTTCATATAAATATTTTACAAATATTTTAGAAAAAATATTGCGCTTACATTAATTTTAAAATATGGAATAAATATTTTAATTGAATATTTTATCTATATTTAGAAAAAAAATATGAAAGATATATTCAAAAACCTCTCACGAAAAATATTTATAAAATATATTTTTAAAAATATCTATGTAATATTACTGGCTGTTATGGTTATTTAAATGAAATTTTTTGACTATTACCGCACGCACGGATTCTAGGGATAGGGCTCAATAAAAAAAAAAACAATAATATACATAATATTGTCTTTATTAATGTTAACAAAAACTCCCAGAAGGATACCTCATAGAGTCTCGTATCAGAGAGTTTCCTTAACAGAAGAAGTAACGCTTAATCGTGTGTTCACCCCCGCGTGCCACACTCTCCTGACAATACCACGATAAAAGATATAGCGGAAGAAAGACGCATTGGGTCGAGCAAAGCAATAAAGTTGGCAAAGGACAGAAAGCAAAAATTAACTCCTTATACACCTAGCGGTGAAGAATATTTTGATTATTCATTTGTCAGATTCGCTACTAGAATAACAATAATAAATTACTTTGTTTACGTGGCTACTCTTTATAATCACATGGGTTTCAAAATAAAATATAAACGCGTTACTACCAAATTAAAAACTAAAACTAAATAAAATTCATTGCGATCGGAAATCCCCAGGATTTAAAGGTATCAAACACACCAACTAATGATGCACGAATAGTAGGTAATAAAAACGATAATCGCAAACACATACAGATCATCTACAGATTTATATTTAATGGTAGGAATTTTCAAACAATAACCTTAAAATAATATGTTTTAAATTCATATTACCACATTTTATTATTAACAATACAGCAAATACATATAAAGCTTTATTGCCCTCATAAATTCCTGAACTGTTGGGAAGTGTCCTATATTTCACATACGCTGCAAACAGCGAATGGCACGGGTTCATAAAATTATGTACCATGGCAACCTGTCACATTACACTTCTATGTATATTTTTAGCTCGCCTTCGCACGTACCAACTAAATATTTTGCTGAAATTGCCTCATTAGATAATGCAAGATGATAAGATGTACTCTAATTCATGTCATTGTAAAGTAAGAAGCTAGCGAATATACTCAACATTTTCCTCCTTAATAAAATCGTGTCTAGACGTTAAAAAAAAAGTATGAAAGGTACAAAACTCACAGTTTGCAGTTGCTCTAATTTGAATATATTGCGTCATCGTGGAATACATTCACATGTGTTATAAAGAGTTACTGAGAGAAAAATGATTCGTATAACCGTTTTTTTAGCTAACTGAATGCTATTCTCTTTTTTATGCCTCTTTCTTTCGGGTTGGTTTACGTTTTAAAAATGTTCATAATAGTACACTCAAGGATTTGAGCTAACAAAAAATACATGAAAAATAATGACGATAACTTAGCCAGATGCCAATGTTATACCTATGTAAATTAATAGTTAGTCATTATATTGCAAATCATTTTAACACACTAAAATAATGTTATCTTCACAATAAAGATTATTTCTTATTGTAACGCAAAAGTTATCTCTTTCTGTCTGCCCTAATAGCGAAAAAGCTGATTCCTAAAAACTTTGAGCGTAAACATTAACCTCAAAATCGACGAAAATATTTTCCTTGCAGAGTAATTAGGATCTCATTTAAACAGTTATGAAAAACAAATTGCTTTGTAATCGTGAAATCTGATCTATCACAAGATAAAATCAATTAATAATAATCTTGGTTGAAAACTTTGCAATGAAAGTAAATCATGCTTTCAATACTAGAATCAATATACGTTCTTTTGGAGTAACTTTCGAGAAAAAAATAAACTTTGTCTGTGGTTAGCAGCTGTCTGTTATATTGAACTCAAACCCTTACCAGATTTTCTCACTTGAAAAAAGCTGAGTGAAAGAATTTTTGATGATTGTAGATTTCCGATAGCATAGGCCATCAGGCGAAGCACATGGAAACACCATACTAGCAAGAACCATGAAAGGGAAATTACACTAGGAACAACGGACTCGAGTTTCTGCCTACCAGGCTCCTTGGAGTGTATAAACCCACTTTTATCACTATTACATCTCAAGCTTTATTACAATCATACACTAGGTGAAAAGAGTTCAGCCTGCACGCCCCCTAAGAGCCACACGCTAAACTCTCACCCGCAAGCGACTGTAGCATAAAGCTGGCAATGCAGTCATTGATCTACCGCTAGATGGCTAGTATAAACGATCACTAGATTATGTATGATCGTGGTTCCAAGAATGGCTTACCATGACGTAATGAAAACTGTGGCTCTTAGGGGGTGCACAGGCTGAACTTCCTTTTTACCTAGTGAATGATTGTACATAAAGCTTGAGATGTGATAGCGATGAAAGTGGGTTTACATACTCGGAAAAGCGCTGATGACGCCTGGTAGGCAGACAGAATCCGTTCCGAGTGTTATTCCTTTTAACTATAATAAATAACAATGGTAAAGATTGTATGTTGGAGATCTCTACTGTACTAAACAACACAAAGAAACGGCTAACTTTGAATCGACCAGCATTATTAAGCATTTCGGCTGGTAAAGAAGATCAGACGCGATTAGATGAATGGTGATAAAGCGCTTCCAGAAGCTGTTCTAAAAGATAACATCAATGCTTTATAAATAACTTTAAATGAATGGAATGGACAACAGAGTTGCCGTAAAGTTAGGAAAAGAAGTATTACAAAAAGCAATACAAAAAATAATTCTGATTTTTTTTATTTCGGTTGGAAAATAAGTAATAAATTGCAATTTAAAAAAACAAATGACGATATCACAGCTAAAAAAACAGGAAATGGAAGGATTATATTTTTTTAGTTAACTAGCGCCTTTCATAAAAAAAATAAAATCGACATGTTTCGATGTTTTTCTTCTTTTAATTGCAACGCTACCACCGACGGTTGCAAAGGTAAAAAATAAAACCGAAAGAAAATCAGCCCTTTCGCAAAAATTTACAACACAAAAAAAGAAAGTCAGCTATGCGCACTAGTAAGCCAAAATTTCATAAGAAGGCCCCGCAACTAGGGAGAGTGGGGTGGGTTAAGTTCTTACCAAATTTTAAAAACAATGAAAAGGGCGCCACAACCGTTTGTTCCACTTCTTATGCGAGTCATAAACCCAAAACGGTGAAAGTTAAGTTTAGTGGCATAGGTTTCGAAACAAAAAAAAAGAAAGAAAAAGTACGTTAAATATAATTGTATGTATATATATTGAAACAAAAAAAAGTTGATAAATTAATTCTTTAAAATATGTAGTAAGTGTACGAATTAAAATATAAAGTAACAAATAATGCACATTGCTCCAAAGGAGAGATCAGATCGAACTGTTTGGCCAAACCCTCGTTACAAAATAAATTATCCACAAGTATTAAATTAACTGTTAATGACTCAAAAGTTTACAGTTGTATTTATATATACAAACAAAAAAAAAGAGAAAATTAGTAAGTGACGTAATCAATAACAACTTTTCCAAGTTGCGTTAACAAATTTAAATTTAATTAAGTAAATTAACTTTTAAAGCGCAAACAAGTGAAGTATGTAATATTTAAAGATTAAAAAAAAGGTAATGCCTATTGAGAGCTTGACTCTTAATTAATACTAATAACATTAAAACGATGAGATCTAATAATTGGTCCAACTTATCTGTAGATGGATCCGTCGAATATCTGATATGGGGTTTTCGAAGATTAAAACAGCGGTGGCTGAGGATCACATTTTTATACTTCTAAGAACATATGGGCCATCACGCTCTATGCTTAGCGAAAAAGGGAAATCCCGTGCTTAGTTGCCTGAGAATAATTCATTGAAATAAGTATTTTTACAAAAAGCTGAATAAAATTTAGTGATATTTAAAAGTTACAATACCTTTAGTTAGTATAAGGTAAACCATGCGGCGCAGGCATGTTAACGCCTTAGATCCAGATTTAAATTCTGTAATAACTACGTTATTTTCTTCGGTGTGAGAATAAGATCCTAACTTAATAGGGCAGATTAAATTTTCCCAAAAAATCTATCCTCAATTTAATCCAAAATTGCCAAATTATTTCTCAACACCAAGCGCAACAAGTCAGCGAGTTAAATATTGAAGATACCAACAGAATAAATTCATAAATAAACGCGAATTAAAAAGATACTACTAAATCAAATAAAGAAAATATTACCTATTACGTTGATTCAGATTAAGAAAATTTAATTTTAAATTATTATTAATTAATTAAATTAAAATATATAATTTATAATATATAATTTAAAATTATAATGGCAAAATTTACAAGCATCTGATAAATATGCATCAATAGTTGCTCAGTCGACTCACAAGATGGCAATTGACGTATTATAAATGAAATAAAAATTACATTGAAAAAAAACTACATCTAGGGAAAAGTTGTATACCGTGTAGTAAAAAGAAAGAATAAGTGTTAAATTAATTTTGAACCGTTACATAATAACTATGAATATTGTGCGTTATTTTACCGACACACCGTATCATTATCACTTAGTATTAGATCTGTTTGGTATCAAATATATTTATATGCCTGTTTTATGCAGTCATAAACTAGAAGTAACTTAAGAAGTAATTGATAGATTGTTTGCCCCATCGTAATTAATACCTATAACGAAACTGCGAACAAAATGAATCAATAAAGGAACTCCTCTTATACTTCTGCAACACTACTATAAAAATCTGTTCGAAACAATTAATATCGATCACGACTCTACCACTGAACGAAGGACATAGATTATTGCAATAACAGTTTAGCGAAACAAAGTGTAAAAATCACAAGTTATTAAATAATTTATCTTTTTTTGCGGACTATTTAAATTCAGTTGCACACAATAACAGGGTTCGATAAGAGCAACTAATCTCTTAAGTCGGTACGATTTAATCTCATTTAAACAGTAGAATTTAATTTTAATCAGAAATTCGATTCCTTAATGCAGGCTGGATTTTCCAGGTGTTTTCCCACGACTCAGCTCACGACACATGCGAAAGCTCGGGTTGGCCGATGCGATAGTGCATCCGAAATCGATGCTCGCCGTTGAAGCAATTACGTGGAATCAAATAATTAGAAATAAAATTACTTGTTGAAATTATATATTATTTATTATTTATCAACTTTTAAGTATTGATTATCGAAATTTGGACACCAATGTTTTGCAATATATAAGTAGGAAGACATGCTCTTTGATTTAACGTTTAGATTCAAAGTTAACTATAAATTCACGTTGTAATACACAGGCGGTCCCTGTGAAGTCCGGATTGTAGGTTTATTTTAATTTTATAAAGAAATATTTTTACAAAAAAAAATGTATGGCAGTCAGTTTTATAATTGCTTGTATGTATGTATGTAGATAGAAGGGTGATGTTACATTGCGACCTAAAAGATCTATTGTGTCCCCTATTCTTGCCGCTTTACAGCTGGCCTTCCAATTCTATTCCTTTTAGAAAGTGTAGGATGTCAGAGGGCCAGTCTAGGTAAGCCTCCCTCTTCGATTTCACATGCTTCCAGGTGCAACGCCCTCGAGTTACACAGTGCTACACAGTTTGAGAGGAGGTGGATGGGTGTTTCATCCTGTTCCCCACAAAATCTACATTCAGATTCCTTCGCTAATCCAAGCTTACTCAGGTGTCTTTTCAGTCTACAATGGCCTGAAAGTATTCCTGTTAATATGCAAACATTGTTCTTACTCAGGTTGATGCATTCTGTAAACCTCTTCTGGTTATAGGTTCGCAGAAGAATTTTACTTTACCTCATTCCCTGGAGGCTTTCACAGTAACTGGATTTTCTCTGCTCCATTTCTGTTTTTAGTTTCTTCAGTATTGTACTGCTACTTAACCCGCAAAAGGGTTCAGGCCCTACAAAACGCATTCCAGTCCTTTTTTTTTACAAGGTTACCCGTTATTTCGTTTCCTTCCACTCCTGTGTGACCCGAAACCCACAGATTTCGATTTATTTCTTTTCCCTAGCTCATTTAATTTCCCTAGGCATTCCCAGACCATCTTGGAACTGATTTCATATGAACTCAGCGCCTTGATGGCTGCTTGGCTATCAGACATGATGATAATCTCCTGCTTCCGATAATTTCTATCTATATTGAACTGGACACATCTTTCAATAGCGTGTAGCCGCCTGAAATATACTTGGATATTTTCCCAAGCTTTCGAAATATGTAGTTCTAGGCCCATATATTCCTATTCCAGTTCCCTCTGCCGTTTTGGAGCCATCAGTATACCATTTGATGGCATTTCTATTCAAGTTCAAGATGGTGTTATGATCCCACTCGCTCCTGTTACTCAGCTTTATGATAAATTCCTTCAAAAAGCTGAATTTTTTAGATATCATCCCGGGGCATATCCCAGGTTTGATCATCGTCAGGAGATTGAGGCCTATGCCTGATCATTCCTTCCTTGACCATTCTAAGTGTGGTTCTTTTTGCCGCGCCCTCTACTACAATATGGGGGGGGGGTAAGATCCAATACTACTTCGATAGCTGCTATTGGGCAGGTTCTCATAGCCCCCGTTATGCATACACATGCTAAACTTTGCACCTTCGAGAGGTTAATTCTCGCGGTGGCCAGATTAGTTCTTTTGCTCCATGCTACTGATGCATAAGTGATGATCGGTCTCACTATCATATACATCCAAAGCAGTATTTTTGGGTTGCATCCCCAATTTTTCCCTGCAAAGTTTGTGCACACCATCGAGCTCTTTTGGCCTTGTTGGTTACTTCAAGTTCATGTTTGTTCCATAGAAGTTTATTGTCTAGGGTAAGGCGTAGGTATTTAACTTCCGTTCTCCAATCTATATTTTGCCCATCCAGTTTTATGGTTTTAAGATTGGATTTCTTTTCCTGGTAAATGCTGCTAGGGTTGTCTTAGTGGGGTTGACATTGATTTATAATTGCTTAAATATATATTTTTAGTATACCAACTGTTTTAATAAGAGATGAACGTATACTTACAAGGGGTGTCGTGTCTTAAGGGTATGGCAAACGGATGATGAGGCAACCATCTTGGCAACTAGTTAAGGGTATATTGGCTCTCAACACAATACAGCTTGGAACGGTGGCGAGTTTGCTGACAGGACACGACTGTCTAAGGGAATACCTACATAAAACAAGCGTCTCTAAAGATGAACTCAAATATAAACTATGCAACAAGGAGGAGGAATCGGCCCACCACGTTGCTGCTGAATAGCATATCATTGCTGGCACCAATCAACCCAGTTACTGATCTACCGGAAAAGCTGATCACACAAGCTACCTAAACCTAATTTATCGAAAATAATAAAACCGGCGGCAATGCTAAGTACGCTTTTTACAACCAAAGGAGCTGGCGTTATTATTAATGAAGATAGTGACGAGAACTAATATTTTTTATATTTTTGCTATTATGGAATTGAATACTGTTTATTTTTGTTAATTTAACCATCGAAAAGTTGAAACTTTGTAAAATTTGTTGTTATCTACAAAGGAACTTTGCAAAAAAAAATAGCCATATCTAAAGTTCCGATGTTATTTGTAAAAAACTGTTACTTAGGGTATTTTTAATTTATAGTGGCTTTATAGATACATATTGTGGTTTCAGATCGAGAATTAAGCAAATATCTTCATATTAATAATGAGATTTTCATCTTAAATTCTCATTCAATCATTTTTCCACTTATTAAGTATATATACGACTTTTTTTGTATAATACATTAAGTTGACCAGTAACACTAAAGATCCTTGGTAAGGTGAAACATGTGCACGCTAATATCAACCGAATGTTACACACGTTTTTAATGTGACCTAATTATTAATTAGCGTTATTTAATTAACGCAAGTATAGTGACTTAAAGTCGTCCTACAATTATTGTTATTCTTTATAGATACATATTGTAGCTTTAGATCGACAATTTAGCACATATCTGCACATTAATGATAAGATTTCTATCTTAAATTCTCATTCAATTATTTTCAACTTACTAAGTATATGTACGACTTTTTTCGTATAATACATTAGGTCGACCAGTAGCTGAAGATCCGTGGTGAGGGAAAACATATGTATGTTAATATCAACGAAGTGTTACACAGGTTTTTAATGTGACCTAATTACTAATTAACATTAGTTCATTAACGCTTGTATAGTGGCTTAAAGTCATCCTACAATTATTGTTATCCATTATAGATACATATTGTAGTTTCAGAACGACAATTTAGCAAATATCTTCACATTAATAATGAGATTTCCATCTTAAATTCTCAATAAATTATTCTTCCATTTTTAACTTACTCTTTAATAAATAATTGTTCACTCTTAATTATAATTGTAGTTATATTTATTTTGGGTATTAAGGCCCTAAGTAAAAATCTTCTCAACTCATTTAATATTGTTTTTTTTTTTCACTTGCAACTTTTCGTTGTTCTTTAACAACATCTTCAAAAGCGTATGTTATTATCTATAATAAAGGAAACCAATTTTTAAATTGTAATACCTTGCATGTATGTATATACTGCAAGGGTGATATTACACTGCGACCTAAGGGATCAATGGTGTCCCCTGCTCTTGCTGTTTTACAGCTGGCCTTCCAATCCTATTCCTTTCAGAAAGTGTAGGATATCAGAAGGCCCTAGGTTAGACAAGTCTCCCTCTTCGATTTCACGTGCTCCCAGATGCAACGCCTTTGAGTTGCACGGTGCTACGCAATTTGAGAGGGGAAGGATGCCATCCTGTTCCCCAATCTGCTCCAGTCGTTTTGCTCCTCCCTTTGTTCCTTCCTTGTGAGGTATTCTCACTTTGGAAGTGGAAGGCTTCTTATGGAGGTTCTGCTCCAATTCCTGTTTATTAGCGGTGTCGTCAGGCTAATAAACGTCCCTCTTCCATGGTTGATCCCAACTCCCAAGGTCGACTTCCACAGAGCCCCGCATGCAGAGGTAAAGCTAAATACAATGGGGTGCGACAGGTACCCCGAGGTTGGACTAGTAGACTGGTCTTTTATACAGCCACATATCCCATCAGCCTAGTCCGCAGTCCCGCCGTACATGGAGTTAAGGCAAGACCCCCCCATCCCTTTCAGGGCCTGGTTTAACAGTTGGGCTTTCGGTAGCCGAAAGCAACAACTGGCGTCGTTGTAGAACCCTGTGCAAGCTCTTAGCCACGACACGACCTCTGGCGAGGGAGGAGTGGTTCACGTCAACGGTCTTCATTCACCCTGCTCCGGTTTTAAGCAGAGAGGACGAACTTATAGCCGCCACTAACCATCTCGTCTTGAGCGAACCCTGACAAGATGACCTTTACCCTATCCACCACCTCGGGGACGCGCCTGGTAGGTACTCCCAATTTCCCCAACCTTATTGGGTCCTTACATGTTTTTTTTTTATCTATAGTAATTGCTTTAATATTCAAAATATAATTCATTTTGAATCGTCGAAACTTCTTTATGACATCGTGAAGAATTTAAAACGCACATCAAAATTTAAAATTTAAAAATACGCCTACACAAAATTTAACATGATTCACTAACAACATCGAACACACATGTGAAAACCCAACAAGACATGTATTCCTTGACCCGGTAAACACCTTTTTTTTTTAACTATGCGTTGGTTTTCTATATTTTAAGAGAAACATAGTATGCTTATATTTTAGGAAATAAATAAATAAAGTAATTGAAATTAACAATCTAAGGTGGAATGGTAACTTTAGCTAAAATATATATGATTTTTTTTTTTGAATTGAAATGAAAAAACAAAGTATTTACAATATCTGAATAGATAAAAGGTTTAAAAACAAAAATAGAATATAAAAGTAAGATGCAGGAAATACTTATGTAATTAAATCACTGTATATTACATTAAGGTCTTTTATATCTTCTCTATAATTAATGCTGTTTTATTGTTAATCGTTTCTTTAATTATCGCTTTTTTGATCTTGTTTCTAAAATTTTTATTCATCAAAATTGAATCATGACTTGTCTCATACTGTGTTGTGCTAATGCAGATGAATTCGCGTTTTTAGTTTTAATATTATATTTATGCGCATCTTTTCTTTAAATACTGTTTGGTTTGTCCTATGTACGTATTGCTGTGGACTGGCACCCCGTTTTCTCAGTTGTTGTCATGTTTACTCCGTTCAGCCTTTGTCAATGTTTCGGGAGAATTTTCACAGATGTAGATTTTATTGTTATATAAGATTAAGTTAGTGAGTTAGTTGTATAATTTATTTAATTTAAGTGTTAAGTTTTTTTTAATTAATTTCACTCTTTGAGATGTCTTTTATTTGCTCTTGTATGTTAGCGCTTTTTCTTTTTATTTTGCTGGAGATTTTGTGCGTTGCGTTGTACGTAGCTGTTGTTGTTTGAAAACGACTGCTCAACTTTGTCACGCAGTTCCTTGGTCGACTGTCAGCGTGAGTACATGTATTTTCAAATTATTGCTGCCATTTTGTATTTCATTTTTATTTCGGTTAAACATTATTCGGCATAAAATAATATTTTTATATAGCCAATCAAGGAATTCATTTTATAATAATTGTTATTGTATTGATGTGTGCACATTTAGATATAAGATCATTTTATTATTTTTGTTGGGAAGATATTTTAGTTTAAAGAGTTAATTATTTTCGTTTTTAAAATTTTGCTGATTTGTTTTTAATTCTCTATTACCTCGGTTTGGGTGAGTAGAAGCTTTGTGCTTGCATTTAGATTTTTCTTTTGTTAATTACTAGTATTTGTCCACGTTTAATTTAGTTGGTTTTACTTTGAAACCACGTGGTTTGAAATTGTAAGAATAACGATTATCTTCCTGAGCAAATTAATCTTTTGCTTTGATATAGGAAATAGCATTGTCCTATTGTAATTTAGAATCACGTGCAGTTTTTGATTAGGGCCAGAACCCTCTGTTCACGGTTTTTTTCTGCAAATTGTAATTAATTTGTTTTTTTTTCTTTTTTTTATAATAAATTTTTGATTGTTAATTAACGTTGTTGAGTTAAATTTCTGTTATTTTATTTTAAATTAAACCTTTTCAATTTTTGGGATAATTAAGAAAGTCAGTTTTCATTCACTCACAAATTACTTTTCGTGGTTAGATTCAAGTTTTAATTCGCGAGGGTAACTCTGACATTAATTGTTCTTATGCGCCTTTTTAACATTTTATCCGTTGAGCTAGCTAATTTTTTTCTTTTAAATTCATTTTGCATTTTCAAATTCAGTCTGTACACAGCAGTATTTACTATCACATTTATTGCAATTTATTTTGTAAATTGTATGTTTTATTTAAATAATTTAATTTTTGTTTGGTTGGGATAAAAAAAATATTGTTTTTTATCGGTTTGTGTGTTACTATTTCAAAGCAAACATTTTTTTTTAGTAAAAATGAATATTTAATAATTTATGGATGCAAGTAGGTTTACCCGAGCACACACCAGCCGGAATTCCAAAAACGGTTATATTTGTTATAGACGTGTTTTAATGTCACAACGAAAAATATAATTTGGTGTATCTGCTGTTCGCACGCTTTCCTAAAACAGGAATGAATAATATAGCCTGAAACGATAATATTTAAAATAGGATATATCACTGTTTTATAAAGTTAATATTTAAATATCGCTAGGCAAATCGAACCATTTGCTTTGATTCTACAAAGTTTTCTATGAAAGGAAGGATGGTATGAATACGATAACAGGCTGTAGCGGTCGAGAAAAGGTAATTGTATGCTATGATATAAACACGTCGCGTCGTAAGTTTCAGTTTCATGTCGAACGGTAATGTTATTTTATACATATGTATAAAGAATGTTAGATACGTAGTGCGCTATAAAAAATTAAATTATTTCAAGAAAAAATAGCAGTATTCAATTTCATTGTAGTAAATCTGCAAGTTTTTATTAAAACTTCGCCTATTGCAGAAGCTTAGCGCATTTATTAAAAGCTTGTAGATGTAATTAAAGATTTTCAAAAGTTCAAGAGGAAAACGGGGAATATTTCCATCCTATGAGAGTATAGAAATAGTACAATTTTAAAGGTACACATTGCCGCTATCGATCAGAAAAATTCATTCTCTAGCGACGGGAAATGTTATTTTAAACTGAATTTTCTTTCCTACCCAGAAAGTTTAAATGAATACTTTCGACAAATCTATCCGCGAAGAGCATACCTCCTCCATACAATTTAACTCTCAGGGATATCGCCAGTGTAACTTTGCAACACAAAAATCCATTGGTAAGCCCTGAGTTCTCGAAATTAAATTTTGATTTTTAATCACGGAAACTTTAAGATTAGTGCATGTAACTACGTCCATATTGTACTTCGAAACAAGATTTGTTATTTTAAAATAAATAGAAGCCCTTCCATATGAAATTTCTATTTTAATCACAAAACTTCAGAATCGCACATGTACATTAAATATATGCATCTTGCAATATTGCACTTGAAAACAAGATTTGTAAATTTTAAATAAGACAAAGGAAAGCTTAAGGAGAATTATAGTATTAGCATTAATATCGAATCCAAAGTCGTAATAATGCGGATATAATGTCACCACTGAAGCAAAACAAATTGTACCTATTCTTCAATGGAAATATGATATATTGTATACATTCGATAGTTCTAATAATCATACTTTATATTAAGTTAGAATATCTCAAAAGTTTTTGTTACTACCACTTTTTCTATACTTCTACAGTCTCATCATTTGAAATGCAAAAATGCAGATTGTCGCACAGTTCTCAATTGGGAAAGACACCAGACATGAAAATAATTTTTGAGAAAGAAATGTTTCTGCTAGATAAACTAATGCAATTTCAACAATTTTTGCAGTTTTAAAATATATACGCATTGATACAGGAAAATATGGTGAAATAAATCCAGCGCGCTTAGTTAAAATAAGCAATTACCTTTTTGTTAACGTTTCGATATTTAAAACAACGAGATTGGAATTTAAAAAAATTATGATGACGTAACGTTATATAATGCATTTTTATGCTTAAAAGTTATTTGCTGAATGCGTGTTGCAGCATGTGTATGCTGCTGATGATGTATAACCTAAAAAATGCAAACTAGAAATCGAAACAATAAATAGTGCAATATTTAATTATTAATGGGGACCAGGTTATAGCCTAGAACGCAATATAGGTATTACACAGACTGTTTTAATTCTTTACATATAATACAGTAATAATTATCAATATGAAAATAATATTCTAAGATGCAAATGTTCAGAAATACACATGCGCAAGGATAGTTTTCTACATTACCGTCTAGGAATATATAATTAGACAGATATTTTATTCGCAGAAAAATCACCAACATGTGACATAGGCGTATAACATTTAATGTATACTTAATAATAATAATAATTAAAAAGTAAATATAAATACATACAATAATAAAAAAACAACACACATTATAACAAATTTAACAAACAATAAAGTATAAATGATATGGCGACGCAAAAGGCGTAAGCGAAAGGAATTCCCACAAAGCTATCAAATTCATTCAGATCATAAAAGCATCCCTCAATTAACGTAAATTTTCATTTTCGTTTAAATTCATTTAAGGTCAAGTTTTTGATATCAAGTTTTAACTTGTATAGATATGAACCTGCAAACATTGGCGACTTTCTATAAAAAGAGTGGCATATCTGTTTAAAACAATATTATTCCTATGTAGGGGGCAGTGCCCATGGACGCTAGCAAACGTCGATAACTTTCCAATATTGATATGCAAGTGAATTAAAAGTTTATAGATATAGATGGAAATTACGGTCAAAATGCCATGCGTTCTAAAAGTTGTTCTGCACGAATTATTAAAAGGTAAATCAAACAGCAGTCATAAGGTTCACTTTTGAATCACAAACACACGACTTTTTGCACCCGCCTGGCCCCAAAGAATAATTCCATAAGTCAAAGCGGAATACACAAATGCGTAATAAATATCAATTAATGACTTAATATCCAAGACAGATTTGAGTGAACTAATGACTATGTTCTCTATTTGATCGTCCCACGCTAAATTACTATCCAAAATAATACCTGTCAATCAAATCAATTTGCAAATTGACGAGGATACTATTTTTTCGTCATTAAATGAAAAATTAAATTTAGAGGAACATCTATATTTATTAAAAAATTCAACAGAGGCCGTTTTTCCATGATTTATCATTAATTTGTTAACAGAACACCATCTCTCAAATTCACTCAAAACTGTATCAACTTTTTTGAAAATATCAAACTTGTCATTACTAACGACAATCATCCGCATACATTTTTTTTCCCTTCAGAGACATAATGTAGGAGATCATTAATAAATAACAAAAAAAAATCAAAGATCCCATTACACTACCTTGGGGTGTACATTACACCATTGAAAAATAAATGATGCTGTGTTATTTTCCATACATGTTATGTATACATTTGCTGTGTAAAACTGTCTGGTATTTAACGAATTGCCACGTTTGGTAACCACCCGTTAAAATACTCCTAGAAGAAAGTAATAATCCCTTCCAAGTTGAAGCTTTTACAAGTTTTTCCTGTATTACTTCTTCATTGTGAGACAGAGATACACATTTACTAATTGGAGTATCTATGGGGACTAAAATTCCTACATTTGCACAGGTTTTTCATTTTCTAATGGTATATACACATCTTGTAGATTCTCGATTTTTGCTTTTTCTTTATTTACCAGCATTCCATGTTGCTTTAGGATTTAGGAGAGGTAGCATTGGCATTCTTTAATTAGTCGTCCCGTCGTCTACGGCCACTTTAGCCAGCCTAAATTTAAAGTCCATCCAACATGTTCATGGCCTTAAGGATTTTTTTTTGAATGAAATTGTTTTCAAATTTTTAAAGAATAATCAACCAGTAAAGGGATAAGACAAGAAGCGACAATTACAATTTTAGCAGGTTCGCATGCACGGCTTTGACGTTCGACAGCACTATCAATTTATAGAAAGGGTACCACTACAGTCATTACTCTGGCGTTAGTGTTGACGGTTGTTGAGAATAATGATTCTTATGTACAGACCGCGGGTTATTTATCTGCCAATTTTGGGATAGTCAGCCTAAATACTCGCTTGAAACTCCTTTACCCTGATGCTAAGGAACCACCCTCGTTTTACAAACAACCCAACCTGCTTTTTTAACCGACGAGCCATCACTGAAAACGATCTTTTTGTTTGGTAGCGATTAGTTTGAGTCGTTAAAGGCAAAGGTCACGGTGTCATATTGTCACAACGATGTTCTTTCACAATCAGTCGAAACAGGGCCGTTATTTGCCTAAAGATTGTCAAAATTATCGATTATCGTCATCTCTCTGTTTAAGGTTTCTTCTCCGAAATACTCGTTGAGGGTCCAAATTGATCTTAAAGTTTGGTGAAATAAAATATATGGTAATTTTAACAAATATATTGAAGAAAATGAAACAAATGATAACAAAATACCAAGATAACAACATTACTATAATGTCGTGTAAAGAAAAAAAATACCAAAAAAAGAACTAAAGTAATTTTATTTAAAACAGAAGGATTTGTTCGAACGGTATTAATACGTAAACTGAATAACTTCGCGAGGAAAGCGTTTGCTTCCCGTTCCCGAATTTTCAAACTTTACACAAATTACAGAATTTTAACAAAAGAAGATTTAAATTGATTTTAATTCAATTTGGATTCTCCCGGTAACGAAGGGGATTGCTAGATTTTCTGAAGCTGATTTCGACTCCACGAACTAGTTAACTCAAAAATAACTATCTCGAGTCGTCACCCCTCGTTCCCGCTATCGTTCCACTTCTCTCTACAAGAGGGCGCAACAATGCCGTTTTGCGTTGTTTTTCCGAACTTCAAACGCCCTTTCGGACCATATCCTGGAATCCGCTACTCGGCAATTGTTGCTCACAATAGACAAAGTGAAAGATAACGATAATATTAATATTGAAATAGACTGCGCTTCTTGTGGAAAGATGCTGTTGCTTACATCCCACAGTACTTATCAACAACTTGTTACAAAAATCAAATTAAATACTTTTTCATTATACCTATTTGAATTTCGAATTCTTACACTTTAATTAAGCTTTATCTTGCAATTAGAGCAATTCTACCGCGTTTCTAACTTATGATTATTTTGTTTGTTTTTTGTTGTATTGCTATTATAATTTTACTAATAGTAGCAATAATTTCTTTATTACCATTCAAATTCCACCAAATGTTCACTTATGTAAAAACATATCTGCAACGTTATAGTAGACGATTGCAGATAATAAATAGCGGCCATTTTGAGTCAAGATTGTACTTTCCTCTCTGATAGACGTTCTCATGATTTGTGTAAATGGCAGAAGATAGCTGAGGCATCTGGTGTCAAAAAAGAAATGAAGTGCCACTATGGGCCTGTTTTTGGAGACAAAACATCAAAGGTACCGACAGCAAGAGACGCTTCTTCTGGAGTAATCTTCCTAAAGATCACAAACCTGATTCTAATGTCAATAGCAATGAAGAAAACACTGTTCCTGGGATTGTCGTACTTGCAATTCATTTTATGGCTGTAGGTTTCGCTGTGGCTCTGGCTTGCTGGTTTTTTTTGCCATCATGCCATTGCTCCATAGGTGTACATGTCATTACCACATAAACTCATTCAATCTGCACATATGCCTAGGGCACCTAAGGATAGACGTGCGTTGTGAATTCCAGATTGATACCTTACTATACTATACCTTGCATCGTAGGTAGCACGAAATGCTCCCCTTCACCACCTGATGAAAGATACTATCGTGGTTTTTTCGGGTTAATCCTAGGTTCCTCTGTTACACCACCCACATATAGCATACGTGTTTGAGGATTGCGCAACTTCCTTCGCAACCGGCCTTCTTAAAAGTATTAGCATATCATCGCATAGGCCTAAACTCTCCCGAGTCTCTAAACGCCTCAGCAATAGTCAGAATATCGCTTACTAAGTCGTTACTATGGCAATGGGGATGTATAATTGCAAGGTTGTCAGCAAATCACGGTCCCATATCTACCCTCGTTCAAGATTTCAATATCCCGCGATGACCAATTTGGTTTCCCGGGCACAGGATGTGTAATAATGTCATCCATAGAGATTATAAAAGTATAAAGAGACTGATTCCGCCTCCCTGGCCGTCCAGTGTTATGAAGCTGTGCCATTTCGTGTTCTTCAGGTCACGTAACTCTATGCTTTCTGGTAGAACTTTCGCGTATTCCTCACTAACATTTCATTTACTTGCTTTTGTATGGTTCTCACATATTTTTATTTCCTTTAATGCAAAAACGTGATTCCAGACGACTCATCCTTACAAAAGCGGTGGCTTCGCTAGAGTAACGCTGTGTACTCTTTTTAGCTATATAATGCCAATTTCCTAGTAATCTGGTACTATACCGTGTCCATTTTTAAACTGGTTTGCATTTCCTAACTGTTGTTATTACTTCGTCTTCTATTCTTTCCTCTTCCTTGACTTTATATAACTCCCTTCAATCATTTAATAAAAACTAGAGTGTTATTTTCATTGTTCTATGTATTATTTTATTTTGTTTTGCTAAAATTTCAAATTCATATGCGTGACATGTATCAAATTTTCGAAGCAAGGGCGATTTTTGTGATGGGTGTTTATCGCTTTGACTAGTTTTAACTGTTATATTCCAATATTCTACAGATGATATTTGAAGAATATTCGAATTTACTGATATTCATTTTTATTATTATTATTATTTTGAGATACAAGAGTAGATAATCAAGAAAATGCATTTTCATAGCAATATTAAAAACCCTTGAATTGGGTTTGATATTGTTTCAAAAATTTATGAATATGCTAGTTATTTCAATGTAAATGATATGCTTGTACGCCCATACATATAGCGAACCCTTCCATGCTGCTATGGCAGCATAAATTTTAACTTCTTTTTCGAGCGCTATGAATATAATCACATATATGGAGGGTAATTTGATATGCGCACAACACCTCCAGAATATAAAACTGAAGTTACTTTTACAACAGGAAACTGCAAAACTAATTAGGTACAGCATTTGAATTGAATTTAATCATATTAGAACTACAATTTCATATAATAACTTTCCCAGTTATTCGCGTGTTGAGCTCCACTTTTGCATTACAATATAGGTGTTATATACAAACCTTTTTGTTGTAAAAATAAACCCCATAAAATTAAAATAATGATAGCATCATTACCATAGAATGTTTTATAATCTTAAGAAACTCTATCAAAATTAAAGAAAAAAGAAATTTCCGAAAACACTGCAACGTCCTAGTATATAGAAACAGATCCTAATCCCTAGACAGGATACATATTCTTTAGAATCAAGAGATTGATCAATGAGATTGAAATTTTGGAAAACAATCGGCTGTGTAATGAGTAATACTTTATTGGTCAACAAATAAGGTATAACATAATCCATTGTTTTCTCTTTCGATGTAGAATTAAGCGAAAAATCCAGATTTAAAATTTTAGTGTATCTTTCTCGTATTTCTCCATGAATACAAAATAAATTTAGGATATTTAGGCTACGAATAAGCTCCTTCCAATATTTTTAATTATTTAACTTAAAAAATATACAATAATATTCACATATCTGAACATTGGACATATAACAAATAATATTCATAATGACAAAGTTTTAACCTACCAAGTAAAATGCTACCCGAAATTTTTTTTAAAGGCTCGATAAAGCTTAAGTAATTTGTTGCTTCTCAGACACCTCCGCAGGGCCAAATCTCCCTCCTAATCATCATTAAGGCCCTGGAAAAAAAAAATCGGTTACCACAACCTGAGGGAGATTTGAATTCGCGTCCCTTCACACTAGTCGACACCCCGCAAGGCATTTGACCAATGTAGGAGCTAAAGTACCAATAATTAAACCGACTTTTGAAGAAAACTATTGTTTTTTTTCTAATGTTTTCAGTGACCAAACCCTTAAAAGTTTAGTTAACAGCCCAGTTAATGTTTAGATAAAATTGTTTTACATTGTTATTATCGCATTGTTAAATATAAACCGCGTTACATATGATAAAAGTTGGAGTTAGCTGGAAATTCATTTAAATGTAACATGACAAGTTTGTAGTGGTTTTAATATAAATTCCATTATGGCAAACAATTGCAGTTCAACATTTCAACTGCCGTTTACTAAATATCGATTGCTACTGTAAAACATCTGCCTTTACAGACACATGGTACCGCTATTGGCACCATTTACAATTAAGAAAGCTTGCAAACAAAACTTTTCCGTTCAAAGTTTATTTTTAATATTAAATCGCAGTTAACTTTTAAGGTTAAAACTGTCTTCATCAACGCGAAAATTTTAAAGAAGGATGGAAAAGTTGCAGGACAAATTTTATTCGAAAGACAAAACTGAATTTACCAAAGTTTTCCAGCCCGCATCCCTCCCAAATAAAGTTGACTAGTATTACTTAGTTGCTTGAAAGCAGAAGCGACATCTGCTTTTATAGAGATAACTACTCCAAACTTTGAGAGTTTTAGGTTTAATTCGGTTTAGATTAGGAACAGAGGCGGTGGCAATATTAAATATAATAATTTGTGTAGTAATTATGAATGCGGAACGCGCAACTACTTTAAAGTAACAAGGGCGAATAACTGCCGCATAACGTTTGAAGTAGATTGAAATATTTAAGCACTGTTTTATGTCCATAAAAATAATGATGTAGAGATTAAAACACATTTTTATCTTTTCACATATTATTTCTAAATACCATATAGCATCTAACTTTGTTTCTCGGCATTTATTTTCTTGCCCTTTTTGCTAACAAATTTAATCAAATTGATAGTAGAATTAGATTAATTGAAAGACAATAGTGTCTGAAACAATTTATCTGTTCATCATCGGAAATTTTCAAAAATTGATTTGAATAGCTGAAAACTTGATTAATAATATATAATTTACAGATAGCATAAAGAGGCCTTTAATTAAATTACTAATTAATTCAGACTTTACCAGCAGACTCGCTCGGTGGAATACTGCATTATAAATTTACGACTTCATTAAACTCCTACCTCAAGCATTGATTTTTTTAATGTCGACTCCACGTTAAATACTGCGTATTAAAATTTGCTGGTATTTTTTTTTTAAATATTTTATGGGCATACGCGCGTAATAATAATACTCATCTCCACTACTTCTTATTTGTTCTTATTAAGGTTATCTTTTTAAATTACGAAGTTGGCAACTAAGAACTAAACTGGCTACAATACAGTAATTTTATATTATTGGAAGGAATTATTATGTATTATGTATATAAGTAAGGTATTTATTTATAAGGTAACATTTAATAAACGTTACAAATAGACTAAATCGCCTACCATTAATAGCACTGGGTTACGGCGTTCTTCCTTTAGCCTTTTTAAAGAAATATAAACAAAAAATAAAAAAAATTAATCAAAACTCTTGAACATGAATACAGAAGCATATAAGTGTACATATAAACAATCGTGCGCGTGTACACCGATACAAATATCAGTTGCACTGCTCATCCAACTTCTCAGTAGACACGTATGCACTATTAGAGTGCAGGCCGCGTAGAAGAATATTGAAGACAAAAAAGTGAAAACGTTATTGTTAATATATAACAGTGGCGGCTCGTGAGTTATGAAAGAGGGTGGGCACAAAATAAGAACTTGCCTATTTTTTGTACATAAAATCTATTCTACTATTTTTCATGCTTAAAAAGACGTATATGACTTTGTTGTAAAAATGCGTTCAGTGGATCTTCTGACATTGTGTTTCTCAGAAAAGCCTTAATGAATGAAATAAATAGTTTGAGGGTGGAAAAACATCGTTCACATTCTGCTGCCGACATGGGGGTTGTAGAAATAATATCCAACAGTTTATATGTTTCCGTCGAAACTTTTTTTAAGTTGTTATGTGTTATGAACACTAAAAGTGGCAAAAGACCACCTATATCTACGTCACACATGTCCTAGCGCTCATAAATTACTGAATGTTTACTTTTCAATTTTACGCTGTCCAACATCAAGGTCCGTATACATAAAGTTACCTCGTAAGTTGTAGGTGAGACCCGGGGGAATTGAAAAATTTTCTAAATTAAGATTTTTAAGAAAATAAATATTTAAACTTAAAAGAAAAAAAAATCACTGAAAAGAGAGAAGTTAAATCTGAAGGATTGTATATACTGATCTTGATCCAACATAGGACAAGATTTCACATTTTTTTATACACATAATTAACCGACGCAAAATATGACGATCTTTTTCCACATCCTCGCTGTACTTAATTCTATGTCGCAAATAAACACTGTTTAACTATTCCACGCGTGCATTCATGTGAGAAACGGAATTTTCGTGTTTCTTTGCCGTCTCTGCGATATGCTTTAAATCATTTAACCCTTGTTTATTCCGCGCACTGACCTCTTTCTTAAAAATTAAGCAGATGAAACAAAATAGTTTATTTGTTAATGAATGTTGTTTTTAAAAAAGAATAAAATTGATTCTTTTCCTTCGATTTATTTTACCGTGTTAAATCTTAAATAAAATCTCCAATTGTTCGGGTATACGGTATATAACACACATAAAAAAAAAAATTATGTGTGTGGTTGTTCATGTTAATATGTTTGATATCAACGCGAGTTTTAAATTGTTATTGAAATAAAAAGTTTTAAAAAAATGTTACCAAATGACACACTAGTTTTTCACTAGTTTAAATAATTTACATGCTTTAATTGGAATTACCCAGGACTATGAGATATGTAATTGGTCAAGAGGGAGGAATTTAAGAAAATAGTTTGAAAATGGATTAATGTAAGAGAATCCGTTATTAATGTAAAAAAAAAAAAAACAACAAAATTATATACCGTATGCCCGAACAATTGAAGATTTTATTTATTAATCAACATCCGCACATCCACTCGTATACTTATTAAATATTCTATTGTAAGTTTGAGTTTTACTTGTGGAAGTGTAGTTTATTTGAAGATCAGAAATAGGCCTTCCTTTCTTCTTAATTAAAAGTTTTTCCTCAAATGAAAGCGATTTTTTTTAAGATTTTGCACTCAATTAACTTCTATCATTAATAATAAACGTCACTTCAAGCCTTTGAAATCACACATGGCCGGTATGCGTTGAAAACGATGCAGTCACAACGAATACAAGACGTTAACTGGGGACACGGCATTGCGTGCCCCAAAGCGACCCTATAAGCACAAGATAAACGGAGCCGTTCGATTCATACTCCAAATAGGTACATCGGAAAAAGTGCCCCGGAACATAGTTCGCTTTGCATAGCGTTCGCATATGTGTTAGCGTCTGCGGTGGAGAAGGAAACTTTGATACCATCGTTATGACAATACGTAAAAATAATAAAATAAAATGATGCACTGAATTACATGCGAATTTCTTTCTGTGTTTATCTTGGTGGTTGGGTGGGCACGTGCCCTTGTGCCCTTTAGTATCAGCCGCCACTGATATATAATAACAAGTACTGATTGAAGCACGAGCAAGCAGTGTGAAATGTTATATCTGATAGGATTCACATGCATAGTGTGGCTCATTGTAAGCAACAGGTACACTATAACGACACTTAAAAATTAAATGCGAATGAAGAGGGCGTTTTAGATAGGCAACCAATCTAACAAAGTCTTATAGTTGTGATCTGTAATGCACAATTCTTTTAAATCCTAATATTTCAATTTTCATTTCATATTTCTTATATTATTCTATATAATAAAATAAACTACGATTACAAAATATAGGTATCAATGGCCGCGTTCAGAGTACGCAACTGCTACGTAGTTGCTCCTAAACGGTTTCGGAACTGTTGACAATTCTTCTCAAAAACGTACCGCTACATTTGCGCTACATCAATAACACACAATGTACCGGTCGCCATTTTGTGTAGCGGAAATCGCTACTGATATGTATCATGTTCGTACTCTGAGCGCGGCCAATGTCACTTTCATTCCGTTCACTTCATAATACGTCAAGTGTTGACAGCTGACGGTTTCAAACCCGGAGAAAATTATTCGAGAACTAATGCTTATAAAATCTTAATTTCGACAATAAAATGCACGGCTTTAAATGTTTATAAATAAGGTGTAAGAATATTCGTCGGCAAAAGAATCTTAATTGCACAATGAAATAAAAATCTAAATATAAGGTATTTATGTAAGGAAAAATTGTGCATTACGGATCACAACTATACAACTTTGTTAGATTGTTTGCCTACCTAAAATGCCCCTCCATTCGCATTTAATTTTTGACATAGTGTACGTATTAAGTATCTTAGCAAAATTATAAGAGAAACTACGTTTAAATATCGGTGCTTCGGAATGCTTAAAAAATGATTACCCCGAACGTTCCTAGAGTAAGTCTGACATCTAAACTTAACCTTGTTATACAGGTAGGTAGGTCTTTTAAATTTTATAATATTTGCAAAGAATATGGCACTCTGTAATATCCTGCAATTTGTCATATTTAAGGTATCCGTTTATTTTAGTTTTAGCGTGACAGCTCGCCGTCCGCGCATTCCGTAGATGTATCGAGTCCAAGAGTCCAACAATTCTGAATGCGCTGTATTCTTTTATTGGTCTCGTTTAGCGCAATACAGTGACCATAGACTACATCGGCATAATTGAAATGCGACACGATCTGCAAAGGATTAGCTTAGTGGGAAAGTCAAAAAGATGCCTGTACGTGAAAAGCGATTTAAGGCTTATTACAGCTCTTGTAATTAAACAGGATGTGTTTTGACGGAAACGTAAACGAAAGTCCATTAGTACCCCAAGATCCTTAGCACACTCTGAGTGTAAAATTAAATTGGATTTAATAGAAATTCTAAGCAAAGGTAATACACGCAAGCAAGGGCACTTTGGTCCGAAGACGATCGTTTGTGTTTTTGCTGGATTTATTTGTAGTTGTTGGTGCGCTGAAGATCATGGTTAATGCGTAACTGGGCATAATAATTTCAGAGGGCTTAAAAGATAAGTAGATTTGGGTGTCGTCTGCATACATGTGATACTTGCAGTTTTTAATCACAGAAGGTAAATGTTTTACATAGAGAATAAAAGAGGTGAGAGTATCGCGCCTTGCGGCACACCGTGCACCAGGCACACCTCATCGGCAAGCATATCACCCAGAGCAGGTCGTATTTGGCTGATAGCGTCTCTACACTCTATCAGCGATACGGCCATCCAGCTCAAACCAATACCAAAAGGTATATCCAAGAATATTATAAATTGTGCAGTTAGCTGGTTCAATAAACATATTCCTTTGCTTGGCACACCGAAAGTGAAAAACTGTTCACATCCACTTACATCACTTTCAATTAATTAAATTTATTCACCACGAAATAATACGTCTAATATCGACTTCGGTTGCGGTTCTATGTACATATCGGTTCTTTTCAATTTGAGAGAGAAGCATTACGACACAAAACGCAAAACGTATGGTTAAAAGTAAAAATCCAATTTGCAATGAGACACCTATACTTTTGACTTCGGTTTTTTTTTTCTTCACATGTACATTTGAATTAAAAAAACAGATTTTTAGCAAGAATGACTTCCGTCGTTAAAATTATTAAATTTCGAAGATATACTGTATTAAGCCATATGACTCTTCTAATAAATAAATAGTGATGTAGAGATGAATAGTAGATGATCAAATGATCAATTATTATTCTTGTGTTAAGACTGTTTATTATATTTTAATAAATTCTTAAGAAAATAATACCATTTGAATCTGTGAAGCACTGTACGAATATAAAGAATTGTCACACATTTGTATAAATATTGAAGTATCTATTTAAAGATAGAAATACAAGCTGCACTTTCAACAACAACCGGACGTAATGTGTATTTTTATTTGATCGATTCTACATTACAACTGTCATAGCTGGAAATGTAGCAAGTTGAACTTTCATGTTTGGCTTACTATATAAAGTTCTAGATCGATATAAATGTGAAAAATGCATGAAGTTAGATGTCATTCTTGTGATGAATATTGTTGGTTCCAGAGTTTAAAAGTAAAATACGGTCATGACAAAGGTAAATATAAGATGGATTGTGGATTCAACTATCCCTTGCAACATGCTTACGTCAATCCTTTTACGCATATATAAATTTCAACATGATGTGCCACCATTAACATTTTCAATGCGCTATAGTATGGAATACAAGCATAACATTTACTGGAATCTCTTTGAAAAATAGGGCAAATACTACACGTATAAAATTAGTCTAAGATTGGGCGGTAAAAATATCTCCATAACTATGTGGAAAACTTCTTTTAAATAGTATAAGGTAATATGTTATTGTTTCTACGTTAATATCCTTTATTATATCTGTAAAAGATGACGATATATCTATTTTTCTCATAAATACACCCTTCCAAAAGCATTATTGCTCGCGAGTAAAATAATATAGTACTTTTAACATTAAAACACCAAACATGCGTTAACGAGGATCTTATTCGTACTCTTATCAATTTAGTTATTTTTAGTTCCGGTAAAATTAGACAACATGCGTATTAACCGGGAAAATCTACGGAGGCCGCATTAGACGATCTCAACTGGCTAATTATAAAGTCAATAGAAAACAAAAAGATAGCCATGACGACTTTCTTTGACATCGGAGCATTTAACAATACTACCACAAATTCAATTATCGAGCCTTTACAGAGAAAAAGCGTCGCAGCTTCTGCAGTGCGTAAGAGCCAGTCTGGAAAGAAGGATAATTACATTCAGAATTGGTAAGGCTACAATCGAAGCGGAGGCGGAAGGAGGGAGGAGTTTTATCTTCCTTATTGTGGCCTACCGTACGTAGTGGACGACTTAATCCGGAAGCGGACCAAAAAGGGATTTTATTGCCTGAGGTAAAATGATGTCCTTACAATAGTCGTTAGAGGGCGTTTTGCAAAGGTTCTGATAGGGCATATGCAAACTGCTATAAATACGGTTGATAAATGATGTAAACGAGAGCGGCTATGAACTAGTGATAGGAGGCGAAAGGATTGCATATGTCAAAGAGGCGAAACACCGGGGGTATGGTTTGGTCAAAGACATAAATGGAACCCACATATCCAGCAGAGCCACTATCGCCTTAGGTATGTGCAGGAGGCTGTGTGAAAGGAATTGGGGATCTAGCACCAAAATGAATCTCTGGTTATACACAACATGGGGTGCAGAAACTGGCGTGTCTGATGATAGCTTTGCTATCGAAACGTACGTCCAGTTTGGTACGGTTTGTGGTGAGGGGCTTAGGAAAAGTTTACAGCATTACCAGTACCACAGTTTGGAGTATTTTTGTTAAACCTGACACCGCGACATATGTATCTACAAACAAGGAACTGCCAGGTGTACAGCACATGGTCAAGCACCGATAAGTAAATCACACGGCACTATCAAAAACTATTAGATGAACTCAAGGAGGCACCCACTTTAGGAATGCCATGTGATGCTATGGTTCAAAAATTCAACCTGAATAGAAAATATCAGGTTATAATACCAGATAAGAAGTACTGGGAGACAGTTATTCCAGTAAGAGCAGACTCAAACTTGTATACATACGGCTCTAAAACGGACTAGAGCGTTGGAGCTGGAATATACTCTAAGAAACCTAAAAAGGCTATTTCTTTTAAGCTTCAGCAAAGATATAACGATATTCCAAGTTGAGGTTGCTGCAATCCACCATTGTGTCCGAGAAATAGAAAGATGGACCGAGCCAAGTAAAAGTGCTGTTTTCTCTGACAGTCAATCCACACTTCTAGCGATTAGTTTCGTAAGTATAGACTCTAAGCTGATTTGGGCCTGCATAAGCGCCTTAAATTAGGTGGGCACCCAAAGGAAATTAACTTTGGCCTGGGTCCCTAGCCACTCGGGCGTGAGAGGAAATGAGATGGCGGACAAGCTGGCCAAACGAGGTTCGTCAAGGTCATTCGTTGGAGCTGGCCCTTCTTTCGGCACTACCAAATCGCAAATTAAAAAATCCATAAATGAATGGATACATAATCAGTCTAGCGAGTGATAGCAAAAATCATCGGTACAAAGACAGGCAAAAGAGTTCCTAAACGAACAGAGGCTTACTTGAGACCTACTAAATAAAGACAGAAAGACTGTCAAAATGGTAGTAGGTCCGCTGACTGGTCACTGTAGACTAAATAGGCATATGCACAATATAGCTCTGGCAGATGAGGCAACCTGTACATTCTGCTAAGAGGAGGCAGAAACACCAGTTCATGTGAAGGCCTGGCGAGGACAAGGTTTCTAGTAATGGGTGTGGAGAACCCTACAGCTAGCAGCTATACAAAAAAGCCGCTTTCAAACATGATAAGCCTAATTAAGAGAGCAAAATTAGAGAGCGTCTTCTAGGAAAAAGAGGATCACAATAGATATGAAAAGCTAGCGGTGATATAGGTCCACAGGCCACCCCAATCTTAATCTAATCTAATCTGAGACTGGCGTATCTATGTGTCACGAGTGCAATTAGATCGACCCCCACCACTACAATGAAAATAATTCTAAAGCTGCCACCGCAACATATGTATTTTTCTGCTCTCCAGTATTTTTGTTGTTTTTCTGTGTTATTAGCGCGTTAATAATTGAAATTTATATGAATAGATAGCGCTTTTTTTCCTGATAGTTAGTGACTCGAAGTTTGTTTCATTATTGCAGCAAAACATCCAGTTATTTGACTGGTAAGTTTCCAGAATTGTATTTCTGAAATACCTCTGTTTTGTTTTTCTTTGTGTTTCTTTGGAATCCTTTTTCGGCGATTTTTATCGTTCCTCAATACGTGTCCTACTGTTGTTTTTCTTTTTCCTCTGTAATCTGTCACAGTTTCCTTACCGTTGCCGCATTTTTGCCTTTGTTTGTCTAATTAAGTCAGTCACTGCGATCGGCACCGCTAGTGTGAAGCGAGTCTCCTTGTTTTTGGTCCCCCCTTTGTACGCAGTTATTGGTTGCATTCATCATGAGTACGGTTAAATGTTCACATTGTAAAGTACCAACAGAACCACACTTGATAGTACATTGTTATATTTGCAATAATCCGTTTAGAACTGCTTGCGTGAATCTCTCTAACTCAGAAGCCAGAAAGATTCATTCTAAAGTGGGTCTTTTATGGATGTGTCGCGATTGTTCAGAAATGGGAAATGATCTAGATTCACTTAAGTCAGTTACTGCTGCGCTCAGAGACAAAATAAAAACCTTAACTGAGGCAATAAATAGCCGTCCTACAACGGACTCCCTTCTTGAAGCCGAAAAAATTATACAAGAAGTGGCTGAACGTGAACGCCGCAAATGTAATATTGTCATCTTTGGCCGTGAAGAGTGTGCTTCTACGAGCAAAGAACAAGTTGATGTGGATGTCCAGTTTGTTAACAACATTTGCACCGAGCTGCAAATTAATGAAGAGAGAGCGAAACCATTGCGACTGGGTAAATTCGACTCCACTCAAACTCCGCGTCGTAGGCCTCTTAAGATTTCTTTTTCTTCGGAAAATGCGGCTACTACCGTTTTGAAAAATATCAAAAAAATTAAGTCGCTACCTACTATGGGTGAACTATCGATCTTTCGTGACCGCACACCAATGCAAATGCAGATTTATAGAAATGCTAAGATGGAACTGGATAATCGCTTGAAGAGCGGTGAATCTAATCTTCGGATTAAATATAGGAATGGCATTCCAGAAATTATATCATCTTTAAACTAGGATGTCCCAACGATAACCTGATCGAACTTAGTATTTATTATCAAAATACGCGCGGATTATGTTCTAAAACACATTTATTTTTTACTAATGTATGTGAATTTATGTATGATGTGATTGCCATTACAGAATCTTGGCTTAGTAATTTAATTGGAAATTCTGAAATATTTCCTTGTAACTACAATGTAATTAGAGCAGATAGAAAATTTGATCGTATTGGTAAATCGAGAGGTGGTGGGGTTTTATTAGCTTTAATTGAGGATATCTCCTATATTGTACTAGATACATCAAATTTAAATAACATTGTTCCACAAATTGATATCATTCTATGTCAATGTACTTATAAGAATTTTCATTTTTATATATATGTGTAGCTTACATCCCCCCCGATATATCATATCATGATTTTGAACTTTTTGCTGATGCACTTGATGTGTTGTTGTTGGATAAACCTATCTTACTTATTGGTGATTTTAACCTTCCACAATTCTCGTCAGTTCAGACAAATTGTAAGAAAACTTGTAGTTTTTTAAATACCTGCAACATATTGGATCTTGTTCAATATAATAACATCAAAAATTGTAATGACTGTGTATTAGATTTAGTTCTGTCTAACATTCCTAGTAATATTACGGTAGCCGAGGAATTCCTACCTCTTGTCCCAATTGATTTATATCATCCTGCATTACATATTCGCCTTGAATCTATAACTGCAAGAAAACCTTCACAATTTCCTTCAGCCGACTTTACTAAGTTTAATTTTCGGAGGGGTAACTACTTACAGTTATATAACGAGCTACTTGACATAGACTGGGGTTTTCTAGAGGACTTTGCTGATGTCAACCAGGCAGTTAATGCTTTCTATGATTTACTTTACACAGTTTTACGGCGATCTGTTCCGCTCCAATCTGTTAGAAAACGAAAATATCCGCAGTGGTTTAATAACGCTATTATCTCCAACATAAAATTAAAATATTACTACAGGAAGCGATGGAAATCTACACATAGCTTACATTACGAGAATGAGTTCAAACGATTGCGCAATATTATTAGGAATCAAATCTCCACAGCTTATAACAATTATATGCGTAATTGTGAAGCATCTATTAGAGAAAATCCTAAGGAACTGTTTAAATTCATAAATTCAAAGAAGGGAACTACTAGGATACCCGGTAATATGTACGACAATAGCAATGTACTTGAACATCCTATTGATATAGTCAATGCTTTTGCTACTGCGTTTTCCAGTAGACAAACACAGGATTCAGTTGCTACAACACTTTCTGATTTTGGAGATGCACTGCCATTCTGTATGCCTATGGTTTCGGAAGATGCTGTCATTAAAATCATGTCTACGTTTCCATCTAAATTTACAGCAGGTGATGATTTAATTCCGAGCTTTTTAGTACATGATACTAGATTTGTATTGGCAAAACCATTAACTTACATAATCAATCTGTGTATCAAAACGTCAACTTTTCCAAAAATATGGAAGCGTGCAAGAGTTATTCCTATCCATAAGAAAGGCGATGAACACCAAATAATCAACTACCGAGCCATCTCTTTGCTTTCTAATTTTTCCAAGGTGTTTGAACAGTTATTATATGCAGCAATATTAAGGAATATACAACAACGACTTTCACCGTTTCAACACGGCTTTCTGCCTGGGAAATCTACCATCACCAATTTGGTAACGGTCACGCAGTACATTGCTGAACATCTAAATAAGCAAAAGCAAGTTGGTGTGATTTATACTGACTTCTCCAGCGCATTTGATACAATAGACCACAAAATACTGCTTCACAAGCTTAGCTGTTTGGGCATGAGCCCCGGCTTTAACAGATTGCTATCGTCCTACTTACAGAATAGAATCAGTTATGTGTATTTTAATGGCTATAGTTCTTATGAATTTACTTGACATCGGCGTGCCCCAGGCTCTAATTTGGGTCCCTGCTTTTCATAGCATACATTAATGATTTACTTAACATGCTGCAATGTCCGGTATTAGCGTATGCGGATGATATAAAATTGTATGGGGTGATTGAATCTCCGCAGGATATTGCTTATTTACAGCAGAATTTGGATGCTTTGTCTGGATGGTGCACCGCCAACTCGCTGAAGATCAATGTGAGCAAATGCTGTACAGCGTCATACTCCAGAAGCCGTAATGTGATCAGTTCACTATATATGATTGGTGATGAATCTGTTGAAAAGTGTACAACCTTCAAAGATCTAGGTGTATGGTTTGACTCTTGCCTCACGTTTATACCACACATTCAGTATATATGTTCACGAGCAATGAAGAACTTAGGCTTTGTAATGCGATCGGCAAAGCATTTCAATGATTGTGGCACTTTGAAGGCACTATTCTTTGCTTTTGTTGTTAGCTCGTTGGAATACGCATCTCCTGTATGGTCACCTTATTATTTGTGCCATGAACTTGCTATTGAACGGATACAGAGAAAATTTTTAAAGTTTCTGTCTTTTAAAATTGATGGTGCTTACCCTCCAAGAGGCATTGATTATAATACCCTTCTTGAAAGGCATAGTTTGCGTTCACTGGCTGATCGCCGCAAAGATCATGCAGCCAACTTTATTTATAAACTTATTCATGGCTTAATTGATTCCCCTTACCTTTTAAACTATGTGAACTTCCATGTCCCTCGTCCATCAGCACGCTTTTCTGCTACTTTTGTCCTACCATCGGCTACTACAAATATGTATAGAAATGCACCTGTGCCTCGTATGTTAAGAATTGCTAATTCACATTTTGCGGACATTTTTCGTTAGTTGTTTTTTTTTTAAGTTCTACTTCTTTATATTAATCATATTCCTGATTAACGTTTGCAGTATGTAATTAATTTGGTTTTGTAATTGTTTTGCAATGGCGCTAATGTTCCTTTTCATCTTGTATTACGTGTTGTAACTAATTTTGTTTATATATACCCTGTAATGGTTTATCGTTGGGTAATAAAGATTATTATTATTATTATTATTATTATTATTATTACAAGCAAGGAACTGCCAGATCTACAGCACAAGCACCGATAAGTAAATCGCACGGCGCTGAATATTCAAAACCATTAGATGAATCTAAGGAGGCACCTAGATAGGAAATATCAGGTTATAATACTAGATAAGAAGGACTGGGAGACAGGCACTTTAGTCAGAGAGGACTTAAACTTGTATACAGACGGCTCTAAAAACGATTACGGCCATCGTAAGCTGGAATATACACAAACAAGGCTAAAAAGCCTTTTCGGTTAAGCTTCAGCAAAAGACACAACGGTGTTCCAGCTGAGGGTTGCTGCAATTCACCATTGTTGTCAGAGAATAGAAAGATAGACAGAGCCAGGTAAAAGCGTCACTATTTTATCTGATATTCAGTACGCACATAATAGAATAGAATATATTTTATTGTCATCGTTGTGTTGACAAGAACATAAACATTGTCAATCAGATTAATACAAAAATTTACAGGGCACGTCATCATTAATACACACATGTTAAATATTCTTCAATAGAATAGAAGCTATGTTCTTACAGATTTTTTTTAGTTTCGTTTTGAAATGGAATCTGTTACTAGATTTTTTTTATATCTATTGGTAGTTTATCTAAGAATATTATTCCTTTATATGCTGGGCTATGTCCAAGTGCCTTCGTACTATGAGCAGGTATACTTTTGTTTATTCCATTTCGCGTCGTTATAGTGCTATATACACATTTATCAGAATTTCTTAAAAAGGTATTGTCATTATTTTTCTAAAATTCATCAAACTCATTTTTGTATAAACACGCCACGGGGAGAATATGCAGTTGCCTAAATAAAAGACCGATAAGAAACATCAATAGGACTTACACAAATGCAACGCATATCTTTTTTTGCCAAGGTAAATAAAACTTAGGTGTGGGCCCCAGAATACAATGTCATACTGCAATCGTAACTCCACATACGCGAAATAGAATATTCTAAGCGAATCAATGCTTACGACATCCCTAAGACATAGCATTCTATAGAAAGCAGTAGTCAGTTTACGGGACAGTATGGTTTGGAAATTTCAATCTAAAATCTACTGTCCAACCCAAGAAGTTAACATTATCGCTTTGCGGTATAGATTTATTACTACAGGATACATAGAAGTTGCTACCACCGTCCACCGTCGTCAGCTAGAATCGCATCAAACCCGTCTTACCGTGAATTAGTACTAAATTGTTAGCATCACACCATTCCACTATGTCCCGGATCAACATGGATAGATTGGAGGCCGCTTCAACAGTACCAATCACTATAATACAACTTGCATCATCCGCATACTGTGCCAGTCTGCAATAATCAAGTGTCGACTGTAAATCATTGGCATAAATCAAAAATCGGGTGGGACCTAATATTGAACTTGGCGGAACACCGCATGTCAATCAATGTAATCGGAGCTATACGTTATTATCATATCATCTTGAACGCCCTTAAGACTAACCTTTCTACCAATCAGGTATAAATAAAACAAATCATACGCCACCCCGTATATATCAATGTACTCTAATTTTCTTAACAACGCATAAAGCGATTAGTTCCGTAAGCGTGGACATTAAGTCGATTTGGGATTGCGTAAGCGCTCTTAACACGGTAGGCACCCAAAGGAAATTAACATTGGCTTCCTAGCCACTCGACGTGAGAGAATATGAGGCGGCGGATGACCTGGCCAGGCAAATGAATACATAATCAGTCCAGAGAGTAGTGGCAAAAATCACCGGGATAGAGACAGGAAAAAAGCTTCTATAGGAACAGTGACCTGAATTTATTGTGGATCTACTAAACAAAATTAGGAACACTATCAAAATAATAATAGATCTGCAGGCTGGTCACTGTAGACTAAATATGTACAACATAGGCCCGGTAGATGACGCTACCTGCAGATTCTGCCAAGGGGAGGAAGAAACACCAGTTCCTGTGCTGTGCCATTGTGACGGGCTGGCGAAGATAAGGGTTCTAGTAATGGGCATGGAGAACCCCACAGCTATAAGCTACACAAAGAAGCCGCTCTCAGAAATGCTAGGTCTAATTAAGACGGCAAAATTACACTGAGCAAAAAATTTAATAATCATAACTAAAATATAATTATCGTAAGTAAAAAGTTCAGCTGGATAGGGGACAAAAGCACAGATTACTTAGCACTAGTAAAAAAAAGATCCTAAACTCTGATACTAACAACAAGCAATCTAAGTTAGTTACAGTCTGCTTCATACCGGTAACTTAGGAAGTTACTTATGATAATTAAACTGAAGTAGTAAATCAAAGAATATATGCAGTTGCGGTAAGTAAAAGATTTGCTCATGTCAAGTAGATGTACTGCTATGAGTGAACTATTCCATAACGGCTATCACACCTTCATTATTAACCTCAATTAATGCAAGCTATTTGGATTACTTGTGATAAGGAAACAGTATCATTAATGCACGTTCACTAAATACCTGATATATAGAAGGTAATGGTTTGCTATAAATATACAATATACTTACCTCAAATTTGTTGTTCAACTTATAGGTAGTGCAGGAAACGAGGAAGTTAGTGAATATTTAATATAAATTTAAATAAAAAGCAGTATTGTTAGTAATAGTTCTATTTTCTATAGGACAAACACAGTGACTACCTGATATGAATGAAAGATATTGGTTTCACTTTAACAACAGCTTGTTTTAAACAATTTACAACGTAATGACTCATAAAATATATTCTTTAATAATGAAAAAAATGAACAAAGCAATAATAAAAGACCAGGTAAATAGGGCCCCATTGAAAGATTATTTAGTTATTGAAATTATTGAAATCTAAACAAAGGACAAAGAGAAATATGGCTTTGAAGTTACAACTAATAACAAACAAAGAAACCTAGGCGGTAAACTTGCGGTTTCTGTTGGTTCTTTGTACTGGGCGTTGCCTCAGCGAGTTGATCCTCTGCCGGCGTACGTGGCGGTTATGTCCTGTGATCGCCTCGATAACGGTTACTTCGTCGGGGTATCCCTAACTGCATACACTTTAACTTCACCAGCGGGCACAGATATCATCACAATGATGGGGAATTCAAATATCCCAACACGTGGTTTAAAACTGTAATCTTGAAACATCCGATTGCTTATAGGCTTGGTACTTCTTTTTTCGCTGGGATTCTTTATACGGATGGGACCTTGAGTTAACCCACCCGTTATTTTTAATATATTTGCGTTCCAACTGGCCTACAATGGCCGTACTCCTTGGCCATCCTTTTTCAACGACCTTTTCCCACGTCCGTAACTCTTACTTGACGCTAGTCCGCGCTTGCGCGCGTAGCCGTCTCGGGAACTATTTCATTACTCCGCCGCATTAGCCAATCAGGAACTGTAAAACAATCACGGGGTGGCAGCAAAACTCAAAAAATCATAGTTGTGACAAGTTGTTACCTATTTAAGAAAATACATGAGTTTAATAGCGATCAGCTAATTTTATTTTATTTATTAATTAACGAGAATAGTTCCAAGTAAAACTTTATTTATTGTAAATAATTTTTTATCAAGTAAACACTTTACTTAGCCCATTTTTCTCAGTGTAGAGAGCGTCTTCTAGGACAAAAAGGGCATCGCACTAGATCTGAAAAGGTCGCGGTGAAGCAGATCCATAAGCCACCCCAACCCTAATATAACCTAACCCGGTAAAATTACACTGAGAAAAATGGGTTAAGTAAACTGTATACTTGACAAAAAATTGTTTAGCATAGGTAAAGTTTTGCTTGGAACTATTATCTTGAATTAGTACCTGCAACTAAACCCAGTTTCCTGAAAGCAAGTTGTTACTGTAA
Organism: Protaetia brevitarsis; assembly: GCA_004143645.1. Lineage (NCBI taxonomy): Eukaryota > Metazoa > Arthropoda > Insecta > Coleoptera > Scarabaeidae > Protaetia > Protaetia brevitarsis. Next base: position 1,607,583 of record RXPK01000094.1, on the reverse strand, counting down.
ATAGTGCTTTTATTAACGGCTATTATACAGCGTGCTTGACAAATTTGTGGTAAGTAACGTATTACTTATGACTACAGCACACGGTTAGTAGAAGTAACAAGAATGCTGATCGCTATTAAACTCATGTATTTTCTTAAATAAGCTAACAACTTGCCACAACTACGATTGTTTGAATTTTGCTGTCACCACGTGATTGTTTTCCTATTCCTGATTGGCTAATGCGGCGGAGTAATAAAATAGTCCCCGAGATGCTACGCGCGCAAGCGTGGCTAGCGTCAAGTAGAGTTACGGACGGCGGACGTGTGAAAAAGAGTGGCCAAGGAGTACGGCCATTGTAGGCCAGTTTGAACGCAAATATATTAAAAATACCGGGTGGGTTAACTCAAGGCCTCATCCGTATAATGAATCCCAGCGAAAGAAGAAGTACCGAGCCTATAAGCAATCGGATGTTTCAAGATTGCAGTTTTAAACCACGTGGTGGGATATTTGAATTCCTCATCACTGTGATAATATCTGCGCCCGCTGGTGAAGTTAAAGTCGTCTAGTTGATCCGACAGTCCAAGTCTGCACCTAAGGATACCGTGACCAAGAAGCCGACGTCTATGTCGGCGTACGCGATCAACTCGCCGAGACAACGCCTAGTGCAAAGAACGTAGAGTGTTCTGTGCAAAGAACCAACAGAAACCGCAAGTTTACCGCCTAGGTATATTATTTCTTTGTTTGTTATTAGTTGTAACTTCAAAGCCATATTTTTCTTTGTTCTTTGTTTAGATTTCAATAGCTAAATAACGTTTCAAGGGAGCCCCATCTACCCTATCTTTTACTATTGCTTTGTTTATCTTTTTTATTATTAAGGAATTTATTTTATGAGTCATTACGTTGTAAATTGTTTAAAAATAAACTGTTGTTAAAGCGAAACCAATATCTTTCATTCATATCAGGTAAACTATTACTAATAATACGGCTTTTTTATTTAAATTTAGTTGATATATAAGTTGAACAACAAATTTAAGGTAAGTATATTGTATATATATAGAAAACCATTCTTTTTATATAATCAGGTATCTAGTGAATCGTGCATTAATGATACTGTTCCTTATCACAAGTAATCCTTTTACTTACCGCAACTGCATATATTCTTTGGTTTACTACTTCAGTTTAGTTATCATAAGTACTTCATAAGTTACCGGTATGAAAGCAGGCCGTAAGTAACTTAGATTGTTTGTTTTAGTATCAGTGTTTAGGATTCTTTTTTACTAGTGCTAAGTAATCTGTGCTTTTGTCCCCTATCCAGCTGAACTTTTTACTTACGATAATTGTATTTTCATTTACGATTATTAAATTTTTTTCTCCGTGTACGAGAAATGCTGTAACCTCCACCATTTCATTTACCGTTCTAATAAGTTATTTTATACTCGCATCTGAATCTTGGTGTGGTAAGATCAAACTCCTTTCAATCCCTTCCAACGGAATATGCCCAGCCCACTACCGTTCGCGTTGGCGTTGGACCCTCGACCTAAACGCGGCTTAACACCTATTTCGACTCCAAAATTAACTTTCCAAGAAAGAGTACTTATTCGTGGAGATAATTAAAACACATGTCGTGAAGCAGCTTTTTCTAAAATCTTGAATCTAAAAGGGTTGTCAGCGAGTATTTAATTAAAAGAGTGGAAAAAATGTAAAGTTCGTGCAGAAATTTAAGTATATATCTACGGTAATAGATATGTAACGTACCAACCAACCCAGCGGTCGTATTTCGACCTTGTGTATAATTAAACATTCCGCTGTACACCGACTTAACACTTTTGTCCTTTGTATTTTTTTAAATTTCAATTAAAATACAAAATATGTTAAGAAAAACTTTATTTTGAAAGATGCTTAGCATGTGAAAGCTCAAGTGCGAATGAATGCGAATGAATCTACAACACGTTAGTTGCATCTCCGTGTCGACCTATCGCTTGATAAGGACGCCCACTGCATCTACCGTTCCCGACATCGTAACTCCTGGGGGCCTAGATGGAAACATTTCCTTGGAGTGGTAGTGACAAGGGATGTTTTCTATCCTCTTCTTTGGGGCGGCCGGATTCGTTTTCAATCACTGTTGCTTTTCGTCTTCGTTGTACATATTTTCCGACTGTGACTGCAAACCATATAAGAATTACTAAAGTTATTAATATAACCCAAATTGACAGTGGTTCTTCGTGAAATTCCACGTCGTGGATTCTTCTTACTTCGTGTTGAAGGCTTTCCATTTTGTTGTAAATTTTAGTTAAATTTTGAGAATTTATTGCGTTTAGTTTATCAGTGATTTTGATTGGATTAGTTTCGATTGTATTTTTATGATCGTTACTTAAACTCGGTATTTTAGGAAATTTTAACTCGCGTAATGATTCTTGCGGTTGTAATGTAATGTGTCCAATTTTTAATGTGCACTGTTCTGTTATCGCGACCGTATATGTACCACTTAGTTTTTCGATCTCTCGATTTTTGTTGCAGATCTTTTTTACTAATGTAGAGTTCGGTATTGATATTAACCAATGATTGTTCAATAATTTAGTAACTTTTGTATCGTCGAATTGTTCTAAAACTTGTATGCATTTATCGTATTCGTTAGAGTACGTGAGTAGTTGAACTTCACACGGTGCAGATGTTGTAACTTGATGCGTTTCTCCAGGGTCACAAATGTATTCCGTTGATTTTAATTCCGCGCATTTAGTTTCCATATAAAGGAATTTGTTATCATTATTGCCAGAAAATTTTGAAGTTGGTTTGATGGATTTAAAATAGGATTCATTTACAGGTAATGGTAAAGGATATAAATGGTAATAGGGTAAATGGTTCAGTTTCTACTAACGGTACAAAAATTATATAGACAATCGTTTGATCTTTTAGATAAGCTTTTACCTTTAAATTTTCATTCAAGTAATGTATATTATCTTGTATAGATTTTAATGAAAATTCGCGATTATTAAATTGGTTTTCTAATTCTATTATTTCACGCAATAAGTCGTCTGGCCCAATTATTGAAGGATGATAAGTTTCTGATTTGGCAAACGTTAAAGCTGTGATCAGTGCATCGAGAATGTTATTTACGGTTTCTGTCAGAAATATTAATTGATTGTAAATGGCATATATATGAATTCTTAACTCATTTCCTATTATTAGATATCGTGAATTATTAATTTCTTTCTCTACTTCAATAATTTTGATTGCAACAGTAATTGATTATTATGTATAGTTTTAATGGTTTTGTTAAAAGATCTATCGCGTTTAACGTAAGAGTATTTGTTTTCCAAAAGCATTTTTAAGTTTCTTTTGCGAGTCAATTATTTATCGATAGCTTCATCGTATCTTTTTGCATCTTCGTTATCTAAATTCCCGTGATTGCTTAATTATGCCTTCCAGCTATGTTTATCGCACCTCTCCTAAATCTATTTCTAGGAATTAACTGTTTAATTTTCTTATTTATTAAATTTAAATTGTAACTTAAAATGTTATTATAATTTTCTACTTCTAAGTTATAACTATCTGTGTGCCCTACTGTGTTTCTTGTAACACCTAACCAATTCCTACATCTAATTTCTAGTTCTTTAGCTTGTCCTAACAGATAATCTAAGTTATGGGTATTAATAAATTTCCAATATGATACGGTGTTCCATGCTGTCCCTAGCTTAAGGGGCAACAATCCCGTCGCTTCTTCCACTTTTGTTAGCGTGATGTCCCCGCCAGATCCCGCGATTCCGGCGAATCTGTAACAACACCATATTTAAGGTTTCTTATGTGAACTTTTCTTTGCCTATTATTTCGGTCGGTCACAAATGCTGTACCGTTTTCTAGTATTCTCTTAATTTTATATGGTCCAGCATATCTTGGTGTTATTTTACTTTTATAGCCTACCGGACGTTTTATATAAACCTCCTGCCCTTCTCTTAGCGGTTGCGTTTTTAGGTTTGTATTACGCTTTTGAATATTCTTTTCTTTGTTTTCTTGAACTTTTCCGCCTAATCGATCATATAGTAATTTTAACCGATTAATATGTCGGGTTAAATAATTGTTATAAAAGGTTCTATCATAATAGATATCGAAAGGATCATGCGTTTTTGTATGCCCTAAAGTAAGCTCTAGCGGTGTTAATCCAGTAGTTGTATGTATTGTATTATTGTAGGCGATTAATGCTAGTTTCATTAATTTTGATATATCTTCATTAGGTTCATATTCGCGTAATAGTCGGATATGTTCGGATAATGTTGAATGTACTCTTTCTATATTACCATTTGAATTTGGATTGTATGGGGTTGTTATGTGTGTTCTTACTTTATGCTTTTCTAAAAGTTCTGTTACTAATTCGTTCGTAAATTCCGTTCCTCCGTCCATAACGATTTCTTCGGGTACACCATATAGAGAAAAATAAGTTATTACAGCTTCAGCTAATTCCACAGCATTTTTGCTTCTTATGGGAATGGCCTGGGCTAGCTTCGTAAAAGCATCTACACATGTTAAATATATTTTGCCACCTACGACAAAGGTGTCCATATGTATTTTTTGGAAAGGTCGGTCTACCTTTTCGGTTATGTTTAATTCCGGATGCGGTGCTTGCCTGTCGTATTTATTTCGGTTACACCGTTCGCACCTCTTGATATATGCTGTAACGGTATCTTTCAGATTATTCCAATAATACCTTCGTTGTAATTGTTTTACAGTTTCATTTATCCCCCTGTGGTTAGTTTTTCCCTCGTGGTAATTTTTTACAATTTCAATTTGTTCTTGTTGGTCCTCTATAACTTGTAGTTTTTGCAAACATCTATATAATTTTGGTCCATTATTATTAAAACGAGCTATATAAGCATTACAGAAATCTTTATAAATTTGTTCTTTTTCGAAGTATAAGTAGTGCTTTCCCTGGTCCATATATTCTTTTATAAATCGAAATATTTGTTCTTGATTATTTTCCTTCGGTACCTGTACTTTATAAATCTTTTTGCCTCGATCCTGTTTATATTCTACTTTTATTTCATTCACGTAGGTATATTTAATATGATATTGGGGATTTTTGTTGTCTATTGCTTCATCCATCGTGGGTATTGAGACGTTTGGCTCTTCATTTTCGTTTGAACGTACTGTTTCCCTTATTTCTGTATTTTCTACCTCGGTAACGGTATCTGTTTCTTCGGTTCCTACTTCAGTAGCGCTGTCTGTTTCTTCATTTGGAAGAATTGTGTCATTTATTGTTTCTTGACGAATTTCTGGTAAATCATCTGTTCCTATTATGTCTTGTATATCCTGAAGTAACTCTTCCATATTATCTCCTACATTATTCATCACGGACTCAGTTTCTATCGCATTAAGATGTTGTAGGCGAAGCTTATTATTAACGTTATCAGCCTGCATTTGTTCGATTTGTTTTGCGCTGTACGATATTCGATTATAAGCTAAGTCGTCTTCAAATTGATAAATTTCCACTGGAATTGGTTTTTCTACCTCAACTTCTATAGGATGATTATTGAAGTTTGCTATTTCCGTGATCGCGTGAAAATCCTTCGCGACTGTTAGTGATGCTGGTATTTCAACACCAGGAGCTAATACATGATGGTTTATTATAACGTTCGCGTAACTTTTCGTTATTGGTATTCTTACTATCTTTCGCTCGCGTGGCCCTAATTTTACTTTACTATTCTCCCAATGTATTGTAATTTCGCCGAATTTTGTGCGCAATACACCGTTTGGTACGTCGATAACCGCGCCTAATTGTTTCATTAAATTTACCCCAATCAGTCCGTCATAATTATCAGAAAAATCAAATACATGAAATTTTAAAATTTGGTTTGGAGCTTTAAATGTTTTCAAACACGGAATATTTATTATGTAATTGTGTCTCGTGGTTGCATGCGCTGTTTGTATTGTAAATGGTTCGTATAGTACGAATTCGCGAAAATATTCATCAACTTTTTTAGTACTTACCATTGATCTAGATGAACCTGTATCTACCAAAAATTTGGCATTTATCTCAGGTAGAAATATATGCGGTAATTTAGAACATGTGTTAGTGTTTAGCTTAATAGATTCAACAGGACCTTCTTCTACTTCTTCTTGTTGCTCGACTTCGTAGTAACCTCCCTCTGCTTGTTCAAGACTCTCTTCGGTCCACTGGGTATCCTCGACGGTGGTAATACTCATCTTGCGATTCTTCAAGATAAGATACATTGTCTTCATTCGTCTGATAATATAGCTCCTCTGATGTCCAATTTGGTTTTCCAGTTGGCCTAAATTGATAAGATGTTGTTGGTCTTTGTGTTCGATCGCTTCCTAGTTCCATTGGTGTCTGCCTGGGCTGTCTATTTTGTTGCAATTGTCCAGGTGATTTTGCAAATTTAAACGATGGTGGTTTTTGTGTTTGTAAATTTTGTGGTCTCAATTGTGGTCGAAATTGTGGTTGTGGCAAATTTTTAAATGCCATTGGCTGCTGAAATGGTATCGATGGTCGAATCTGCTGTATCGGTTGATATTGGTGTTGATTGAATTGTGGTAAAACCCGATTAAAATTAGTAATATTTTGCGCAATAGGTTTTTGTACATTAAAGGAATTTTGTTGTAGCGGTGTATGCTGTTTTATTGGTTTGAATTCCGTTTTATTAACATTATTCGGTTGTCTGACAAAATAATTAAAATTTTCTTCTTCGAGAACATAGGACATAGCGGTTTCAATGTTTGTTGGATTCCTAAATCTAACTCTGTGCCCTATTTCGCCAAATTGCGCGATTCCTCTTAAATAGGTTTGAAGAACCGTATCATTATGCAATTCTGTTTTTATTTGCCGCCCATTCGTATCGTTTTCCGTTAATTTAACTTTTGTTAATATTAAATTTAGAATATTTTTACACCTAATCCCGAAAAATTATAAGCCGTTTCTCCCTTATCAGGTCGCATTTGCATTAAATCTTGAACTAAACAACGTTCCGATCTCTGATCACAAAAGTTAAGTTGCAATAATTCTTTTAATTCTAACCAAGATTGAATTACTTCTCGGCTACCTACTAATTGTAGCGCTCTACCTGTTAATTTTGATTGAAATATTCTAAGGAGAAAAACCGTTAATTTGAGCTGTCGGATCTGCCGCATTGCCAAAAGTTGTAGCTAAATATTCACAAGCCCCTATATACATGGACAATGTGTTTGGATCCCCCTCGTATACAGGAATTATATCAATGTGATTCTTAGTAAGTTCCTGACGAGCCATTGCGTTGTGTAATTTTATACCTTGCAGCTTATCTACTAGTTCGTCTAACTGTAAGTCGGTATCTACACTATTTTCTACGTATTCGATATCAGAATCTACTCCCGCTTCATCAGCAGTAAACTCGGATGAGTTACTATCTGAATTACTCATTCACGTTTCCGCAATATCGAAAGAATTCAATTTAATTTCGTGGGAAAAATGAAAGGAAAATCTGGCAATAAATGCATGCACAAAAATGACAAAATGACTTACAGTAAAAATACGGTGAAATACATTTGCGTTTCTTCGTTTGTTCTGGTTTTCTTCTTGTCTGTGTGTGTCGGTTCCTTAATCCTAAGTCCACCAATTTGTAGATGGGTTTGATCGATGGTAGATCGGTGATTCGGCACTGCTTCGCTCTCTTCGTTGCTTCGTCACGGCGTTGTGGGAAAAAGTTTATTCAACACTCGCGCCGCACTTTTGTAGGTCTCTGTATAAATCGTTGAAACGAACCGGAATTCGAAAATATTGATTCTATCCCGTTACAAGAAATCCTACTGACTGCGCCACTTAACACTTTTGTCCTTTGTATTTTTTTAAATTTCAAATAAAATACAAAATATGTTAAGAAAAAACTTTATTTTGAAAGATGCTTAGCATGTGAAAGCTCAAGTGCGAATGAATGCGAATGAATCTACAACACGTTAGTTGCATCTCCGTGTCGACCTATCGCTTGATAAGGACGCCCACTGCATCTACCGTTCCCGACATCGTAACTACCGCATTTACGAGATTACCGTATACAAACCGGGCATTTAAACAACGACCGAAACGACCTCCGCATACTAGGTAAGTGAATCATTTCTGCAAGATAACCGGACAATAATTTGGCTCGATAAATATTAGTTATGCCATTAGAGGTCGCTATATAGGAGACGATATTTATTCGGCGGATGAAGTTAAAGGATTGAACGCGCGCCGATGTTTTAAGGGCAACGTTTAATTAAAGTTTATTATTGTGGAGTAAGTTACATGCTGCCCGGGATTTAATTAAAATATTGTCGTAATAAAGGTGGAGAGGCGCGGGCGCGCCAGGGTTTCGGGAATTATACAAGCTACGTTTCGGCACCAACGCTGGCCTTATCTATCTGGGCAATCAAAATGCAATTATTGTAGATCGCGATGGAATTCGTTATACCGTTTTATACGTTCATGGACTTATATTCGCTAGTGTAGAGTGAGATGGTAATTAGAGTAACACCAAGTGGAAATTAAAGTTCTCTTATAGCGTCGATTTACAAAGATATAAACGAATAAATATACAGCCTATTCAAAGATTTCAGCGCACTATTGCTAACTTTATCATTACTTAAGAGTAAAAGAGTAAAAAAGAAGCTCGTTAAATTAAGATTTAACGTACACATTGCTGTGGTTTGGCACTCCGGGGGTTATAAACTCTTTGCTGTTATGTTAGAAATCTGTTTTTGTCAATGTTTCTGGCAAATTCTCTCAGAAGTTTTATTTTTAAATTTTATTTTTAAGTAAGATTTTGTTAATTGATTTGATTCGGTTGTTCAATTTGTTAAGTTAAATGTTCAGGTAGTTAAGTTGTTTTCACCTTTTTAAATTGTTAGTGCTTACTCATGTTAGCTCATGTCCTTCTTAAATGTAGTTGCTTTCTGTGATCTTTGCATTTTATGCGCTGCGAGAGCACGCAGATGTTGTAAATTTTATATATGTATATACGACTGTTACCCGGAGGCCTTTAGTTACTTGATTTGATGCCGAGAGTTCTTGTATTTTTATTTTCATTGCTGCCATTTTGGTATCTCAATTTTAATTTAAAATTTTGATTCGTTTATTTTGATTTTATTTCATCGATCAGGCATCTCAACTTTTTGATTTATAATTGATATTATATAATTGTGCACATATTAGATATAAGATCCGTTATTATAATTTGATCTAGAAGTTTTTTTTTTTTTGGTTTAAAGAGTTTAATTTTTCCGTTTCTTAGTTTTCAAATTAGTTTTTTTAGTTAATCACCTCGGTTTAGGTGAAAAGAAGCTTTGTGCTTGTGATTAAATTTCAATTATATTTATACATTTGTTTTATCCACGTTTAATTTAATTTTAGTGTGTTGTAATTTTGAAACCACGTGGATTTTTTGCGAAATAGGATTTTCTTCTAGAACAAATTTTCCTCTTTTGTTTGTTAAAGGATTTGCATCGTTCTTTTTAATTGTAGAGTCTAATGCAGTTTTTGTTTTCGGCCAGAATCTTAAATTCACGGTTTCATTTCTGCATCATTGTAATTAAATGTTTTTTTTTTAATAAATTTATGATTATTAACGTCATTCAAAATTTCTATTCTTTTATTGTTGATTCAACCTTTTCAATTTTAATAATTAAAGATAGACAATTTACTTACGCCCACATTTTACTTTTCAAGATTAGTTTAATTGCGAAAGTAACCCTGAAAGTAGATAGTCTTTTGCGCCCTTTAATTTTTTTCCGCTGAGCTAGTAAATTTAATTTTTTCATTTTTTAATTCATTTTGCATTTATGCTTGTACCATCAGTACACAGCAACATGTTTACTTACTTTCCCCTTTTAGTATTTGGACCCATATACCTAAGTAGAGCATACAGCCAAATATATTTATAAGATAACTTTATTCATTAATAATTTATTTTAAGAATGTTCTCCATTTTGAATACAAAGGCTCTACTCCAATAAGCCATTAAAAAGTGTCCCCTGAAGCTATCGGGCTAAAATTAAAGCAAATGAGTACTACTGTCACACGTACTAAATACCAAAAAAGATCTCAATCGATGCCACTCCATTCGAGATAAGTATTAGCATTAGGGTGGAAAAATTGAATATGCTTTTTCTCAAGAATTACTTAAGCTATCACGTTTACAAAAAAGTTACGTAAGTAAGCACTGATTATGGGCATTCTACAAAAATTCCGTTCACTCAGTTCAAAGTTATAATTATTTTCCCCTTTTGAGGGGTGGCTTTTTTGACTTTGGTTTAAGTTGCCAACTTGGCCTTTTGTTATATTAGACTGTTTACATTTAGATTTACTATATATTTTTTTTAGTTTTTTTTTGTGTGGTAGAACATGTAAATAAAAAATAAACTCTCTCTGAATGATTTTAGTAGGAGCAATTTGTTATTGGTTATTTTAGTGTTAAAATAACTATTCATTGATCAATTTCAGGATTATTTATATTGTTATATTACGCTGCAATTATACAAATCTTTGCCCGGATAATCAATGTTTTATTCAGAATTCTTTATATGACATCTCTTAATTGACAAACTACATAATAATTCTCCAAAACAAAACTATCAACAAAATATCTGCGTGGGGTGTGTTCACTTATTAGATAACGAAATTATGAACATTAAATTGTCAACATTAACTCTGACATATAAGAACATCAAAAAGACCACTTACAATTTTAGTTTCTAAAACCTTGGTATAGAAACGCCATAATATTTATCCCTCAAAATCAAAATTTTATAAATTTTGTCGATAAAATTTTGGAATTTCAATTTTTCTTCCCGAATTCGTAAACTCATATTAACATAATTAACTTTCAATTATAAACTATCTAACTTTCAACAAACTTCGTTACCATCTATTTCTTTTTCTTTTTCCAATCGATAACATTCAATTCTGCTTGTTGCATTGATACCTCAAATAATAATTTTCTAACTTTTCTTTCATGATGTCTCTGTGCTTGTTGATTAATTTGTAGTAATTTAAGTCTTCTTTCTTGTAAAACAATTGGTGAGTCTTCGTATCTCCTAACCAATGTAAATGTGTAATATACTTCTCGTCTTGTCTTGTTCATAATTTCTTTATATTTTATTAAAGCATTATTAATTTGTTCATTGTCGTCTTCTTCATTCCGTAAGTTTTCTGTATTAACTTGTTCTATTCCCACCTTATTTGACTTATTTTTAATTTCCAATTCGAATTCTTCATAGTTTTCATCATCTTCACCATTAATACTTGCCTCTTTATCGTTGTCACTACCACTTTTTTCAGAAACTATAGGTTTCCCATTTAACTGCACCTCCATATCAACAATACCCATGCCTTCCTCTTTGTTATAATTTTACACTCAGAATCGCATGCAAAATTATCATCAAAATCATAAGCATCATAATATTCTTCATTTTGTTCATTTTTCGCCGTAAGACCGTGCATATTTTCAAATCTTTGCTTTTCTAAAGTTTCTAATTTTTCTTCCTCTTCCTTTGCAATTCCATCTTTGCTGCTTGATTCATAATATGAAGTTCCTGTGGCTTTAAAATTTGATTTAATTCCTATTCTCATATCTCTTACTTCCGCTAACAATTGAGCGATTTCTTTCAACCTATCTTTCATATACATTGGAAACAAATTCCTTTAACGAATTGTACACTTCCTACTGTTCTATCTCCATTTTTTTTATAAATCACTTGATTTTTCTCTATTTTGTCGAAATATCTAGTATAAAATTTTGTCCCACGTTACATGCGCCAAATATGTTATATTATCACCACTAATTATAAAATATCTGCGCAGATTATCAATGTTTTATTCAGAATTCTTTATATGACATCTCTTAATTGACAAACTACGTAATAATTCTCCAGAACAAAACTATCAACAAAATATCTGCGTAGGGAGAGTTCACTTACTTACTAGATAACGAAATTATGAACATTAAATTGTCAACATTAACTCTGACATATAAAACGTCAAAAAGACCACTTACAATTTTAGCTTCTAAAACCTTGGTATAGAAACGCCATAACATTATGTATATATGTTTCAGTCCTAGTAGTTATAAAAGCACCGAAATATAAAAAAAGAATATTGTAACAACAAAATCACTCATCAATGTCGAAAAAAAATGTGCGATTCTAGCACCGTGTTCTTAATACATATAAGCAGCACGGTTGTTGTCCCATAAAAGCCCAATACTTGTATGACCATTATAATAAATGCAATTGTATTTATGCTGCGAGTAAGTATAATTGAATGGCACGCTAGAAGTTTAACGCTGCCCTTTCTATTTATAGTTAATTACGAATGTTGGCATATTTATGGTCGTATTAGAAATGTTGTTTCGTCATCTTTCTTAAAATTTTATGTGATTTTGCAAGTATCCCTGATAGACTGCTTCAAAAATGAATTCTACTAGAGTTATTTTTGTCAGAAAAGATTGAAATTTCTTATGAAATATCTTCTAATTTTGAAAATTATCTAATACAATATAACTACACGTTTATACTTATTAAAATGTCTTGGTAACACATGCTCATAAAAACATTTATAGCTACAAAATATTCTAGCAATGGAATACCTATATTTCTTTTTCTCTGAAAGATTTTCAAGGATCTTACATTCGCTTACAGCTTAACAGAAAGCCAATTCGTTTAAATAATTATAAGAATTACCCAAAAGGTGACTAAAATTAACAAGAAGATAACTCAATTTCAAAATACCCTTCTTGTAGCGGACACATCTCAAGATCCCTACATATTTACCAAATATAAAACTAGATTAGGCTCTTTTTAAAGGTTACCCCAATTGGTAAAACGAGAGCGAAGAGAAAATCACAAACATAAATTGCTTCACCGGTTAAAGTTCGTTAAACTTCGATAAAGTTTATCGTTCGAAGAACTTGCCACCAACTACAGGCAAGAACGCGTCAATTAGAGAGTGATTGATTTTACACTGGTATACCGTGTGCGAGATGCATGGGTAGTCATCCTACAAATCCGGCGCAATAGATTGCCGATACAAAGGAGCAACGAAAAAAAAATTACACACGATTAGTTACTAGAAATTAATGAGTTATCCGAAAATATCGTTTGTAACTCATGTGTTCAATGAAAATGTTACTTTAAAAGAGAACAGTTAGTGATTGCAAAAACTATAACTACGAATTTTTAGGATTGCTTTTAGGACGCAAAATAAAGGCGTACACTATAACATAGAATGATCTCTTCAGATCAATAAAAGAAATACCTAATTCTCGCAAAAAAAGAATACGTTTTAACTCATGAAAATACCGTTTTTATAGATTTTTTTTCCAAAGATCATGACTTTTACATAACGTAAAATCATCGGCATTTGTACAGGGTGTTTCGTAACCTTGGTGCAGCCTTCAATTTTGTTTTCTTAAATACAATACACCCATTCTTACTGAATTTTTAGAAATATCATTAATTTTTGACTAAATAAGATGTAACATATCTTACTTGGCTTAAACCTATTATTTTCCAAGATATTTTTGATTATCTAAAAATTATGACATCTTGTGTGAAAAAAGCGGTTGTAATTTGATTATCACTTGGAATACGAGTGCGAGATTACAGATCTACTTATCTTTTCAGATATGTTCATATATCAAGTTTAATATACTCGGTGTTCGTCACTAAAGTCACTAAACTGAAAAACCACTTCAACTAGGGATATTTCTTTTTTTTTAATGGAACACCATATACCGCAGGAGCCATCCAAACTCCAAACAGTTAGATACGTCGTTATACTCATAAAAGCGCTCGCTTCTGTTCGTAGTTGATGTGGCTTCTGCGGTATATCCTTACATTGAATCGCTATTAATGAATGCTTTGATTTTTGTTAGGCATCAGGCTCATTCTCTTTCTGTCAAATTTAAAAAGAAATTGTCAAGTACAGCAATACACGATACAAAATGGGGGTTCCAGTTTGATGCAGTGTTTTAGAGATATTTTGTTGTCTCAAGATAAAAAACTCACCCTGTATATTTCTAGAACTTTTTCAAGTTCTCGAAATTGATGGACTTGTAGTCAAACGGTTGCCTTTGGTTGTGCTTTCAAACTTGAAGGTTAGAAAAATAAACAGAAACCCTACAAACTGAAAAGTGTGAAACACTGCTGCTAAGTTCTTTGCCCAGTTTCAGTTCTTGATTAAGAAATTGAATGTGAAAACAGCTTAACCTACTGTTAGAAATTATATCTGTAACGGCAACTACCGATAATCAAAATTTCGAAGTAGAACCAGCGAAGAGACAAGACGAGGCATCTATTGTTGGCCTCATCGATTTTGTGTCCTCAAAAAAAAAAACGATCAGTGCGGTACTCCAATATTTTAGCACCAAATGTTTTCTTCTTTTATTGAGCCATGGACATCGTGTGTTAAATATAATCTGTATTCACAAAACGAATATACAACTACTAGATCTCCAGTCATCTGCTTCCCTAAGCATCTGCACATACCTTTTATGCGGAATTTTAATGGTAATCAAGAAAATACTATTATCATTATTAGTAGGTAAATATCAAAAACACCAAGAAACAAACCTCAATAACAATAATTTAAAAACGTGTTACAATTACTACAGGAATGATGTTTTATGCTCATTGACCTTCAGAATCATCGACAGAGGTAATGGCTATTGGCTATGTTAAGTACAATAGGTAAGATATGAGTGTATTAATAAAGACTGTGCCCTAAAAAAATATAGTCAGTCGCACAGTTGACTCGAGCTAGCACGCATTTGTTTGATTTCTCAACCCACCCATCGCCTCTAAACACAAGTAACGCATTAGTTTCGTTAGACAAGCGACCGACAGTTTGCTTAAATAACTTCAATAATCCCGAGGATTATAACAGGCTACGGTAGCGCCCTCTCTGTGGATTGACATATGGCTGTAAGTACCGTCAAAGTCATACATGCGGACTGAAAACGGCATGGGCCACTCTATTTCATATCTCTCCGCTGTTACATCTTCACATAAATACTTGAAAATGAATAAATGCTTTAGATAACGTCGGTTCGAAATCGAATATATGTATACTCAGATTAACAATAATTATCATTCTCACTATAGCTAAGAACATTTGAAATCATTCAACATACACTCTTTCATCAGCATAATGCATAATGCCAGGATTAATGATTTTTCTTAAATTTAATATTACATAAAATACAATGTATTCTTATAATTATATTTTTTTGAGTGTAAATACTTTACCTTCCAGCTTTTAATAAATATTATTATGATAGTTTAATTGTTTTATTACATCTTAGCAACCGCTTGGTTATTTAATTTAATTTTTCTGCCTCATCAGAATTTTGC
Organism: Protaetia brevitarsis; assembly: GCA_004143645.1. Lineage (NCBI taxonomy): Eukaryota > Metazoa > Arthropoda > Insecta > Coleoptera > Scarabaeidae > Protaetia > Protaetia brevitarsis. The sequence goes on along the minus strand of RXPK01000094.1, from coordinate 1,592,238 downwards.
TTCTAGATACCAGATGGCAAGATACGTAAGAAAGTGAGCAAACCATGTCTTGTTCACCGTTACCATAAGCTATCTCAAGAATAGCCAGTTTAATCACAGAATACAGAATGAGCAGAAATTTCATTTCTACGTTATTCCCTATGGTCACGATTTTATTTTTTATTGTTGTTTATACGACGCCACGAGTCTGCGTATAGATATATAGCAGTGTGCAATTGCTGCGAAAGAACGCAATTACGAAAGGGTTAACTGAAAAAGAATGGATATATGCCCGTTTAATCACTGGAATGTAACTTCTTTATTATCTATTCTGTGATTTAACCTCCCTCCCACTTATTTTTATTATTACGTGAGCAGATGCCAGCGGAGCATGTTCCATGTGTCTCTCTACAACGTCCTACTCAAAATGCACTTGTTTCTAATAAAACTCTTTGTATTAATGTATCAAAAGTTTACTTCTGCCGATATGTGCAATAAATTCAACATTGATGTGTGGAAAATATTGAATTATTTTTTTCACTTAGAAAATTAAAGCGTTTGATAGCATCCCAAGAAAGAAAGTATGGGATAGCCTTAAAAGAAGAGGAGTAAGCAAAAAATTGAGAAAAGCATCCGTATATAAGAAGACCAGGAATTACGTAAGAACAGGCAACATGAAATCAGAAGAATTTTTAACCAAGGAGGGTTTAAGACAAGGAGGGGTCCTGAGTCCAGTGCTTTTTAATATAATACTTGACGCTGTTCTTAAGGAAATCAATACGCTAACGAAAAAGTTGCAAGGAGGATATAGAAATATGCAAGTAGTGGAAATAGCAGAAAGTGCCTTCGCTGACGATCTAATTATTTACGCAAAAAATGAAAAAGATCTGCAAATTAACCTGAAACTTTGGAATACAGCATTAAAAAAAGAGAAATTTGAAAATAAACATGGATAAAGCGAAAGTGATGGCAATAGGTAACGACGAGCTACCAGTAAAAGTTGAATTTGATGGAAAACAAATAGAACAAATACAGACATTTAAGTATTTAGGCGTAAACATACATAAAAATGGAAAAGAAGACACGGAAATAAACTATAGATTAGAAAACACCACAAAGTTGTTCTATGCACTAAACAGCACATTGATAAGAAAGAAATATCAAGTAAAACAAAATTAACCGTCTACAACACAGTGTTTAAACCAATTCTAACACATGGATGCGAAAGCTGGATTTTAAATGGACACAGGATGAAGAGCAGAATTCAAGCCATAGAAATGAAGTACCTGAGAGCAGTAAAGGGAGGTAGTTACTCGTAGGGATAGAATGCGAAATGAGGAAATAAGAGAACAGCTGAAAATAGAACCTATCCTGGAAACTATGGAGAAAAAACAGTTAAGGTTGTTTGGACATGTAGTGCGTATGGAAGAGGAGAGACAAACAAAAAGGGTATGGTTAGCGAAAACAACACAAAAGAAACCAAGGGGAAGACCACGGAAATCATGGGATAGTGTAATAGTGTGGAGTAAACGTGGAGTCCAATGCAATGAAGGGACGAAAATCGCGAAGAACAAGAAAGTTTGGGCAACATTTATCCATAGGAAGTGACAGAAGTGACTAAAGAAATTGTGATTAGAAATATCTTAACACCCTAATGGGCAAATAATATTAATGATTACATATATTACATAAATACTTAGAAATTTAATCTACAAAAGTGCAATATATATGAAATGGGAATAGTGCAATCTCAGGTATGTCTAGTGAATTCAAGTACTATATTAAACAATTCTAATTACAAAAATATTCAAAGGTTGCCTGCAAATTCTAAAGTTCGTCAAATATAATTAGATCCAAATTTAATACTAGTAGAATCACCCATTGAGCAACAGTTAAACTTTAAAATGAAAGAAGTCGATAATTGCCAAAATGCCAATATCGATGAACTTCAATTTTTTTTATAATAAACCAGGCTAGACTTAATTGTGCCGACATATATCTGAATGACAAACAAAGATTCCTAACAATTACAATACGATAACGGTGGTTAAAATATTTAACCTCGAATTGAAACTGATTGCAAACAACACATGAAATATTCTTTAACTGTATAAAAATGCTCCAGAAATAACTGATAATTCCCTTTTTCAGGTGGAAAATCATTGGTGAAATACCTGGCTATAAGGAACGCCATCCAGAAAGGAACGGTTCAAATCAGACGTAGGATCTCATCAGCATTCTTATCAGGAAATTTATGCTTGGTATATCGAAAAGTCGTTCAGATAAATGTGAATTTAAATACTGTGTAGGTACCATATCTAACGTTTTAAGTAAAAATTTAGTGAAACTAGGGTATTACTGAATGTGTGCCGTTAAATTTTAGAAGCAGCTAACGATACGACCGTCTATGCTCGTGGCTACAGGAAGAATGGGTCAATTCAAACTGTGGCTGTAACTGTTAACTACTTTCCATTGTTGTCTTAAGACCTGTCAACTAACTCAAATTTAAAACAGGTGTAGGAATTCGAAATTCCATCCGGTATAATACAAAGTATTTAAATTCATTTTATTAGTACGTTAATGATAAGTACTGTGGCATTTGCTGAAGAAACGTCTACTCTACAGGAAATAATAGTCTGTTTTGTTTAAAGTCTCGCATAATTAAGACAATACGGTATTTATTTTAAATTTTATCTACTTCTTTGTCTATTGTATGTCACAATTGCTGATCAGCGAATCCCACTTTACTCTCCAGAAGAGCGTTTGAAGTTTAAAAAAATAACGCCAACTGTCATTCTTGCGCCCTCTTGTAAAGAGTAGCGGTACGAGTAGATTGGTGCGGAATGACGTCACAACTAAAGTTTATAAAAATTCTCTACATTGCTGTTTTGAATTAATTAGCTCGCGAAGTCCGTTTCACGCGTTATCCCTTCGTTACCGGGCGTTTCCAAATTACAAAATTAAAATAAGCTTAAAAATTCAAGAACAGGAAGCAAAAGCTTTCCTCGAGAGGTGTTACTGTTTTTGTGCTAAAACCGTTCGAAAAACCCCCTTTTCTTTTTAAATTTTTGTGAGTGTTGTGTAAAGTTTTTTGTGCCTTAAATATTTTGGATTACGGGAAGATTCAATTACCCATATCAGTTGGTAAGATGTTCAAAATTTCTGCTTAAAACAAACTATTGCAAATACTTAGAAACCGTAACTCGTTCGCTCTCTCTCTCCCCTTAATAAATAATTTTGTAAAGTAAAAATTACTCAATATTAAATATTAAATATGTTAAACAACTTTATAAAATTTTAAAATATACTCTTCCACTTAATTGTGTTTTGTTTTTCTTTACTTGTTATTTTATTTAATTTGTTTGTTTGTTAGTTTAATTCCTTTGTTTCGATTTATTCAATATAAATTTGTAAAAAAAGACTATTATTTCGCTATTAAAAATAGAAGTTCAATTTGTACCCTTAGCAAAGTTTTTGAGAGGAAGTCATTTCGGAAAGAGAAAGCCGACGAGATGGGTAAGTCGACAATCTTTAGGCTAGCTAACGGTCCTGCTTCGACTGACTGAGGAAACCACCGTTGGAAAACATCTTTGGCTAAATCTTCTAAAACCAATCGCTACCGAACAAAAAGATTGTTTTCCAGCGGTGGTTCGTCGGTCAAAAGAGCAGGTGGGGTTACCTGTAAAACGGGGCTTGGTTCAGTTTGAATGAATTTGGGCTGACCACCCCCAAAAGTTTCCAGATAAGAAAACCAGTTCCGTTACACAGGGACTAAAATGGACACTAAAAGACCGTTACTCCTCACTCCAGACGGTAGGGAGTACTCAACATATTACTAAAAATATAATATTCCGAAGAAAGATATAATTCTCAGAACAAAAATTACAAAAAGCTAAGCTCAAACTCACATTAAAATACAGGTACCTAATAATTTTACAAGTTTGTAAATGACATTTTGATATCCTAATGGTTATAAATAACAATTATATACAACAATACACTTTGTTGGTGGATAAAATTCCACTAAATTTCTATGCTTTGAAACTGTTTCAAATGAGTGTTAAATGAACTAAATTACTTTAAATAATATCTAAGAACATCTTAGCAATATAGATACATACATCGAAGGAATGCAGTATATTTAGGAAAATTTATTATATCTCCCTGAAAAATCAATAACCGATTTATCCAAGGGACTGTCGCACATATGTAGAGTATGTAATTCAGTATGCTACATGCCCGTAGAATAATTTCTGCTTCAACGCTACCAGTAAGACTGTTTAGCATAATGTTATGCATCTACATATCCTTGAATAACGGAAGGCAGCGTAGGAATATACATACATATATATTACCACTATATGACAGAATAAATTCTGTCTTTGGCTATAACTCATACGCGGATGTATGAATGTAGAAGCCAAACCGCTTCACGGGCGCATGTAATTTTGAGCTGGGAAACTATCATTACAGGAAAATTTCCTATTACTCCTTGCGGTATTCCACCCGTGTTAATTAATTTTCACCCCCTGAACACATTTAATTTAATAATAACATAGATGGGCTTATAAACAGTATATTTACTTTCCGAAACTTTCATAATAGCTTAATATACTTTGGCAAGTACATATTTGCATATTATTGCTGTTATCTGTGTAAGCGATAATTTCTCCGCGAAGAATTTTAACCACACTACAACACACTTTAACACAAGACTGGAATCAGGTGTGATCATAAAGTGATGCTTAATGGGAAACTATATGCCAGTCAATAAAAAAAAGCAACTCTATTCTCAAAACATCGTTTGTGGGTTGTCAGGAACATTTTCGAATAAACCTTGAATATAACTTTAATTATGTATAACTTTTGCTTTGATGTTTCGAACGAAGCTAACTTCACTAAGTCTTCAGTGAGAGTAGCTATCAAGAGACGTTCTCTCCTCTGTCTTATCTAAAGAAACTTAGAATGATGTGTTTGCAACGAACTTGACGGAAGGGGATTTTAAGAGTTTATTAATATTTTTTCGTTTTATATTAATTTAAGCTTTCCTGTCAGAAAAATTAAAAAAAAAAGGATTGGAAAACCCTAGATAACAACAGAGATTCTTGTATCTTCAGGCATTTAAAATAACTGTAAGTTTATGCCATTGAAACAAAAACTAATTTCGACTTTGAATTTAATAAAAAATATGCTACTATGCTTTCACGTCTGTTAAACGCCTAGATAGTGATACGTTATACGCAATATCTAGCAATAAGATCAGGGTAGTTTCCAATATTATTAACCGCAATATCAGAAGTAATAAGTCTCATCAAATATTTGAGGTTATGTATAACAAACATGACTTGATTACACACTCAATAGTTATCAATAATGCATTTGTCAATATTAGTAACGACTATGTCGGTACAGTTCTCGCAGGAAAAATCGGGACACCAGCAATCGAGAATTTTAAAATTTCTTGAGTGTAAATGCTTCTTTAAACAGACATATAAATGTATGGAGAGAAAAAATTTATATAGCGAATAAAGACATTGGAGTTTCGGTGGTGGTGTTTCCTTTAGAAATACCGAATACGGAAATACTTATGCAAAAAAAATACATAACAACAAAAAGGCCTCTTGAATAGACGGCTTCATTTAGAAATATAATATAAGTATTTAACTTGTTTGATGCTCTGAAAAGATAATTCTTTTTTAAAAAAACATATGGTGATAGAATTTTTAAGCTTATATTACTTCGATTTATGCTCGCAAGTATAACTTTAGCAATAGACAATATATTAATCAACTTCCTTAGTTTCGGGAAAGTGTGATTTTCATAGATTTATTGACTACACAATTATTGTTGTATTAACTATTATTGTTGGTTAATATTCTTAAATATTGCATTATTATAAAGTTTTTATGTATTAAAAAAATTGTCAAAAATAGTTTTAAGGTTATTTATAAAATCCCTAAAGCAATTAAGTTCGCAAAGAAATTATTTATTTTATTAACCCTGCGTTTATTGTATATTAAAAAAATATAATTTACCTATGGCCGGTGTAATCCAATGTCGTTCTATTTCGTGAAACATGATGGCCAACACTTGATCTGTTTACAAACTGACTTTATGTAGCATAGGTTTATTAACAATTATTTACAAAATTATTGCATTTATATACATAACAAACATCGTAAGAAAACATATTGTGTGTCAACATCAGTTAGTGCTAAAATATTTGTTTTTGAACTTGATTCATTTAATACTTTCTCATTTCTACAGCCTGCACCTGTGCTACAGACCAAAAGTGTTTCAATAAAATAGAACAAAAACATTTGGTTACACAGGCGATAACTAAGATATATTTCTTGAAAATACAATAAACGGAGACTTAATAAAAAAAAATAATTTTGCGAGCTTTAAATCTTAAAACTGTTTTTGGTATTTTTTTAGTAGATGTGTATTACTTTAAAGTTTTTTTAAAAGTAATACAATATTTAATAGTACTAAACAATAATAATAAGTAATGCATCAATAATAGTCTAATCAATAAATCTGTGAAAATCACATTATCCCAAAAGTCAAGAGGCTGATTGACATATTAGGGGTTTACGAAAAATTGGATCGGATATATACCAATGTACCGAAAGTGAAAGAAAATCATAGCATTTATAATGTGTTAGAACAGGATAGAAAGTCGGTAGATACCTATAATCCAATTTTCGTAAGGCCTATTGTCTATTGCTAAAGTAAGCAACTAATATCAAAGTAGCACTAACAAGTAATATAATTTTAAAAATCCCATAACCATGTTTTCTCAAAAAAGACTTATTTCTGCATAACATCAAACAAGTTATACATATACTATATTTTTGAATGAAGCCGTCTATTCAAGAAGCCTTTTTGTTGTTGTTTTGCTGGCGTAAATATTTCCGTATTCGGTATTTCTAAAGGAACGCCGCCACTGAAACTCCAATATGTTTATTTTATATAAAAACCTTTTTCTCTGTATACATTTGTATTTCTGTTTAAATTTTTAATCTGTACCTGTGATCGCAATAACATACACAAAAAAGTGATTTATGGCTTTGATAAGTGAATATATCATCTGAAAGCTGCATTTACACCCAAGAAATTTTTAAATTTACGATTACTGATTTTTCCTGTGAGAAGTGTACATAGCCGTACATATAACCGAACTGCCTCTAACAACGATATTGTTTCTGAATCTTTCTGTGGTCCCACGTGAAACCCATGGGGTCCGCATGAGCCTTTCAAGGGTTCACAAATAGGAAGTATTGATTTTAAGAATATGCAACAGAGTGCTTACGTACGAGTGATCGACTGATATATCTGTAACAGCTGATCTACTGCAGGTGGGATGGCTAAGTTAATTCCTAATGTGACCGTGGCTGTCCGAAAAAGATTTAAAACTATGCATGCGCTAAACATTTAGGATTAAATACAGGACAATAGGAAATATAAAACAAAATTTAATTTCCATGATAATAAAATAGACGAAGTTAAACAATTATAATGCCAGCAAGAATCTAGCAATTGCAGATACCTATTGCCGTTTAAATTTTCCGTTAATAAAAAAAAGCGTGCGATTATCTGATTTATGATACTTTTCAAATGCGTACATTTTTTACACGACCAAAATCCATCAATGCTGGTAGATAGAAGGGCTCCGCCCATCGTTAGGAACCATGTACCGATGAAATCCAATGTAATGGGATGTCAAGAATTCTTCTTTAATAAAAGAGATTCGATTTCATACTATTTATGCTAACATATAAAACATGTTGAAATCGTAATGTATTTTTAATTCTGTTTAATCGATGTGTGTGTGTGTTTGTGCGGTGACATAAGCAGCATCAAGGAAGGAAGGAACAAATAAATATAATTCTCGCGCTCACAAGGACAGCGCAACGTTCCTGATTAGTGGGCAGCCGGGGGAAGCATCCGAGGGAGCGTAGGTACGCAAGCAAACAAAGGAAAGTCGCCAGCCAGCGTCAGTAGCGAGTGGACGGGCTGTTCGGCTGGAGAGCGGTTGTAGTAGGACACGCCATTAAGTGCTGGCCACAACAGTACAAACATTTGAAATGTATCGTGTAGCGAGCTAATGGTAGCCCTGTGATTGCTGAGAACCTATTGTGCCAAGAAATAAAGCTCCTGAGGGAGTAGTCTTGCAATTGTATTAGATTATCTTCTGGTATTTTTTTAGCCAATAATAAGTGTATTAATACTATCTTCTTTTGTTGGAATATGGCTGAGAATCAATTCAACAGACAATGCCGGTTACGTTTCGGTTTATTTATAAACCTTTTTGAAACCGTATATCTTAATCCACATTAACATTTTATACAGACTTTGATTAATCAACATAGTTGTACGTCATAATACATAAAGCAATTCAATATTGTGTTGTGATTCTATGGTCAGTATATGCAACAATTGATTGCAAAAATTACTGAATATTCAGTTTCGTGCCGGAAACACATATTAAATACTAAAATTAATGATATAAAATTTCTTATAAATATATTAAAATTTAGATAAGAATTAAAATAATACGTTTATTTTTAGGTTGATTTGGGCGCAGAATATCTTTAGAAGGAGAAACCGGTAAGCAGCACTCGTCAGCTCTGTAATAGGACATTGAATAGGGACCCTCGTACTTCAAATTATGGAGATCGTCTCAGGACAGAAACCTTTCTCGGGAATATCGTCGTTGAAAGAAAAATACCCAACGGTTATGTAGGTAAAATGTGGGTAAAATTAATTAATATATAATTAACTTTGTTTTAAAATAACCATGATTTTAGATTGAAATTTGGAATAAATAATAATAATCCGACAAAATTTATAAAAATTGAGGCACAACCGTCTCTCACGGAGGTTGGCTAGTAAATGCTTTCGAATTGAAGTTTTCTAACAGACATCGATTGCGATTGTCTTCACAAGATTGCAACTGCTTCTAAAAAGTCCGTTAATTTCAGTGATGTGAGGGCAATATTGGATATTTAACATATGAGAATGCCCATGTGACCAAATGAAACTATGAAATGTTTAAAATAAATTCAAATAAATAATTATTAACCGTACAATGGGTTAATTTTGAACCAAACCGAATCCCAGCATTTTTTCTATCTTATCATCTTGACATATCAATGAAATTGGACTACAAATATAAAAGTCTTATTAAATTAAAGTACAATAAATACACTGCAAAAAAATAAAAATGTTCTTTTTTTAACTGAAACCGATCTGTCAAAATATGTTATGAATGTTTAATATCCAATATTTGATTTCGACCTATAGGTATTTTTCTACTGATCATCTTTACTTCCTGAAGGAAAAAAAATAGGAAGGAATTATGTTTTTTCTTTCTTGAGGTAGCGGCTTTTTTACAATTTAATGAAAAATTTACCAATTAAACCATTCTTTTTTGATGTTTCGACAATTTTTTTTATTGTCTTTTTCAGAAATTGTCTTTTACATTCTACAATTCAAATTTGTATATAATTAAGAACAGTTTAAATTTTAAATTTTATAGATGAGTCTATACTTACACACATTTAACGACACATAAACATTTTAAAAATATAACATTAAAATTTACATTTTTTTTTAAATTAATAACAAAGTTATTTGTCAAGTACATTACTAACTTGTGTGTGTAGCAACTGAATTCAAAGTGCCGAAGTTTACATCTAAAATAGCAGGCAAGGCGAGCTCAGCGATGGGCTTTTTTACTGTTTTTTAAAAAATTGTTTATTTGTCAATTTACATTTATACTAACGGCGAAAAGTGGTATTTTAATGATGGGTGCATAAATTTTATATAAACTTTATCTAATCTTTTGTTTTATCATTTATTGAGTTTTTATGTTTGTTTATTTGAATCATTTCTAATATGCATCACGCTTTATAATTGCTTTCTTTATTTAAAATTGTTGTACTATTAAAATTAAAAGTATGACCTGTGTTTAATATGAGTTTTTTTTAATGCAGTAAGATTATTCTGATATTTTTGTCCTTTTATTTTATTGTGAAGTTGTTGTGAGGTTTGTCCTATGTATACACCATCGCAATTGTTGCAGGGGATTTTGTATACTACATGACTTTGGTTTTGTAATGGAATACTGTCTTTTAATTTTGAAAAACCAAATTTCAAATTATTGTGGTTTTTATGTGCAAGTTTTATATTATGCCGGTTAAGTATTTTGTTGAGTTTTTGTATTTGGATTTGTGTTTGTTATTTTAATGACTTGTTTGGTGTTATAGTGTTGATGTATTTTATTTTTAATGGTTTTTGATTAACGGTAAAGGATAGTATTTTTTTGTAAATTAATTTTTACTGTGTTTAATACCTCTTTTCTATATTTTGGATTGGTTAATACAATGGCTTTATTGATTAAGGCAGACATAACATTTTTTTTGTAAACAAAAGGTTGGGCAGAATGAAAATTTAAATAACGACCAGAAAATGTTGGTTTATGATATAATTTTGTGAAAATTTTATTATTTTCTCGAATAAAAGTAAGATCTAGGTAGTTTAAACTGTTTTTTTTTTTTCTATTTCGAGCGTAAATTGTAATTTCCGATGAAATTCGTTGAAGAACTGATGAAATTTTGTGATCTTGTCTTCAGGAATACAAGCCAAACAATCGTCTACATATCTTTTATAAAACGTTGGTTTAAAATCTAAATTGGTAATTACATGTCTTTCGAGATCTTCGAGAACTAATTGGGCTATTGTGCTAGATATGGGTGAGCCCATTGCGCAGCCATATATTTGTTTGTAAAATTTGATTGAGCTCAAGTGCGTTTAAAAATTCATCTAATGGTAATTCGGTATGTGCTTGAAGTTTTTTCCATTTTTTTCTTATAATATTTAAAGCATAATCAACTGGAAGATTGGTGTACATAGAGACTACATCAAGAGAAATTAATTTGTCATTATTTTTTATTTCTGTAATGTCAATAAATAATTTAACGACACAACACAAACATTTTAAAAATGTAACATTTATTGTGACATTTATATGATCTTTTTGTTATAGCTTTTTATTATTTTAAAATAGATAAAAGTATAACTAGGAAAAGTAGAATTCAATAATATAAATTCTGTAAACCATAACAGCATATTGATTTCTTCCCTGAATCATCTCTAAAGATAAATTCTCAACAACTATCACAACTAAATAGAAAGTAAATCGAGCACTGTGAGATATACTGATAACTAACACGAAATACCAATAAACTTCTGTCTGGTATTTCGTGTTAGTAGTAGTAGTAACTATCACAACCTTGAATTGATGATGTACTCTGCCATAAAGTTGCTATAACGATATTGCCGTTGAGTTTTACCAGACATTTTTTTCGCAATCTCCACATTGCTTCTGACTATTCTTTCAAGTAGCAACAAAACTTGTATTTATAGCTCGCTATATATTTCCATTTTCGACTAGAGGCTTTTAGAAAATGATTCCAGATTTTGAATTTCCGTTACAGTGAATTCCACTCATTCTGAACGCAGCTTTGCATTAGAAAAAACATAAAAATGCTGATCATAAAGAAGTCGTTGTTACAACTTTGTTGATTTAAGAAGGATCCAAGACATAATTGAACGTTTCTAACCATTTTTTTTTATTTAAATAGCCTTAAATAGCCCTTTCTTGCCGTCATCGTTAACTTTATTTATATTACGTGTGCTATACTAAGAATATATTGAGCTTCATGCAAATCATCACCCATCAGCTATCCACTACTACTTAGCGTATTCATATGAATTCGCGCATGATACCAATTGTGACATAAATTTCATGAAGTACCACATAATAAAATGCTCGAAATTCATAAATTTCAAAAAGTGCGAAAATATGGAGGGTTTTAAAGCATGTTTAGCGATAACACTATTTCTATGACGTTAAAGATCGCACATACCGAAATACGCGTTTAAATTTATTATGACATTAGTGAAATTTCTTCTTTAGGGCTGCGGTTCCATTTAGACGTGAGCGCCTTAATCCTTCGTTTCCAATCCTCTCTCCATGCGGTCGCGGTGCACCAATTCATCACCCGAAATAATTCCCAGAGATGTTCTTTTCTGCATTAAATTACATCTTATTCAACGTCTCTGAACACGTTGAACGCTGCTATCTATCTGCGGACTCGCCGAAAAGATAATATGCCCGGAATATTTTAGCATATTATATATCTACTGATTTTTTTTCGCATTTCTTGGCTAAATTTCTTTTCCGGTTCTCCTAGAATAGTTCCTATTATATCTTAGAATTTCAGTTGGAAACATATTGGATAGTGTAAGCGTTCGTAAGAATTATAATAAAAATATTGTGCCATACACATAGAGAAAATCGATGTATAGTCAAAACTCACACGTCGCAGTACTACCAATTTTCTAGAAGTAATTACTACAAACTATTGCACTAAATCACGCATTTATCATCTAATAGTAATCGTTATAAGAGAAGTTCACAGCTGTTTGTAGGATCATATTTACTGACTTGTAACGCAATTTTGTTAAAAATTTGAATACATTTGGAAGTAGCAAAAATCGATAGTCTACTGTAGGTAAACCTTACGCACACCCTATAATTGTTTCACTGTTAGTAAATGTTTGTACTATAGTATTTGCTTTCACAGTATTCAACAAGAACGTGACAATCAGTCCATTTATATAGGCTAAAAAGATTGACACAATAATAGAAGATTAATATGTTTAATTTCGTTGAAAATCCAGTGGAAAAATGTTCTACAGTGTCAAACACGGTGGCTGTATCACAATATTGAACAGTGTATATTAGCATAGTGATTCACGGAATCCGTCCATTAAAAGTTAACTCTGAAACAGTAACCGATAAGTAAGTAGATGTTTTATATAATGGGCTTTAAAATGCTTAGTAGAACCTAAAAATGCACAAAATGATATATATTTCTATTTATAATATCAACATTGGCCACGACTTTCGATGTAACCGAAAGTGCAACATAGATGAAACTATTCTTCCTAAATAGATCATAGCTAACTATGCTTAACCCCGAAGTTTCAAAATTGAGATATCAGTGCAAATTCAAGAACTTTTGATTACAAGAAATTGTGTATTTTCCACATTTTTTTCTCCAGTCATCTACATATTTCTGATTCTTCTTGCAAAATCCCACAAATATCCGCTAACAGAGTATCAATTTTTTTCCCACTGCGCCAATATTTAAGTCTTGTCGTCACTTGGTGGAAACGCTTGTCATGCTCATCTGATTCGGCTAGTGTTCAACGCATTTTTCCACACGTGCATGTAAAAAATGATATTTTAATGACATTTTAATATTCATACGGTGAAAAGCAATGAACATATCTTCAATGTAAAGGCGCCAGTTATCGGATCGATGAATTGCGAGAACATTCTCAATGATCGCTTTAACAAGATTCCATCCCACGAGGTCTGACTCACAAAGGGCATTTTCAAATGGTGTGTCTTTCATCAAACGTCGAATAGCAGGCCGATTAAGTATTCTAACGAAGAAATTTCATCAAACTCAATAGGCATTTGTTGAATAAATGGTTAATATAGACAAAAACATTTTTTTGGTCTTTTTGTATACAATCTTTACACGTAAATGTCTCGAAATCAAGAGCCAACTTTACAAAATGGACGATGGCACACAGTGGGATATAGGTGGAAAAAAGTCTATTTTTCGAATATGCGCTATAACTGTTATTTTAGGTTCATTCTGAAGCAGAAGAATTAGAAATGATTATTTAGTACGAATAGTTATCAAAAGTGCTGACGTTCGGTAGCACTTTGAAGTTGAATGATGGTATTTATCGAATTTTTACTTGAAATATTACTGAAAAGTAAGAATGCATATAAGAGAAACAAATTAAGTTTTGAAACAAATAGCACCAGCAATGTTAAGGTGGAGGTTTATGCTTACTATACAGTAACAATCGTTAAGATGTAATTATATTACATAGGGTTATTATTTAACTTAAGAAAAAATGCAATATAGTTGACACGAAAATATTCGTCTAGACTTTTCAATGTTAGCGCCAACGACCACCAAGCTGATTCTTTCTTCTACGTGTTCTCCATAGCCCAAGGAACAAGAGCGAACAAAATTTAGCCACTTTTTGCCTCTAGCTGAAAAATAGCTAAAAATCTAGTAGCGCGCACAGTATACAATATTAGCACAGCGCTAGGAAGGATTTTCAATTAGATTACCCTTACACAGTTTTGTAATTTTGACAGACACAATTTATTTGTAATTGCATAAGTAATATTTTACCTATTATACTAATACTAAAGCATTATACGGGCTGATCCGCAACTGACGTGTCAGCAACTATTTTTTTAAATCTTTGACGATCTTATTCTCAAAACCGCAAACAAAATAGCATACAGTGTTATTTTTTGCCGCTAGTTCGAAAAATATACCTAAATTCTTTTTATTTCATTTATACAATAGAGTCAGATATTTACAATATACCTATCCCGTAAAAATTATGTTCACGTTTTCCATTCTTTCTCTTAGTTAGGAGCACGGTTACTTTATTGCTGAACTGAAAATTGTTGATGTTCATATCGAGGGTAGTTCATATTGCATCAATCTTTGGCGGTGTCTTTCCAAGCTAATACTGGATACAATATCAACAAATTATGATGTAATATGCAGTGAATTAATCAAGTGTAAATATCAAGTAAATGACGTAAAATGTTTTTTAAGTGAAACGTCAACAAAATCCAGCATACTTTAAATAAAATAAAAAAGAACTTTGTTTCCAAATTCAAAACAAAGTGGAACAATAACCAAAGAACTAGAGAAAAAAAAATTAATGGCTACAATGAATGACTACAAGGTGTTTTTATCGTAAAACTCGACACGGAAAAGGAAGATACTATGGATGAAGCACCACCATCCCCGAAAAAAGGTCTTTATCAAAAGGCCTCCCAAAAGAAATTCAGTGAATGTTGTGATCGCACTAAATGGTATAAGGTTCAATAACTGCGTGAAACTTGTCCTGAGGAACAACTTCAAGCTGCTGCTAGTGGAATTGATACTCTAAAATTATGTAGAGCAAAATATATGGCAACAGAGAAAGCGTTAGCTAGCATGATAGATGCAGATTTATCCAAACATCAATATGATGTGATAAGAAATGCACTCAAGAACAGGGGCCACGATGTTCTTCCTCCTTATTACTTAATAAATGAAAAAAAGAAAAAAATCCTATCCTAACAGTATAACTATTGAAGAAAATTGCGTAAAAATTGAGTTACAAAGTCTTCAACAACATGGTGAAATATTAACCGATTTTAAATGTAGAAATTCCTTAAACTTTTATTTCCTTTATCGATAATTACCCTCTAAGCTGCTAATTCAAGTACAGTCGCGAGCAAATGTTATAGGCACCTCTGACAAAACTAATGGGTTTCATGTTTCTTGCATTTTTTTTGTGACAGTTATTTCAACGTATATATAATCGTCTCTATGGTTACAATAGTCTTTATAGATACCTTTGTAATATATTATTTTTTTTTATATATTTTCAAAGTCTTCGAGAAGTCACTTTCCCCTCCCATCTAAAAGTATTATAGCTGTAGTAAAAACACTCTAATATGCAACAAATTAATAGATCTTCTTAAATACTAAAATATTTATAATGTATTACCTACAAGTTTTTATTTTCTCATTTCTTACTGTGATAATCGCCCAAAATTTAGGGTGCCTATAACATTTGCTCGCGACTGTATTATTTATCATGTCATAAATAGTTATATATATAATAATATAATATATATATAATCACTGCACGAAATTTCACTCCGGAACGAGTGTGGTTCAAAAGTTATTTAATTTTTTCCACAAAACCGGCTAAATTGACCACTATGTGGCACAGCATTCAGCGTGTTTTCTATCCAGGGTCCATCAATGTTGAAAAAAATAAGCTTCCAATTTGAGCACAGTGTAATTAAACTACCTGTAACAACAATTCACATCCCATTACACACGGTTAAGTAGTAGCGATCAACATTTAATTTATCGTAGTTTATCCCAAGTTGCGCGGTATTACAAATTGAACCATCGCTATGTATTCCAATATTAGTGAAAAGAAAAAAATATAGCGTAAACTGCGCTAACCATACTAGCTATCAATAACAATATTACAATGACAATGATAATGTTCATAGGTTGTAGCAAATTACGATGCTTATGGTAAGGCTTCTGTTGCTCAGACTTGCAGCTTCATACACATTTATCTTTTATAATTGGAGAAATAGTCTTACAATTATAATTTGAAGTTGATTAATCGCATCATGATTATCATGATTGATTATACCAATCAAACAAACTGGTACTGCCACCTTCTTTGCAATTATTTTCTTTTTAAGATATAAAAAAACTAATTCCATCGCCCGAGATACGTACAATCATTTATTCATCTGTTAAAATGAATAAGTAAGCAAAATGGAATACGGCAGACGTGTTATCTTTAAAGAAAAAAAAGCACAAGGAAATATTCTTTCAGAGACATTTCTGGAGTATTTCCATAACGCTATTTTTTTTAGCGAGAATCCTCTTAGCGCATATAATAAAATAAAATCCATATCGCCTCTCCCGTAATTCCTTCCTATCTCGCAGTAAAGAAAAGGTAACTTGTTAAATGTTTCTGAAAAGATAGACGGTGAAATAACGAAATAAATTCTTTTATCGAGAAGTGACGTCGTTAATACAAAGCATTTGCGAGAATATTTACCGGCGAACACGGACGTTTTTAAACGAGTAACTCGACGAATAGAAAACAAATATAAACAGAGATGTACCTACAGTGAACAAATTGGAGTTATTTCACTTTTTATCCGTTTCCAAGATAATCACATTTCTGTTAGTAGTACTAATGCAGACTGTTGTGCGGCGTAGCATTGTTTTAACAGGGAGTTGATGAAAACATTATTGTACGCGCAAACGGTTAATTAGAGAAAAAAAAAGATTTTTTAAACGAAAAACCAAACTATAGGAAATAAGTAAAACAAATATTAAATTACACAATGAATTCTATTATATATGCCGTATACGAAATACAACTACGGTCAACCAATAGCGCACAAATCCAGTACAATGGTGTACAAAACCTAATAGTGGGCGATTGGAGTGAAAAAGAATTCAGTAACGCTAAGCAAATACACAATCGATTTTTATGGATAAATCGGGTTTTTTTTTCTTATCGAATTCGAAATCATTTCAAGAATCGAATCGCTCGTACCGATTATATTCGCAAAGCGAGAAAATCGAATTGGAAAATATCTGAGAATGTACTGTTCTGTTTTTCAAAACAAATGCCCGCGGAATTCAAAATTTTTAATTTCTCGCTAGTAGGGGGTATTTGCCGATTGAGGAACCTCCTCTTTACCCTTGACCTTGACCGACCCTAAGGTCAGATCAAGGTCAAGGTCAAAGATGAGGTTCCACTATCGGCATAATACGCTTTGGGCAAGGTCAATAAAGGTCAAGCTCAAGGTCAAAGAGGAGGTTCCACAATTCGTAATGTTAAGGTTAAAGAAGGAGGTTCCAATGGTTATTAAAGGTCATACCAAGTCAATTTAAAGGCCATGTCAGGTAATTTGAAGGTCGCAGCTGGGTCATTTGAAGGTCATGTCCAGGTGTTTGGTCATCTGAAGGTCATTTGAAGGCAGTGTGAAGGTCGTACCAAAGGTCATTTGCAGGTCATGTTAAGGTTGTTTGAAGGTCGCGCCAAGGTCATTTGAAGTCATTTCAATGTTGAAGATCAATCAATGTCGTTGAAATCTTTATGGTAGAGGTTTGTGAACATTACTCGTAATGCTTTATATAACTAGGTACCAAGACATTTGAAATATAGTGTTATAAGGCATTCAAAACAGTCTGTGTATAGTTATTATCGTTTGGGGTTTATATCATATTCTAAAATATGTGGTGCCTTTTAAGGAAGAAGTTAGTGATCAGTATGTCAGATTAGTAGAAAATATTGACGGTGAACTTGTAGTGATTATTGAAGGGGGCATCATTATGAGTGATGTAGTGGAATTTTGGGAAAATTATCTACAGGGCAATGCTCATGAAAATACTGATGGCAACGAAAGCGAAAAAGTGAATAAAGAGGGAAATGAAGAAGATATTTTGATATGGACAACAGTTATCTTAGATGATGATTTAAGTTATCAAAATTTGTAACGTATATTTCATAATTTTTATTTTAATAAGTAAATACATTTATAATTGAAAACCTGTTTTATTGTAGTATATGTTTAATATTAATAATGATATACATGTCAAATACTTAACTATCTAATATCGTTGTGAAATACTGATGTTGTTCATGTCCTACAATGCTTTAATCAAGGTATTCAAAAAGTTGTGTTCCTCTCGCAGGCAGAACAAAAAGAAGTTCATCTTCGAAATGGTAAACATCCTAGATAATAAAAATCAAAATAAATACATGAGATAATGTATTGCTACTTTTAAAATACCTTATTAAATGGGTAATCATCTTCAGTAAATACACCGTGCTTCATAAGTTGTGGTATTAGAAGTAAGTAAAGTCAGTAAAATACGATATTCTATTTTCATAAATAATTCGATTTAATATTCAAAAGGGTCTAGCCGGTTAAGCATATGAAAACTCGCATCTGGTGAAGGGTTATTACCTTGTTTTTATTGTTCTTCATCTAAAATAGCCATACAATTAATCTCACATCCCTAACTCCTATTGTAAAGGAGACATGAGGGTAACAATCCTTAACGTAATTTTTTTTTTCAGTACCTATTGAAGATATCTTTATGAAATTTAAACTGTACTTGACTATCCACAAACTCATTATAATATTTTTTTTTCAGAATTCTTGTGACCCTGGAAACTGTAAAAAAACGAGAAGTATATTGTTTGGGAGTGTTTTTTTATTCTAACCCCCAAAGTAGCACCTACCAAAAAAACATATCTTATTTGTTCATTGGTTAGCTATTACATGATAAAGTTACAAAAGGGTCGAATTGGTGGAACATAGTTAAAAGAAAATAATAATAATAATAATAATAATAATATATTTTGACTCTGGGACCACATAAGAGTGATATGAGTACCATCACAATAAAAAATAAAATATAGGGGTGTAAAAAACGAACGACACAAAATAGACACAAACAAAAGATAACATAACAAGGAATTCGAAGATATGTTGGGCTCAGTGCACTCTTTGGAACAAAAAACAATTATGGATATGTGCATATGTATCAATTATTTACCAAAAACTATATTAAAACCTGTAAACTATATCTCTACCTATCGTCATAAATATGCTCTTATAACAAACATACACATACAAATAAACTACAAACAATCAATATTTCGTAACTCATTGGATACGATGACGACTACTCTGTACTATACTCGATGAAATATTGAAATTGGACCCGTCGAATATGCGATTTACAACATTCGACCACACGAATTTCGAACTTGTGATATGTGATGTAGACTCGGTACAATGTTATCCTATAATGTGCTATAATGAGTATGAGTGACCTGTTTCCAGGACGATTCGATTTTCGTACAAGTTTTCTCAAGTTATAAGAAGTTAACTAGCGAATCAAAACATAGTTGGCAGGTCACGTATACTTAGATTTAGGCAAAGGAAAATTGTGTTAATGAAAGTGAAATTGTTTTATTGAGTATTTTGCGGGAGTTTCGAATATATTAAGTGCAATCCTGTTTTTTATTGTAACATTTGCAATAAGAAATAATGGAGAAAACAATTGAACGCCCATAAAGATAAATAAAGTGTTTTACTGTAAACATTACAAAGTTAAAACTTTCTCAGATTCAATATTATATAAAAGTTACTTTAGAAAAAAATAGTCAAATCTGTGCAGCCTTTGTTTTCCTAACAGTTTCGTTTTAACCCACTCAATAACTCTTGCGATTTTGACTTATTTACTTCAAATTTTAATATATAAACTTATTTCATTCACTTTTCAAATAAAATCATTGATACCTAATACGTGTCTGTAACTGAAAAAAACATTAATCTTACAGTCGCCAGCTAACATTTAATTATTTCGAACGCGTTTGTAAAGGCCGTGTAATGCGATTACGCAGCGTTCGCAGATGTTCTCGTAAGCCAATGCCAATCAAAGGACAAAGGCTAAAAATAGCAGGTTCCGTAAAATTTCCTCCTTCGTTGTGGCAACAGCTGCTTACTAAATAGGAGGCTCCTGGGATTCTGAGGGTAAAGGAAAATATGTAGGACAGATTCACCCACATAGGATTTCAGACCACACGGGGACACCGCTGGTAATTCTTTCTGCAAATACAAGGTGGACGTGGAAATCATCGAGAAGCTGGTCTTGCCCCGATTTTTGGCCAGGAATTGCTATACACCGACGGGTGACACCAATACCGTAATTGAGCCAGAGTATAATATTTCATCTATCTAATTAGGGAAATGATAATCAATAATAGTGAGTTTAAATATCAAAGATATTTGAACATTGTAAAATTTAGATTATATGACTTACACTTTCCATTATACTTCCCTTTTGAGCATTGGCTTTGGCAAAACAGTGGGAATAATGCTGTATACCGACTATTAAAAGGTGCTCGCTCATTTAACTTCGAAACCCCCGAAAAAATTCAAGAACTGTCTTATTTCATTATTTTGTCAATTGCGCACTTTGAATTTTGACTGCTTATTCACCCACCAGCAACTTCTTTGCTTGGTGGAGTAACTCTTAATATTTTATTGAAAGCATTAAATGCACTATGTATACATATATCTCATTGTATTTCCTTTATTTTTGTATTAAAAACTATGTACATATTGTATTTTGTATAGAATGAATCAAGAGCAGTTCTCCAGCATCGACACTTTAGAGTTTTATTTACAATTAGGAGAAACAAATTATGCTCAAAATGCGGGTTATAGCTAGCTATATCAACACTGGCCAGTATTTACGGCCGGTCGATACAACAGTGCATGTACTGCACTACAATAGTGCCTTGCCGTTATTGGAGGCTATGTTTTTTGTTGTTAAGTGATGATACAAGTAAAGTAAGGAAGCGACTATTTTGGTTTCACTCCAGGATTTAATGACAAAATTATTATATGTAGGTATATTATATTTTCATATGTATGCAACTTATGCATGCAAAATAGTGCATAGTTATAGTATATACTATTAATTGCGGGAATCGCCAAATTCATCAAAACAGGTTAATCGATGCTATTATTAAATTTTTCAGGATAAATCAGCTTGAAGAAAATAAGGTGAATATACCGTTAATAATATGCTTGGAAGGAAGTACATAAAAACATTATTTATTTCATATGTTTTTTACTTACTTTTCTTTTCTAGGAAATGTAAAGTCACATTCTTTAATGGTAGAAAGACAGTTATTAGACCAAACAAATTCATTTCGTTCTGCATTACAACAAATGATGGCGGCGTAGGTAATTTTTTAAAAATATACCCTGAATAGGACAACAAAAATAAAAAAAGCGTCCAAATCCAAACTCAAATTGATAAGATTTCTTTAATGTATTCTGTTAGTCAAATTTATTTATGGGTAACATTCAACTAGATCTTTGTATTATAAATACAACCAATTCTTAGTAACTATTGGCTTTTCTTATCGATTCTTCCACCAAAATGTTTACTCTTTAAAACAACTCTTGCAAAATTTATTGAAATTCTTGTAAACTCTCTGTAATCCAACTAATTAATATATCTTTCAGAAATTATTAAAATTAAATCTATTATATGGTATATCTTGAATATTTAAGTGGAGAATCTACATTAAGTTCTAAATGACACAAACATGTTATTAGATAACTGAAACTCAATATTTCTGGATAATAAAATAACCTAAAACTCAATTATTTCTAATTTCTTTGTTGTTCTCTAATCTAACACATTAAAAAAAAAAGAATGTGGTAAAATACCCCAAAAATATGAGCAATTGGGCTACCTGGTGAAATACCCTTGAAGTGTTGGTAGATATACCTGAAATTATTCCATTCCATTAGGGAACATTACCTTAGAGGTGTAAATTTACCAGGGAAAATAATAATAAAATACTAATACCCCAATTTCCCCAACAGCTGCAGAACCGCTCCAAAAAATTCTAATATTTTGCTGTGCAGGTTCTACTAGTAGCATCAGTTGTTACACTTTATCATGCGTTTTCCCAAAATTTGCAATGATTAATAGATCATTTTTTCTTCTTTTTTCTGTACTAAGGTAGGTTTTGTGTAATTAAAAATGTAATACCACTACGTTTTAATAAATAACAAAAATCGAATGTCTTTTTAATATTATTCCAAGAATGATACTTCTGCCATTAAAAGTAGTTTTTACAAAATTAATTGATGTTTTATGGTTTTACTCAAAAACGAATTTATTTGAATGTTTCCGGACTTTTTTAACGTACTACATACTCTACATATTTACATCATTACAATAATGGGGAGTAATTTAATTAGTCGACCTTTCACGGTTTCAATCAGTAATAGCATTATGATTAAGTAAGATTAGATAATCGCAACATCCAATCTCAAACTATTTAGACATCAAATAAAAGCATTAACTTCTAAATGTACTCACCGCTGATATATAGAACACTTATGATAAGTACGTCCATGAAAATATTTACGCTTTCCATATCCTACTGGTTAAGATCTGTAACAAATGAAATCAATATTAGGACCAACCAAATATTGTGAAGCATACAGTGAGACTAAATAATTAATATATTATCAACCGATAATTAATAAATTCACCCAAAGTTTTAGTTTCCAAGGTATTTCAAGCTGCTAGAGGGTGTCACCTCTAAAAGCACGCTGGGAATGCCATTAGAACTTTACAACTTTAAACAAAAGGAACGGAATGCAACGGGAATATACTGACATAAGTAGATATCTTCTGGTTTACGGACGGTTCGAAAATAGAACATGAAGTGTGGGCGCAGGAGTATTTTGTCGCAATCCAAGAGATAGAAAATGCTATAATCTTAAATAACATTGGTCGTTATATCAATAATCTACATTTATTGAGTGAATTTTCGTTAACAGAACAAAATGTTTCATTGTTGCGATAAAATACAATCGTTGATTAAGTATAAACAAGATTCATTACTGAAACAAATTCGTTTTCATTATTATAACAAATCATTTTCATTAGTCCATGGATAATATTTGTTATGGTAATCATATTTTCATAGCTTCAATAAATATTTTTGTTAATAATGCGAATATACATTGTTATTTTTCCCTGCAATTTTCGAAAAATTATTCACCATATTAACGCAATAAAGTATTAAATGATATATTTTATATATGCATGATGGTATTGATTTATTGCAAGAACCAACAGACGAAAAGTGTTCGTTAAGTTCGCTAACGCATTTATTAAATATATGTATGAAGGAACCCAACAAATAAAAATCATTGAAATGCAATTACTTCTTTATTAGTCCAAGGATAATATTTGTTATAATAACTATATCTTCATACGTTCAATAAATAATTTAGAATTTTGGAATATGAATGAATATATACATACATGGTTATTTTTACGTACAACTTTCATAAAATTATTTACGATATGAACGCAATAAACTATTAAATAATACTTTTTTCGTTAATACAATGTTCGCAATTATTGCAAGTACGAACAGATAGCATACCTTAATGAAAGGTGTACGACAGTGATTGAATTACCGACTTACGCGGCGGGCGCTGACTGACAATGAGTGAGCGTTTGGCGTCTGGCTCTTAGAGGGCGTGCATCTAAACTCGTGGTCTCTTAGGAGAAAATCGAGAATAACACACAGACACGACACCGAAGAACAGTGTTGCCAGAGCTAGGGAATTTAGGTCGGTGCTAGGGAATTTTTTTACGAAATAAGGCTATAATCTAGGGAGTTATGCTATGACACAATATTTCCAATATACAGGATGTATCAGATATAGAGATAAATATAATAATATGTAGCAGCTGTAATCATATACGATCAAAAAGTCTTAATGCACAGGGGGTCTATCTGTAAGCATTAACGAGAAAAAAAAGATTTTGTAAATGCCGTGGGCTAGAGCCGCACCTGTGCCCAACCTAAATGCTGTTTCGAGTATACCCCCACATACCACTATCATTCAGCCATTATCGCTGTAAGTTTTGTGTAGATCGCCGCTTGGAGTGCAAGTCATTTCGAACATTTTATTTAAATTCTTCCCGTCTCGAAAAACGATCCTTTTCAGGACTATCATGATTTCATATAAAGAAATTCTAAGCATGATGCATCGGCATAAGCGCGGAAATGTATAGATTCATTTTCGCGCGACATCATAGTAAAAAGGCGTGTTTGCAAATTTTCTGTATCTACATTTATTTCTGTGTAATTCGATTCAATTCATTTTGCGTTATTTGATTAAATAAATCCAAAAGAAACAACTCAGATTCATGTGGTACCGTTTATTAACAACTAACTCTCGATTCGACAAAGCAAAAGAAAAATATTTACGTTTTTTGTAACTACTGAAGTCGCATATCCGGTGAAACTCGAACGTCTTATCAGGATATTAAAAATAATACTTTGTGGACTTACATAGAATGCTCTTAACAAATAAGGAATGTTTATTTTATAAAAAGAAGAAAAATAAAATGTCTCGGTTTTGCTATTTTTACAAGGGCACACTGGCCGATTGGCGTTTATTTATTCAGAATGACGTTAAATGAACTTACTGCATACCATTAAGAATAATACTAAATGGGTGCAATGTATTTATACATAATACCACGTTTAGCGGTGCTTAACATGACGTTTCCTTGAATTCCCGGCCTAAAGAATTTTTACCTCTAAATTTTACTTTTTTTTTATTTTTTAATGATGAAATCCGGTAACAAAAATACTCCAAACTGTGGTACTGGTAATGTTGTAAACTTCTCCTAAACCCCTCACCACAAACTGCACTAAACTGGACGTACGTTTCGATAGCAAAGCTATCATCATCAGCAGAAACACTGAACTAACTTAGTTAGTTCTACCTTCTTCTTGCTACCGAAACGTACGTCCAGTTTAGTGCAGTTTGTGATGAGGGGTTTAGGAGAAGTTTACACGAAATCCGGTTTCGGCGAGTTTGTGCTTTATATGCCATGTAGTTAACACCCAAGCAAAATTTACTTTTTTATTTGATACACCCTGTATATGTTAGGAATGCCCTTAACGTGGAAATTTTAAATATTGTGAATCATGTAAGGACCTCGATATACAGAGATCCAAAAATTTGGTGTACCTAATTTGTGTTAATTGCAACGCTAAAATAGTCAGTGATTTTTATTTTAAAAAGTACCATTTTAAATTTGTGTATGTTGATGTTGATGCTTGCAATGTCATCTAATTGATACCGAATTATGATTTAGTTACTTTTTAAATAATCAGTAGATTTTTATGAGCTTTAACCCTCCGTAGACACACTACAATTTGCGCTCTCACCTAGACATACATGGGTCTGTGGTGTCCGGCCCTTTTTTACCATACTTAGACTTATTTAAAAAATCTGAAAAAATTCAGGAGAGTAGTTTAAGATCTACAGAAAGAGATCATGGGTTGCGTTCCTATTTCTAGAAGTAATAAAAGCATGTATTTATAACATTGTTTAAGAAACGCGGCTATTCTACAAATTTAGACAATTTTATTATGCAGATGTTCAAGAAATAAGTAAACGTTTTGTTGTAACAGGTAAAATAAAATCCCCTTTGTGAACTACATTTTTGAAATAACACGTGGAAATTATAAATTATACAAAAGAGGATTTTATAATAATAAAAACTATTAATTATGGGTAATATAGAAATCCTTTCAGAGTAATAAATTTCTATATATATATATATATACATATTTACATAGGGTTGTAAATACGTTCTTGAAGCATATGTTGCCACTTTGAAAGTAACACGTTCAATACACGAAAGAGGATTATTGATAGTAACAAACCAAAACTCGAAAAACCCCGATTTTTTAAACATTCTTTATCAGTATCAGACATAAAAGATATCAGCTGATCAATAAAATTAGTTGGTCAATAAAACTAAAATAAGTATATTTAGGGAAATTTTCTATAACAGCCTAGGAAATTAAAAAAAAATCCCTGGCAACACTGCTGAAGAATGTGTATTTGCTCTTGATGGAATGCTAAAGACGCTTGTTGGGCAGAAACTCACATTTCTATTCCCTTGTCTGAATGTATAGTGATTCTTCCTCCATAAGAGTCCATGAAAAAGAAAATACCATGGTCTCATTTTTATGGTTTTCTGTCCTGAGTGAATTTGGCTGAATGCAATGTGATTATTGCATTAATGAATTAAGATCATTATTTTAATTAGAAGTTTACTTTATAACAATTATTAAAATTTATTAGGATTAATATATTATATAACATTCATTAAGTCAATTATTAGCAATTATCATATCAACAAATACTGTTCATCGTATTGAAGCCTTTCTTCATTCTTCTACTGGAGTTAACACATAAAATTAATAACTCACGGGCAATCAGTAAACCAAATAAATTTGTCAAAACAAAACTGGTGTTCATTACAATAATAACATATTTCATTGAGCCAATTAAGCTACCATTTCACTTTCAATGATTTTGATTTCATTGATATAATGAATGTTTTATTTCTCAGTAAACTCCGTCGTTTAATAAAATCATTTCCATTGATTTGTTAAATTCGTTCTTTGGACCAATTTTAATGCATTATGTCATGACAACAATGATTTCTTTCATTTTTTTAGGACCCATTTTTGGTTCAGTGTACAAGGACTTTTTAAGTTGAAAGCTATGCCAATAGAATGGGTACTAGAGGGTTTTGAATAAAATTATCAGCCCCAAGCCAATAAAGAAGCACATGACAGCAACCGGAAGCTGATCTAGTGCTATCAAACCACAATATATTAGGAACGGCTAATAATCTACCTGTAATCTGGTTACCTAGACACAAAAATGAGGAAGCAGGCACCTTTACGAGAAATGATGCTGCGGAGCAATTTCAGAGACCAGAATCCACTAATCATTCATATCATTTTATGCAGGTAATTAAATTGAATCCGAATGACGTAGACACATTTCTTATTTCTCCACAGATAAAGTACTATAGATACAGTACACTGAGATCATACTGACAACCTAATTATTAATTGATTTTTTTTTGCATTTCTCTGTCTCTTTGGCCAATTTAATGTTTGTTACTGCAACATCAAAGTTCTGCTCGGACATTTTATTTACTAATAATTTTTTAATTACTGCCTTAATTTTTACACCATCGTTTTGTGCATTTCAAACTAAAAATATAAAATTGTTTCAATTTTACAAAAATATTTCCATCCTTTACATTTACTCTTTTCAGGAGAAGTTAAAAGAAATAATAGACATACCAAGATATGATATAAAAATATAATGGGTGATTTCAACGCGAAGGTAAGAAGAAAGGATCTGTGCAGATATATCACAGGAGGGAATACGCATGGGAAAAAGTAATAAGAAGGGAATAATATTGATAGAATTTGTTGCAAAAACGCAAATGAAATGAGTACATATTCTGGACCTAAAGATATATACAAACTAATGTAGACTTCCCCGAATTGATCAAAAATCAAATTATTTTTTGATAGAGAGGAAACACGCTAATGCAATTAGAGATTGTATTATTGAGGAGCAGGCTGAGAATGACCATACAGCAGTATAGGCAAGTTCATACAAAAAATACCCACACAAGAGAAAGTTAGAAAGATAGGCGAAAATACAACGTCAAATGAGAAGAAAATTAGAGGAAATCACGCAAACTAGTGCCGTCAGTAGGGGAAGAATATGAAATAATAGCAATAGTGAGCCAGAAGAAAAAAGAGGAATAGCTCGATGTAGAATGCAAACAAGCCTTAATAGACAGAAATAAAGCAAATGTGGAAATAGAACACAAGACAGCATAAAAATTTACGATGAAAGAACCCAATAAGAACACAAACGTTAAGAAAACGTTGTTCTTAACGGTAACCGAACGTTTCGTAACGTTTATAAACAACGTCGAAGCGACATATCTATGTCCCGACAAAATACGTTGACAAAAAGTTACTTATTAAGCGTTATTTCACGTCATATTCTAATGTTATTTTAACGTTTAATTTTTAATAGAAAATATCGTTAAATAGAAACGTTTAGCACAAGGTGTATTTTATTGGTTTATTGGTAAGTGGAGTTTAACGTTCATATAAAACATCTATGTAAAACGTAAAAAATCGGTTTACAGGTAACGTAAACTCAACTTTAACCCTTCGTTAGTGTGGTGGAGTATGCCATACCCCGGTATGTAGGCAAACATACTGTGGTATGGCATACTCCACCACACTAACGAAGGGTTAATAAAATTTCTATATCAAACCTTTATAACCACGTAGTAGTTACGTCACATCTGCGTAATTTAGTGAGGTGCCGAATGTATGAAAATCAACAGCTTTGTGAATTATAGGTGAATTATCAGGTTCGTTGCATTCATGCGCTCTAAGACGCTGCGTTATAGAAACTGTACAACACTTACCAAGTTCCAGATGTGTTACTTTATATTTACAGTGCCGTTTTATGTGGTGATAACAAAAAATTGGTTATAGATTAAAAGTCATAGTGTCCAATTCTAAATTCAATTTTATTTTAATTAAATCATTCAATGATCACATCATAGTATTGAACTCAGGATAAGCTCTTCAATGAAACATAATGCTTCTTCAGAAAAACTAAAATGTAATTACCTATGAATATAATACAATGCAATAATTACAATAATAATAATAAAAAGATAATAGAATTCTTTACCAAAACTAAGAAAGTAACGAGGTCATTTCCTTTATAGATATGTACATTTTCCCTTTTTCTGCACATCCAGCTCTTCTACCCAAACAGTCCATTGGGGCTTTGGTATATTTCAACCAGTCCTTCACTGCACTTTCTGCTGTATGTATGTATTGTTTAATTGTAACTTTAAACGGAAGACTCAAACAATAGGTATCATAAGTAACATCAAGGACTACAGGCTGTAAATTTTAGGGATATATATATATAAGTTAATGTTTACTTTGATTGGTTTCCTAGATTTTTGTATTACAAATGAATGAAAGTATTTAATACTCACTATATATTGTTACTATACTTTCCGTATTATCTCTGGTTCCCTTTTGTGAAAACTAAGTGTTCCTTCCCTTCCAGTTATGCTTCACTGCAACGACGTCATGTAACAGTAATTAGAATTTCTTTTACACAAGAATCCAGATTTTAGAACCATCAGCATTCGCTAACCTATATATTTGAAAATAAAGTAAGAAGGTGGTGTATACTAAGAAACCAGGTTCCTCAAGAACAAATTTTAGAATATACTTAAATTTTCTGACATTAGTGTTCTTATTTTAAGATGGCTACTATGCTGTTTTGCCAATTGTGTATATGCATATACATAATTATACGTGCAATGTGCATCGTATATGCAAATATAACCTGGATAGACTTAATTGATGGGGTACCTAGCTACTCACCGTTTAGTTAAATACACTGATTGTTGCGTATCACATATTAATATAAAACTTTGTTATAAAGATAAAAAAAGTTCTAACACTCGACTAGCGTAGTAAACATGTGACTGCAAGTGCACCGTGCAAGTTGCAGATGCGCAACAGGGGTGGAAGAGTTTATTTGAAATGGGGGGGAGATGATACATTCGTCAGTAGTGCAGTTTTAATACAATAATTTTATTGTGTTAGCTATTGTTAAATACATTTTGCATTCATTCATGCAAAAGCACATCTTATCTTAAAACAAACAAATTTAACACCATTTTATTTTAACTATACTTATACTTATGCGTTGGATTGCAGTTAATAGTTTTTCGTATTTCAACGTTGCTTTTTAACGTAGAGTAGATGGTGAAACTACGTTTTATTTTAGTTGTACTTGAACTATGCGTTACGTTTCAGTTAATAATTTTTCATTTTTCAACGTTGTCTTTCAAATGTCTTTCAACGAGTAAACGGTGAAACTACAACGTCTTATTTTAGTTATATCTAAACTATGCGTTACATTTCAGCCACTAATTTTTCATTTTTCAACGTTGTCTTTCACATAGAGTAAACGGTGCAACTAAAAGGTTTTATTTTAGTTATATTTAAACTATGCGTTACATTTCAGTTAATAATTTTTCATATTTCAACGTTGTTTTTTAACGTAAAATAAACAGTGAAACTATAACGTTTTATTTTACTTATATTTAAACTATGCATTACATTTCAGTTAATAATTTCTCATATTGTAACGTTGTTTTGTAACCTAAAATAAACCATGCAACTACAACGTGTTATTTTAGTTAAACTTAAACTATCCGTTACATTTCTTAGTTAATATAACGTTTCTTCAATGTATAGTTAAAAACTGGTTATATAATAAACGTGTTAATTATAACCATTAACGTTGTTTCAACCAATACAACGTTAAATTCACGTAAATGTAACCAACTTGTTCTCACTGGGAACGAAAAGATCTAAACGGATTTGCAGAAATAAAAGGAGACAACCAAATAAACAACTAAAAGTCGTAGAGAAAACTTACAAAAATTAAGAAAACTTTTATCAGGAGAACAAGAAAGTAAAAGAGGCAAAGGAACAAAGAAATGAAGAAGGACTCCTTTTGGGTGAGACAAAGCAAAAGAGCAGATGGTCATAGTACCCCGAAGAGTTGTTAAATGAAGGGAATAAGGAAGGGGAAATAATAACACAGGAAGTAACACTGAAGTTAGAAGCAACCGAACAGGAAGTAGAGGAACCTGCAACAGAGAAAATAAAGGAGATAAGAAACAATTGAAAAACCATTAAACAATTAAATTAATTAAAAAAACAACTGGAAGAAATGGAATCTCAGCAGAAATTATCAAAGAAGGGGAAAAGAATCTAGAAGAAAGAATTTACAATTTTGATAAGGAGAGTGTAGAAGGAACAGGAAATGTGAGGACAGCAGAGCAATGCCGTAATATATTTGATTTCGAAGAAAGGAGATTTAACCCTTTATTAAAAACTACAAAAGGATAGCCTTCTTATATGTGTACAAGATATTAGCCGTGCTTATGCATAGGAAATATTAAAATGAAATAGTGGGGAAATTCCAGGGATGGGCGATTGACAGCTGATCAAATATACACGTTGAAAGCAATACAGCACAATAGCTATGAACGAAAGTTTTTAAACAGGCGTATGATTCGATCGCGAAAATAGGTCTGATTGAGGGCTTTGGAAATCTGGGAATATCAAATAAATTGGTGAAATAATAGAAATTCCTATAAAACAAACAAACAATAAAGCCTTAACAGAAGAAAATTTTTCAGACCCATTTAAAGCGAGTAAAGATCTGAGGCAAGATGACCTGCTCTCGACAAATTATTTAATTTAGTTCTGGAAGTAATCATGAAGAGAAGTAAAGAAGTAAAATACAAATAAACAGAATTAAGTTACCACCACAGGAAGCAATGCGTTGCGTACGCCGATGATATAGTTTTACTAACGAGATCAAAGAGTTGGAAAAGTTCCAAAAGTTAATAGAAAAAACAAACTTTTAGAGATTGCAACTAAATAAAAAAAATGAGAGGCAAGGTCTCAGAGAATAATAAGTACTTAATCTTCAAGACAGGTGGAAAAGAACATAAGTTCAAAAAAATAAAGCAGTTTCAATATTTGGGGACATTGTTACCAACAAAGGCCAAGAAGACCAGCGGATAGGTCAAAGAATACCAAAAGGAAATAGAGCAATGTGGTCATTTATAAGAGAACGCTAAAACAAGGTTTAGATAAATGGTATATTGTTATTATTATCTTATAAATTACTGTTACACAACAGCCGTAAACATTATTATTATTGTTGTGGTATATTCCTACACTAAATGCAGGCTACCTTAAACTTAACGGCACGGTTTTCCTATAACAAAAGGGTATGGCATTGTCAGGCAGTTAACGAGAGCTTTGGACGAAAGTAGTTAATATTTACACTCATAATCCGGACAAAAAATATAAAATATTCTCTAATTATAAGATTTATTGTCCAAAAGATAAACCATTTACAGGACAAAAATTAAATCAATACAAATTCGTACGTACATACATACATGTAAAAATTAATTCCTACATTTTAAGGGAAAATTTTACAAAAGAGCTTAAATTAAGACAGAAAAAATTCAATAAAGAAAGAAAATCAGATTAGTGTTGCAGAAATTTGCAGTCAGAGAATATATCATTACAGTAAATGTTTCCCAAT
The DNA here is from genome assembly GCA_004143645.1 of Protaetia brevitarsis. NCBI lineage: Eukaryota > Metazoa > Arthropoda > Insecta > Coleoptera > Scarabaeidae > Protaetia > Protaetia brevitarsis. Next base: position 1,559,882 of record RXPK01000094.1, on the reverse strand, counting down.
CTACACATGTTGAAAAGAGGTGCAGTATGTAGCAGGTTAGTTTTGGGAGTGGGTAATTTAAAGGTGACAGAATTACGGGAGCAGAACTGAGGTACGTAAAAATCCAACTTCGACAGCAAATCTAAGCAATCTATATCGCCATTCACTGGTTTCGAAATAAATTGCGTCCCTTGCCTAGTCCAGCGCTCTTTCAAAGAACAAAAATTTAGGTGTTGTAACAGTAGCTGGTAGTCATATCCTCTAGGAGGATACTTTCCGTCTAATTTATAAATAAAATATTTTAAAAATCTTCGCTGTACTCGCTCAAGTGAAAGTTGGTGACCCACATAATAAGGAGACCATACAGATGAGCAGTATTCCAGGCAGCTGACGACGAAAGAGAAGTATACTGATGTGGATAATTGTAAACTAGTAAAATGTTTCGTATTTCGTATAATGAACCCAAGCCATGCAGATGACTTCTGAACAATACTATTTGTATGCGGAACAAATGTTAAGCAACTATCAAACGTTATGCCAAAATCTTTGACTGTGTCCGGTTTTGATAGTTTAACTTCAGTAATGTAGTATTCGAATGGGAGTGCATTCCTTTTACGTGTATATGAAACTGACTGACACTTTGCAATATTCAACTTGAAGTTATTTTTTTAAGGGGACAATAAAGCCTAAGCAATATTTTGTTCCTCAGGCGCCTCCATGTCAGGAAAACAGAAAGATGGAGCGAGCCAGATAAAAGCATCGCTGCCATCTCTGACACTCAGTCCACACTTAAAGTGATTAGTTCCGTAAGTGTGGACTCTAAGCTGATTTCGAACTGCGTAAGCGCCCTAAACGAGGTGGGCCCCAAAGGGAATTAACATTGGCCTGGGTACCTATATAGCCGCTCGGGCGTGAAGGCCAATCAGATGGAGGACGAGTTGCCCAAGCAATAGTCGTCAAGGCCATTTCTTTTGGCACCACCAAATCGAAAATTGAAAAATCCATCAGTGAATGAATACATAATCAGTCCAGAGAGTGGTGGCAAAAGTAAATGGGGCAAAGACAGGCAAAAGAGTTTTTAAAGGAACAGAAGCCTAAATTTATTATGAATCTACTGAATAAAGATAGGAAGACCGTCAGAATGATAGTAGATCTGCTCAATGGTCACTGTAGACTAAATAGGCATATGCACAATATAGACCTGGTAGATGGCGCTACTTACAGACTCTGCAGAGAAGGGAGAAACATCAGTTCATATGCTGAGGCAATGTGACGACCTGACGCGGACAAAGTTTCTAGTAATGGAAGTGGAGAACAAGATGATAGGCTTTATTAAGAAGACAAAATTTGAGAGCGTCTTTTAGGTAAATCTGAAAAGGTTGCAGTGAAACAGATTCGTAGGCCATCTCAATCATCTAATCTATCACCAGTTTTTCTTTTACATCAACGATATCATTAGATGTAAATTCTAACCAAATCTAGCGTTAGATCCAACTCATGTACTGAAATTTATAACGGTTAAATACATATAAACATAAAGAATAAAAATAAAATATATAAATATATCACGTCCTTTCCATTATTAGTAATCGATATTTCACTCTTGCTCCCTCAGCCTTGAATCGTTCGAATATTTTTTTTTCTTCTAGTCTACGTCAAATTATACGCATACGGAATAATATAGGGTTACTTTTTACCGTAAAGTTTGCTTAAACTGTATATTAATCTTTCCATTTCTTTTCCGGTTACATTATAAATATCGCGATTTTATTGAACATATGAGTGTTTTCAATATTTCTTTATGTATTTGGCGCTAAATTTCTGTCATTTTGACTTTCCAAAGTTTTACTTCACCACATATTTTCTACCTTTCTAATGTGTTATGTCTTCAACCCCATTTCCAACAGAGTTGCGGTTCCACCTTGTTTCTCTATAAATACGTACACACAATACAAACTGGTACTACAAACAACTTAAACATGTTCGCGTTGTATTCACAGAGCTGCTATAATTTAAACGTCTAACTGTTTTAGTTTGAAGATGTTTCACGTGCAATTTACCAGAAGAACAATCAAAGCTGAATATTGGTCCCTATTGTACACTTGCGCTTCCCTGATTTCGCCGCACAGAATTTTCATGAACTCCCGCCCTCATTTGCGGTTCCTGACCGTGTTCACTTCTCATTCTGTTATTGTTCTGTATTAAATTCGTTTTCATTTTGGTATAAACAGCAGCAATATTGTATGTATATCCAATTCTTTGAAGGGTTTAATGGTGGAATATTGGCTTGTTGAAAGTAAATATCACCGGATATATTTTGAATATGTGGAATAATAATACTTTATTCAAGTAAAGCTCACCGGAGAATACACCCTTAACAAATGACCAAGGTAATCAAACGTAATGCCCGCCCATACCTTATTTTTCTGAGTAGTGGCAATAAATTCTTCAGCCAGGATTGCAATCAGCCCAAATCAATAATTTCTAAGTACTGACTGCGATTATAAACAACCAATCCGCCTAAATAAATGGCCGAATGCTTGCAGTGTCCAATATCATACGGGAAACCTTAATGATCCATCCATTTATCTTTGATTTGTTTTGAATCTTGTTTGTGTGTGCGACTTTTCAATATATGTCAAAGTGGAATGTATTATCTTTGCTCGTGATTAATAATTCAAGGAATGGCAAATGTATTCATTCTCAATTTCGAACGTACATTTTATTGATGGGTACTGATTATTAATGAAATTAACTTGTTTCGTTGATTTAGTTTCAATTTGACCTCCTAAGTATTTAATCCATCCATTTATCTTTGATTTGTTTCGAATTTTGTTTGTGTGTGTGTGTCGCTATTCTGTATATGTTAAAGTGGATGTTCCCCGAAATTTTGGATTAGATATTATTATGTAGATGATGTTTTTGCGGTAATACCACATGATTTCGATATAGATATTTTGCTTAATTTCATTTGTTTCTGTTTTTTTGTAATTTTCTATTTTGGGTTAAGTTGAGTAAATTTAGAATACAATTAGTTCTTCATTGCGTTTAATTCTTTCTTCTTCCCTTTTCTTCTGCTACTATCGTTTCGTTATAATATTAAATTAGAAAGGGCGGAACAATATTTGTGACAAGTCGCAGCAAAGCTTAGCAATATGGATTAAATTAGATTAGAATAGGATTGGGGTGGCTTATGGACCTGTTTCACCGTGACCTATTCAGATCTATTGTGACCTCGTTTTTTCCTAGAGGACGCTCTCTAATTAATCAGGCCTATCATCTTTGAGAGCGGCTTCTTTATGTAGCTACTAGGTGTGGGGTTCTCCTCCACCATTATTAGAAACCTTATCCTCGCCAAGCCTTCACATTGGCACAGCACATGAACTGGTGTTTCTTTCCTCTCTTGCAGTATCCGCAAGTTGCATCATCTGCCAGGCCTATATACAATGACCAGCAGACCTACAATCATTTTGACCATCTTCCTGTCTTTATTCAGTAGATCTCTGGTGAATTCAGGCCTCTGCTCCTTTAGGAATTCTTTTGCCTGTCTTTGTCCCGGTGATTTTTGCAACCACTCTCTGGACTGATTATATATCCATTCATTGATGGATTTTTTAATTTGCAATTTGGTATTGCCGAAAGAGCTTGGAACACAGTCGTGTCGTTGCTGAAGCTTACCGTAAGAGCCCTTTTAGGCTTCTTAGCAATATGGATTCCACTTGCGATCTTCGTCAATAATAACTCCAAGTAATCTAGAAGATACATTAAATTCTATCAGTTTATCCTTTAAATTAAAGTTAGGAGCGTTATATTTATGCTTATTACGGAACAAAATATTTAGTCTTGTCATTATTAGTTTCTAAGTTATTGGTACACTCACACACTCTTGTATACAAAGAACCTGCCACTTCGAAAGCACGTGAAACATCAATTGAGCTGATTAAAATATTAATGTCGTCAGCATGAGGCGCAATGTTTGTAGCTAAGTTTAAAGATAAAGGTAAATCATATTATTAGGGACCCATAAACAGAGCCCTGCGGCACTCCTTTGTCTGCAGTGCGTATATTAGATGAGTATTCATTAATCACTACTTTTTGTTTACGATTCGATAAATAGCTTTCAAACCAACGTAAAGAATTGCCTCTAATACCGTAAATAGTTAATTTTTGTAGTATGATCGACATTATCGAAAGCACGAGATCAATAAACATAGTAAGACACGGATGATTTGAATCAATATTGCGGGAAATTTGGTTAGTAAACTTATACAAGGCAGTGTTAACAGAGCGATTAGGAAGGAAAGCATGCTGGTAACCAGTAAAAAAAAAATTATTAAAATAACATTTCATTCATCAACTGCTCATATAGTTTAGAAAAAGTAGGTAAAATACTGATAGGGCAGTAGTTGTCGAGGCAATTTGGGTCGCCCTTTTTGTAAATGGGAATTACATCTGCAAATGTAAGCTGATAAAATATCTATGCCGAAGAAACACACCAAACAAGCTTCGGATTTACAATGAAATTCAAGTAAATATTGTTACAATTTATTATAATAGATATAAATAGCAATTTGCATTTGACATGTAGATTATGCAACCAGGCATGCCATCTTGTGGCACACCATTTATTGTGAACAAAATCCTATTGAGATTTCCAATGCTTTAAAGCTGTTTTAAAATAACATTAAATTAATTATAAATTAGTAATAATGGCGTATACATGTTCTTGGCTGCGTACAGGTGCTATACCAATATATATATAGGTGGTAATTTACGTGAAATGCAGTTCCAAATATTTACATAATAAATAAAATATCTAAAATCTTGACCAAATCAAATTAATATAAATACCCTGCTTTGTTTATTTGTGAAAAGTATTGTGTCACCCCGCTAATGGCCGTGTACAGAAGCTATTGCCAACAATTACATTACTGTGCACGCTGGCATATTTGCTTTCCATCTGTTGCTTTTATTGATTTAACGTCTCTACGAAGCGGAAAGTTTTAAATTAAAAATTAGGTTAATGGCATTTCCACTCTCCTCTACAATTGAAATGGTCTCATTTTCCAGTGAAGCTATATAAATTCGAAATAAACGGATTTAAAAGGCGAGCATTATACATAATTAATCTAACAACACGTCATGTTATTAAACTGTCGAATTCATGCGGGTTGACGGTTCTTTTGAATTATAAAAAATTTCTATTTTAAATTCGTTACGTATGCAGGTATGCCTGTTGTAAACAGATTGGAAAGGTATTTCACTTGACGTAATCGTATTTGTCGTATTACCTCTGTTATTATTTTTTTCAATTTGTATGTGAAGACAATAACAAGCTGATTAAAATGTAAATCTTCATTCTGCAAAATTTAACATGTTGTGACTTAATTGTATTTATGATTACATTATCTCTATTACTTTTTTAAATATATACGTGAAGAAATTAATAATAATAATAATAATAATAATAATAATATATTTCCAACAGGTTTTTAACACCCAATTACAGGAAAATACATAGAGGAAAAAGAAAAGTACATGCCAAGGAGCATTAACAAAGTAGAAATCATTCATTCTTACAAACTAAGATTTAAGTGTAAAAGAAAACTATAAGAATTTGCTTACATAATTCAAAGAACAAAATAATATCATGAAATAGTCAGGAAAACAATGAAGAAAAAAAAAAAAGAAAAAGAAAATAGGCTATAACTGATTGAAAGAGGCGTAAGCACACTTTACAATAAATTTCAAGCCATCATTGTTGATGTCGCATACATCTGAAAGTCTATTAAAGTGATCACACATTAATGAGACGGGAGATCGGAGCAGCACATTGGATCTATGTTGATCACAATAAAATGTAGGGTGATAGCGGCAATTCAGCCTAGGTATGAAAAAGTTAAGTTTATGTAAAAGCCAGGGCAGTCGATTCTATTATGCACCAGGTTAAATAAAAATTTAATCAAACTAACCATCTTCTAACTTGCATGATTCAAAGTTGAATTTGGCTAAAAGTATCCCATAATCAAAACCCCTTAGTGGATAAGATCCCTCAGCTAAAAAGTAAAGAAACTTTAAAAACTTTCTTTGAACCGATTCAATATTATTTATATGAATTGAGTAAATAGGAACATATTAAAATTGCATATTCTAAATTAGAACGTATCAAGAAAAAACAACGTACGCAACGTCTGGTATCACGAAAATCTCTACAATTGCGGTAAATAAAACCATAAATTTTAAAGGTACGTGCGACAACATCTGCTATGTGATGAGAAAAGAAAGTTTGGGATCAAATAACACTCCCAGATCTTTCGTTAAACTTACAGAGATTAAAGTAGTATCGGAGATAGTATAAGAAAAAGTAACGGGGTTGATCTTTTTAGTAAAATCATAGAATTACACTTAGAAACATTAAGTGAAAGCCTGCATTTACTACACAGGAAACAACAGTGTTGATATTTAATTGAAGTATCTACAGTCCTCAACAGAATCAATAGAGGCAAACAACTTTAAAATCGTCAGCAAACATCAGTTTTTGACAGGATATATCATTAACAAGGTCATTAATAAAAATTAAAATAGAAGTGGTCCTAAATTCGAGCCTTGCGGGACGCCTGATGTAGGATAATGAACTTAGATATGAAATTACGATATACTTGACACATTGTTTCCTATTTAGCAAATAAGATTAAAGAAATTTAACAGGGAGTTAGAAAAGCCGAAGGAACGCATTTTAGCTAAAAGAACATGATGATCTACCTGATCAAATGCTTCTGAAAATCCAGGTATATTACGTCGACCTGTCCCCTGTTATCAATAACTTCGGAAACAAATTGGGTGAAGCAAGCCAAGTTAGTTACCGTCGACCTATTTTGCATGAAACCATGTTGTACTGGGGGTATTAAATTACAAATCGAGGAATAGATGTGCTTATATAAAACAGTTTCAAAAATTTTAGCAAAGTTGCATATTAGTGATATGGGTCGATAGTTATGAAGCTCAGTGGGTCACCTTCTTCAGAACAGGACAATAACGATGTTATTAAACTGTAAATCTTCATTCGACAAAATTTAAGTGTTCGTGGGTTATTTAGTAATCTTGGCAAACTAGTTCAACTTACAAAAAGTACCACCCATGATACTGGCTTCGGCAAACTAGAATAAGGAATTCGAATAAATTCATTATTATTGTATACAATATTTAAATAGTTTGGAGTACAGTTTCTAGAAGCTAGAATAAAAAATTAGAATAAATGTATTATTGGTGAGTGTAATATTCAAACAGTTCGCAGTTTTCCTTTCCAACGCTAAAATTACTATTTTAGTTGCTCGTTAAATACCGAATCGAACTTATAAAACATTATTTTTAAATCATGTTGTTATTAAGATTAGATATCAGAGTATAAGACCTAATGCAATACATAAAAGATAAGGAAACCGAAAATAAACTGCAGTTTAAAGTTTTAAAGATTTAAGAGTATAATCCGGTCGGAACTTTTAAAGGACACTGTTTTTTTGTTGTTGTTGTGGTAGCCATCTAACATGGAATCTTCACAAACACTTTATTTATGAAAAGCTAAATAATTACAAATCATTTTATTGTTAGTTCCGTGCTCCACCTAAAGGTACTTCAAGGGGCTACCTATTCTATGTACTGTATGGATTCCGTAACAAGTGAAATGTTCCTACTCTAACTTAATAATTTCCCTATGGTTATTAATAACAAAAAAATATATAATGCAGTAGCCTCGCAATTCTGTGATTACTGATTTAGGTGAAAAGCTGAAATATGTAAACAATAAAAAATGTGACTAGTTCACAGAATCGCGAGTCTAGTGTAAATCGGTCAGCTATTAGTTGTTATTAAATGCGCCCATGGAACGACTTTCGTTATCTTCCAACATTCGCCAAAGACATTGATTGTATACAATATACTTATATATAATTAATGGTCAAGGAGTAAAGAAAAACCATGGCAAAAACCTTACTCTGGGAGCAGGTTCTAGGAAGAAGTCCCAGACCTTGTTACTGATAGCCGGCAAATTATTATATTTCTTCTGCATTTGAGAGGTAGCCTTCGCGTCATCTACATTGCGATAGCCGCGCCGTCTTCAAGGTAGCTGCTCCCTTCTACACATCATGAATTAAAGTTTGAAGGCAGGATAGAAAGTAAACAATCTAAAAACATACAAAACAACAGCGGTACCTATTCTAATACTTACCAAAAACTTAATCCTGATTATTCTAACCAATAGTAATTAAATTAAGGATTTATATGTTAAATACTTAAGAATACTCTGTGAGAAGAAGATACGAGAGAAATCCGAAGCTATAGATGAAAAAACTATAGACGAAGAAGAGGAAGAGCCGTCAAAAGAAGAGGTTATGCAAATAATTCATAATGCGAAGAATGGGAAAACACCAGGGAAAGATAGTTTGAACATAGAACATATAAATAAGGCCGGATTTAATGCACTAGGAAATATCAAAACGCGCATGTAAAATACCTTCTAAGAATATTAAATATGCATTTGAATATGGAAAATATGCATTACAAAATCACTTTCTTTTTTATCTAAAACTGATGTTAGGAAAAAAAAATAATACATGAGATAACCGCTAAACATATTTTTAATGTTGATAAAATAAATATAATTTTTATTCAATTATTATTAAAATGGCAAACAATGTATTTGTCTAAATTTTCTGGAGTAAAATTTTATCTCCTGTTAGGTAGAATGTTTTTGTAATGTGAAAAGGATCGTTCGACATCAACAAGTTTTTACTGGTACCCTAGTTTATATATCTTAATAGTTATTCAACCGACTGAAGTACCATTGGGTGTCTCTTAGATGGCGGCGTAAATGGAATTTTACGTTGGCGCCAAGCACCATCTAACAGACATCCAATGGTACTTCCAATCGGTTGATTAACTATAAAGATCTATAAACAAGGCTGCATGTATTCGTTACTTTTCTACTGCTATGGTGCGGTCATTCGAACCAGATCCATTCTTGGGATATTTCGTACAAAACGGAAAATTCCGGATTCTTGACTAAAATAGCTTCAAGTTTGACATAGGTTTTTTTTTAGCAACACCTGGTGCATTTCTAAAAGATCCTCGAATGACCGTTATTCTATCAAGGTTCTTTATGAGGGTTTCACCTAATGCTTCCGTGTCTGGATCAGTATTTTGAAATGAGTGGCAATGTACGCTAATTTGCTTTCTATGTTGGTGTTATTAAATATTAAATTATATTTTTTATTGGTCCGATCTGCAACTTAGACCATGTCGACACGTCCTCTAATTTCAAAGCCCGGCATTTCTTGGAAGCGGCCAGATTGAATATGCGCTTCCAGGGACCCAACAGGCGTACTATCGTCGGCGAAATTTTGGAAATTTAAAAAATGACGAGATGTACTCAATTATGCAAATTATACGCATTTATTGCAAAAATATATGCATTCATTTCAAGATATATGCATTTATTGGTAAATATGTAATAATATAAAATTATCTGACACGCCAAGAAAACTTCAAATTAATTCGAAGCCGCTCAGCAAAAAAAATATGCAAATGCCTATAAATCCGGCCCTTACTAATAAAGCATGGACGGGAGAAGCTAAAGGAACGCATATACCACCTAGTAAAAAGAATTTGGAGAACAGAAAGGATGCCGAAAGAATGAAGGAATGGGCAAATCTTGACAATACACAAAAAAGGTGATCAGCAAAATTATGAGGGATTACACTGTTAATATGTGGATTCATGAAGAGGCGATCGACAATAGATGCTATCCTTGTAGTTAAGCAAATTATGAAAAAAGCAAAGAACACCGTATGGAATTGAAAATGTTGTTTGTAGACTTCCAACAGGCGTTTAACTCTGTAAGACGGAATGTGCTTATGATAGCATTGGAACAACTTGGCGTAGGGAGTAACTTAGAAGATTAATCAAAATGACGATGTCGCTGTCAAGAGTCAGCATAATAACTAGAAAAGGAGAAACAGAAAAGTTTGTAATTAATAGCGGAGTCAGCAACGCTATTTAATTTAGCGCTTCAATATGCAACAAGAAAAGTTAATAAGAACAATCTGACAGCGGGAGGGGGGCAACTCATTGCATATGCTGATGACGTAGTAGTGGTAGCGAAGCAGAGGAGTGTCATGGAAAAAATGATAGATGAAATAGTAAAGGAAGGGGAAAAAGTTAATTTAAAAATAAATTAAAACAAAACTAAAATAAAGCTGATTGGTAAGAATAGTAAGAGCAGTAACATAAGGATTGGCCGGCACAAATTCGAACAAGTTGACAAATATAAATATTTGAGCTATTATGATAAGGAAGGAAGGCGAAAGAAAATCCGAAATTGACGAAAAGGTAATAGACGTAAATAAAGCATTCCACACAAATAAGAAATTATTAAAAAGTGAAATACTCACGAAGAACATTAAACTAAAGATTTATAAAATAGCGATAAGACCGATAATAACATACCCTGCAGAAACATTGACATTTTTCAAAAAACGAACAAGAAGCCAGCCGAATAATGTAAAGAACAATTATGAGAGCAATATTGGAACCAGCAAAAGTCGAGAAAAATACATATAGGGTGAGAATGAATTATGAGATCACGATGGAGCTGAAAGGAGAGGATGTGATTAGGAATATTAAACAGAAAAGAGTAAGATGGTTAGATCATGTGTGGAGGGAGCAGGAAGCAGCGTGCGGTTAGGTCGGTGGTGATGTGGGCGTGAGCGTGAACGTGGTCGACCTAGAACCAAATGGTTGAAGAGGTGGAGCAAGATCTAACGGAGGTTGGAATAGGGAATTGGAAAAAGAAGGTCGGCTTATGAGAGGGTTATGGAGAGGAATAGTGGACGTGAGGAGTGATCCACCCAAAAATGGATCAAGAAAGCTCTACGGAGCGGCGCAACCTTATAATGGTTGCGCTGCTTCCTCCTATTAATTTTTAAATTTATCTCGAATTGCGAATACAGTTTGAGATGCGTTGCCCCCGAGAAGTGATAAATCTAATAATCCTTCGTTTACAGTTTCCCCCAATTCTTTTTCTGCCCAACATGTTGCGCTATTTCACAAAAGTGATGTAAACAACATGTTGCTGATACTACGAGATTAACATGTTCAGGAATTAAGGGCAACCGTCTTTCGTAAATTCTGAATCTTCTTGCAAGGATACCAACTGCATTTTCACTTATGCGACGAATCCTACTCAGTCGATAATTGAAAACTTTCTTGCTTTCGTCAGTTATGGTTTGACTACCTGAACATGGGCCTCATTAAACATCTTTGCAGCGCGAAAGTCGCATCTCCAATAATCACATAAGGCATGGATTCCTCTGTGCCTGGTAGACATGCATCTCTATTGCATATTTAATTTGTTTTGTGTCAATAATTTTCCTAAAGCAGAGTTTGCAAATATGTTGCCGTTGGAATTCTTCCCAAGACCACCTATAAACTTATAGTATACTGAGCCATTCTTGAAATTTTTCGTGGATTAGTCGAAAATACTCAAAAAATGTAGTAGGATTCTTTATTAGATCTGAAAACAAATGGTGAAACTCTCCTTTTACTATTAATTTTGTGTATCCAGTATTTGGGCGCACACTGCTTCCTTTTTTTTGCGTTTGCTTCATCATCATCAAGAAAAATTTGAAATAGAAACATTTCTTCGTCCAAGCTGTCCATCACGCAGGAGTAGAATCTACTACAACTACAACCTGTGAGTTGACAACTGATTAATCACAGTTCTGTTGAATTCGACTCGATTCGATTCGTTTATGATGAAACGCACGGGACGAAAATTCGAATCGTTTCGCTTCTCCTCGATTCGGCTGTAGTGGACGCTAGGCCTTATTTCCGTCCATTGCCGATTGTCTAGGCACTTACAATACAGTAGCTTTATTTCGGTCTGTCAGGCTATTAAATTCTCAACTACATTTCCAAACCATTCTTATTTGTATCTCTACGTTCACTAGTATCCTCAGTACCGCCTAACTGTATAAATTGTAGATCCGCTTACTTTTATTAGCCCTCTGATTGATTTCTGCTGCGCAATGCAATATTGTGTATGCCTTCCTAGTAGGAGGGTGATCAAGGTGAGACTATTGTGGCTAACTATACATAAGTGAAATTTGAATGGTTGCAAAGAAATTGTTATTGCTATTATTAAATAACAATATAAACAAAATAACAATAAGAAAAATGACTGCAGTGACTGTTCAACCAAAGTCGTGCACGCGAATCAGTTAAAAAGTGTCGCTTCTTGTCTTATCTCTTCTTCTGACTGATTCAATTCTATTTTCTAAATATTGTTTAGTTTGGTCAACTCCTAGATTAAACTGCGTGTCGAAGAAATAACTATTTGATTATTGGTTAGTACGATTATGTTCCTTAACAAACGCAGATACATCGTATCTTGAAATTAACACGTGCGTTATAATCATACATTTAATCTACCTTTGCACCAAACTGCGCGCGATACGACTGTATCATTAAAACGTGTGTGTTTCTATGACACGAAAGCTTTGTTTGTAGCTATAAATGAAATTGCAAATCGATACTCACAACTGTTACTTTTAACAAAACTCCTCTAGGTATGCTAACCTGCAAATGGGAAGAAACTGAAACTCAACGCCCATCTCGCCTAATTTTCCTTCCTTTAAGTGCTGCTTCCCAAATCAGGATTCTAATCATTGCTTTTAAGGATAAGGCTAACAAAGCTGTCACGAATTAGACACTGATATCAAAACTTTATATTTACACTGTGGATTGCGTGGATCGGTAAAAATTAAACCTTCCGTTTACATTATTAATGACTTAATTAAGAGAGCTAGATTTAAAAGTTACTTGTTAAACTTTACATTAAAGACAAACCAGATTCCAGTTGATCCAGCAGTAGAATTGGAATCAGACGACACCCAAAATACCATTAATTAGTAAAATGAGTACTGATGATGAACTTCATATCAAATGTGTGTGTGAAATTTGAGGTTATCTGAAAAATGAATGCCTAATATTTTAATAGAAGTTCTTTGATTTATTGCCAATAACAAGATCCAAAGGAAATAAAGGACGTGTTGGATTTTAATTGAAAAGAATATATTTTGTTTTGAACATGTTGAATGAATGTTAGAAGCGTACGATATATTTAACTTACTAAAGGCGAATTTGTTTCATCTTGAATCTTATCTGGTTGTCATTAACTATAACTGTAGTATCGTCTGCACATGTTGCTAGTTTGTACTTTTGTGGGAAAACAGTAATATAACTAATAAGGATTGAAAATAGGATTGGAGTCTAGACCGCTCCTTACGGTACTCCTATTGTTATTGCAAGCATATTTGAAATATTTTTTACATTATTCAATCCTTTATGAACTATGCTAAATATTAGTACTAATTAAAGCAAACATACCCCTACTACAATATGTAATAAGAGACTGCAATTACAATTATCATTTGAAATTCTTGTCATATAAACAAACGTTTCGCAAAACGTGACACTTAAATAATGTAAAGAAACTACCCCAATAAAATTAAAATGGGAAAAATACAGTTAACGCAAATTATATGCGGCATTGATTCTTTTGTACCGTACAAAAAAAAACCTGAATAACAGAAGCTTTGTAAAATTTCCGATGTAGTTTCAACACTAATATGTAAATATATACATATAAATATTATTAAACTTGTTGAACAAATCCTATTTATAGGAAATGTATTTTTACATATAGGTACACGTTTTTCTGATTCGTTATTGCATGCTTTCACATTGTATTGGAAATCAATAAAAAAAACATCGGTCATTACTAACACAAAACCGAGAGACCCTTATTTATAATTCACGAATAAGGAAAAATAATATTCCGTCTTATTACGTCAATTTTAATCCCCAAAGGAAGCTGTCTTTATGTAGAATAGGTAATGTTTTAGACTCGTTTACATTCGACGTGAGAATATTAGTTGATATAAATTACAAAAGATATTTGGAAATCTAAGTAAAGCCAGTACAAATTTGAACAAACAATGACATTGTGGGCATATAGGTATGACAGTACATACTCTAAATATCTTGACTCAAGACCAATTCTCTGCAACTTAAACCATGATCACGTTTTTCTATAACCACGTTTTTATTAGTTTTTCAGTGGGATAGTTGTAAGGTTATTTTTTTTTAATTACTAAATGTTATAAATAAAATTTATATTTTCCCATTTATACTTATATTGTGCTGACAATTGCGTAATTGTTTAGTTATTTTAATTTCTTATGGAAATGGATAAACTTCTGAAAAAAAAAAACGAAGTGAGCCATGTGCATCAAGTGAAATCGTTTGCTAAAATGACAAGGTTGTACAACAACAATTATTTAAATTATGGCTTCACCTCATTGGATGGATGGCCACAGCCCACTGTTTGCTTCAAGCACAGTATGAAGCCACTATGGACAACGAATGAGTCATCGGGGTGTCAATTTCTAAGCCTAACACACTTACCCAGAAAAATGGGGCAAGTGTGTCCACCACACCATTCCACATTTTATATATTAATAGCATTATCCTTTAGCTCGGCCAAGAGTGTAATACTATACTGATGCCTTTTTAATAAAGTATGGTAAATTAACAAGATAGTACACGTTAGGAGAAGTGAATTTTTATTTGTAAAACTAGTATGAAGTTTAGTACATTAGTAATATAACAGAGGACGTCCGTATTTTAATTTTAAAAATAAATGTAGCCAAACTACACACTTGCCCCGGTTACACACTTATCTGACTTTACCTTAATGAACTTGAATAAGGTGCATTATTTGTGTAAAAAGTAAAGCTAGTGATCATAACATCATAACATACCCTGTCATATATTATATTGTTATGTTTGAGTGAAATAGCCGTGAAAGAAGACGCCAATGGGCATCATGATTTTGTGCGATTCGCACACTTGCAAGATAAATTCTGATGATGCTCGTAGATTCTTTGGATTTCCGAATGAATCTATTTTTGTAATTAAATTTTAAGAAGTAGCAATTGAGGAACTACAACAGAACAAGCATTAAGAAAGTACATGGATAAGAAGAACTATTATCATTGTGCAGAGTTTCTAGGTCACATTATATCAATTTATTTGTTAGATACTAATTTTAAATATTATCGCTATTTATCGCAATAACTAATTAAATGCATTTCATTTGATGTTCACTTTTTAAAATAATATTATTATATAATTAATATTATTATAATTATAGATAATGCCGTATTATTTAGTCAACGTCTGAAATTCCTATCCAGTTGTGCACTGGCGGACATCATTGTTGACAAACCACTGCAGAGTCGAATGTTTAAGAAATGAAGTCAAATAAAAAGGAACAGTGTTTGTATTACGCAGAACGATATAGGGATAACTCTTAACCCTAATTATAAGTTAGTATGTGTTCGTGTCATAAATTTGAAAGTCT